>JAAAKM020721499.1:119389280-120589280 GCA_010016025.2 Alatinidae sp. Z8VKAUB7J3
AAAAAGATGACAAACTTATTGATAGAAACTTACCGCATATTATAAAGTAAAAATTTCATTAGTAGTGTTTTCCTAATTATGTTTATACTACTACTACTACTACTACTACTACTACTACTACTACTACTACTACTACTACTAATAATAATAATAATAACTCACTGCAGCACCAAGCCGCCTGAGGCCAAAGCAGCTACGCACGCTCCTCCTCAAACCTAATCTATTCAAGGCCTCCCTCTTCACACCCTCCCAGGAAGTTCCCATTCCCTTTACTGAAATCCAAATTAGTGCGACTACAAGACAAACAGTTCTCTTAGAAATTGAACGATCGAGCCACCCTCTACCGTCCTCAAGCTATTCAAAGGATCATCTTATGATATTTTCAGTTTTATATCACTTTTAATTTTAGATAGGATATACCTTTGCACGTTGAAATTCAATTTACACTTTGACACAAGTAGGGATGGAATTAAAAAGTTCACAAATTCTCTCATCTCTTGGTTTGCTTGCATTAATTTGCCTTTTAAAAACATTTCTTTCACATGTACATCACCGCTTCCTCAAGGGAGGCATCCAGATTGCGAAACGCGGGCAACATCATGAACACTCCGCCCGGCACCAGCACAATTCCCTGTAAAAAACAGAGCCAGCCAAGCTGGTAGACGTCAAACAGCGCACCGCCGCTGAATTTGGTCATGCCAAAGAACTGATTGACCAGACCCGAAGTGGGATTGAACAGCCACACATAAGACATGGCGGTGATAAAGCCGGGGATCGCAAGCTTGGCAGTCAGGAGAGAGAACAATCCCGTGCGGTAGCGAAAATCGGTGCGCGGGATTGGTAGTCGTAAGTTCTAGTGCCTATTTTAAGATTCAGAGTGATTGGAGGGTGGATAACCTCATCCCTTCAAACCTCGTATTTTCCCGTAATATATCTGATAGAAATTCTGAGATGGCCATTTTGTCGTAGAAGCTTCTAAAAAGGCTCATTCGGTTGGATATTGTAAGGGCTAGTGCCCTTTTTATTAGTTAAAAGTGATTGGAGGATAACAAGCCCCCCTCCCCCTATCTACGCCCATCGATTCCCAAAACATGTCTAATCAAAATTTTTGGATGGTTTTTTTTTTCTCCCCGCTCAATATTTCTTATTCACAATAATTTCAAAGGAGCCACTTGCCTCAGGCTAACATTCATTTCCTTCGTTCAGTCTTTTTAATCCCTGAATGCACGAATGAAAAATTTCTTCAGAACACAGTAGTTTTGCTTCTCTCTGCAGTAATCTAAAAGATGGAGAATATAACCTCTTGCCTTTTGGGGTCACACTTCCCGACAGTATGGAGGGAAGAAAGAAGGATGAGGGGATCCATTTAATGGGAAAGAGCAGAAACTAATGAACACAATTTTTTTCAACATGAAAGTTTCATCAAGGATCAAAACATCCAAGTAACGTTTTTTCAACAATAAGGTTTCAAAGTTCAACACCTCCCTCAATACTCCCTGAAAGTGATCACAAATAGATGTAGTAGCAGTTGCAAGCAGTCACAGTTGCAAATTGTCACAGTTACATTCACAACCAGTCTCATTTGCAGCTGCAATAGTAGCAGTAGTAGTAGTGGCCCTAAAAGTTTCAAGTTAATAACAATACATGTTCCTAAGATATTACAGATAGGCCTTTATGAGTAGAGATGAAGAACTTCCGGATTTGGCGTGACCAAATAGACATAATAATATTAGCTCACACCCATTTCATGGTTCACGAAATTCAAACGCCAGGATTTCCCTCTCACTTCACTCCGATTATAAACCTTACATTGTCTACGGATATTCCCAAACAATAAGTTTATAATAAAACCTGACATTGTTTTCCTGATATGTAGAAGCCAAATTTACTAACTAAAATTGGTTTGCCGTTACTTTACTTAGTCATTTAGACATTAAATGAGCCACCTTAAAATTACAATTACACCCTTTCAGTTGGTTTAACCTCCCCATCCCCTCCCACATTTTTACAACTCGTAAAAACGTAAGAAAAAGGTATTTTAACAAGTTTTTGATGTGTCTTTTAAACTTTTTGCGAAACTTCCCCGAACTGAAATCCTAAATACACCGTTACATTTACCCTTGACGTCTGAATGAGACAAACTCTTAAAAGAAAATATATAAAAAAAAAACTTGACAACAACTGGTTTAAGTTATTTTATACTCTTTCACGAATTTTAATTTTCTTTTCTGCCGTAAAGGCTTTATTTTTAGCCCTAGCCAGTTGGCTGAAAAGAAAAATATTTGGCAATATCTAATCCTTCCTCCACAGAACATGTCCAAGCCATCTTAACCTTTCTCTCATTATAGCTGTAGAAAATGGGAAAACCCTGATTTTTGTACAATCTACTGTCATCACTATAGCTTCTAATATTTTAATCTTGATTTGCAAACTTATCTTCCTAGCCTACTCAACTTCTTTCAACTGCAAAAAACCACCAAGAATTGGCAATGCAACTTTTAACATCATCATGGTTCCCACTGCAGCTTTGTGTTAAGTTGTACCTGCAGCTGTTAAACTTTTTGTACCTGCAACTATTGACTTAGTTGTACCTGCAGCTGTTTGCTTAGTTGGATCTGCAGCTGTAGTCTTAGTTGTTCTTACAGCTGTCAGCTTAATTGTACCTGACGCTCTTGTCTTAGTTGTATCTGCAGCTGTTGGCTTAGTTTTATCCGCGTCATTTTGTTTTGTTTATACCTCCAGTGGTTGGGTTGTGTGTATCTGCAGCTGTTGGTTTAGTTCTCAGCAGCCGTTTACTTTATTTTCAACTAGGATGTACAACCAAATTCAAAATTCAGAAACTGTAAAATAGCAATTGAGAACCATCGACAAAGTGAAGCTGTAAGCAAAAAAACAAGAAAAACACTGTTAAAGCTGAGAACTTTTTGTCCTTATTTGCTATTAGTCAGTTACATGCATGTTTTTACCAATTTAAACTCATGCCGAAGCAAACCCCTCTCCTTTCTAAACTTATCAAAAGTGGTTGGGGGATTTACAACTCCAAAATACATTAGAGCCTCAGAGGCATACTTGTTTTGAGCCCCTTATTTAAAAATAGGGGGAAACACCCCCTAAAAGTATTAGAATCTTAACGAAATCACACCATCAGATTCAGCGTATCAGAGAACCCTACTTTAGAGGTTTCAAGGTCCTATCTACAAAAATGTAGAATTTTGTATTTTTTGCCAGAAGACAGACCACGGATGCGTGTTTATTTGTTTTTTGTATTTCCCAAGGGTGATCGTATCGGCCCAGTGGTCCTAGAATGTCGCGAGAGGGTTCAATCCAATGGAAATTAAAAGTTCCAGTGGCCTTTTTAAGTGACCGCAGGTGCTGAACTGGGACCGCAAGCACCTCGAAGGCAACGTCGAGGCGCGCGACATCGTCTCCACGGCCGAGGCCTGGGTGCCGCAGATGAAGGAAGAGGGCGCCGAGATCATCATCGCGCTGTCGCATTCGGGCATCGGCGCGGCGCAGCACGAGGACGGGATGGAGAACGCCTCGGTACCGCTGGCGGCGGTGGATGGCATCGACGCGCTGATGACCGGGCACAGCCACCTCGTCTTCCCCTCCGCTGATTACGACGGGCGCGATGCCATCGACCTGCGATTGCGACATCCTTCCTGTTTTCAGTTCCCATGGTGATGGCTTTTAATTCGGGGAAACCAGACCAAGCGAGTCCAAAACCACAAGAAGTAGTTGAAACCACTGATGAACTATCGGGCCCAGAGGGGCCAATCATTGACGCTGAAGAGCGAGACGACGTTGTCTCTGGTCAAGATGAAGTTGATGACCTGTTATCTAGTTTGGGTTTCTAATAGGAGAGTATAATAATGAGCTTTGAAGTCGATGAAGATATATTACAGGATTTCCTTTTTGATGCAGGCAATCCGATCTTTGAAATATTTTTGCAAAGCCAAGTAATAAGTACAAGTCAAACAACTGCGTATTTGGGAGGCCAAACAACGGCGTGTTTGTTACCTGTTGTTGCCACGTGGAATATTCAAGCCAGTAAAAGGAATGCAGAAACTGATTGGTTCTTTTGTATGAAGTTTTAAGCTAGTAAAAACAAGTATTTGACTAATGACCTTCTTTTACAAGCAAACTGTCTGTTTTTTATGGCTTACCTTTCAGTTCTCTTAGAACTTTGGGATAGTCGTCTGTCGATATATTATAATTTTAATTTAACTAATACTATTCAAAAATTTCGGCTTTTTTATCGACCGATATGGCTATGGTTCTTTTCAGTCATTGCTTTCAATAAAACTTAGTTACGACTATCGCATTGCTGGTATGATGAATTGTTGTTTGAGATCATATATCTGATTTCTATTATGAAATAATTATATAAGTAAATTCATCAATTAGCCTGCTTCATTTGTGATGTCAAACCGAAATTTTGCAAGTTGACAGATAATAGTTGGCACCTACAGGCTTTTCGAAATTATGAAATTGAGGGAGGAATCTAAAATCTCGGAAACGGTTAGAGTTGAGGGATCGGGATGAAACTTGGCTGGAAGAATAAGCACAAGTCCTAGACACGTGATTGACATAACGGGAACGCATCCGCTCTCTTTGGGGGAGTCGGGGGGGGGGTGTTAATTCTGAAAAATTAGAAAAAATGAGGCATTTTTAACCTACGAAGGAGTAATCGGATCTTAATGAAATTTGATTTTTGGAAGGATATCATATCTCAGAGCTCTTATTTAAAATCCTGACCAGATCCGGTAAACAAATTAAAAACTTTTAGTACTAAGTGCTGATCCAAGTTTCTTATAAAAAAAAACGTGTATGCAATGTATAAAAGTCTGGTAGAGCAATATTGTCAATAATGTTGCCCAGTATGGGGGCATGCGGAATCAGGGCAAGAGACAAACTGCAAAAACGACAAAATCATGGGGCTAGAATCGTAACCAATAGCCCTTACAACGCTTCCACTCTTCCAATTATAAAGCAACTAGGCTGGCAGACAGTGAATGATTTGATTGTATTGGAAAAATTGAGAATAGTCATCTACGTCGTCATCCTAGTGACCTTCAAGGAGGACATATCTGCACAGCCTCTCGAAAGTCTTCCATTGTTATGAGGGCGCCCTGTTTCCTCTAGGTCGGGGTGGACAACCGAGTGCCTTCCATTGTTGCCTTGCATGGATTATCTGATCGGGGTATGGGCTGAAAACAAATAATCCTGTTAGAAGAAGGTTATTACAGACTATCTCGACTCGTGAGTCGAGAAGGGCTATCGACGATGGCTTTCTCGACTCGCGAGTCGAGAAAGCCATCGTCGATAGCTGGTTTGGGAAGAACTGAAGGAGAGGATTCTATTCCTGCAGGATTTGTGCAATATATACGTCAAGATAAAGACGTCACGTAATTGCGGTCTGCTGCAACTTATGGTTTTAAGCCTGAAAAAAATCCTAATATCCGTTCTGTTCATTTCCTCCCCCTCTATATAAAAATTTTGATATAGTCATTTTGGTCAGCGTAGTCGAAACACATAATAACTATGTCTTCGAGGATGACTTACTCCCACACTGTCCCCAGGGCAGGGGCTGCAAGTTACAAACGTTGACCCGGAAGGATAAAGAAAGTTGCTCAGGAGGGACCTCATAACCTCAGCTGGCAAGAAACACTGACTGAATCTAAATCTTAATAAGTCTATAAAAAAAAAATCTTACAGGATTGTAAATAGGGTTGGTCAAATAAATAAAACATTTTTTTGTTAATTAAGGAAAGATAATTTTAAAAAATTTGAGAAAGATATGGGTGATAGAGATTTTACTCCAGTTTTTGAAGAAGATAACCCATCGGTTGCGCATGATATTTTGTTGCAATGTTTACAAAGATACTGAATCAGGTCGGGATGATTCGGCCCCAGCGTCGCCTCTCCGATCTTGAGGCCACGCCGCGCCAGTTCCTCCGCGTCCCGATGGCGATCCTGTCCAACATAGGAATTGGCCAGATTGCCGAGAAAGAGACCGACATCCTTGTGGCCGGCGCCATGCGCGGCTCTGGCGGTCGCAATCGCCCGCAGGTAATGCGCCTCGGCCTCGGCGGGCCGATTCCATGCGATATACGTCACCGCGAGGCTGTTCAGCGCAGTCGCCGCCCATGCCGATTCCGGGCCGAACCGGTCATAGAAACTCTTAACACCTTAGCGATAAAAGACCTATGGAGTGGGGAAAAATAGAACAACGATAATCGTTCGCTTATGAGTCTATTATAAGGCAGAACCGGGAAAGTTGCGGACTATTCAAGACACATGAAAAGCCTTTTATCTTTTGTATTTCTTGAGGGGGAATAGACAGCTATTTCAGGGAAGGGGAAACTAGAATAACAGAAAGAAATGTAGCAGGATAAGCAGTTTAAAATGATGAAAAGAAAGGAATGTTGTTTCTATGACACTTTTCTAAGAACCTTGTGATCCAGGATGATGGTCAGGGCTTCGTTGTGCAAGAGATCACCAGTGGCATGGGGTTGTTAAACATGCACGAGCGAACGGAACAACTCTAGGGACAAGTTTAAATTCAGAGTGCACCTGATGCAGGAACCACTATCCGTGTGACCATTCAATTGTTAGATACTATTCACCAGCAAGAGCATCATGCGTAAACCATCGTCGCCAATTCGGGTTGCCCTTGTCGATGATCATCAGATCGTGCGCCGTGGGCTGCGCAGTTTTCTCGAATCGTTCTCAATGCATGGAACACCTTTGAAATGAGAAAAGCCATTTGCAGAAATAGCAATTAATATACTTGTAAACAAAAACACTGAAAAGTTTAGTAAAACTATATATGAGGTTTTGTGGTAAATCTTGGAAAATAGTTACACTAGGAGGATGAAACTGTTGGGAATTAACTCAAAGCTTCAGTCATACAATATAAAGCTGTTTCCAAGTCCCTGTCACTACTCCTTTTCTGTTTCTAATGCTTATAAAATTATATATAAAAGTGTTTATTACCTGTCTTAACTTTGAAAATGCCTACATCTACACCTACGCCTGTAACTAAGGCTTGTCCGATGCCTATGCCGTCATCTACACATACACCTGTGCCTATGCCTTCGCCTACACCAATGCCTACATCTACACATACGCCTGTGCCTATGCCTTCGCCTATGCCTACACCTATGCCTACATCTACACATATGCCTGTGCCTATGCCTTGGCCTATGCCTATGCCTTCTCCTTGATCCGGCCCCCATCATGATCCAATCCCTACCCCTGCACCTACCCCTGCCCAGCTGGCTTGTCCGATGCCGGTAGAAATACTGTTATTTGCTCTTTTAAACCAGTCAGATTAATTCCTTTTGCCTACGCATCTAGGTTCAGTTTGCTTCTGCTCCCAAACAACCAGATTCATAAATAAACTCATCCCCCCAATCCATTACATGATTTTCCTCAAGTTCAATGAGTCCTTGCTTTTGTAATTCAATAACTCTAGAAGATACTTTTTGGTACTCTTCTGTAGCTATTGTTGCTGCTTTTTGAGTAGATTCTTTTACATTTTGTAAACGATTTTCAAATTGTTGTCTATGTTCAAGGGGGGGATGGGGGTTAAGTTGGAGCATCTTTCCATGAAGGAATTTGTCATGAGGGAAGAGAATTTCCATGAAGGGGGCACAGGATTTTCTAGCACTATTTTAAAAAACAATGAAAAAATAAAATAAAAAAGTTTTTTCAACTTGAAGTAAGGAGCAGCATTAAAACCTAAAACGAACAGAAATTATTATGTATATAGGGGGTTTAGTCTCCTCCACAATACCTCACTCTTTACACTAAAGTATTTACTATTTATACTACGGCCTTTGTGATTCACGGGTATCCGTTCATTTGTTGTAAACCTTTTCAGCTTCAGATGTCTGTCCAAGTTACAAAGCTAATTCTTTCTTAGTGGATGAGGGGGGGGGGGGCATAGAATAAATTCATTGCGTATGACTTTTGTTCAAATAGTTGTCTTGCAATCCGTATTCTAGTATCAACATGTTCAATTTTTACCAATGCTTATAAAGTGTAATAAGTATTCAGGTAGGACAAACACATCAAGCTTTAGTGACTGATTCGATCGGATTCAACTTTTAATCGGAGTTCAAGCAACTAATGAATGGTTAGGGATCACAATTGCAGCGGCGTTTCCGCAAAAGGTGGGGTCGTTGCTGCAAAAACGTCTAACTGGCCGCCTCTCGGTAAATGGGGCAGCCGGGGTCCGTTTCTTTTATGCATTACCTTTTGCATACCTATATGCAGCTTGGTTGTGGCTGGATACGTCCTTAGCCTTTACCGGATCGTTTTGGATGTTTGTGCTGGTGGGCGCGTTGGCGCAAGTGTTGGCAACCTCTTGTTTGCTGGCTGCTTTCACCACCGGCAACTTCGCAGTTGGAACAGAGTCAGAGCCCCTATATTCCGTAAAGTGGTCGCCAATATTTACCCGTCTACATGTCTAATGCACAGGTGTTCAACTTTACAGAGTTTTGAATATAAACGACCGAGCCTGGTGCCCCAAAAAAACGTTAATATTTTATCATTTTCTTCAAGTTTCGTTGTATTTAATCGTAATCTTGTTAGTATTCTAGTTATATTTAAGTTGTTGTCTCAATCTGTCAAGATCCTCCTTTGGCATTATTATTGCTGCTAACGTAGTTCGGAGATAAAGTGATACGTGACTAAAAACAAGGATCGATTTTAAAACCATTTAACGGTTTAGCGTTTTCTTATGTTTGTAAAAAAAAAAAAACGTTATAGACTATTACTGTAGCTTTACTGTACTATTGTTTTACCATTATAACGTACCCCAACATAAGTTTGTTGCTTCTGTGACAAAAACAAGGATTGATCTTAAAACCATTTAACGTTTTAACATCTGCTAATGTTTGCCAAAAAAATGTTGTAGACTATTCCTGTAGCTTTACTGTAGTAATGTTTTAGCGTTAAAACGCACCCCAGCATAGGGGTGTCGGGTGTCGGGTGTCGGGTGGCGGGTGTCGGGTGTCGGGGATTATATTTGCTGTTTTTCTTCCAGCCTCGGCATCAGGCGTTCGAGTTGCAGGCCTCTTGAGGCTTTGCACAGCACGGTGTCGCCGGGGTGGATGGTTTGTGTGATCGCGTCGAGGGCTGCTTCGTCCGGCGTCTTTAATAAGGTCACGGCGTCCGCCGGCGGGGCGGGGTCGGCGGCTTGGGCGGCCTCACACATCAGGGGGCCCAGGAAGACCGCGTAGCCGAGGTGGCCGGATGGAATTGTAGTCATGCTTTCTCTCAACCGAACGGTTACCCTTGAAAATGCTCCAGGCCTCTTCGGAATTGGGGTTTTAGCCGGGCTCGCATTAATGATGAGCGCCATCCATCAAGGAAACTGCTGTGCCTCCTCCATCAATGTGTCAAAAACAAAATCTGAAATCTTTGGACTCTCCATTGCACCGGCAGCAGTCGTAGAGGGATTTGCCGTTTTTGCTTTTGTGTTTGCTTTACTATTAGGGGCTGGAGTGCCTGTAAGTTGACGGAACCATGAGAGGAGGAAATAACGACTTAAATACGAGCAAACCACTGAATCGTCTGCATTATACATATAACGTATTGCATTATACCTATTGCATTATACTTGTTTAGTTTATACAAAGAATGCCATCTGCGTGTCTGGTATGAAAAACAAGATCACTTGGGAGCGATGTCGGATAATACAATCCAAGCATCCATGCAGTGAAAACTGACTGCATGGTTATCGCACCTACCAACGATAAACTCGCAATACAATACAAAAATAGCTTCGCAACGCGAGGAGCGTCCTTCCAGTACCGATGACGGTCACTACACATGTGACCGAAATATCCAGTACTTTTTGTAAATTATCTGTGTAAAAGAATTTACCCCTTTTGAACTTTTGTTTATCTTTGTAAGAAGTTGTTGATGAAACCTTAGTTAATGTTACATAAAGGGTTTCTAAGCATGTTCAACTCACATTTGCTACAAAACTTTCAAACTCATATTTAATTTCAAAATAAACTTCAAACAGTGCTTTATTTCATGAAAGATTACCTTTTTCTAAAAATGGAATACAAAATGTCAAGCAATAGGCTGCAAACAAACACAAAACAAACAAGAAACAAACCAAAAACTGTAAACATTGTAATTAGAATGTAATTAAAATGTAATTAGAATGTAGAATAGATTAACCCAACTTACATGATGAAACAAACAAAAAAACAAATCACCGTAATGAGAAATAAAACGTAGAGATCAACTTACATGATGAAACAAACAAACAAACAAACAAACAAACACAAAACAAACAAGAAACAAACCAAAAACTGTAAACATTGTAATGAGAATGTAGAATAGAGTAACCCAACTTACATGACGGCGACGAGTGCGAGATCCACATCGACGAGGTGACGATCTCGCGGCTGCACGCCGAGTTCCGCCGGGTGCGGGAGGGGCTGTTCACGGTGACGGCCCTCTCCAAGACCAACCAGACGGTCATCAACGACATGGAGATGACCTTCGAGGAGACCCTCGAGCTCGACCCCGGCGACCTGATCGTCCTCTCGAACACGGTGCACCTGCGCATCGGAGAGGGGCGCGTCTCCGAGGAGGAGGAGGAGGTCTTCGTCGACCCGGTCGAGGTCGAGCAGGCGCTGGTGGTGATCTGAACTTCAAACAAAAACTTCAAGCAAGAAGTAATATTCAAATTTCATTTTAATAATTTATGTGCAGAGAGCCAAAATCAAACACATTTTAATTCAAACACGTTCAGATATTAAATAAAAAAAATAGTTTTTCTTTACTGAAAGTAAGGAGTAAAACTAAAACTTAAAACGACCTTTTGTTTTTTCAACAAAAGAAAATATTTTTAGACTTTATTAGTTTCTTATATTATAAAATAATACTATTATATTACTAGTAAATTCTAATTAAATCTCTCGTCTGTTACACTATCTTTACCGTTACACCGTTACATGTTATTACCGTTATGAAAGAAATAAAAGAAACAAAGAAAAAAGGGTAGAAAACTTCAAAAAAACTAAAAAGAAAAAACAAAAAAACAAAACACTGAAAAAACTAAAAAATAAAAAATAATTAAAAAGAAAAAAAAAGAAAAAACTAAAAAATAAGAAACTAAAAAAAGAAAAAAGAAAAAAAAAAAAAAAACAAAAAAAGAAAACAACAAAAAAAAAAACAAACAAAAAAAGAGAAAAAAACAACTGCCTGTGAGTCTAAGTGAATGATTGCTTTTCCCCGCTTCTTTCTTGTTGTGTTTGTGCGTCAGCATCTCTGTGTCCGTAGATGTTCTTGTCTATCTGTCTCTCTCTGTGCCTGTGTGTCTGAGCAGGTGTTTGTATTTCTCTCTTACATTTTGTTCAACGAAACGTATCTTCATCAAGCTTTGTGCAAAACATAGTAAAAAAACTTTTTGAACCACAGATTTGGTTTAAAAAAAGCGTAAATTCAACAAGCTTTGTGCAAAACAGAGTACAAAACATTTATTTCTTAATAAGGCTTAACCTAACTTTGGCTTACAACCCCCCTGGACTTGGATGCTATGGCCCCCACCTTGCTTGAATTCAAATTTATTTTTGCATATATTTTATGCCATATCATGTGGGTTCATGTTTTGTTTTTCCTTTTGTTGAGTTTCAAAAGCTTTTCCTGTGATTTCATGGTTTTATAAGGTTTTATTAATTATATCTGTCTTTTATTTTGTCAGTCCTGGTTGAACTTCGTTGAAGTAAGAATGCTAGGGCTGTTTTTAAAAAAAACATTATTATTTTACACCGAGGGAATTTGCCCGAATATCTATTCGATGTCTTGCTGTCTCTTTACCGACTCAATTTTACTCGTTGATATGTTAAGGTAAATGTCATGGGTAAACTTTCACTGGGATTGAATTATCAAGACGATATTCTCGTGGGGGTGTGGATTTTATCGTGGAGATGGGCCAGATTTCCTGGCATTATTTAAAAAACCATAAGAAATTAAATAAAAAACCAGTTGTTTCAACTGAAAGTAAGGACTAACATTAAAACTTAAAGCGAACAGAAACGATTTTATAAATGTGTTCTATAAAAGCCTTGAAATTCAGCAAACATGAGTTTTAAAGACCAAAAATGCGTATTTATGGGTCTATAAAAAAAAGGTCAGCAGCTCTTCCTAATTGAGCTTTTAAAGTGTACGGACTAAATTCAAAACATTAAATGGCGCCCTTGTAAAATGTTATATTTTTAGAATCTACAAGGAAAAAGAAATGGTTTTTTTATTTAGTTTTATAATAGTGTTTATATACAAAACACAATAACTTCAAAAAAACCTTTTAAAATAACAGCTACCATATCAAAAATTTAAGGAAAGCACTATTGCGTACAAAAATTCAGCTTATTGATAAATTCCGAGTGTTTTAGTTGCTAGCTGACTACCAAAAAATCTAATGAAAACACGCTTGAGTACAACAAACTCAACTGGTTGGTAAATTCCGAGTGCTTTAGTCGCTAACTGAATATCAAATACTTAATAAAAGCACTTTTGAGTACAACAAAATAAACAAGTTATTAATTTCCGAGTGTTTTAGCTGCTGACTGAACATAAGAAATTTAATAAAAAAAACGTTTGAGTGGTGCCGGAATCGAACTTGGTCTCGGACGAGAACAAGGGCTCGCCGCAACAGACACAGCGGTAGGTCCCGGGTGTCTTGCTAGCATGGTAGGCGCCGGTGAAGGCGCGCTCGGTGCCGGCCCTGCGGGTCACTTGGTATTGTTCCGGCGTGAGTTGCGCGCGCCATTCGGCGTCGGATTTAACGACTTTCTCGGGATTGCTCATGATCCTGCTACTCATTTCCTGCAACGCTTCGAAGGTTTCCGCTTAGGTCTGCACGGCCGACCTTGGCCACAACTCACTTGATTTGGAGGTGGTGATAGATTGGGGACAGTCGCTTGCTTCTCGGGTATAGTTAGCCTCGAGCGCTTCGAACTCACAAACCAATCTACAGAGTATAGTGCGAAACGGTATTGCTCCACTACTTGCATCATAAATGCTTGAACCCATACACGCCGTACACGATATATGCATATATATATATATATAATGTATCTTTAGATTCTACAGAAAGTATTATACTCGTAGTCGTAAATTCAACTACTGTAGCACTCTACGACTACTGTACGAATATATTCTTTGTCCAGTTGAATAGTTTAAATGTTCCTCGACAGTTTTCCTCAAGTTCTTATCCTTGAGTCTATCGAAATTATAACCTCACTGGGGAGGCTCTAGTGTTGGTTATTATATAGCATATATACCTTCCTAAGGAGGGTATTATATCCCTTCCTAAGTTTTTGATTAAAACTAGACATTACTAAATGGCTGCTCTTACTTTTAACAACTTATACATCTTAAATTTATTACATTTATCTTATATACCTTGGTATTTTCTATTTAATCTGCCATTCTTGTATTAAAATTCTGACGTGATGTTGATGGTGGTGGCGTCTTGTCCCTGTTCGGATTGTTGTCATTGTTGGTCTTATTGTTATTGTGTTGTTGCCGTTTACGAGGAGGGGTCTTGTTATTCTTATTGTTACGACGTCTTGTACCCCCGGATGAAGGAGCTTTCGGAGATTTGGATCGACTCTTATTATTATTGTTGTTCCTATTGTTGGCGCCACCGCGCCTTTTCCTGTGTTTACTGTTATGGTTGCTGTTACCGCTTCCTTGAGGAGGGTGCGACTGTTGTTGCTGTTGCTATACCTTGCTATTTACGCTAAAAGTTCAAGTTTTCTTCCATTTTATTAAGAATAAGCACTAAATCACAAAAATATGTGCAAGTGCTGTACATCCGTTTACATACAAATACAGGGCTGTTTGTATGCAAGGGCCTATAGATTTTTTTGGTATTCAATATTAGGCAGGAATATTCGGAGGAGGGGGGGGGTATCAAAAATAAAAAAATTGAATTGATAATTTTAATAATCCCTTGTATTGACGAGAGATCAAACTTCCTCACATATGTAATGTAAAGGGGCTCAGAATGATTTCCATTTGAGAAAACACAATCTCAACATCATTATGAATACGATGGGTGGGATCGGGAAAAAGTTCATTGACAATATTAAAATGAAAGTCTCTTATATCCTGGACTTGTTTTCCAAGAGATTCATCACCACGAAGGAATGCCTCCATGATATTTTCCAGAGCGTTGGTGGTTTTACCCATAGCTGAAACTACAATCACCAGATCCTGTCCCTTAAAAAGCTCTAAAACTTTCAGGACATTTTTTACAGCTTTAGCATCTTTAACCGAAGCTCCAATAGTACCAAGCGGCTTTAGGAAAATCCCAATTTAACCCCAACATAAGGGAGGTAATGAGAGTGGGTGTACTATCTGCAAAGGCATTAAGCTAATTTTGATAGGAAGCGAAGTGGTGAAGATGGTAGAGCTAGAGACTGGGAGATGCCGCAGAAATTTCACAACTCTTTTCGTCAATAAAAATTCAAACAAGCAAACTATTAAGGAAAGCCATACCTTCTTAAGCTGTTTGGTGCTGTATGTTTTCGCTCATTTTCTGCTGATTTTTTCCCACGTTTTTTGATGAATTACTGAAAATATTCACGTGTAAAATTCCTCCCTCTGGAGAATACTCCCCCCCAGCAAAAGATCGGAATTTTCCCAAGAATAAAAAACTATAGGCAAATTACATCCTATTCCCTTGGGGCTCTGATGGGTCATGAAATCCCCAGAGGCATAGTTATTGAACCTTCCAACCATACTGAGCTAAATAGTTCAGGAGGTTTAGTGAGAAACAGGTGAAATTTTAATGTCACCTGTTTTAATTGTGAAAATCGCAGCCATTATGCCGTTGATTGCTCTACTCAATGCTGGTAAATTGAAATTAAAATCTTGCTTTTCTTCTGGAAAATATGATTTTGATTAGTTTTAAGGCAATTTATGTGAAACAAAATATTTTAGGAAATTAGATACTAGTTGAAAATGTTGGCCTTGGCTCACATGTTAATACAAGTGTTAATACAAAATTTCGCTTCCTTCATCTGCATGTTTAGTATCACTGGCTTCAATTTGCGCAAATATAGGGAGGGGGAGCAAAAAAGAATTGTCAATCTGGGGGTTGGGGTAATTTGTTGCTTTTTCAATGTCTTATTCTATTTAGTTTTTAAACCATCTAGGTCTCTTTTCATAGACAATAGCACTGCCTAAGTAAAGAACGATGTTGGCACAATGTATTATTTTTGTTATTATTTTTTTTTTCTTTCTAGGCCAGGGATCTTCAGATTAAAGGATTTTTCGTAGAAACTTCAAAAAGAGCCCATTCAATTGGAAATTGAGAGGGCTAGTGCCCTTTTTAATAGTTGAAAATGATTAGAGGGCAACTAGCTCCTCCCCACGCCCATAATTGACTTAAACACATCCAATAAAATGAAAAATAATAGTGGTGTAATACCAACACATGCTTGGCACCGCAAAATGCAATTCAAAGTAAATAAGGATAGATATAAATCTATCATTGCGTGTTTATGATTTTTAAAGTACCATATGTATGTGGGCGCTTGTGTTCAATTTTAGATGAGTGTGTTGAAGTGTGCAGAGCTGTTTTGATGTACGCTTAACAAATCCTGTAAATGTCCTTCAATGTTTAGCCTCTCTTTATGCTTATCTCTTTAGAAAGCTTTCAATATCCATAAACTTTTCCAAGAGGGCTTGATCGACAAGGACCTCGTCAAGTCCACCGAGACCGATCGGCCGACCGTGCGCATGCTTCCGGACGCGCACGTCGTCAAGGTCGGCGGCGGCTCGATCATCGACCGGGGCAAGGACGCCCTGTTCCCGGTGTTCGACGCGCTCGGCGAAGTGCTTCACACGCGCAAGCTGATCATCGGCACCGGCGGCGGTGTGCGCACTCGTCACGTGTTCTCGATCGGCCTCGACCTCGGCCTGACGACCGGCGTGCTGGCGCAGATCGCGATTGCCGACGCGCTCATAGCATCTTTTGATTTAGTTGGAATTTCTCCTAAATATTGTTAACAAAAGTAGTTTGCTAGTAGTAGTGGTGGTAGGTGTAGTAGCAATGGTAGCATGCAAAAATTGCCTTTTTGATCATATTCCTTAACATTTCATAAATTTTCCAAATTAATATGCTCTTTTATTCCTGTGTTACACCCTTTTGACAATCCTTATACACATAACATGTTTTGATTTAGTTCAACACCAAACATATCCAATCAAAATTTTGAGATAGTCATTTTTTTTTCAAAATAGTTAGAAAGTTTCTAGATCTTTGAAACTTTCTTTTATTAGCTTCAACTCGTCATTCATCTTCAAAGCTATTTAATTAGAATTTTCGAAAAAAAAACTTATCTGTCTTTCACTAACTGTCGGAAAAGCCCCTCCTTGTCTGTATTAATCATAAAGTATTTTCACTAGTATTCCTACCTACGTTCCTAACGCTATATTCTAAAAAAACCATCAGCGGTTTACAGTAACATAATCTATAATAGATTATGTTACCAAAAACCATAAAAGCACTTTTGTGCCATTTCGTGGCAAATTTCATAAATTTAAGACCTTTCCCCAAAGGCTATGGAGGGTCATTTTATCTGTAAAGTCATAGTCATCGGACTTTTTATTTCTACTGAAAATATGGCTACCACAAAATATTGATCGAATGACTTTGTGGGAATATGGGTGTGGTAGGGGGGCTGGCTACCCTCCAATCTTTCTAGTCATTTAAAGAGGGCACTAGAACTTTTAATTTCCGTTCGAAAGAGCTCTCGTTCGATATTTTAGGACCACGGTTTCGATACAATCACCCCTGGGGAAAAACTGCTCACCGCAGACGCCGGTCTCGACCTGACCGCCAACCCGAACAAGGCCGCTCGTGGTGTCGCCATCGAGGCGAAGCTCGACAAGGGCCGCGGTTCGGTCGCCACGGTGCTCATCTAGTCCGGAACGCTCCGGGTCGGCGACGCGATCGTCGCAGGTACGGCGTACGGCCGTGTGCGTGCCATGGCGGACGAGAACGGCGAGCAGGTCCTCGAGGCTTACCCGTCGCGTCCGGTGCAGGTGCAGGGTCTGAACTCCGTGCCGCGTGCCGGTGACGTCTTGCTAGGTTACAGCAGTTCAGTAACTGCTTTCATCTTAGGTTCGTTTAGGTACACTTAGCATGCCGGGATGCTAAGTGAACCTAAACAAACCTAACTTGAAAGCCCTTAACTACTTTCACCCTTTTCTAACTGTAAATATTTGAAATAAATAATCAAAATCATCTAGGGTTTGAGTTATGAGAGTTTGGTGTTTTGAGGGCATTTACCTTAAACGGGGAAGAAGAAGCGCTACACATAAAGTGTTACGATGAAATTGAAAAAAGAATAATTTTTGCCAAAAAACAATCTCAAGCCTATTACTTCCGACTGATTATATATTGAAACCTACAAATATTATGCTACTATGGGGAGGCAACCTATAGTTGATAAATTAGCTAGGAAAAGGTTTTTCAGCCCGATTATGACCGCCAAATAGACCAATGTCCTAGTTTACTTAATGGACCTAGTTTCAGGGACAAGTTCTCTCCTGGGTCCGTACATCTTATAGAGGTACCCAACATATCTTAAGAACATTCCCTTATCACTACCTGGGGACGCGCTGAGCAGCCTGGGGGAGACCCCTGTAAAAAATGACGAATTATGTAGTTTACATTCCTTTTCATGGGGGTTGTGGGGGCCTAGCATCCCGGAAGGCATAGTTATTAGTTGTTGTGACTATTTTAAATAAAATTGCTTTTTAAGATTTCTATCACGAAAGTAAAACAGTTCAAAACAGGGATGAAACCTTTTTATTGACAGTGAACAGATACAAAATTTAACTGGATATTTCGAACACATATAGGCTACAGTGTTCGAAATACTGCTGATGATGAACACTGTATATGTGTTCGAAATATTCAGTTAGTATTCAAAGTTTATTGAAAAACGAAACTGTTATTGCTAAAATAACTCACAACTCGCTTTCCTCCATCTTGCTTTGCAAATGTAACCCGGCCAGTCATACACTGCCCAGGTTTCAAGGTCTTTGGGATTCTACGACAAACAGACATGATTTGTAATAAAAAATAAAACCAACAAAGATCTTTGCTAAAAGTCTAGTAGAATTAGAATCTTTGGTCGTTTCAATCTCTGAACATGACTGGTCCATAACCTATATCTATTAAGTTTTTTTAATTCTTCGACCTATGGGTCTCACGTGGAGCTGGCGCGTGTGCTACTTGCGTTTGGAGCACGCACCGATCTACAGTTCCGTGGACGTACGAAAGAGAATCTTTCATTTTCAATCCAGAAATGCAATGTGGTATCACGCCACGTCACTCATGCATGCACCCGTGCGTTTTTAGAGACTTTGCTCGAGCTTGCACAATCTCAAGAGATGCGCGACATGTTGCAGTCGGTGATGGATGACGACAGCAAGCGCAAAGATCTGATGCGGTGTGTTGCAAGAGTCTGACACGAGCTGCATATCCTGCTTTACCAGAACTATATTGTCAACTAATTTTAAATACTTTGAATTGCATAGTCATCTCATGGAGCCAATTACACCACGCTATGAAAGCTATAAAAATATGATGAAATAAGTGATAATGCTTTTAGCAGATTGGATTAAATCTTGACTTTTTATCTGTTCAATTAGTTTACTTGAGATTTTTTATACTATTTTGTACGTATATTTCTGAAATCGTCAATGTTTTCACTACGGAAACTGCTCCTGTGGGTTGTTTACGATGCAACGAAAAAGTAGTCGAGACATTGCCTATAATAGTGTAGATCATGGTTACTTCAGTAAAAAGTAGAAAATTCCAAAGAAAATTGCATACTTTATTTAATCTATTTGCAATATTACAGGATTAAAGCCGAAATTATTCCCTAGATAATTAATAGAATTGTTATGTTGTTTTGTTTTTCATGAAAGCTGGTAGGCCAAGTGGTGAAAGAATCGTTAACCCTTTGCTAAATCTTATTTTCCTGAATTTCTTGGCACTTCTTTATTTACTTTTTGCAATAAAATAAGTTTTAATACAAAGAGAGGAATTGCCTACAGATTGTCTTGGGTACCCGGCTGACTTACCGGATTTCAGAGTTTTCAGGAGGGTTTGAATAGATTTCCGGTTTTAGTTTTCCGGAGGCTTTGAATATTTTGAGTTGGAGGAGGAGCGTGCGTAGCTGTGTCGGCCTCAGGTGGCTTGTTACTGCGGTGAGTTATTAGTAGTAGTAGTATTTGGACGAAAGGTAAGTCTTTTCTTAACATAGCCTTTTACTAATGATGTTTCAATATAAATTAACAATTTGAATTAAAATTAAATATTCCTTAGTGTCACTTTTAATTTCTATATATATTTATATCTTGTTTGTGTTGTTGTTTTTATTCGTTTATTTTGCCCCTTCGCCTTTTTCAATGTCCCTTTTAATTATTTTTCTGACTTTGAACTGTTATCCCTATTCTGAACTGTTTTATTTTCTGACTTGTAATTGTTTAAGTTTAGTTTTATCAGTTTTTATCTTTTTAACTTTTTAATTGACTTATTACAGTTTAATTTTGACTCATAAATGATTATTCATTATGGTTTTTCTTTTTCGGTGTTGCTTCTTACATTATAAGTTGGAATTTTCAAGGTATGCTGTGGCTAATTTTAACTAACCAAAAGGCATTATTTGCATGCTACTATTACTGCTACTCGAATTGCTGTTACTTATGAGGCTAAGGGTATTAAGATGAAACTCTTAAAGAACGTTTATGGGGGGGGGCAATTAAACGAAAAATTATATTTATGCAGGTTTCCAAAGGGCATATAAGTAATATCATAGGCAGTGTAGCGCTATCATAGAAACTTTTAAAGGAGTTCATTGGGTTGGAAATGAAAATTTCTGTTTTTTGTTAACACTGACTTGCTCTTGTTTATAGAACTTCCAGCTGGCAAACCAATCAATGCCTTGATTGGCTTCACAAACAAAGGTTTGAGAGATTTCACCATTGAAACACTCGATGCCTCATTCCGCTACCCACAGGACTTTAGCTACTATGTGCAGAATTTCACCGGATTTCGTTACAAAAGATTGGTGGAAGCAGGTACCGAGGCCAGTTTCGAATATTCTTTCCATCCTCATGAGAGTTATGGTGGAAGACCTTTTGGCTTGGTCATTATGGTGACTATCTGTTTGTTATTAAAATCATAGCAAAAGTTGCCCCTGGTGTAATGGTTATTTGGATTTAATGGTTTATGAGGGTGAGGGGTTCTTTGTACAATATAACTTTATTTTTATAAATATTAATTTAAAAACTCTTTTTTCAAAAAGAGATGTTTTTAAAATGAAGTGAAGAGCAGTATTAAAACATAAGACAAGCAGAAAGAGAGCCCTAAAAAGATCAATCTTCAACCTTAAATTACTATCAATGAGTAAATGAGACCAAATACAGACAGAAATTAAAATTTATTTAAAACAGTCAAAAGAGGTGTTAGTTTTTCATTAGCTTTATTTGGTTGGGCAATATTTATTTCTGTGCTAAGTTTGATTCCTTGGACATATTATCGATTCAAGCCATTTCGTTCGGCACGTACTACTATTGATACATTTAACAATGAAACATTAATTTATCCGGCAGAATCTTGTCGACTGGTGAAAGGCGTTCTAGCAAAGTTTTGGTGTAATGAAGTTATAACTGGGGCAATAGTTATGCATTTTCCAATGTTTGTGATGGCACCTTGTGTATCTTAGTAAGAATGGATCTATTATTCCCGTATGCAGAATTTTAATACCTTTTTTGTTAATTCTCTTTTTCATATTCAAAACCGAGATGTATGTTATAATTTTTTCCTTTTTGTTTTTCTGTTTTGACTTTGGCAATTTGTAGTTGTTGAAGGATATACTGTTGCGCTCTTTGCTGGAGGTATCTGGTTTTTAATATAAATTGATAAATAAATAATATAAATTATAATCTTTATATTGATAATATAAATCTTTTGGTGTAATCCGTTTAATATATTCCCTCCCTGCCTACCGTAGTATGCACTTGGTGAGGGACTGATGGAAATAGTAGTACGGGGTCGACTAAAGTAGGCACTGCCATAACCAGACTGAAAGCCTTGTGTGAAACCAAGAGTATAACCACTGCTGCTGGAATATGGCATTGCGGCAGATCGAGTAATAGCGGGACGGACGGGAATAGAGGAAGAATATGCACCACCTCCGATACGACCACCTGTCATTGCAGCCGACGCAGATTGTGGTGAAAGCATGAGGACAAGAGCAAGGGCCAAGGACGCCACAATTGCCCTAGGAGGCTAGATTTTGGCTTCTTATTAGTCTGTGAATACAAATCTTAGTTTTAACCAATGGCTTACACCATGCAGGATAAGATTTTTGCCAAACGAATTTTTATTTTTTATTTTGCTTCTATTATTACTTCTATTATTTTTCCTTTCCCTTTTTGCTTCCCTTTTAAGCACTCATTTTTCTTTTCATTTACGATATTTTGCTTTTTTTTTATACTTGTACCAATAATTACCATGAACTAATGTATCGCTTTTCAATTGATACATGATGTTGTTTCTATGGTAAAATCCAGAATTTTTTTTATATGATCTTCGGTCTATTTTGGACAAACTGAATATCTAAAAAATTTGATCGGACACATTTGGGGAAAAGAAGGCATGGGGCCTAATTGTCATTGGATCACTTTTGACTCTCAAAAAGAGAACTAACACTTTCATTATCTGGCCATTTGAGCCCCCTTCAAAGTTTACTTCTTCCGCGAAAACCTTACGGGCTGTGGGTGGTTAAGGTATCTTCAAAGTCATGGTTATTTGAACTTTCAACTGTGCTGAGCAATCTGGCTGTCACCTGCTTTTTGTCTTTGTGGCTATGAAATAGGTCTAACCATTCAGCAAACTTCTCGACAGTGTTTGCTATAATACATAAGTACCAAAAAATGCATCACAAATAATTCTAAAATTATAGTAAAGTTAATATAGTAAATAGTAAAGTTAATAAAGTAAATAGTATAATATAGTATAATATAGTAAATAGTAAAGTTAATAGTAAAGTTCATAAAGTTAAATAGTACAGTTAATATAGTAAAAATTATAGTTATGAAGGTAAAGTAATCTAACCTTTCCCCGGATTGCCCCGAAAAGCGGTCGCGCCTTCGGTATCCATAAGGTTTGCCGGAGGGAAGCGATCGACAAAGTGCTGTCCGCTAGCCAGATGGTAAATACGTTCGTTGGCTCCGGGCGGAACGTCGGCCCGTCCATCTACAGAAGTGTGTATGAGCGAGGCCGCCCTTCCCCAGTATTCATATCCCGAGTTGACATAGAAAATTTTTGGCAGATGATCGGCTAACTGATCATGATGAAGCAATCCGTCTGTCTGGCCGGTAATTGGGTCCGTTTGTTCGCTACGGGGCAGGGTGTTGAGCACATCAGTGGTGACGACCGCTACCGGTTCGAGGCCGATGACAGCATCGTCAACCAGAAAACGACCGCGCTGCTGGTGGTTTCAAAGGACTATCTGGCCAACAATCGAGACGGAGTCGTCGCGACACTTCGGGCGCTCGACAAAGCCGGCGCCGTGGTAAAGGCTGATGTCGGCGAAGCTGTCGAGGTGGTCCCAGAGGTCCACCTTGCGCAGTTACTCCGCGGGCCCGGAGCCGATGCGCCCGATCCGCGCACCGTTGGCGATCGGGCAGGGCGCTAAACCTAAGATATGCTCCACAAATAGCGCAACACCCAGCAGTGAACCCGATGCCAACGCAACCCCGGCGGCCCATTGTTGACTGGTTGTTTTGTTGATCAATTCAATCACGTTATGACTTCACGTTGAGGACTACTTTCCCAATGGCTTGGCGTTGGTTCAAACATTCTAACGCTTCCACATACTGTTCGAATGCAAATTCGCGTCCAATAAGCGGGCTAACAGTGCCCTGCCGCACAAATTCGAGAATTTCGGCGAAGTTGTCTTCACAGAAAAAAGTTTAAAACAACATAGTTTAAATATAACTTTTCATACTAACAAAATGTACTTTATGACATTTCATATTAACAAAGTGTACTTAGTCGAGAAAAAAGAGTTGCAAGACAAACAGTAGAAATTTCTACATCCCCACCAGCCCAAACCTTGCTATCTCTGGGTCCAGGTACTAGAACAAAATTAAAAAAAGTTTTTACACTGAAAAAAGTTTTTTCTTTCGCTAAACTGTAAAGTATTACGCAGAAAGCTTTTAGGAGTGATAAAAACGTTGTCAAGTAGTGTTTTTGTCGGTTTTATGTTTAATTGAGTAATAATTTTAATTTTTACTCGATTTATGATTTTTCTTCACCTGTTTCAATATCTTTTATCTTTACGTTTGATGTAATTATATATTCAATTTTTGTTCATTTTTGGTTTCATCCATTTTGGATAGTGATTTCTGTTCGTTTTAAGTATGCTAAAATTAAAAAAAAAAATTTTGTACTCTTTCTTACAACTCTACTTTTTAAAACAATGCAAAACTTTAGCATAAACAGCGGGGCGTTAAGGAGGTGACGAACGGGTGATCAGAACTTAAGAAAGATTTTGTGCTTTAGAGCTCTTATTTTAAATCCTGACCAGATTTGGTGACATTGGGGGGAGTTGGAGGGGGGAACTGGGATTCTTGGAAAACGTGAAAATTGAGGTGTCTTTATCTTAAGAATGGGTGATCAGATCACAATGAAACTTGATATATAGAACGATCTTATTCTCAGATGCTCCATTTTTAATTCGAATTGGATCCGGGAAACACGGGGTTGGAAGGGGGAAACAGAAATCTTGGAAAACGCTTAGAATTGTTGTACATGTATTCATTTTTGAGCCTGGGCTTTCCAAAAGTATAATCGTGGGTGCGCTCATATAAACCGGTAAACAAAGTAGCCCGGCTGGCCGCGCAAATGGGCGTAGTGACAAAGGCATTGGGGAAGTAGAGGCCTTCGCTAGCCAGGGCGTCCATGTTTGGCGTTTGGATGATATCGTTTCCGGCATAGCCGAGGGCGTCCCAACGCTGGTCGTCGGTAAGGATGAATATAATATTTGGTTTCTTAGCCGAATTTTCTTTACAGGCGGGTAAAAATATATTAAATAATGTTTTTATTTATTTTGTCTTTTGGTTGGGCTTATATTGTCTTTGTGTTACGAATTGCTTGTCTTGCAATTGGAACAGCAGAAAGGGGAAAAATAAACTTCGTATAATAGATTTTACTGAAGAAACAGCAATAGGCAGGGACGCTAGTAATACTAAGGATATTGAAAAAGGATATATTGATATAGGCAAGTCTGAAACACCCTTTTCTGATATAAATTTTAACATCTTAATGGTATTTTTGTCTGTTATATCTTGTGTGTTTTTGGTATCCCGGTGAGAAATTTTGCAGCTATATAGTGCATTTCTGGCTCTTAAATAGCTAGTGTGTTTTCTGATGTTGACTAGACAACACAGGTATTAGAGTAAAACAGATATGTTCTGATTTATACTATTTGTTTGCCATGGACTTTGGAGTTCTATTTTTATCATGAGGTACTCGATAGTTATGTGGTTTTTTTTTGCTTTTTTTTTACTTTTGGTTATTCAGTCCTATGTTTTACAAAGTAGCTATTGTCTAAAATTACTAAGATAAGAAAACTACCACTCGGATCAGCCTAAATTTTGACAAAAATGCTTTACCTTTATTTTGGGTTTTTGATTGATTTTTCTTTGGCTCTAGTTTTTAAAAATCCAGTTACTCTATTTAAATTGGATTTTGAGCCATATCAAGGTTTTTTTCTAAATTTAAGAAATGAATTCTTAAATAATTAAAATATTTAAACCAAGATTGAGAAAAGATATAGGCCACAAAACAGTTTCCTTGTGCGTCACTTGAGGAGCACATCTATTTAGTGATTCCACTTTTATAACACAAAGATTACAAAAGGTCATCTCGTTTCAAGTTTTATTGTGACTCCTTACTTTCCTTAAAAAAAAAACTTGTTAAAAAAAAATCGTGTGTGAGTTTGTGTGTGTCCTGTATGGTTCACTACACTGTTTATGAGATCACCAAGAAACTCGAAGAAACTGTTGAGTATACTCTTGTGAATGTTTCAGGTATAAAATCCCCCCCCCCTTCCAATGCGCTCTTAACACTTTTGGTGCTAACTGGAATAAGATACCTCTCGACATAAATAATTGGCTGTCGCTTCTGGTCATTTTATCTAGACATTCTCGCTCTTTACGCTAAAGTATTTTTTTATTGTATTAAAAAGGAGAGTTGAGACAGAGTCAAACTCTGTCAGGGTCAAACTCATATTACCATGACCGAAGCTCTTCAAGACGAAACAGCATCGTAACAAACGTGGCGACACACGTTTTTTTCGCACACGTAAGGCTAAACTGACAAAGGAAAAACTAAATAAAAACATAAAACTTGAGATTTTTTCTTAAAAGTTATCTTCAAAATTTACTCACTCTAGTATGAGATCTAAAAGTCCTATTTACTTTATAACTTAAGCTGAGAATACACGATGAAACTTGAAACTTGATACTTTGTTCATAGAGAGATAAATGATGAAAATTGATCAAAAAGCACCGAAATGTACCAAATTTTGGCAAGCATATTAAGAGAAGATGTAGGTATCCATCGATGAATAACTAATATAGGATTTGAAGAAAAAATTTACCTCTCCTAATCCTTCCAAGTTAACATGACTTTGCAGCCACTCAAGACGACTAGCACTCTCTAACATTCTTATGCTTTCATTGATCTGGAAAAGGTACGAAAACGAGGACCGAAACCCTAGAAACCGGAACTTTGATACTAAGAGTAACATCAAGAGAATTGCATTTTTATGCTGATTTTAAATATATAAGTTTCTTATTAAACGTTTCCTTTCCAAGTAGACAAGATAAGCAAGACTCTGACGAGAAATCGACCGTTTTTCCGAAAAACCGACAGGTTTCATGATAAAAAATCAACTGGTTTCACGAAAGATGACTTTTACTTCAATTAAGATACAAAAAGAAAAGAATTTACAAAGAAAATTCGGCTTCATCATAACTTAGCTTAATCAAATAGCTGAAATTAAACAGTTCGTGGTAACCAAAACTCTAAAAAAAGAAATTTTGACAACAATTAATGTATAAAAAAAAGTTTTTATACTGATTGTTAATTGCAAGTATATAAAATGCACTGAGTTGAATATTACTCGTCAAAACTATGATTTTGAAAAAAATTGCCTGATTTTCGGAAAAGGGTGTCAGATCATCCTCAAAAGTTCCACTAATATTAATGACAATCAAAGTACCCATGCAACATGTCAGAGACTTTTTCTGTAAAATGTTCAAGCTCCAATAGACATGTCAAAAGGATGAACTTATTATGCTAATTTCAAATATGTAAGTTTCATTAAGTTTACTCGTTAACGGCTACGAGCCTGAGAAAATTTGGTGTATTATCGGCAAGAAAACACTCCCTAAGAGGGACAGAGTCACTTGAAAGCTAATGAAAATTAAAACATCAGATTCAGAGTATCAAAAAAACGTTGACGTTTTGAGCTTCTGTTTGCAAAATGTGGAATTTTGTATTTTTGGCAGAAGAAAGATCACGGATGCGCATTTATTTGTTGTTTTTCCTATGAGACATCTAAATATGTTAGGTGATATGTTCGCTTTTGGTTCCACCCTGTGTGTATTGTGTATTTACAAGTTTTTTTTTTTCAAAAGTGGCATTCCTCTTTTCTTACTAAAAAAGTAGCTGTTTAGCAAAGCTTTCTCTTCTTTTGATTTCTCTTAGAAACTCCAGAAACTTTCTCCTTTCTAATGCAATTTTTTTTGTAAATGAAAAAAAAGTATTAAATTGAAAGGTAATTCTTTAAGTTTTGATGGACTTTCAACTAATCTTTTGAAAAACCTGTCTTCAAGCTTCAATCGGAATTCGATTCGGTGCGCGAACGCCTTGCCTACCTGCGTGAGCATCCCGGTCTTGCGGAGCTGGAGCCCTCGGTCCTCGAGGTTGCCGCCCAGATGAGCCATGTGTCGCGGGACCTTGCGCGCACCTATTCCGACCGTAACGTGCAGAGAGCGCAGGATTTTCTCGTCGCCCGCCAGCAGGCAGTCGAGGATTTCAACATCCGTATCGACAAGGCCAAGGCCGCGGCGGTCGAGATCCGGCGCTGGCACGAACGGCTGGAACTGGTTCCAATGTGGTGCAATAAGTTTTTATTCTATAAATCTTGCCCTATTCATTGGCTAAACTAGACAAACAAAGCATGTGAGCACAAGTAACTTCTTTTATTATATTATGCTAATTCATGACGTGAACATTTTGACCAGTGGAAAATAACAACGAATAACAATAAAATATGCTTGGACCATTTCTAATCAAGGTACTCTTTCGTCTATGTCCGCTATTGAGTTCATCCCACTGATCAGTGATTCATCGTTATTTTCATAACAAAAAAATTCACGCATCACACCAAATTTGCATGCGTTTTTAATATATATGGATCAAATTTTTGCAGAGATTGGAGTTACGTTTTACTTAAATTTCATCTGCTTCACTGAGAAATAATGAAACCTCATAGAAAAGAATTTTGATATCAATTAGCTATTTTTTCAATTTTTTTAAGTTTCTAGCCTTCCAAGAAAAAATATTTTGTCAAGACAAGCTAAATAAATTTAAGAACAGTTTCAATCAGATTCAGTAAGAGCTAGGCTCAAGTATTTATGTAGAATTTAAAATCGGGAGGGGGCAGGCGTTTTATACAGCATCAACAGTTTTCATTTATATTCGCCCATGTTCTTTTAGCCTCGTTTTCATGTTATGTACCATACATAGAAATACACATGCACATATACAAACATACCCACTATATACATATACAAATTTACACATACATGCATATCATATAATAGCATTAATATCACCTGACAAGTGAGCCTTACAACTCACGAAACAGGCTTGTCGAGATGTATGCATGTGTGAATTACCTAATGTTTCGAATTCTTTCACCGCCACGTCCAATTATGGCACCAGCAAAAAAATAAAGTTAAAAAAACCCGAAAACTCATACACGAAAAATAAATTTAATCGCGGGGAAAAAAAAAAAATACGGCGGAAATACGCGTAAAAACTTATTATTCGGAGTTGGGCATCTCTAATTTTAATTTTTAATTTTAAAAATGCGTCCGCCCATCTCCGAATAACTTTGACTTTGACCCGTTGACTTTTTCCTAACGTTGACTGAGGTCCCTTTTAACTAATTCAGGGCCTAGGAATCCAATGGTATACTCCAATTTGGCAAATTTCCACCCTATGATGTGTATGTGTATATATGTGTGTATGTGTGTGTATGTGTATGTGTGTGTATGTGTTTGTATGTGTATGTGTATGTGTATGTTTATGTGTGTGTATGTGTATGTGTGTGTATGTGTGTGTTATGTGTGTGTGTTATGTGTGTGTGTGTATGTATGTGTGTGTATGTATGTGTGTTTTGTGTGTGTGTGTATGTGTGTGTATGTGTATGTGTGTGTGTTATGTGTGTGTGTATGTGTGTGTATGTATGTGTGTGTACGTGTGTGTGTGTATGTGTGTGCAGGCCAGCAGTAGGAAATTAAAACTGTGCAATCCGAAATAGGAAAACTGCACGCTACAACAAATACTTAAAGCTATTTCAGTATGATTCGAGTCCAGAAGACTTTAAGACGCCATGAAGATGTCACTCTCATTTTCAGTAAATTTACACAAGCAACGATTTTTATCAGGGCTAACCTTTTCTCGTGCTTTATTAAAAGAAAATGATAACGTTGATTCGTCAAGGTTTTGTCCTCCTCCTCCATCCTCAACCTCATCGGTGCCATTATGTTCACATCCAAATAATTCCACTCGGCAAGTACTTGAGAGAAGAGCAACGTGAGTGTAGACCAGGACGTTCAGATACCGATTTGATCAGGTGTTATTATATGATAACCGAGGGTGGCAAAGTAGATTGTGCAAGGCATTGATATACTTTGAAAAGGCCTTTGAGTCGCTGCATCGGGAGGCTATAGAAACTATTAACCTTTTATGGGATCCCTGAGAAGTTGGTAGCCCTCATAATTGCTCTATACAGAGACTCTGAATGTAGTATTAAAACGACAGAAGGAAGGACAAGATGCTTTCGTTTCTATGTTTTACCTATTTCCATAGCTAAAACTTATGATGCTTTATTAAGCTATACTTTTGATGTATACATTTACGATTTACCAATATTGCACATGTTTGTTCAGCATGAAAGTAGATGCTTTTCATGACAGTATCTTTCTAAAATCCTTGTTTTTTGGGTTTTTGTTATTTGTTATATTGTTATACGTCAAGGGTCGCTGTTTACTAACCGTCTTGTATCATTACAGTTTAAAATACCAAGGGAACAAATAAGAAAAACTATTTCTTAACATTAATTTTCCATCAGGGAGACCCCTAGCATCCAATATCACCAACAAGACGTTTTTCAAGACGTTTGAGGATTTCTTTAGTTGTTATGTAGTAAGGTAATGTTTACTGATGTTAAGGATGACGTATTTTAACATGACTTGTTTCTTCAGGCCCCGTGTGGAACCCCCTCTTGTAACTGTGAGGGCACACACGTGGAGGGTTACGTAGTGACAATACGCTCATGAGTTTGTAAATAATACTTTTCAGAGATTTTTTTCTTTCATTGTTTTTTCTTTTTTCTCTCAGGGAACAGAGTCACGCCACTGACCCCCGTCCCAAAGATTTTTTTCTTGGGGGGGGGGACAACAAAAAATTGAATTTCTTGGGTTAAATAACACAGTATAATTATCACACCGTATGAACAATTCCTATATTCTCCATTAATGATTTTTGGACACATCAATGGCACACCTTTCGTCATGACTCCGCCTTAGCGCGTGCGCAATAATTTTTTATTTAGCGCATTGTGATGGAGATATAAGAGACTTGTGACCCATTTCTGAACCAAATTTTCCATTCCGTATAATTATTCTTCATCGCTGGACATAATATAGGGGTTCGAACCATTCTCCCCTCCCCAGCCAATCAATCCGTTGGGATAAACCCCCACTTCCGTAGGCGCGTTTGTGTACATGTGCTTGTAAATATAAGATTCTGAAACGCCCGGTTCATTGCGACCTCCAAAGCGACCGGACAAATCTACGCCTAGTTTAAAGGTTTCATGCAGCTTGACGTCAATATTTGATCGAACTTGATATTGTTTAAATTTCAAATCGCCCGATTCAAATAAACCTACCTGATCAATATGGTCGGTCATACAAATTTTTTTTTAAAGGAATGGAAACTTCCTGGGAGGGTGTAAAGAGGGAAGCTTTGAATAGATTGGGATGCAGGAGGAGCGTGCGTAGCTATGTTGGCCTCAGGCGGCCTGGTGCTACTGTGGATTGTCAGTAGTAGTATTTGTAGTAGTCTTATGGATATTCTGTGTGACTTTTGATTATCTGTATGGCTTAAGGCATCACTACCTCCAAAAGGGGGTTCTTTGATGCTTCACTAAATAATATACATATATTTAAATGCATTAAAATATTACTGAAAATCCCTCCATGGAAAGATCCTCCCATGTAACCCTTTCTCCCTGACCCCCCCCCTCCCCCCGTACCTGAAAATGTATTAGACCTTCCAATAACCAATACGATATGTAAACAATGGATCTTGTAGCCCTTTCCCGGTGCCTCTGGGGGATTAAGTCATGCTCAAAGACATAGTTGATTGAGTCATCGTCAAAGATAATGCTGAACAAAATGAGTACCTTGAAATTTTGACTGGGTGATTTCAGGGAAAAATCAGTTTTTTATTACTCAAAAAGGGCACATGAAAAACAAAATCATACGTACGTGCCTGGTATAATTAACGATTGTCTAAAATTAAGACGGTAATTTCAATTTTTGTCAGAAAGAAGCTAGGCGAAGACTATTTATATTTCCATGAAGCGGAACGGTATTGGGATTCAATTTAGTGTTTTTATCCTCATTATTAGTTGTTAACCCTCTTCAAGTTCAATCTGAACCTATGGATTTATTGTATTGAATCAAAAACTAGAAGTGGAATCAAGAATCAAAGTGCTTGTATTTTTCAAAAATTAAATAAATTACCATTATTTAGCCTATTTCTGGGCTTTTTGTGCTATTGGGAAAAGATTTTGGGCTATAGGATGCCTATTTTAGGAGAAAAACGGGAGTTTTAAAAAGGCCTGATTTTTGGCAATTTTCCGCCCAAAAGTAATGCTATAGACTTACCTTTTTTGTCGATTTTTGGAGGGAGTATTTTCTTCAAAATAGATGTCTTTGTGCATTATTTAGCCTATTTCTGGGCCTTTTATGCCATTGGGAAAATATTTTGGGCTATAGGATGCCTATTTTAGGAGAAAAACGGGGGAATTGATTATAAAAGGAGTAAATTACAATTTTACACAACAAATGCGACCATTTTTGGCACCTTATTCAAAGCCAGAAGCCTTCCCTCGGGGTATAGACTGTCAGGAGCCACCATTCATAATTGGATCCAAATTCTGTGTTGCTCTTCGGTACAACGCACGATTCTTTATCTATGAGCATGAAAAAGCAGAAGACTTTATTGTAATGGGGGGATCATAGATTTTATCTCGTAGCTTGATTTAAATAAATCTTACCTACAGTGCAATCAACAATATTGCGGCCCAAACCTCATTCCCCTACCCCCTTCTGAAATTTAGTTTCTTCCGAAATTGATTCTAAACTAATGTAAACCTATAAATTTAAGGATCTACAGAAACACATCTCTTTTTTTCTTTTTCTTTAAAGTAAATTTATAGCTCTTTTAGAGTACTAAATAGTGCCTCTGTGGTACCAAAATGTCTTCTTTTTAGTTTTTACTGTAATTTTCACTATATTTTAGACAAAGGGTTCCATCTTTGCTCCTCCATTTCCTTCAAGTTTGGATTTTGACGAAATTACGCCGAAGTCGTCCACCACCACCCCGGGCGGCACGGGCTGCCAGGCGCTGCGGCGCATCAGGTAACAGCCGCCCTCGATGCCTGCCACCAGGTTCCAGCGTGCCGATTCCCGGGCCCGCAGCGCGTTTTCGAAGCCGAGGTTACTGCGCTCTTCACCGGCACACCCCTGGTCGTCCGAACCGCGGTAGATCAGGTTGCCGCCCACCAGATCGACCCGCGCATCGTCTATTTCGCGCAGCAGGTTGGGAATGGTGTCCGGCAGAAACAACACGTTGGCGTCCGTTCGGTATCTGGTCCACCGCCACCATAGTCACTAGGGAGTTGGTCGTGGGCGATGAGATCTAAAAGTCGTTTCTCCCCGGCTGAACGGCTACTAATAACTTCGATCTTAGCCGCCGTACGGGGATCTAACCATCCCTTGATCAGTCGCCACGTCGCCTAAAAGAAGGTCGGAGCATTGATCAGTAACATCTTGTTCATTGTTTCTGGGAAACAAACAGAATCAATAGCCGCCTGTTCTTTAATGATAGCCAAGGCACGACGGGAAAGCTGCGAGGTTGTCAACTAGCATTTTGTTTTGATTGATTAGAAATAAGGAATGGTCGTATGTTTGCTCTTCTTATTCTAGATTTCATTAATTCGTTGTCCTCGGCGTCATTTGCTTGATATATGCAGCCTGACTTGCCTGACTTGATATATATTTTTTGAGTTGGTTTGGGTTTGTTATTTAAAGCACCTGCCGCATATACTTTATTTTTGTGCACATCAATTAACACAAAGGTTGATTTTAGGATTTCTTACAAAATTAGAAACGTCTTTCAGTAGCCTGTCATTTTGAAAATTGCACGGAACTATCGCAATTTTTTATAAATTCATTGGCAACAAAGTGCCGAAAATGAGACTTTTTAGTCGGGACCAAGTGCCCCTCTAAGTTTTTTCTTACCAGCTATTGAAATCTAGCTTTTAAATACTTAGACAAATAAAAGTTGTTTTGCTATAGCTTTAAGCACTTTTTTTTAAACAGAGGGTTGCACGGCCTACTAGGTAAATTTTTGCACACTAAAGATATCGAGTCGTGAAGCCAAAGGAAGTCTGAGACAAAGCCGTATCCACGGGAAAGTTTAGGGCGCCCTCCTTGATGCCTCTTCCACGAGTCGTAGGGCTCAACTAGAAAGATTCGACAGGGCATGGATTCTGGTGGTCTCCGCAGGACGTGATTCAGCCACTCTAAGCGGCACTTTTTTAGGGTGGTAGACATATCTCTTTTAATATTGCAGAGTTGGCGCATATTGGAGTTAGATGTACAATCTTGCCGGCGAATTCTAAGTATTTGGCGTAAGAATCCATATTCGAAGGCAGCTAGTGCTCTCTCGTGTTGAAGCTTCAAGGACCAAGTTTCGCATCCATAGTACGCCGGCTGTCGCCTGCATGGCGTGCGCGGCTGGATGATGGCCGGGTTGATGTGCGTGCTGCCGGGCGCCTGCCTGGTGCTGGCGCTGACAATGATCTACGCCGCGTTCGGCAACGTGCCGCTGATCCAGGCGCTGTTCCTGGGGGTGAAGGCGGCGGTGGTGGTGATCGTGATCGAAGCGCTGCTGCGGATCGGCAAGCGGGCCTTGAAATCCACCGCGCACCGGGTGATGGCCGGGCTCGGACTGGATGTAACAGAGGTGGAACGAGTGCGGCGCATGAGGGGGCCTAGTTGCCCTCCAATTTTTTGGTCACTTAGCAATGGCCCTGGAACTTTTAATTTTCGTTCCAATGAGCAATCGTGTCTTATGCTAGGACCACTGGGTTGATACGATCACCCTACGAAGAAAAAAAAAATTTTCTGGCAAAAAAAATACGGAATTCCACACTTTTGCAGGTAGGATCTCAAAACCTCTACAGTAGGGTACTCTGATACTCTGAATCTGATGGTGTGATTCCGACTAAGATAATATGACCCTCATGGGTTTTTCTCTCTTTTTTTTTAATGGATAAAACTAAACTTGATGAAACTTATCTATTTGAAATCAGCATAATAAGCCGATCCTTTTGATATATCTATTGGTATCAAGATTCCATTTTTTAGAGTTTCGGTTACGATTGAGCCGCGTCAGTACTTACTAACAGTTCGTTACCACGAACTGTTCTACGTGATCTAGATACTCAGTGCATTAAGGGCAAGTACCCACAAATTTACTTTCCCAATTTGCTTCTCAGCGGAACTGAATTATGAACAATTTTTGAATAGTGCCGTGGATTCCGACATTCTCCTAATGAGCCCTTGTGTTGGGTTGTCGTCCTGAATTATTATTATTTTTTTTTTTTAATATTTGGTAAATGACGACTTGTACTTACTTACGACACGACTGCCTGTCCATGGATTATTTTTTATGGTTGATTGTGTATAGCTATGCTGTTTGACCTATGTAATTGGATAGATGAGTAGGGTTAAGGCCTCGTTCAAGTACTGATTTATATCACTTACTAAAGTAGAAAAACAGTATTCCTTTCTCCTTCTATCTTTCCTTTTTGTTTCTATGGTTTTTCAATATCTGCAATGGAAGAAATTCTGTTGTCTTATCGAGAGTGCAGCACGGGGCATGAACCCTTTACCAATTCTTGGAAATGCTCTTGAAGTGAACTATGGGGGCGCTGATTACCGGGTAGACTTAATGTTAGCTGTGCCCAGAGACATGGGGAATTCAATGAGTCGCCTCTGGATTGGGCCGTTTCCAGTTATGATGATTTTTAATGCAAATGATGCAGAAATTGTCCTGAATAGTAGTAAACATATTGAAAAGCCCAGCGCATATAAATTTCTCCATTATGGCCACGGCCCAGTTGATCGCCGTCGACGCGCAAAAAGTCTATCTGATAGAGACCGGAGATCTTGGCGGAGCTCAATGGACAATCGAAACCATGGCACAGATGCATGATCGGCCTTGGAGAGATGCGCAGTGGACAAGCGATGTTGGCGAGATGCTCTGCCCGGCCAGCGCGGTGGTGATATTCGCGGCGATCGTCGTGAGGGACTCGCCGGCGCCATAGGCCACCGCGGTCGTCCCGCCGGGATGATTGAAGGTCAGCGTGCCGGCGATCCCGAGCGCTGCATCTGGAACGCCATTGAATTGTATGTGTTTGTGTACAATATATGATTATTATTCTTAAAAACATCCCTCCTTACTAACCGCATGCGGGAGGATAAAAACCGCATTCGGCTGGTTAAAGAGCTACACAACTTGAGGCGAATCTTGGACTTGGAATTTCTTCCAAAAGGACTTCGGATTTTTTGGAATTTTTATTGACTTGGAATTTTTTAAAGTAAGTCAGAAGCACAGGCATGCAAACAAACACAGAGAGAGGCACACAGACGCATAGGAATATACATTCTGATGCTTCTTCATCTTTATTAGCTTCACTATCATCGTCAATAAATTTATTTGAAGGAATTACTGGTGTTTCTGGAGCTCCCACCTTGTGAAAATTATTTACTTTCTTGGAGCTCTTTTCTGGCTGTTGTTTTGAGGGCTGACACTCTAATACCATACCATAGTTTTTAAATTCCTCTTCCTCTTGAGATGAAACAACAGAATTTAAGTTTTGTTCTTCGTTGCTTGTTGAAGACGTATTCATTTCTTGTATAACAGGAAGCATCTCACCCAGATGCTGCAAGTAGAACACATTGTCTTAAGGAAAAACTACCCTAGGAATAAATTCGTCCCCTCACCCTTAAGCAAATCAAACTTCTGGGTGCGCCAAAGGCGCATCTTGCGTTACATGCTATATTGACACAAAAAAAAATTTACTGATCATTAGAATAAAATCAGAACAGTTCAAGCGACATTTGTAAACTTCACAAGAAACGTAAAAAGTGATAAATTTTCCAAGTAAACTTTAAATAACAGGTTTAGATTTTTTTATGAAAAATAAATAACATAGCTTTGGCAATTGTTAATATCTATTGTTTTTTTTATAATATTTCGTAAGGTCATTTTTAATTAAATTTGTGGATAGAGCATTCATTGAATATTCTCCTAAATCCCTATTTAAGGAAATATTGTTGTTAATCTTAAGTCTGATTTCAATTGCTTCTCGAACTACTTACTTTATGCCTAGATCATTGCTTATAATGGCGGATTCTTCAAAAAGTATTTTGTGGCTAGGATTTTCGAAAACATGTCTAGTGAAAACACTAGGTGCTCTATACACAAATTTATTTAAAATTGACTTTAACATGGTACTGCAACTTTGAATCTAGCAAGAACCTTCCCTTGAAACATGCAGGAAATCCGACTGACAGACTCGAAAAAAGAGAGGTAGGAAAGTAAACACGAACCAAAAGCAAGCATTTGAGTATAGCCAATTTTAAACAAAGAAGCTCGTCAAGGAGAGGTTTGGTGATAGAATAGTGATTGCAGAGACCGAGGGTAAGGCTAACGTTGTCACACTAACGCCCTTGGCTCATACTATACCCACCATGGAATTCACGCATCTAGTGTATGCAAACTATGTCGCGCCGGCCCAAATCGTGTTGCGACGCCTTTGTTTTGAACTAACCGGGTTGCCGCCGACGCCCGAACAGCTTCGTTGGTTCGACGATGCGTTCGACAAGGATCCGGACGCCGCGGTTGCCCGCGTAGTGGATCGGTTGTTGGATTCACCACAGTTCGGCGAGCATTGGGGGCGGCACTGGTTGGATGTCGTCCGCTATGCCGAATCGACCGGACGCGAAGTGAACATGACCTATCCCCATGCTTGGCGTTACCGCGACTATGTCATCGATTCGTTCAACGATGTCAAAAGTTTTAGTTTTCGAGGGTTATAGCTGCGTATGCTGAAAAAATGAAGATATTAGACTATTTTATGATTGCTCTTGGTAAAGAATGTGCTTAAAGGCTCTTTTCCTATGTCAAAAGTTTTAGTTTTCGAGGGTAATAGCTACGTATGTTGAAAAAATAAAGATATTAGACTATTTTGTGATTACACATGGTAAACAATGTGCTTAAAGGCTCTTTTCCTATGTAAAAAGTTTTAGTTTTCGAGGGTAATAGCTACGTCTGTTGAAAAAATAAAGGCCGGCCTGCCGGTCTGCAGCCACGGCATGCAGGAGCTCCACGTCAGCCTGATGGCGGCCCGGCCGAACGCCGGCATCATGGAAGTCCACAGCTTCCCGATCGACGCCTACACGACGAGGCCCTTCACGCTTGGTCCGGATGGCCGCGCCCACGCGCCAACGGACCCGGGAACCGGCGTCGAGTTCGACTGGGCGCGGCTCTCCGCCTTCTAGATCAACTGAGCGTCCGCCGTCTCGCGCACCTGCCGACGACAGGTTGACAGGCGCGAATGTAACGGTATGTTTGGCGATGATTTACCCAACAAAATCCTTGCTGAGCTTCAGGACTTGAAGAAAAGGATATCGCATCTTGGCTCTGATTACTAATTAATCAATCGTTTAAAATTCCAGTGTTCGAATCAAATTTTAACCCCTCCCCTTTTTATATTGGCCCTTTGCTCGTATTTAAGGTTTATGGTTACTTGTTATGCAGGCCCCAAGTTTGAGGTGTTCTCTGTTTAAATAGTGGCTCATTATTCGTAAGATACCTCATTATTATTTTAATAGCATAGAAATTTAAATGGTAGAGATTCTTCGCCAAATCAGTTTTTAACCAATCCAACGTCTTTGAATATTATTGTCCATATTTTAATGTGTGATACAGACTCATATAAACTAGCCCTTATTCTCAAAGCACTGATTGCTTCGAATTTCTCTTTTTTATATTTTGATTGTTTTGATGTGAACTTCTCTCCTTCATAAGCCCCTTTGAGATACAACTAATTGCAAAGGGATATATCTTACAGTATTGATTAGAACTAATTTGGTCCCTTTAATGTTTATTTTGACCAACTAATATATTGTAAATGTGAATAGGCCTTACAAAGAAATTCTTTGTAAGAGGAAAATTCTGCTTGGTCAGATTATAAAACCTTGGAAATTGACATAATAATAATGCTTCTTTGTCTTTGCAACTCGTTCTCTTTGTGTTTTATATTCCGAGAACTATTTTTCTTCCGATTAGGGGCCTACCGATGGGCACTGTTTTGTCTCCTTTTTTGGATAATTTTTATATGAATTTCATAGAACAATCTGCTTTGAATGGTTTCCCCTTAAAACGCTCTCCCTGGTTTCGCTTCGATGATATGTCCGCACGTTCGATCGGCTATCCCGACTGGATCCGCACGCTGCGCGACAGCATCACCGACGATCCGCATGTCGGCGAAAGGCTGATCCTCGAAATCACCGAAAGCTCGGCGATGCTGCTGCCGGAACTCGTGATCGGCTTCATGACCGATCTGCACCGCCGCGGCATCACCTTCGCCATGGATGATTTCGGCGCGGGGCAAACCGTGCTGCGGCACTTCAAGCGCTTCAGCTTCGACATCCTGAAGATCGACCGCAGTTTCGTGCGCTCCATGACAGTCTGATTGGTCCGTGAAAATGAGGCTTTGGCGGTTTCGGCCATGGGCCACAAGCAATCGGTTCTGTACGACGAACGATTCCTATGCTTGCTACAGATTACTCACCTAGAAACTACTTTAAAATGCTACAAGAACTATACCATGAGGAGCAATAGACTATGACTTCCCCATGGCGTTAAATACAGAAGAAAAATTAAACTACATACAATTTTACATAAATGCTGCAGAAATAACCGATAAATACTTTGCTGATGAATGTCTAACGTTAGATGTCAGGTTAGGGAAAAAAAACTAACTAACAAACCAACTAATTAATTACCTACAAAACTAACAAAAAAACTAAATTTAACTAACTAACTAACTAATTTGCTAACTGGTTTACTAACTAACTTACTATCTTCCAAAGTTAACTTGTTAACTCACTAACATACAAGCTATGCTAACTAAAAAACTAAAGATAATTTTTCGAAGAACATTTTTCTTAGTTTTACTTTTTTGATTTTTTTGTAAAAATCAGATGTCTTGAGCAATATATTTTGATCTATGTATACGGAAACTAACCTTGACAACAGTTTCCGGATCTTCCCGTGGTGATGTTAAGCACGTACGACAACCCAACTTACATGGCGCGTGCGGCAGCACTGGGCGCGTACGACTATTTACTAAAGAGCACTTCGCGTTCTCATTTGCGAAATGCGATTCGTTGCGCCGCGCAAGGAGCCTCGCTACAACCCAACAGCTTGCTGGCCCGCACGCGGGCGATGATGACGCGAAAAGTCGACATTGCCAGCCTGCCCCCCGAGTTGCCGTTGACCTGTCGCGAAACCCAAGTTCTTCGTCATGTCACAATTTTACACAATTTAATAAATTTTTAAACTTTTGAAATTGTTTGAGTATGAATTCGAAACGTTTTTTGCGCTACACTCCTTAATGTACAGCCGTGATTAAATTTTTAAAAAATATAAGCGATGATTTTCTACAGAGTCAAAGTGGTATTTCTACTTTTAACTTTCAGTTTGGGTTATCACAGTTTAAAACTAAATTGTTAGAATACGAACTCTAAACGTTTTTTCTGCTATACACCTCAATCTAATATCGTATTTATCTTTGTAAAGTATATAGGATAAGTGAGAGTAGCTTACTTAGGCCATTCAAATCACCCAATCTGTACATGTATCCTATTGCTCATGGTCCATTCATTAAACTCAACGGCATCTACGTGTACTTTAGTCAATATCACATCCAGGACAAAAGAATTCAACAATCATTGTACGATGCTGGGACGATGCCACTGCAGAAAATCTTTATATCAAAGTAAAACGCCAGGTAGTTGGCGGCATGCATAGTTCACTAGGGATCACTCAGAAAACCATTCAGATCTAAGTAACGCTCAGTGCAGCAGTCGGTACCGGGTGATCCACCTCGATGTATTCCGCACCTCCTTCAAAATACCGTTCCGTCAGCAGCGCCAAACGTTCTGAACGAACCTGACCAAAATTCTCCGGTTTTCCGCCAGATCGCAAGCAAGGCGCATCACGCTTTGCTTCACCTGACGCGTCCACTGGACAAGGATGGCAAAAAGTTCAAAACCGCAATAACCGTTGATGAAATCCGGCGTGTATCGAAATTTCTGTCGATGACGTCTCACGACGGAAGCTATAGGATCGTGATCGTGGATCCTGCTGACGATTTTTGAAATAGAATTGTATCAATTTAATACACAAAAGTTACCCCACTAGATCGATAATCTTACTCTATTATAGATCTTTTCTCCACTAAATAGATCAATACACAAAAACTTAAATCCGGCTGATAATCCCTGTTTTCAGTTATTTGGATATGTCAGGAAAAACCAACTCGCCAAAAAACATATTGCGGCAATACTTAACAAATATGTTACCCTAACTTTTTTGATGCATTTGGAAAAGGAGCTCTCTTTGTTAAGCTAGAAAATGGGTTAATTTGGGCTACATATCTACAAAAAAATGAATACAAAAAAGCGGGGCAGATTAAGTGAAATATGAAAAAAGTCGCATCTACAATATTTCAGGAAAGACTATTTAGTTGATACTTTCAGAGCATGTTGAGGGGGACTTTGAACTTCATAAGATTATGTTCATCTATTTTGACAAAGGGACGTGTCTGCAACATCTTAAGAACATCTAAGGGCATATAGATGAAACTTTCAGGGAAGGTTAAGAAAAATGTTGAGCTAAATCAAAAGATACTAAACGCATCCAGGGTGTCAAAGAAAAACTTCTTCCTAGCTAATTTATCTACTATAAGCTGCTGTATTAATCCCCATAGCAGCATAGTGGGCTATTTGTAGGCATGAATATATAGTGAGTCAAAAGTCATAGGCTTGAGACTGTACCTGATTTCGGCTCTTCTTGATAGAAGAAAATTGCAAAGTGCTGAACGCCATGTTGTGACCAAGACATTCCCACGATTTTACAAATCCTCCGTTCGTATGGGATGTCCCAGGGACATCTTGCTGTCTAGTTCTAAGCTGGCTTAAGGACGTCATTGTAGAAGATTGATTAATTAACGGTAATCGTTGTACATCACGATAGAATCCACCGTTGTCAAGTTGATTCGCTGGAGTATTAACAACGTATAAAATCGAATTTGCACCGAGTTCAGGCGAACGTCCTTTCGGTGTATTTTCCGTCATGTCCGTTGTACATATTCCAGGAGTAACACTAACGACGAGTAAATTTTTGTTCGTTGACCATTGTCGTGCTTGAATTTGTGTAAAAGAATTTTATGCAGCTTTGGTAACACCATAGACAAGAAAAGTTGATTGAAGATTGTCTAATAACAATGCCCCCAGGAACGTAATGCCCGAAAAGCCCCTGGGGAAAAGGTTGTAAATTTTCCAACGTAACTGTTGTACACATAAAGAATTTATCATTGGAAGAAGGGGGGAATGTTTGGTCTCGAGTGTGTCAGAGAAGGCTAAACGTATAAAGGTAAAACGTTAGGGAATTCTAACAGGGATATCATACTAAGTCTAAAGACACTGTGTACATCAAGGTTATCAAAAGGATACGTGCGCAATATCTTTGGAGTGACTAAGGATATTAACTTTACGTGAAAGGCTGGTTGAGTGTTGCTAAGTTGCTTGATTAAGTGAGCTGAAATCGCGACATTTTTATTCGCTCACTGGCACTCCAACGGTGTTTTAGCTTTATGACTTTTTATGGCGCGCGTATCGGTGAAACAACCTTAGCGGCTAATGCGGTATTGCTAAACTTTTTAATGTTGGTGAGCTTTGCACTTGATGGTATTGCTTATGCGAGTGAGGCAAAGGTTGGAAAGGCCAAAGGTGAACACAGTAGCCAACACATACAGTTATGGGTGAAATTAAGCCTACCGGAGAACAAACTTGGCCATAATGAAAGGTTACTTCAGTAGCTTTTTGCAGATATCATGATGTTGAATTTTAAATTGATCCCATAAGAAAAAAAAAATGGCAAACCTAATCGATAATGGATATTTGTTCATGGAAAAATAAAATGGAAAAATGAAATAATAAAATAATAGATAACAATATTCTCTTTAGAGTTCCTTTTGAAGTCTTATGTTCTACAAGGGTTGTTTCTGATTATTCCAGGATTTCCTGAAAGCCTGGCGCGATATATATATTTCATGCGTACCAATGCGGGGTTCAATTTCTGGACCGGCATGTTCAACACATTGTTGTTTGTTGCGATCCAGGTGCCGATCCTGTGTGGTGCCGCGCTTCTGACAGCGTTGGTGGTCAACAAGAACATCCGGGGTCGCGGATTCTGGCGTGCAATGTTCTTTTATCCGGTCATGCTGTCACCGGTGGTCATCGCAAATATCTGGAACTGGGTACTGCACCGCAAAGGTGTCCTCAACGAAGTTGTGGGTGTCACGCGTGAATCCCTTTCGGCGATGGCCGGACTTACCGTAGCTAAATGAACCTTATTTTCAAGGAGCTCGCAATAGTAGGTGGAAGCCACCCAGGTTTCAAGGGAAGATGGGTACTGGGAGATACATGCGACCAAATAGTAATTTGCATTTTAAATACGTATTTTGTAATTAAATGCAAATTATTTCCCTTGCAATGCATTTTTAATTACTAATTAATTACTTTATTGTATGAGTAATTTGTAATTAATTACATTTTAAATTATTTCCCACAACACTGGCTTTAATGAACCTTTTCAGAAGATTATTACGTTTTTTTTTATTAGTGTTTTTGTTGTTGTCATCTGTATAATTGTCATCTTCTTCGTCGTCGCTGTCCGGGGGGAACAACCCGGTTAGGGTTACAGGTGCATCAATCTGTGTAGACGGCTCGCAGTCGCACTCGCTGATTTAGGCTCAGTAATTAAGGCCACCCATGCAACTGGAACCAGCCTGCACGCGCAAACACATTCGCAGAGTAGTCACGGCCCGTTGTAAAGAAGTCTACATCTTCGCCTGACCGGATAGCTACTACAACTCGGCTTGGCCCCGCGTTGTAAGCGCTAAAGAGAGATAAATTTGCAGATTTTTGTGAATCATGTAGGCTAATCGCAGCTGCTTGTAATATGAGAAAAGTGTTCTAGTATACAATATTGCCCATTACTTCTGTTGAAGATTGCGGATTCTCTGCAACCTTCAATTAAATTGGATTCTCGAAGGGTCTTGATTGTCAACATGCCCATCGAGTTTTGTCTAAGATCCAATAATGATTCAGTCTACCTTATTACAGTTGATATTTCGAAGGCTTTCGGTTCTGTGAATCACCATCAAGCAATTACTCCTGCAATTCCATCAGTTCCAGATGTCCCCTTTCCGCTAACCTTTTTCCCACCCCTGATTTCACAGTCCCGATTGAACCAATTCAGCTCCAATTTCCGTCAATTCTAGGATTTTTCTATGTGGCAGTCCCCGTGATAATCTGTAGCTGGTCATTGACACTAGCTAGTTTATTGTGCGTTTTGAGCAGTGTTATTTGTGCATAGGAAGTGTTATTATGAAACAAGCATTAATGGGGATCTTATTGGAAATGTATGCGTGTCAGGTGTTAAATTCGTGTGGAATAAGAGGAAAATCCCTCACTGCCCTCAGGGAAAGAGTTGTAAGTTATGCCCTGGGGGTATATACAATTTGTATAGAGAGGGCAGTCTTAGAAACTTCCGAATGGGCTCATTGGATTGTAAATCAAATCTCCTAGTGCCCTTTTTAAGGTTCCGAGTGATCAGGGGTGGTTACCCCCCACACCTCATATATCTGTGTAATATATCTGATAGAAATTCTGAGATGGCCATTTGTTATCATAGAAACTTTGAAAAGAACTCATTTGATTGGAAACTGAAAGGGCTAGATGCACATGCCTGCTTTATTTGATACTGGGTAGCCGAAAATAAAACTTTATTTTATTGAATTTTTAGGGAAGATGATTTGGCAGAGATTGCAAAAGAGAGTGGTATTGATTTAAATAAAGGTGACGAATCCGAAGAATTCATCTCAAATGTTCCAAAGAAAAAAGAAAAGAAGAAAGGAAAACCCAAAACTGAGGAAGACATGTAAGTAGTGACCAAAAGCAATTAGATGAAATTTCTTAGCAATGTTACTGGTTCCTTTTACCTGTAAAACTGCAATTTTACAAACTACTTCAAGAATCACTCGAAAAATAAACCATCCCAACATTAATTTGGTTGCTGCTTTTTGCGCCCATCCTTTCTGTAAAAGCAATTGGAAATTGGTAACACTCGATGACAGACGTCGAGGGCGTACGAGTTGTATTTTCTTCTTCTTTCGTTTAGGTGTTGTGTCCTGTAGAAGACTCGTCGATAATTCGTCTTCATGGGAAGATGCTGAGGCCGTCGGAACGAACCTTCTTCTTCGATTCAGTCCAACTCCCGTCATGGTCGTTGACAGTTGTACCGTCGGCAAGAATCTGGAGAAGCAGCGGCAGGCACGCGCTCTGGCCGATGCGCTGATCGTGGAGGCGTTGGCGCGGGTGCGTACAACAGAGAGCATTTCTTGTGTGGCAAGTGTCCGTTACCCAGTGCCGTGTCTGCTCTCTTGTCCGTGTGTCCAGGCGGAGCGGCGACGTCTGGAAGCGAAGAGGATAGCCGAGGAGGACGAGGAGCGCGAGCTGGTGGCCGGCCGTCCGGTCGTGACCCGCGGTCGCGGCTTCTTCCACTACGAGATCGGCGAAGACATATTTTATATCTAAACAGTGCCTCGGTATAAAAGCTTTTGTTTAAAATTCGTTTCTACTATTACAGAATCATGGCTGCGTCATTAACCAATGTACCGTAGAGCAAATTTTAGCCATAGTACAAAGTTGTTAAACTGGAGACCAAAATACGGTCTAGTTAGAGACGCGATTATTTACCCTGATAGAGGTTGTCCACAGGCCACTTTCCATCAGGATGAAAGCAAAACTCCTTGTTTGGGGGAGGGGATAACAGTGGCAGGATAAGTATTGAATGACATTTTTTGCATCATAGTTTAAGCCATTGATCCAGATAGTATGTGAAAACGGATTTTTCGCCGTAGCACCCTTGTCTTCGGAAAGGGCGAAAAATCATTTTTTTTCAATTAGTGGGAGCTTTTCTTCTTGTAAAATCTTGTGAGAATGTATTTTGCTTTTTCCATCATATTTTCTTTATCGGCTATTTCGTTGGGTTTGTTAATATATATATATCTATATATATAAAAATAAGTTGTATATGTGTTACACTATGTATGTCTGTTATGTCTGTTACGCCAGATTATATGGAACGGCTAAGGATATAAAGTGGAAATTTTCGTTTATTCGGCTTTGGATCTATTATCTGAGCTCAACAAGCTTTTGTAAGACCGCTTAATCAGTTCTAAATAGTTTGGACACACAAAACTAACAATTTTACAATATACGAGATAGGGTGATACTTTAAAGTGCCGAATCTCTTACTGTGGAAAATGGAATACATGGTTTGGTTTATGCGATAGCCTAAATATTTGACTTTACCTATTGTCTTTAAAGTTATATCTTGTAGATCATGACTTTTGGTCTATGGGAAAGGCCCAATGGATGAACGTGTGTCAGTATGGAAGAAAGTCCAGCGAACCCTAAATGACCAAGACATGCAAGATTGGCAAGGTCATAAGGCTCAATGTATGGCTATGAGGCTTTACTCCCAAGCTAAAGACTGTTGAGAGGGGGAAGTTTATTTTAAATTTGGGTTGAATACAGATGATTTGAAGAACTATTGTTGGTAATAGGGCATAGTCTGAAAGGAAATTTTTGGGAAAGTTTAGGCTGGCGGCTGGCCCCTGCTTTTGCCCTATGTGTGGATGGTAATATGTACAAAAGAAGATTCCAAATCTCTAGCTCTAAGACTAGAAAACAATTTTATTAGCTATTCTACAAATTATACATCTTTGAGAAAGGAGTTACCCCATCCCCCTGGTATTTTCACCCATCCTTGAATATAATCAATTTATACATGTAGTCAACTACAGCTGTTAAATACAACTAGAAAATATAAATTATTTATGTTGCCAGGAGGCACAGTCCATTTCAGCACAAGAAGCATGTAAATTTACTAAAAAATAACCAAAGACAAAACCCTTTAAAGCCGGCTCAATAGTAAACGAAACTCTAAAAAACGGATTTTGATGCTAATAGATACATGAAAAGAATCGGATTTTTATACTAATTTTAAAGATGTAAATTTCATCAAATTTAGTCTTACTCATCAAAAATTACGAGCTTGAGAAAATTTGCCTTATTTTGGAAAATAGGGTGAAACACCCCCTAAAAGCGGTAGAATCTTAACGAAAAGTACACCATCTTATTCAGCCTATCAAAGAACCCTACTATTTTTAGTTTGAAGCTTGAAGTTTGAAACTTTTATCTGCATCGCTCCTTACTTACAGTTAATCCGTTCGGGAGTTTTGATAAGTCATAAGCAGGTATTTTGTGTAACTTTTATCTTAAAAATCAAATCACATTATTATAAAACTCCAGTTGAGCGTGGAGTATTAAGCGAATGGTAGCAGGAAATATGATGCTGTATTTGTGTTTTGTTTGTACAGAGGTTTATGTTAATTGTTTTTTTTTTTTGTGCGTGTGTGTGTGTGTTTTGTTTGGTTATCCCTTCTCCATATCATGCTGTGGCAGTTGGGGGTTATGTGTTTCAGCGCGCTCATCCAGGTCAGCCCCGCGTTTGTCGACACGACCGGCAGGTGCGCGAACACGAAGCCGAGCAGGGTGTGGGTCGGCTGACCGATCGGGTGGCCGACGCCGAGCTGGTGCGCGACGAGCGCGAGCTCGGGGCTGTCGTAGAAGGTCGGCCCGCGCGCCATCGTGAGCGTGTAGAGCGCGAGCACCGCGCCGGAGCAGGACCAGGCAGCGATCGGGTGCGGCAGCACGAGCCCGAGGCGTGCCGCGCGGCGGATCACGACGGCTGGGCCTTCTTGGGGGGGTTACAAAAGGATTTTTTTCGGGAGGGGGGTTTCAAACCCCATAAAGTGTTTTTTATTTTCATTTTTGTAACGTCTTTGCGATTCGGACAAAATTTTTGGTGCGAACCTCCTTCTTCCTATCCCTGGATACGGCCTTGTTGAATACTATTTTGAACGTTGAGTTTTCATTATGCCGATGTTGGAAAGCTAAAAATTACCTATTGTGTGTCTTGTTTTTTTGGCTTAATTTCACCAAAATCTACAGCTCATCAAAAGGTTTCTAAGAAAAGTGTTTTTTTTTTTTTTTTTAATTTTTTTTTTTTTTCTTTATTATTTTTTTTTTTAAATTTTTTTTTATAAAATTTTTTTTTTTTTAAAATTTTTTTTTTTTTTTATTTTTTTTTTTTTTTTTTATTTTTTTTTTAATTTTTTTTTTTTTTTTTTTTTTTTTTTTTTTTTTATTTTTTTTTTCTAAATTTTTTTTTTTTTAATATTTTTTTTTAATTTTTTTTTTTTTTCTTAAATTTGTTTTTTTTAAACTTTTTTTTTTTCAAATTTTTCTTTTTTAAGTTTTTGCCTTTGCTAAGAGGACCAAAATACCTCTTTGATTTTTACTTGAAGTGGATGTATAGACCAAGAAAATTAATCAGTTTATATTTAAGTTTATGAACGAGCTACCAAGTTACTATAGTTCATCCTTTGCGATACCTATTCTAAGAGTAGCCTCAGAAATAAATTTCATATTCTTCCCTTTGCGTCACAGCAATATGTGTAATTGCTACCATAGCATATATTAAAGAAGGTGAAGTCAGGAAGAAGGGTGTGCGACTGATGTATCCCAAAATGTTTAATTGCGACGTTGATCGAATCGATGACATAGTCGCGGTAACGCCAAGCATGGGGATAGGTCATGTTCACTTCGCGTGCGGTCTATTCGGCATAGCGGACGACATCCAACCAGTGCCGCCCCCAATACTCGCCGAACTGTGGTGAATCCAACAACCGATCCACGACGCGGGCAACCGCGGCGTCCGGATCCTTGTCGAACGCATCGTCGAACCAACGGAGCTCTTCGGGCGTCGGCGGCAACCCGACGAGTTCAAAACAACGGCGTCGCAACACGATTTGTGCCGGCGCGTACTGTTTTTGTTGCAAACAGTGGCTGGCAGCGACAGAGAAATGGCCATTTACATAGGCGGAAATAAAAAGCTGTTGGTCGCTGCCTTCCTCGACAACGGAATCCATCTCTTGTTGAATTTTATCAAGTGCTTGATTGAAATCACTTTCGGACTGAGTCACACCATATTACCCATTAGATAAAAAAGAAATGAGGGATAGTCAGTCGCGTTTAGCGACTCCTAATCACCCACGATGATTACGTCAAACTCTTTCATTTCGGGAATTTGACTACGTAACTTGTTAAAATCAATGAATCTTAACGAAAATTACACCACTGAATTCAACGTGTCAGAGAACCCTAGTGTAGAAATTTCAAGCTCCTATCTACGGAATTGTGGAATTTTGTATTTTTTGCAAGAAGACAGACCGATCACGGATGCGTGTTTGTTTATTCGTTTTTCTTTTTTTTTTCCAGGGGTGATCGTATCGACCTAGTAGTTCTACAATGTCGCAAGAGGGCTCATTCTAACGTAAATTAAAAGTTCTAGTACTCTTTTTTATCGACCAAAAAAATTGGAGGGGTTCATCCTGAAACTGCAATGGCTGAAGCTGGGTAAGGATGAGAAACATGTATGACGTAAACGCTATTCGGGCCGATTTTCCGATCCTTTCGCGCGAAATTCATGGCAAGCCATTGGTTTATCTCGATAATGGCGCATCGGCACAAAAGCCAAAAGCGGTGATCGACGCGATTGATCACGTCTATTCTCATGAATATGCGAATGTGCATCGCGGCCTGCATCATCTTTCCAATGCTACCACAGAAGCCTATGAGGCAGCGCGTGAAAAGGTGAGGGCATTTGTCCTTCTAAATCTCAAACTTCATTAAGATCCGATCACCCACTCGTAAATTGAAAATGCCTCATTTTTCTAATTTTTCCTCTCCCTCCAGCCCCCCAGATGGTCGAATCGAGAAAAACCACTTTATCAAGTCAAGTTGTGCAGGTCCCTGACAGGCCTACCAAATTTCATCGTCCTAGCACGTCCAGAAGCACTAAATCGCCAAAGCACTGGACCCCCGTAACTCCCCTTAAGAGAGCGGATCCAGTCCGGTTATGTCAATCACGTATCTACGACATTTGCAGGGGAACTGCGAGTGGTTCGGTTGCGTTGGGAATTCCATACTGACGTTCATCAGAGTAACGGTAGGCGGACACCGGAAAGATGCGAACTAAGGATCAGGCCGGTTGACTGGTCGATCCCGACGAGGCTGTTCACGACGCCTTGAGTACGTTGCTACGGGCATCAGGTGTACAAGTAAAGTGTTTCGCCAGCGCCGAAGACTATCGCAAGTCTGACGTCGTACTCGATACCGATACCGGTTGTTTGCTCGCGGAAGCCAGCCTCCCCGGAATGGGTTGCCTGGAATGGGGGACCACGGAATCAAATGGGGAGGAAAAACTCTCCTGGACTTAGATTACGCTGATGATTTAAGCATTCTTGATGAAAGTGTGAGCAAAATTAATGGGCTTTTAGAGGTTTTGCGAGTTCAGGGTGCTGGAATAAGTTTGAAAATTAATGTTAAGAAGACCCTGCGGCTGCTCTCCGTGGCTTTTATTCTGGTGTTTTTATGTATAATTTCTTCAGAGGTAAGGCGGACTCTTTTCTAAGTGTGTTGACGCGAGTTAATGAAGTTCATTCCCATGTCGGCAGAGGGCACGGCATCCTGTTCTGCATCAACGTTTTGTCCCAGTTGAAACCCAGCAACGATGACGTGGCGCGGCCCATCGGCGCTGAGCGTGGTTCCGTAGGTGTCCGGCGCATCGCCCAAGTCCAACGAAACTTGCTGGATATCATCAGCCAGAATCGTCGTGGGCACCTGATTTGCGGTCGGATCGATGCGAGCCTAAGCAGGAAAGGTCAGCTGCACGACAAAATCGTCGTCGCCTTCGATTTCGGTGTCATCAAGGATTGGGAAAACGAATGTTCCAGTTGGCTTTTCTTTAACATCTACATTTACATCAATTTTATCTGTAGCTTCGGCTACAGCAGGAGTCTCTACACTAACAGCTTTGAAATAATTAAGCTTGTCTATACGTACTTTTGATCGATTAATTTTAGAAGTTGAGTACCAACCACCTTCTAATTGACGCATTTCTCTTCTTATCACTTCATCACGTGTACTGTCATTACCAGTAATAGTAATGCGTCTTACATATACACTACGGCCTGGATCAATGTAAAAGGTAAAAGATACTTCGCGTTTTTTTTGTAGGTAATCACGTTTGTGTTGTTTTCTATAGGTTTCTCATTGTGTTGTTTTCATTATTTTTTAGAGTTTTCATTATTTTCTATATAGTCAAATTTGTGTTGTTTTCTAGATAGTCACATTTCTTTTATAATAGATTTTCGTTGTTTTCTAGATAGTCACATCTCTCTTACAATAGATAGTCACACTGCATCTATAGATAGTCACATTGCGTTGTTTTCTATAGGTTCTATAGATAGTCACATTGCGTTGTTTTCTATAGTTTTAACAACACATGTTGCCACGCCTCCGTCGCGCTAAGTCTGCAATCAAACTACTTACGCGTCAAAGGTGTGGCGCAACAAGCCCCCAAACATGCTTTTACTTAGGCTGCTTGCTTGTCCAACTCCCGGACGATGGCATCACCCATGACGGTTGTCGAGACGCGCGCCGCACCGGCCGACATGATGTCGGAGGTGCGGACGCGGGATTGGAGCACGCTCTGCACCGCTTTCTCGAGGAGGCTGGCATCTTCTTCGAGGTCGAAGGAGTAGCGTAGCAGCATGGCGAAGCTGAGCAATGCTTTCATGCACGTCCTTGGGTCAATTATACTATAATGAAACTTGTTTAATTCTTCATTATGTGAACTCCATTGCAAATAGAAGCCCCACGATGTCTTGCCTTGTCTTTTCCATAAGTGAAATGGTAAAAGTGAGACATGCTCCTCATATGAATGGCTTTATTAAATTGGCCCTCTTGTGTTCTAGGCGTTATTATAAGCAATCGCTTGGCTAGGAACTACGATAGTGAACATCTTATAAGCAATCGCTAGGAACTACGATTGTGACATCTTTAGTGGTGGGTAAGGATTATTCCTGGATATTTGGGAGTGAATATGGTTTATTTGCTATCAGCTGGAAGAAGAAACACACAACTCTTGTGGAATGATAACACCCTTCCGCAAAACATAATTGAGTAACATAAAAAGTTGAACTAGTGCTGCTAAAGGTCTTAGAACCTTGAACATAGCTCTTTTGCCTACACTTACTGTACCAACTAGCACTAAAAAAAAATCATATAATCAATATCACCAAAATCGTTAACAAGATACGAACATATAATTGACTAATGCAGTCAAACACGTTAGCTATATTTGCCAATTTAACATATACCCCTTTAACAAAAAATTCAGTGCTAGATAGCTGAGGACAGCGTCTTAAGACTGACAAAAAAAACTATAAACAAAGTTGGAAGGCTTTTTCCTCCGCACTGTATTTGTGCGAAAGTGTATGGGCTTAATTACCTTAGTCTTTTCAAATTTCGCCTGCCTTAAATTTTGGCTCCCTTTAATTTTTGCCCCCCCCCCCTTTGCACAAGTTTCGCTCCCTTTAATCCCCCTGCCTCTAAATTTCAAAGTGTTGGCCAGTAGTTTTCGGATATTAGCAGTCCTATCATTATGTTTCACAAATGGTTCAACGAATTTAGATTCTATTCACACCTATCTTATGAATTTCAGGCGTTTATTTTTCTATACTACATACCCGCGAGACTAATTAGAAGCAATAAATGGTAAGATCAAGAAATTCAAAGCCAAGCCTGAACAACGAAATTATTAATTTTCACTAAAGAAATCATATTTCAGAATAAATATTTGTTTGTCGAAAAATATTAATTCACAGTAGGATACAGGACCGTATCCTGGATTCCTGTTGCAGCCAATCGTTGCATCGGACCGATTTGAACTTGTCTGCTACGATCTTGCTGGTCCTTGTATACCAAAGTCAGCAAGTGGTAACAACTAAGATCTCACTCTTGTTGATCACTTCACTAAATGGCCAGAAGTGATCCCTTTGCCAGATACTCGTGCACCCACTATTGCTCATGCAATCCACAATCAGTGGATCTGCCGGTATGGCATCATGAAGCGGCTTCACAGTGATGATGCTCCCAATGGTGATGGCTGTGTTGTGCACAAAGTTGGCTCATTTCAGTTTATTACTTATAGATATAGATTAATACCATTTTAGATTAACCAAAAGGGGAGGCTTTTTTTTAGTTTTTTTTTTTTTTTTATTTTTTTTTTTATTTTTTTTTTTGTTTATTTTGTTTTTTTTTTATTTTTTTTTTTTTTTTTTTTTTTTTTTTTTTTTTTTTATTGTTTTTTTTTTTTGAATGATTTTTTGAATTTTAATAATGGTCTTCGTTATTAAATTTTAATAATCTAATAGTATCAATTAAAATTTGAAGCTTAAATTTTAAATTCAGTTTTTTTCCCATGTTCAAAATTCCTCATTTCGGTTAGAAGTTCGGTTTTTTTATAGATTAAAAAAAACAAAATTGAATTTTGATTAATGCGGGATTAAAAATTTTTAATCAAATGAAGCGGAAAGGAGAAAAAAATTCAAGGAGAACGTCCGGCCTTGCGCCGGGCTTTTTAAGGTTAAACCTGGTTTTCCCAAACCACCGCGGCCATGGCTTCTATAAAAGAAGGGGAAAGGTTCATGGACTCGGTACGGTAGAGATCGAGCTTGCGTTCTTCGGCATAGTTGGGGATGCCGTTCAGGCTCGTGTCCCCGTGGCGGAACATGCCACTTCCGGGGCCGTCGCTGACCGACTCACCTCCCTCGAAGTACTCGACGGTGGCGAAGATCAGGTCGCCCTCCTTCGCCTCGGAGAGCTCGATCGGGGCCATGGTGCCCGCGCTCTGGAGGAGGCGATCCAGCTCTTGTTGGACCATCTCGTCGGTGTCCTCGGGAAGCTTCTTCTCGACTTCCAGGCCCTTGTACTTCTCTATCTCGAACTCGGTTGCTTTCTCGAACGTGACCTCGTCTCACTGGGCTTGCATAGTGTTGAAGGATGGGATCTGATTATATAGTGTAATTTTGTTTGCTTAAGGTTTTAGATGAGGAATTTTACAAGGGTTAAATGGGGGGTAGACGAAGAATTTTTTCTTTTCTTCTCTCTGTGTTTTTATGGTTCAGAAAAACGGAGATGACTTTAGTCATTTATCCTTAGGTTTGGGTTGCAGCTTCTTCAGGCAAAAGGGACTTTTGTTTTTGCATCATATGTTTCCGTCTGTTTGTATCCCAAGTTCATGTGGTGTAAGATCTTAGAGCTGTAATCTGAATTTTTGTACTAATCATAGTACTGTCTGGGAGACAACAGTAGTTACAAATGTGGAGGGGTTATTGTGACACCCCATCAATCACAATATGTGATTGAACAATCACAAATGTGTGATTGTTCGACTCTTCTGTGCTTGAAAAATTGAGGGGGAAGAACAATCTGAGGTACGGATGAAAAAATTAATATGATACACAGAATATTTTAAGCGAAAGAGTGACCAATATATACAAATACACTTAAACCCAGCGCTGTAAGTCTGACAAGCTGGTCTTCTTTTAAAACCGGCAGGTCGTGAGCGATAATATTGTGCCCGCAAATCCACGCAGCCGACTCGACAAATACCTCAAAATCGCGAATGCTCCTCCCAGAAAATTGCGCCTGCCCTAATAGCCCCCCAATCCCTACAATCTGCCGCCGCTTGGGAGGAACTTCCAGATCAAAAAAGAGTATTTCGGCGGATTTTGACGTAGTAGTCAAAATTAGGGCTTTATTTTTTAATACCGTGAATAGAACGCGGATTTCCGCCAAATGGGCAGATTTCGCGGAATGTTTCATGTCAATCTCTCCACTCTAAGCGTTTTCCTAGATGTCCGGTTTCCAATATTTCTGTATCCCCCCTCAAACTCCCTATGTCCCTGGATCAGAATCGAATTGAAAATGGATCATTTGAGACATAAGATCCTTCTATATATCAAGTTTCAGTAAGAGCAGATCACCCATTCGTAAGCAAATGATACCTCAATTTTCACGTTTTCCAGGAATTCCAGTTTCCCCCCCCAACTCCCCCAGTGTCACCGGATCTGGTCGGGATTTAAAATGAGAACTCTTTGGAGTATTTTGAACAAAATTGCTAGGGCTCTAATAACGATGCTTTGAATCTAACAAATGGGTTATTTCATCAGAAATGCCTGTTAAAAAAAGCTGCTACAGCCTATAATTTCGTATAACGACAATTATTAACTATAAGTCTCAAATAAACATGATATGCTCAGCCTCTTACCTCTTGAATGTAGCATAAACTCTTGTTTCATCCTTCGTAAGAAGGGCTAGCCTAAAATAAGCTTTTCATGTATGTTCCTGGAGCCTTACTTCGTTTTAATTAAAATTATGTGTTTCTCTCCGACTTAATACCATTAAATATTACAGGGTATTTGGTCCGACTTAATACCATTAAATATTACAGGGTATTTGGTAAGCAATGGGGAACTACCATTTTTGCCACTTTTGTCCTAATTGGCCAAATTGTCTTCGCCCTTGGAGGTATTTTTAATACTTTCTGGATTATGGAAGCAGGCAGATTCATTTTTGGGTATGTATTTCTCATTTCTTTTCCTTGCCATTCTTTGCACCTTTGCCATTTTTGCTGTGTTTGTGTCTGTATTTTGTGTTGGACATAGCTGACAATATTGATCTAGAGGAAGTATTGAGGAGGTGGGCAAAGTTGCCAAAATCAGGAAGAATTATACGTATTGGCGAAAAGAAAAAGGATTCATGAAAATGTATTAAGTGTCCGACAAGAAACAGTTTCTACTGCCTATGTTAGAGGGAATCGACACAGTTAAATTGGTCTTGTGCCATACCAATTTTTTTTGTCAAGTGAGATGGCGTTTTGAAGGTTTATGATGTATTCTAATTTTAACTTGGATCTCTTTACCAGTGTCGATTCTCTTAGGGGTTCATCCCCTCCCCTCCCCACGCCCATCGCTGCAAGCTCGGGCGGGGGTTAACCCCGCCCCTCCAGGGAGCCACCTCATTGCCCGGCTGGCCTTTGTAGGGGCGGGGTTCATCCCCTCCCCTCCCCACGCCCATCGCTGCAAGCTCGGGTTGGGGTTACCCCCGCCCCCGCGGGGTGCCCCCTTTCCGTCCGGGTGGCTCTTATGGGGTAGGGGTTCATCCCCTCCCCTCCCCACGCCCATCGCTGCAAGCTCGGGCGGGGGTTAACCCCGCCCCTGAATATAAATAGCGAGGAAGACCACACTGCCTTTCCATCACAAACGTCAAAAAAAAGGAATTCTTTTCGTAAGAAGTGGAATTCTAATTTGAATGAATATTTCGGCCCTATTTCCAAGGGCCGTCCTCAGCAAAACATAAATAAATAAAAGAAAAAAGACTTACAGCAACATACAACTAATAAAACTAAAATGAAAGGTTTTAAAACAGTCCTAGTATTCTTACTTCAGCAAAGTTGAAAAGGTTTAAAAAATGAAAAGTTTTAAAACTTTACGCTAAAGTAGCAATAAGTACCATCAAAATTTGGGAGAGGGGTACCGAATTTACCTTGTATAATTCGTTACCTTGTATAATTTAGCATGTGTCTGCTTCCTATTCGATTGATTGTGCTGGTTGTTAAGTGTCTTATAACCGCAGATTTTGTTGTGCGTCATTTTCATTTACGATTCGCTGTGATTCACGCTGTTGCTTGTATTCTAACCGCGGATTTCTTTGTGAAGCCTTTTTGTTTGCAATTTGTTTCGATGCTTGTTGTTGCAAGTCTTCCAAGCGCATATTTCATTTCGCGCGCCCTCGCGGCGCGCGGTCTCGATCTCGGTGCCCAGGGCGCTGTCCTCGCGCACGACGCGCATCCCCTTGCCGACGCCTCCGGCCGATGGCTTGATCAGCAGCGGAAAGCCTACGGCGCGGGCGCGGTCCACAAAGGTGGCGGGGTCGTCATCCTCGATCGCCGAGGGCGCGACGGGAAAACCGCGCTCCTCGACAAAGGCGCGTGCGCGGACCTTGTCCCCCATCAGGTCGATCACCTCTGAAGTCGGGCCGACAAATGTCACACCGGCCTCTTGCACCGTCCAGGCAACACGAGACAGGAGCTTGCTAACGGCAACAAAAGCTGCCAAATTGGATTTGCAGCGAAATCATATGGTCCCTCGATCCTGAGATGGGAGGTGAAAATTGCAAGGTGAAATGGGGATGGCAAGATCTAACCTGTTGCACTTCAGTAGATCGAAGCATCACGCAGTGGCTCCCTGCAACGCGCGGCTCACGCAATCAGAAAGGGCGCCGAGATTGATGAGTATGATGAGGTGCATCCAACACATTTCGTGAAAGTTAATTCTTTATCAGCATATATCATACAAAACTTAAAATATAAATATTTAAATAATCCCAATAAAAAAAGCTATTCTACAAAAATACAAAATACTTTGCAAAGTTTAAAATATATCTATAAAAATGAAAAATAGTTGGCATGGAAAACAAATATTTGCTGAAAAATACAAAAGCTCCAATTACACCCTAAATTCTTATTTTAGAATACAAAATTTCAAACATAATCCAAAATAATTCCTACAGGCCAAAAAAAATTATTCCTTCGAAATATTACAATATAATTTTGAATTAGTTCTTGGTGCCGGAGTTACCGGAGTGGGTGGCACCGGTGCTTACGGGGGCGCGGCTACGACAGCGGATGATGAAGATGCGAACTAAGAGCGCTGGGGGGATGGATGGATGGGCGGTTGGGGAGCTTAAGGCGCTGCCCCTCCCCTTCTACAACACCTTGGCACGCATCCTGAGCAAGGTGGAGGAGACAGGGGAGTGGCCAACGCCCTTGTGTCACATCGCGCGGACCTTCATCCCCAAGGGAGAGGGGAAAGAGGCCACGGACACCAACCCATGAGCGTGGCGTAGTGCACGCTAAGCGTCACTGGGTCCAGCTTCGTCATCCGCGCCCTGGCCGCCCAGAAGAATCCAATCGGACTCGCTCTGGGGCCTTGTGCAAGTCGTTGGAGAGCAATTGAAAGTGCTTCGCAAGGTGTTCAATAGCTAGGCCAGATCAAATTTACGGCCCTTGTCTCGCATTGGGGACTCACAGCAATGTTTTAGGTAGTTGCTCAATAGTGCCCATAGCCTCTAGTTGGGCGTGCTTACGTGCAAAATCAGCCAGGTAAAAAATAAAATATGCTGCACGACAAAACAGCAACCTTTTTATGGGGGAGGCACAATTGGCGCAGACAAGATGCGCTTTTTAAAAAGCTAATTCAGACCTTCAAAATGGATATAGGCATGGAGGGTTCTGAACAGGCGGCGATATATTTCCATGGTGCAGGGCACATGGTGGACCATTAGGGCAAAATAGGGGCTCACTTTGGAGCAGAGATAGGTTCAATACTGCACACGTTTTATACGTAAAGCGTATTTTTCCTTTGATATGGCAATGTTGTTTTGACGTCAAAAACACGACAGAAAAGATTTGTCGTCGTAGAAACTTCGAAAAATGCTCATTTGATTGGAAACTGAAAGGTCTAGTGCCCTTTTTAATAGTCGAAAGGGATTGGAGGGCAACTAATCCCCTCCTACGCCCACCATTTTTCCAAACATATCCAATCAAAATTTTGAGATAGTCATTTCGTTTAACATACTTGGAAGATCCGGAAATTATATCTTTGAGGATGACAAACCCAATACCCTTTAGGACAAGGGTTGTATGTTATGCACCGGGGGTATATAAGGTTTTTGTAAAAAGGGTGGTAGTAAATGAATTATCTAATATGTTGGCTCTGTAACTTTTAAATATGCCGTCTTGATATTCGAAAGATTTTGAGTGTGAACCAGCGGCAAAAATGGAGAGGTCTTTTTTAAACAAAGAAACTTTTCTACCTCCTGAAGCTGAAATGCCATAGTTTGCAGATTTTCCTTGGGTTAGTGGATCCCACTTTTGGTTGGTTATTAGATCTACAACTGCATATTGTTTTTTGTGGTAGCCTAAAGTGGCATCGTCACTAATAATGCTATTTTTAAAATCAGCATAAAGAACAAAATCCTTTCTGCCTTGCAAACCGAGATAATTTCTTGAACCCTATTTCCCATTTGTTTGAAAATGACTCATATTCATGTGCAAGCATTTAAAACTTCTGGAAAAACGTAAAATTTAACTGTGAAGATAGTGATTGTTAAAACAAGGCAAATTATAAGACTTAAGTAACAAAGCTCGAATATTTCAGTTACATCTGGGAATATTTATAAACAAAATAGAATAATATTGAAAGATGATTGAATTACATTGAATGATGTCTGTATAAGTTAAGATACTGCAAGATTCTGGCATTCCAGCTGAGGTGGGTATGAAGTCATTGATAAGAATTGAATGCTAAATTTTATTTATTCTTTTTTTTTCGGATTTTTAGAATGCTCCGCCGGAATAGTATGCGGTAGTAATTTTATGATTTAGTGTTGTCGTAATACAGCTAGTTTAAGGATATATTCTCAAGGCATTTATTTATGTTTGGTTTAGTGTTTTATTAAATTTGCGTGTTACTTTACTTTTTGTCATAGTAGTGTTATTTTCTTATGTTCCATGTTGCCGGAAATGGGCCGTGACCGTCGCCTCGATCGCCCCATTGGTGGCTGTGAACTTTGTCGGAACATTGGGGTTTTCGATTGTCACGCCCTTTCTTGTGGTGCTTGTCGCGCAATGGGGCGGCAACGCTGTGGTCTACGGCATCCTGGCGGCGACCTATTCCTTCTTTCAGCTGTTTGGCGCACCGGTTTTGGGGCGCATGTCAGACCGTATTGGTCGGCGGCGGGTGCTGCTGCTCAGCCAGTTTGGCACGCTACTGTCCTGGGGCGTCTTCCTGATCGCCTTTGCCTTACCTGCTAAAACGGCATGATAATAGTGTATTCAGCGCAAGTAATGATGGCACTGTGCGTCGTTGGGATTTTCATCTAGATAAAGGCAAATCGAATATGCAGGTTATTGATTTGCCTGGTTTGCCTAGCTCATCTGCGATAGCACCGGATGGTTCTAGTATTGCTGTGGGCTTTGCTGATGGAACTTTACGCTTGTATACGCTTCCCTACGCTAGTGGGGAAAATGGAAATATAATAAAAGTACATAAAGACGCAGTTTACACGATCTGGCAATCCCGGGCTCAGTAGTTTTTACACAGATTTCGCCCCCAAACGACTCTTTCCGCACAATTTTCTCCCCTTCTGCAACATCAACAAACATCTGCAAGCGAGCTCTCCTTTTGTCTGTTGAACCCTCACTGAGATTGCATCCAGCGTGTACAGTGCGCGGCAGACAAGCAAAGCACTTTTCTGGACACGAAAGAAGAAGAGATTCAGGCAATTCGGACGGTATCGCCTTGTGTCGTGCCTTCTTGCTGCCCAGATTGCTCACCGAATCAGTTCAGACATTGCAGAAAGAACGAGCAGCAAGTAAGGAGCAACACTAAAAGCCAAAATGAGAAGAAATGATTCCGTATATGAGAAGTTTCCCCTCCCCCCTCTTCAACACCTTTCTCTTCACGCTAAAGCTTTTAACACTTTTGCAAAAGCTTCCTATTTTTATTAAAAGGCTCAAGTGTTTCAAGAGGCGTTCTTTGAAAATCGGGACAAACAGTCAAGCTTTAGGGTGAGAAGCAAGGCATCGTGGAGATGGGCAACCCTTTGACATACGAATAATTTATGTTCGTTCTGAGTTTCAACGTTTCTCCTATTTGTTTTTGAAGGAAGAATTACCAAGAGTACTAAAAACGTGAAAGTATAATAAGGTATCTGGAGTTGATACGCTGGTAAATGAGTTTCTTGAGCATGGTGGCTTTGAGACTACAAATATGTTACTGAGGATTATGAATATGGTATTCGAAAAAGGGGAATTATCTAGCGACTTTAGGAAGACTGTAACTAAATCACTGTATAAGAAAGGGGATAAGAGTGAGGGGGTAGATATCGTGGCATTAGCTTTGTCTCTGTGGATAGCATATCATTTAATAATAATCTTGGTTAGATGCAGAAGTGGAGAAAAAGAGGGAAACGGAAAATAGCAAGGACCGTGTTACGTGCAAACAAGTGCTTAAGAGTATGCGAGTGGTACAAATGTTGGAAGAAACAAGAAAATCGTATGCAAGGGGAACCGACGTTTATTCAGTATAATGGAGGAAACTGGTGAGGATACAATGTAATGAGAAGGACTCGAATGATTTCACGTGAATTTAAGTTAAGTTGTAAGGTGAAATCGAGCACTGAATATTTTAGAAAAGTTGAGGATGACAAAAACCACTCACATGTCAACTAAACAACAGCAACAGCAAAAGAAAAGGTAACCATTAAAAGAGAAAAGAATACACTATCTTTCAATAATAGATTCAAGGTTGAATTATGTTGCAATAGTCTTTTACAGACCTTGTTTTTTATTTATTCTTTATGCAAGAAAATGAATATAGGAAATATAGTTGCTCTTTTTCCATATATATTTTAAAATATTCAATTCTGCTAAGACATATATCTATACCCAATTAATACAAAAAATATCAACCAAATTGTACCAAGATATGGTTTCGTTCTTTTTAAAATTAAGTCAAAACAATTTTTCTAACTGAGGCACATCGGATTTCTGGGAGCTTTTCCTAATCTTTTAAAGCATCATTTTAATTATTACCATTTTCTGAGTATTTGAAAGTTTTAACAAATATTTTGAGGACAGTTGAGAGCAGTTTGTATGGTTTATAGCCTTTGTCAGTCCCCCATCTCTAAATGACATTACTGGGCCAACTATGGTCATATAAAAGCCCAGGTCCATACGTACTCAGAGCAACTGTTGCAAATCTTGCTTCTGGTGACATGGAATTTCTCTTCTCCCATGACAAATTCCTCCAAGGGAAGATCCTCCTACTTAGCCCCCTCCCCTCGACCCCTCCTCCCCATCCAAAAAATCCCCCTGAAAAGGTTTTCACTTCCAAATAACCCTTACTGTATGTAAACATTGGTCAAAGTATGTAACTTGCAGCCCCTCCCCCGGAGACTGTGGGGGAGTAAGTCAGCCTCAAAGACATAGCTATTAGATTTTTGACTATGCTGGACAAAATGGCTATCTCAAAATTTTAATCTAGTGACTTTGGGAATTTGTAAAAAAGGCCAAATTTTGTAACTTAAAGAACTTTCCCCAGGGGCTATGAGTGATCATGTTATTTCCAAAGGCATAGTTATTCGGCCTTTCAACTATGCTCAACAAAATGGGTGTCTCAAAATTTAGTTCGGATAATTTAGAGAAAAAGGGGTGGGGAGAAGAACTTTCCCCAGGGGCTATGAGGGATCATGATATCTCCAAAGGCATTGTTATTCGGCCTTTCAACCATGCTGAACAAAATGGGTATCTCAATATTTTGATCGGATAATTTTGAGGAATTTTTTTAAAATAGCTTGGAAACTGCCCCCTCCCCTAAGACTAATGTCTTAAAATACATGTAAAATTTGTAATTGGCTATATAATTTAGCTAAGATAAAAATGAAAATATTATTTGTTGCTTTTTTATGCTCTTTCATTGGCTAATTCATATAAAGTGCCTTCAGGGCCCCTTTAAGGGCTCAGGATGCAATTAGCCCTAAAAAAAATTATTGAATTATGAAAGAGCATAAAAAAGGCATCAAATGATGTTTTCACTTCCATCCTAGCTAAATTATATGTTTTTTTTTTGTTCTTAAAACCCACCTACTTAATGAAAGAAAATCTTATGATGCCCCCGCCCCTATAGATAGGGTGAAGCATTTGTGGATCTAAATACGAATTAATTTGCTTTTTAAACCTCGTATATCCAGGAGGACATTATAGCCATGATTATGTTTAAAAAAAAAAAAATAAATAAAACAAAAGAGACCATACAGCTTCAATGCCCGGAGGCTTGCAACAACTCATAATAAAATATAAAATAATAATTTGCCACGTAATAAAGGTAACAATATATATCAAGCTATACGGCGAGACAGATTTATCTTTCTGAGCAAATAAGAGCTATGCAAAATCTATTAAAAAGCGAGGAGGCGAAGCCGCAAGTTATATACAAATTATACAATCATATAATATATTTTTAATCTACAGTTATATTATTATAGTTAAGTTATACAATTATATCATCATAATTGCATATAATCCAGCTGTTGGCTTTTTAGTTATCCTCATATTTTAAAGTTATGAGCGAAACCGTAAAAAATACAACATATCAGTTTATTATTATCAACTCACGTTCAGATCGCGACGCGCCCGTGTTTGGGCAGGCGCCGCCAGAAGCGCCACAGGTAGGGGCGCGCCTTCTCCTCGTCGGTTGGGGCCGCGATCGGCATCACGTAGTAGCTGCGCGCGTCGAGCGCGGCCGTGACGCGGCGGATCGCGCCGCCAGGGACGGCCGTCGGCTCGGCCTTCTGCACGGGATGCCGTTTGCGCTGAAGGACAACATCGACACCGCCGGCGTACGCACTACGAGCGGCGCGAAGTTCTGGTCGAACCGGACGCCCAACGCCGACGCGTCGGTCTTGAATTATTTAACTTTTTTCAAAGGATGGATTGTAAGAGTTACAAGATGAAATATATAGCGCGTAAGTCCTGTGGGTTTCTCCCACGTATTTATTGGCGAACGGACGTAAGTGACCTTCCTATAATTTTGAAGAAAGTGACCGCTTGTCATATTAGCCTTTCAACCAATTGGAATGTTGCCAGTCTAAGAATACTGAATTGCGCAAGTAAATACATAAGTGAAAAAAACGTCTCAAAAATGCATGACATTTGCATCCGACAAAAAATTTGAGATAGCCAGAACCACAGTGCCGATTTGACTGAATCGTCTGCACTGCTCCTGGGTTGTTAAGCAAATCCAAGCTAAGAACCAGGAGCAAGGAAGCATAGGTTAGACTGCTAGAAAATGCAGGCAAATGCAAACATGTACGTGTTCTAGTGTTGCCACTGGTACAGGCCGGTGGACAGAAGATGGAGAAACCATTGCTGTTGGTGTGAAGGAAGGAGACAAAGTAGGGATGAAGATAAGGATATGGAACGCCCTCATCTTTCATACAGTTTGCCTGCTTTACAGGTTTTTCCCATAGGGCAAACACCCAACTCTCATGAAAATAACACACCCCCATTCGTGCGCTTAGATAACAAGTTTCTGGACGCCAGAAACTCAATCCCCATTTGAAAGCATTGAGTCCACACATAACCCTGATGAAGAATCTGGTATACCCAATGTTTTAGTACCAAAGGTTGATTTCCCCCATTTAGCCTGTAGTGCTAGAAAACCACGTAAAGGTGACATTACATGCACTATATGTTTTGCAAAAGTTCCTAAACATTTATTTGGCAAACATTTACTATCAATGTAAGATAATCCAAGGTTTATTCAATCCTTTAAATCAATTATGCCTTCTACACTTTTGATTTAGCTCCACAACAGTCTTTAGTGCTATTTACTTAAAACAAAGTCAAATTCGTTCAGTTGTGTTTTTTTGTTTCCACACCAGTTGTCAAAGCTTGTTAAATTATAAATATTGAGGATTCTTGAACAAAAGAGAAATTGTATTGAATACAACTTCTAATGCTAATACTAATTCACTAGAGCACCAGGCCGATTCAGGCTCCTGCTAAGGGACCTTCCTAAATTTCAAGATTTTTCTTGGTGAATTAGGTGATCAAGAAGCATTAGATTTATGGAAAACATTTCGACAAATGTCAATTGATAATTTAAAACAAGTCTATCAAGTAAATATCTTTCTCTCCTGCCTCTTCTCATTAGTCGATTGAATTATATCAACGTAGTTATTCAACATTCATTTCGATGAATATCAATCAGAATCACAATTTCATCAACAAGCTCATCAAATCATTGATCGACTAAATCAACTTGGTTATTGTCAAGAACGTGCGGTTGAAGGCGTGTATCTCTTGCTTAAATACCATTTCTATTATAAAGGAATCCAACCAAGAGCAGGTCAATATGTTCATTCACTGCCACTAGCAGCTCATTCACGGGGATAATATCCATGATGATTTTAGTGACCTTGAGCTTTTCAAATGATGTTTACAAAAATCACTGAACAGTAAAGGTAAGTATTTTCGTAGAATAAAATTTGTTTTAACTTCGTTTTTCTTATATTTTGTAGTTGTATCAAATCTAAAACCAAATAAATTGAATTGAATTGAAAGCATTTACGTAAGCTGATTGTATACAATCAACTGTGCAGTATTTAATACAGATGAAGAAATATGTACAGGTGAAGTTGGGTGTTTGTGATATGATATTTTTGCCGGATTATGCGCCGAGTAAGGGTGTACCAAAATTGGGAATGGTAATTGTCGTTACAACCAAAAAACTAGTGGGAACTACTACACCGTTCTCACAAATAGTGGAAACATTAATCATTGTTTCAGAAAATCCAGAGCTACCGATTGGTGTAAAGTGGTTGAATACAAAAATCCGAGATGTGATTTATGGAAAATTAAACCAAACTAAAGGCTTTGTGTTTATGGTTGCCAGTAAGACACCTCAGCAATGTATCACGAACGGCTGAGGGTATTAAGTTGAAGCCTGTGGGGATACTCATATTACCACTTCTGCTCTTACAATTTAAATGAATAGGGTGTAAGTGTAGCCAGCCTGTGAAATGACACTGATAGAATCATTTGGGAACAATATTAAATTTTGTTTTTCAGAATAACTTCAGAGCCTATCAAATTAAGTTAAAAATAGTAAATGTATCAGAATTAAAATTGTTGAAATTTTTTTTTCGTTCAATCGTGTTTTATCAATGTCCAACTTTCACTGGTAGATATTCTGATAATAAGTGTTGAGGGATCCTTCTCTCCTTTCGTACCCCTATTAAGGTGAAATCTGTCAATTTTAATCCAAAAAGGTATAAATAGGTTATTCCTTTCTTACTACAATTTTGGTTAAGGTCCAATTATGACTCTTGGTTGATAAAAAATCTATTAGAATGTGAAAAAACTAAAAACTTTAGTATGAATCCTAATAAATATCCGGATATATCGGCTTCACATCGGGAAGCCTTTAGCCAAAAAATTATACGGCTAGTCTAGGCGAACATTATTAAGTACGGTCGCGTCAGCTGTCTCGTGTAAACGGAAAGGCAAAGTGAATCTTTTCGGAACCGAAATGTTTTGGAACCGTACTTACTCGTGTAAACGCAGCCTAAACTGAGCTAGAACGCGAAAACTCACTTTGGTGCACTTGAATTTGTGAATTGATTATTTCTACGTAACTTTCAATCCTTTGCACGGCTGAGAAGAAGTATTTGATGATATTTGAAACATTTTCGAACCAATACATCCAATGATAGGAATAAAAGAGACGAAAAATAAAGTAGATTGAAAGTAGAAATACATATAAAAATGAGTAGAAAATTGAAAGCTAGATAAACAATATTTAGTTAAAGAAGAACAGGTTAGAATAGCCTCATGCTACTCCTTCCAAAGCTTCATTCTTGATTGACAAACTTATAGATGGCGGGACTCTTCAAATTCATTCTGACTCCTGCTCTGGTAATGGGTCTCTGGTACTGACGACAGAGTAAAACGGATACACGGAGCGAAACGAAAAACCGAAACGATTCTATTGCTTTTCATCTTAGTATGACTATAGAGATAAAATGACCCCCCCCCCCATATTCCCTGGGGAAACCTCTTTAAGTTATAAAATCTGCCCTTTCTTTACGTATAGTATTTGTTCTTGGGGAGCATGCATACATTTTCGGGCGGGGAGGGGAGGACGAATTTTATGCTGAGGGAATTTTTCATGGGGAGAAATTTTATGGGGGGGATTTCCCCATGTAGGTGGAGCCAGATTTCTTAGTGTTATTTAAAAAATTATCAGAGATAAAAAAAAAAACAAGTTTGTCATCGAATGCTGATCACCGATACAACCTGCCTGTTCTGTTGGAACAAAAGGGTCACCAAAGACCCAAAGCTGGGCTATTAGTAGGCTGGGTCCCGACTCGGATCTTTCTGTCTTCCCTCAAAGTAGCGACATCATGAAAGTACTGATTTGCGGCGCGGGCCAGGTGGGATTCGGCATTGCCGAAAGGCTGGCGGCTGAAGGGAATGACGTTTCCATCATTGACAGCTCACCGGAGCTTGTCTCTCGCGTAACCGATGCGCTCGACGTCAGGGGGTTCGTTGCTATCACAAGATAATGAATAAGACAAGCCAAACAATTACCTCAACGTGCTTCACTGTTATGTTTGGTGTTGCATATTTGCCTAAAATGAAGAAACAATTAATGAGTAAACAAAAATTAAATTTCAGTTTAAAAATGTAAACATAGATGATGAAAATAACGGAATTTGACACATTCTAATTGGCTGTAGTCGAAAACCCTAGACTTTAAGTATAGAGTCTAGAAATGGATGCTTAGCTGTAACTTATATGGCGAAGCACCAAATTTATTTTGTGAACAGTAGGCAAACTTTGCATTCGAAGGACAAGAACTCAGAGACTTCCTGTCGGCTCAAAAGAACACTTATGTGATTTGTGGTGATCGGCATTGGCAGTATCATGCAGAGCATCCGGCGGGGATCGAAGAGTTTTCCTGCGGTGCACTCGTCGATGCAAATAGCCGGCTCGGACGCAAGTCTGGCGATCCCGCCTCCACGGATCCTGCCGCGACCATCACGCAGCACTACACCCAGCAGGAGCCCTCTGGCGGATTCCTCGAGATCCGATTGAAGCATCAGCCGCAGGTCGCCACGAATTACAGCATTCTTAGCTAAAATAACTGAATACGTTCAAAGATGCAATGCTCAAAAGATGCCGTGTCTATGAAAGCAAGCAGCAAAGTTAATGTCCACACGCTATATTTTAAAGAGGTTATAGACATCTGATAAATTTTAGAGAATTACAAAAAAGAGGCTGAAACGGCTGGAAACGATGAATAATTACTCGAAATTTTATCCTTGAACTGTCAGCTGATAGACTGAGGTTTATAGCCCCACCTTGAACCATAAAGGGGTCGTATCCACCCAGCTATTTGATTGATTTTTTTTTGTATTTTCTTTATTTTTTTTTTTTTTTTTTTTTAATTAATCATTTGTCTCCGTACATACATAATGCAAGCAAGGAGGCTGTGAGTTGTTTCTAAACATATTTTGGCATCAAGCACATAAGGCTTTTGCCAGTGATTTGAAAATAACGCCAAGACGACGCCGAAACCGCGATATTAACCGGTCGGTCGTTTCTCGAACCCGGTGAAACCGTCTTCAAGAGCTGGTTCTTCGTGAATGCGATCAACCCGCGCATGAGGTGGCGTTTTAAAAAGTAGAGTTAAGAGAAAGAGTCAAACTTTAGCGGACATTAGAAGTTCTAGTAGCCTTTTCAAGTGATCAAAAAAGTCGGAGGGTAACCTGGCCCCCTTTTGCGCCCATTTTTTCTCTAAGTCGTCAGATCAAAATTTTGAGATAGCCATTTTGCTCATCAGACCCAATAACTATGCCTTTGGATATAGCGTGACCCCCCATCAGCCCCAAGGGAAAGGCCTTTAAGTTATAAAATTTGCCCATTGCTTACACATAGTATTTGTTATTGGGAAAACTACCTTGTACTTGTGGATAACAATGCTTCAACATATCTCTGGGAAAGTCATTCACAACATCAAACTCAGACATGCCATCGTTTGATAAAGGAATCTCCTTTTGCAATGTATGAAAAGTATTCTCAATATTTGCCCATTCATCAGTGCGTTCTCCATTCCTAAAAATAAACTTGCTGTGTGCATCTTCTATAAAAGCATAACGTACAACATATGACTCATAGCAACTGCACCCGACTGGAACTAATTCCTTTTCATCTCTAAAAGGAACATGCAATAGTACCACGCCGCCGATCTGAAACTCGTGAAAGTGGCCAAACCCTTCGATGGAGGTATGCCGGTCGTCGTACCCGGCGGGGAGCCAGCTGCCGGGGCTGCCGTAGGCATTGGTATGAGGGGCCAGCTTGGCCATGCCGAAAGGTACTGCCGCCGGGGTGTAGAAGAACCAGCGCCCATGGACGGACCCAAGGTTAGGGTCGACTTCGTTGGCCGGTTCGAAAACGGCATCCTGGGGCGAACAGGCGGCCAATCCAATCAGCAGGAGGATGAATAGAGCGCGCATCAAGAAAACCATCCACACCGCGCTGCTGGTCGTCGGCAAGCCCTATCACCGCACGCCGGTATTCTCGGAGACCATGAAGTACATTGTCTTCAATCCCTACTGGAAGGTGCCCTACTTCATCGCAACCAAGGAGTATCTGCCCAAGCTGAAACGCGACGCCGGAGTTCTCGAGCGCCAGAACATCCGGGTGATGTCGGGCAACACCGTCATCAGCCCCTACTCGGTTGATTGGGCCAGTTACAGCCGCAAGAACTTCCCGTTCCGGCTGCGTCAGGACCCCGTAAGTAGGGTTGTATATTTATCTGGGCTTTGAATGTAAAAAACTCACACCACCAGAAATCAATAAGAAGGCGATGATTTTCTTGATAACCTAAATGGATTCTTGTTTATATGGGCTCAGTTTAAATGGTATTAGAGTGCTTTTCATTTTCCTTCTATTTTGATTATTGGGTGCCTAGAATGAAAACATTAATGCCCTTTGCATGCATAACCAACACACATAAGTTACCTTCTATTTTGATTATTGGGTGCCTAGAATGAAAACATTAATGCCCTTTGCATGATAAAAAGATAGACGAGGGGGGGATAAGAGTATTGGAGTGTGGTCTGTTTAATATGCGGGAGGAAGTTGTGAAGGGGAGGAAAAGGGGCTTTAAGGGGGGAGGGGTGGGGGGGGAGGGGGGGGGGGTGAGATTACGTGTGAGGATCTTTCAACGGAAGAATTTATCACGAGGGAAGAAAATCTCCATGAAGGGGTCGCAGGATTTTCTAGCATTACTTAAAAAAACAATGAGAAAATAAATAATTTTTTTTTAAGCTGGAAGTAAGGAGAAGCATTAAAACATCCTTACAATATATTTTTAACTTTACTATAATAGCAATACAACAAGAGGCCATAATTATCTATTCAGTAATTTTTTCTAGCCCCCCCCCCCCCAAAACAACTCTTGCTTACTAAAAAGAACACTTTTGTACCTTTTGGTCTAAGAAGTTTCTTCCATGAAGAACTGTTTTAGTTTTCTGCAAACAGTCTAAAAGTGAACTAAGGATGTGTTCTTTCCAAATTCTAAAAAAGATATTTTACTTCTAACCAGCCAAGTTTGAATTAAACTTGGTATTGGCTAGACGCCCGCCGAGGCCGCGCGGCTGGCGCGCGTGGCCTTGGCCGAGAAGGAGGGTCGCGCCCACCCCCTGTTCGGCTGGGATCATGTCCTGGCGATGGTTGCCGTCGGGCTTTGGGGTGCCTTCCTCGGCAGTCCGGCCATTTGGATTCTTCCGGTCGTGTTTCCGCTCATCATGGCTTTCGGCGGCGTCTTTGGAATTATCGGACTGCCGCTCCCTGCCGTGGAAACCGGTATTGCGCTGTCGTCGGTCGTTCTGGGCGCCCTCATCGCCGCCGCGCTGCCAAAAGGAATTTAGATAACAATTAATCCATCACAGGAATTGAATTTTTATATACTGATTCCATGTAAATAAAATTCATGACTTTAAAAGTTTTTAAATCACTACAAAAATTTGCGTGATTTAGTGGCTACCTCTTCCAGAGCCCCCTGCTCTGTACACTGAAGTTTTGTAGAACTTTCTAGCGTAAGGTTATGACCGAGCAGTCGTTCTTGAATAACTGAGACAAAAAGTCGAAGTTTAGTGCAGAGACCACTGGTGGGTGGCCACTGTTCAGGAGATGGTCAGTTCAAAAAACTTGGTTGTTTTTTATTTAAGCGAAAAAAAGTGTTGTCGTACACGGAAGCAAACAAAGTGTAGGACCGAAGAGTAAGGATAACTGACAAGAGTGGAAACTGGCGCTAGTATCGACAGAAAGGACTATCAAAGCCATCTAGAATGTGGCGACATTAGCCATGTTTGTAAGCTCTGTAATCATTTTTCTTTCAGATACTGAGATCAGATACTTGTTCCTACCTATTGAACTAATTAAATTAATTTTTCCCATTATTACACTGAAGAATACCCCTCCAAAACGATGGTCTTCAAATTGCCTTATTATTGCCCAAGAAGTAAGGTAAAACTGAGGCAAATTGACTCAAAATGCCTCCAAAACGATGGTCTTCAAATTGGTAGTGCTTTCTCAAATTTTTAGCTTGGACTTCATGCAGGGTCTAAATAATGTATATTATGGTGTTTTTTTCACTAGTTAAATGCAAAGACTTGCATGTGTATTGCAAGAGGACAGCAGAAGAAGGAAAATGCGCAATCCCGTGGTTTAAAAAAACCTGTTCTCTTAGCTGCGATCCACCATCAGTTTTCACTTTTGTATTATACTGTATCTGCATTACGCTAATTTCGTAATTTTTATGTTTCATTTCCAGAAAGAGGCGGAGAGACTCCACGAAGAGAGAAACCACCACGAGGAAGAACGAATGAAAATGTCTTTAGTCGAGCAAGAATTGGTAGAAGTTCGAAAAGCACTTCAAAAAGCAGAGGCAGAAATGCAGACAATGGCACCAAGATCACCAAAACCTTTGCAGCAACGGTTGTATATAACATACAGGAAGGAATCAAAACATTTCATATCGAGCTATCAGCCGACGATCATGGGCGTGCGCTCCATATTGTCTTGGAAAAAATCTTAGGAAAAGGGGAAACCCTTTCGGATGACTGGCCAACCTTTGGCACAACCGGGTATGAATTCCTGGGGCTCTTGAATAACCTGTTCATCGATTCCTCTCATAAACGCGATTTGGATACGATCTATGCCCGATTCGCGAAGAACAACGCCCACTTCGAAGACCTCGTCTACCAATGCAAAAAGCTCATCATGAGCAGTTCCATGGCGAGCAAGCTGAACACTCTTGGATATATCAAAAGAATCGAAATTTTTTGCTGATTTCAAATATGTAAGTTTCATTAAGTTTAGTGTTACACATCAAAGGTTAGAAGCCTGAGAAAATTTGCCTTATTTTTGAAAAAAGGGAAACACCCTTTGAAATTTCTAGAATTTTAATGAAAATCACACCATCCGATTCAGCGCATCAGAAAAATCTATAGCAGAACTTTCAAGCTCTTATATACAAAAATGTGGAATTTTGCATTTTTTTTTTTTTTTTTTTGCCAGAAAAAAGATCACGGATGCGTGGATAAATTGCCTACGGATTGTTTTGAGCATCCGACTGACTGACCTGTACCTCAAAAAGTAAGCTGTACGAAAACTTTACGCTTTCTAGGGCTATACTGAGAGAAAGGGTGAGATGGCTGGGACAAGTTCTGCAGATGAAGTATGACGATTGTCAAAGGTTGTGCTTGTCGGCCAGTCTTCTAGGGCCAAACTAAGTGCAGGTCTTCCCCGAATGGGCTTGGAGGATGTCGTAAGGAAAGATTCTAGGGAAATTAGGAATAGAGAACTCGCGTTGCAAAAGTGGAAATGTCGTCGTACTGGAAATCGTCGGCGCAGAAGAGGCTGTCAGTAAGCACGACTCATCTGTGATCTATCGAGTTGGCGAGACTGTCGAGTGTCACAAGTGGGACGAAGACCGCTGGAATGAATGCAGTGGCGGAATTCACTTCTTCATCACGCGCACGGAGCCGGAGGATTGGTGTTGAGTCCGAATCTACTGCCCTACAAACCACCAGTCCGTAGAAACGCTACGAACATGCTCGCAGCAACTTCACCCGCACCAAAGTTCAACGCGGACCAACCGCAGCACCAGCACCACCAGCAGCAGCGACAGCCACAGCGGCAGCGACCCCGGCACGGTGTCGTCGTCGCTGAGCTTCCCCAGGAAGGTGTAAATCTTGGCTTTCACGGCCTGATCATTCTTCGGGTCCTTCGCGGCCCCCCAGACGATCGTGGGCATGGTCAGTTCCTTCCTGCAGATGCGAGGGCATTCATGACCGCGTCCGCCTCGGGTTCCACCGCGGTCCATCCGAGCGATGCGAGGAACTCGCGATCGTCATCGTCGAGTCCCCAGGTGGTCGCGACTGCTTGCCGAGCAGGGAGACGACGATCTCGGCGGTCTTCGAGCGGTTCTTGCGGCTCTTGTTGAAGGCGCGCTTGAGGAACTCCGGCAGGTAGCCCGGCACCTCGTTCTCCACTTTGTCGTTGGAGGGGAACGGGTAGCGCGAATACATGTCGCGGACCTGGCGCGTGATCTCGTCCATGGCGCGGATCCTAGCTGGGATGGCGCCCGGGGCCTATCCCAAAGGGGAGAGCGCGGCGTCGGGGGCCGACTTCGCCAAGCCATCACCCCTGGCCCACAGGCGGACTCTGTGCGTTTTTGTCTTTGTGTCTGTCTTAGTGCGTTACGTTTGTCAGACTCTACATGTTAGTGTTTGTGAGTTTTGTCTCTCTCCCTCTCTCTGTGTCTTTGTGTCTTAATCTGGGTGTTTTGTCTTTGTTTTCGTCTCTGTCTGCTCATGTGTCTAACTTTGTGTGCTTGCGTGTGTTTGTTTTTGTCTCCCTTTCTTGGCATGTATTTCTGACTCTGTGTATGTTTTCGTATTTTTCTCTGTGTCTGTCATTGTGTGTCTGACTCTGTGTGTGTGTGGCACCACCAGGCACCACCTGGTGGCACCTCTAGTTTGCATGGTGGTGCAAATTTTGGGGCGATTGACGCGGAGCTTTGGCAATTTTCCACTCAATGTTCAACGCTATTTCTGATTAAATAAAAGAAAACACAATAAATTCCTTCTACCAGGAGGGTCATAGGCAGGGCCACCTAACCCAAATGCCCCCTTAGATTGCTCCCATTTACCTTTGTATATAGCCCAGATTATATATTTCCCATGTGATTCCTGATTATATCATAGTTGATTCAATTATGGGGCCAAAACGGGGAGGCCAAGACCCCGCGCTTAACGCAGTTCACCGACATTCCAGTGCCCGCCAACGCCAAGGTCGAACTCGACAAGCATCTGGTCCTGGGTTTCGATGATGGTTGGATCGGTCGTCTGGCTTTGGACACGGGCTATGACATGACCGAAATGTACGCCTTCTACGAGCGCGAGATGCCGCGCTTCGGCTGGGCCCAGATCAACATCATCCGGTCCTCTATCAGCAACGTGACATATAGCCGGGGCGGACGGATCCCGACCATAACCCTGCTGAAACTTTTGTTATAGAAATGACAACTAATGACAATTATGGTTAAAGTACAGTTGATTCTATAAAAAATAGATTGCTTAAGAAATTAAGGTTTTAAATTTCATAAGAAAAAGGAACGTACACGGTTAAAATATATCTGTTTTATTAAGAATATTTAATCATTTAGGAAATTTGGGTTTTAGTTTTCAGAAATAAGAACACTCATAGTTTTTCTTATAGATTTTATAACTAAATATGATCACACAAGAAACTAGGGTTCCAGTTTTTTTTAAAAAGAAACTGTGCTCAAACCAAGGCCCTTTCGGGGGGGGGTTAAGGGGTTTGAACCCCCCCCCCCCCACCCCCAAAATTATTGTCTGATTCGTAAAAATGTATCAAAACTGGATGTAAAATTTTTTGATGTGTTTTTTAAGTTCTTTGCCCCCCCCCCCTCTGGAATATGACCCTGACTAACGACCCTGGTTAACTACCCTAGTTAACGAATCTGGTTAGAAGACCAGGAAATTCAGAAATGGGAAGGTGAAGTCGCGTCCTGGGCCTCCCTTGGAGCTTGCCAACAATGAAGTGATGACTAAGCTAACGCTTGTTTTTATTAAGGATTTTCGAAAGGATTTCTGGGAATAATTTCCATATTTGCGGGAATTGGTCAAACTAGGCCTAAAAGTAACAACGAAGCTCAACTAATTTATTCTTAGCTGTAGCTAGTTGTGTGATAAGCGTACTGAGGAATTTATTCCCCATAATTCCCTTCAAAAATCCTTGATCAAAACAGGACAGAAGCAGCCACCATCTTTTCCGGAAACCTATTTTGACACCCGCTGTCTTAAATGCCCGCTTCTTGGACAATGCGTCCTAGAATGTCGCAAAAGGGCTCATTCCAACGGAAATTAAAAGCTCTAGTGTTCTTTTTAAGTGACCAAAAATTGAAAGGCACCTAGGCCCCCTCTCACGCTCATCTTTTTCCCAAAGTTCCCAGATCAAAATTTTGAGACAGCCATTTTGTTCAAGATAGTCGAAAAACCTAATAACTATGTCCTTGGGGGCGACGTAATCCCCCACAGTCCCCGGGAGAGGGGCTGCAAGTTAAAGCTTTGGCCATTGTTTACATATAGTGATGGTTATTGGGAGGAACTGGGTGCCCCTGATTTGTTACTCACTGTTCATTTCCATTGGCGAGAGCCATTCTGGCTAGAAACCCTTGATCAACACTCTGCCTGGACACCACCCAGCATTAGTTCCGACATTCGTTGGGACCCCCGTTTTATCCGTTGGTATCCTTGGCAAAAAGATGAGGTCTTGGACCACAGCAATAATTGGGCCTATATTGCAAACTCCAGAGGATGGAAGACATGTGCCACAGTGGAGGCCATGTCAGCTAAACTTTGCCACGTCATCTCATGTCGCATGCTATCAGTAACGTCAACAATCACTAATACCCTTTTCATAGCTTGAAGTTTTGTGATGAAACTATTCACAGCACTAAAATTCCGGGTTTTCTTTTTTGTTTTACCAGCTTGGTACTCATGACATTCATGTCGCTAAAGACAACTTAATCTCCGCGGCTCAATTACTCCGTTTCCAATAGCTCGAACATCGAGAATACCGTCACGAATCTCATTGCCGACTGTCTAAGGGTATGAATATTGAGTGAATCTTCATCATTGTACCAAAAAGTTTAGCCTGGCTTCCATGATGGCGGTACCGTTCCTGGGCCTGGAGAAAGTGCCCCTGAAGGTTATCCTGGAGTTGACGGGGCTTGTCAAGGCGGTCTTCTGCACTGGGGTTAACTGAATCAGATCATGGGGCAATGAAAGACCAACGAGGATATGAGTGCCGGAATTCACAAAGAATGGTGTATGTCCGTTGGAAGCATGGATTGAATTGTTATAAGCAAATTCAGCCAAGGGAAGCCAATTAACCCAGTCATCCTGTTGATAATTGATAAAGCACTGCAAATACTACTCAAGGGATGATTTTTTGGGGGACTTTGATCTTTTTGTTACTTAAAATTTTTTGGGACTTTTTTTTATTCTGGGTTGATCCACTGAAAAGACCGAGGACTTGAGTAGGTCGTAGGCCCATCAAGAAAGTGTGTATACATGATAGAGCTGTCAGCAATGAATGCTGACAAGGACAAATATTTTAACCATGAAACAAGTAATAGTCGTAACACAATCGAAAATGTATACGTGCATCGTCATAACAGTGAGAGATTAGATTCCTTTAGAGTATTGTAAAAATTCAACTCTTTCATTGTTTTCATTTTTGTACTAATTTGGTGATACAAAGAATTTACAGCTAAGGATTTATTTTTTTTAAACTCTGATTGTATAGTTAAGTCCGTGTAAAAGATAGATCTAATTTGAAATACAATATGAATTTCCTGGGTTTGTTTTGTGCATTTAGTTTATAAATGTTTCCAAAAAATTACTCTAATTACACTTGGAATTACACTTTGGACAATACTCTATTGTCTTGGAATTACTCTAATTACACTCTCAAATCTTTCATCGCTTTGATCAAGTTGATTCGATTAAATGATGATATTTTATTATTAGTGACAGTCCAAGATTCTTTAGGAGGTATTACAAACATTACAGAAACTATTTAAGTATAAAAATACAGTGAAGATATAAGTTAAAATTTTGAAAGATTTGAAACTCTTTATGATTAAAGTTAAAGTTTAGATTAATAGCTAAAATTATCATCTATAAATTTGTTTGTATAAGAATTCGGACAATTATTTTTATCCGAGGATGGTTTAACTTATTCAAAAACTATTGAATATTTAAATATCTAATAATAACATATGTATTGTGCGTTCGGTTTCTTTAGTTTTATTCAATATTTTTTCAGTTGCCTGGCTATTATCTTTTTGTTTTCATTTTTTCTACCTTTTTTGTGGGTCTTTCTGTATCGTCTACTATCGGAATATTTGTGTTATTTTTTCTTTTTGTTAGACTTTTTCCTTGTGTTTTCAACACAAAAAAAAAACATACGACTAGTAAAAATAATAAATCTTAAAGCGAGTAATGCTTGAATTGAATATACAAATCAAGCTTAAAACGAAAAAAAAATATTTTGCTATTGAAGAGCCGAAATGGCGCGCCCTAAAGGACTAAGTTCAAACTTATTGTTCCAAACTCTTGAAGAATGGAACCGGATTCTTCGAGGAACTTCGCATGAGGCTAGCCTATCTCATTAAACATCCCACAGCTCTACGTTTTACATCTACATCTTTGGGGAACCTTACAAGGGCCTTTTGGGCTGGCCAGAACGGTACCAGGATGTTTTATTGTCACATGTCACAAAATTCGATAATCTAACCGCCAACTTCTGAATTCCCCAATTTCAATAGAGTTTTGCAACTGGCTATGAAATTGTTGATTTGAAATTAACAATTCACTGCATCACCAAGTCACCTGAAGCCAACATAGATATGCACACTCTTCCTCCATCACAATCTCTTCAAAGCCTCTCTCCTTACACCCTCGCAAGAAGTTCCTATTTCCCTTACATCTTTCCTAACGACAACCTCCCAGCCCACTCGGGGATGTACCATTTAGCAATTATATCATCAAAATGGTAAAATCAGGAAAAAATCAATAAAAAGTGAAAAATTATTAACTAATGTATGACAGTGGTTTTTAAAATAAGTCCAAAGTCATTGGATGATATTGATTGCCACTCCTTTGCTTTTTATGCTACTCACCCGCTTGTAGCCTTCTGGACATCTGATCGAATTTTGACTTTGCGATTTCGTTGAAAAGCATCAACCGATCCTATAAGTATACCTCTTGAGTTGACATCCTTCCCACAGCCACGGTAATAGCCATAAATTAAACAAATTACCCATTGTTTAAAGATATGCTTTAGTACATGGGGGCCATTTTTGGTCTTGGCTGTCTAACCAGCTAGGAGCTCTTAGACCTATTTTATTAATCCAGCGGCAAGAAGCTTGTCAATTTCAGCTTTTACGTGGTCACGATAATTTGGGTTGAGCCGATACTGTCGTTGCTAGATAGGGCGGGCATCAGGCTTGGTAGGAATGGTGAGTTCCTCTAACTATTTCTTGGTGCTGCATAAATCTTTACAGCTCCAAACAAAGATATATTTGAACTTTTTGAAAAGATTGAGGGCTGCTAAGTGGATTGGTTGATTTTGTTTCGATCAGTGACCTCTAATTTTGGAGTTTCTAATTTTGGAATTTGACAAGGGGGACACAAATATTACAAATGATCCTCACATGCTGTTTCTAATCTGGGAGAAATAGCCACACATAGTACTGCATTTGGTTTCCACGCTTTGAATATTTTGGCATATTTCTGAAGATACACCACTAACTCTTTTTTATCTAACTAAGGTGCTTGGACCAAGTCCTCTGTTCTGGCTTTTGCTATTACGTTTGGACTTATTATTGATATAAATATAGCTAATAGTGTTGCGTTCTAAATATTTCCATAGACTGAAAATATTAAAAATGTTAGATAAAAAACTCACAGTTAACATCGGCACTCATTGATTGTCTTTCTGTATTTTATAATACATTCTTCCCCTAGGCTTCACTAATAAAATTAATTCATCTTATTCTGTTGATAGGCTATTCCCCTTTCCAACTAAAAAGAAAAGGCCAGAAGAACGCCATAGTTGGAAGCTTCTTCCACAGTGCTATCGATTAACTGCTTCTTCACAGCGAGGTACGACTTTAACGCTTCAACACTCCACAGACGGAACTTCTCGAGGGATATTTCTCCTAAAACAGTCAAGATTAATCGATGTCGATCAATGACAAAGTCGTGGCCCTTGGGTTTGCGCCCGATGGCCTCGTCAATGGCTGCGTTCAAAACCTCATTGCCTTCCGAAGCCCGTAACGGCGCGCGCAGGTCCGCCATATCGTCCTGACCGAGGCACATGTAAAGCTGGCCGGTACAGGTCACGCGGACGCGGTTGCAGCTTTCACAGAAATTGTGGGTCAACGGCGTGATGAAACCGATGCGGCCGCCGGTTTCCTGAACATTGACATAGCGGGCCGGCCCGCCGGTCGCATAGTCGCTGTCGACCTATTTTGCAAAGTTTCAGTTTTATAACAAAAAAGTTTTTAAAGGTCATCAAAGGTAAATACCCTCTAGAAGGAAAAGGAGTGGGGATATTCGCTTCAAAATACCTACCCAGGACATACTTTAGTCTGCAGATCCATATCTGAAAACTTCATTTCGCTAACCTAACCCGTTTCCAAGATAGTGAAAAGTAGCTCGTCTACAATTCCACCAAACTTTTTTGTAAATCAGTAAAATTTTCGTTGTGCGTTAAATATGCCTTTTCGCCAGTCCTAAACCTTATTGACCAGGGCGACCCGAGCCTGGTGGCCGATTTCTTCTCCCTGGGCCTGATCCTCTACCGCCTGCTGACCGGCAAGCGTCCGGTCAACGCCAAGGAGCCCAGCGGAGCGTTCGCGGAGCGCGGCAAGGTGCCCGCGCCGAGCATGGCCCAAGCCCCGGTTCCGGGGCCCATGAAGGCGCTCTACGCCAAGCTCGTCGCCCACGACCCGCGCCAGCGCCCGCAGTCGATCAAGGAGCTCCAGGACGACCTCGAGCTGGCGGCGGCGATCTGTCACCAGGTGGCTTCTTAAATAGTTCTCCAAAACTGCTTGATCATCGTAGGGATTTAAACCAGCCTACCCAATCTTAAATTTTTGTTGATTTCTTGGTACTTCTTATTCAGATTACCGCATAGAAATTGTTTTTTTTATTCTTGTCACCCCTTCTTGGCGTTTTTTTTACTATTGGTAAGGTAAAAGGTAATGAATACACCACTGGATCTTGTATTCCCTATCAGCGGTACTGATCCCTGCTTCATCACCTTTCAATGAGGAAAAGCAAGGGGGGGCCTGGGGGACAGCCATCATCCCTTTCTTATCAGCCAACACTTGTTCTGCTGCTAGCCACAAGCTCAAAGTCAGAGCAAGACAATAGCTTTATCATTCGGAATCGAATAAGCCAATGAGCAGCGACTAGCACCAGGTCCTTCAAGTTCGAATGACACAGTAGTAGAAATTGGCTGATTTCGGCCAAGACTGACCTTTCTCGCACACGTTCAACACCAAACGGCCACACTACGCACTACTCAAGCATCAATAAATGCAGGAGAATGCTCAAAATTTGCAACTTAGAAGTCTTTAAAAAAGAAGAAATTCTGAGGTCGTAACTCAAAATGGATCCTTGCAGGTGCAGCTTTGCCGATGAGCCATCTCGATGGCATTCAGATAGTCCTCGAATGCGGTTGCAAGGTCCTCATATCGCTCGGCGAGCGCGGCCATGTAGGGAAGGCTTTCACGCATGGCCAGGGAATATTCCGGTTCCCACCACTCGGGCAGAACGTAATACAGCGCCCGCGTCGCACGGAATATGTCGATGAATGAGAGAAGCGTCGATCCTCGGCTTGCCGTCCGGGCGATCGCGTTCATCTCCCAGTTGGCGCCTCTAACAACAGAGGTTGTGCATTACTGAGTGTACTGAATACTTGGCGGGCGATGCCGCGTTGAGACTTTCGGTATTTCGGGTAGGGAAAATCAAGATTCGCATGAGTCTGCACGCGCCTGTTGCAACGTTGCTGGTGTCGATGTTTGCGCACACTAAACAATACTAAAGCCCAGTTGAGATAGTTGCGTGCGTCGTGCGCCGTGAACTTGTGGTTGATCGGGACGAGCGTGGCCCCGGCGCGCCAGAGGCCGAACGCCGCGATCGCGATCCCTGGATACATATGGATTTGTCAGCCAGCAGCCATAAAGATGGCCTCGGTGCTGTCGGAAGTGACGTCACCGGCTTTGGTGTAGGTTGGGCAGTTGAATTATTAAAACAGAAAAACTGATCTCACAAGTCCACTATTAGAGCAACTGTAAGAATCATTGATTATGGTCTTCAAATGACAAGAGCCATATTAGAGCGCTCTCATATTTCAAACCATTCTTTTCTTGGTTTCGGAAAAAAGGTCAAGATGAGTTTTACTACGCAGTAATTCCGAAATCGTAATTGTTACCATGTTTGAAGGTTTAATTTAGGTGTTTTGTTTTTTAGCAGAAACTTTCAGTAGCGAATGTTATTTTCTGACATATAGTTCAAGTTTTTGCTCAATGATTTGTTAGGAACAATTCAGTTTTCATGCTTTAATACTAGCGGCTCAATTAGCACAATATAATTGTGCGCTTTACACAATGTGTATGTATTTGCGTTTACTGGAATTATTCCAACGAAATAGTTGCAAGAAAAAACACACTAAAAACTTGAAAAGTAGCTTGTATTTGTTTACTGTATGAGCTGTGTCGAGCTATCAACAATGTTTAAGTAAAAAAGGATGCCTGCACATGTAGTTATTCTACAGAACCAAGAAAAGTTTACGCAAGGTATTCATTGGAGAATGAAAGAACTTTCCTCAATGAGGATTTATGTGAGGTTTCTGGCTTTAAGGATCGTATTATCAGAGAAAATTTTCAGTAGCAAGGATAACGCTATTTATGAAGATCATGCACGCAGCTTCTCATCAGACAATTGTACATTTATTTACGCCTCCATTTTTAAGACATCGAGGGTAGTATTTAAGTCCACAAAAATAGCCTATCCAATTACCGCAACTACCTATAAAATTAAATGCAATCTTATTAGACTTGAGATTTTGAGAGTTTCCAAACCAGGTTTCCAAACCTGGGAAAAATGCATTATAACAACTACAACGTTTAGGACGAATAGAAGAATCTAAAAGAATGTAAAAGAAATGTAAAAAGAACCTGAATGAACAGAAGAATCTAAATGAATATAAAAGAAATGTAAAAAAAATTCAAACGAATAAGCACAGCGCCATGATGAGGTCAACTTCATAGGATTTCTCCCCCCAACACGAGGGTTTTTCCTTCGTGGGACTCTGGTGCATCTTTGAGGTGGTCGAAGTTCAGGCGCTCTCTATACGGTCGGTTATACAGAATCTGCAATGCAGTGATTTCGTCCTTGTTTTCTTCGATGAAATTCTTGAACTTATCGACCACTTCGGCGGCGCGGTCTTTTGCACTCTCGCTGAAGCTGGCGTCGAGGATTTCATCTTCGCTGATAATGTCGATGGTGATTTCATTCTTTTGCCGTACGACATCGAGCAGATCGCGTAAGCGACTCCTAAACAATTTTGGGACCAAATCAAGCTGGAAAAAACTCGAAAATGGTCGGACTTATCCGACTGTCGAAACGCTTAAGTCCGTGTACAGTGAACGTTCTCAATAGACACTAATCTGGTAACCTGAGGCGCTTATGGATAGTCAGCCGAATACCAACAATAACCACATTATTCCAATGTAAAGTTCCCATTTTAATTAACTAGAATGGGTATTTACAGATTCTGAAGGTGTTTCACTTGTCATTTCTATTCTTTGCCGTTAATTTTATGTTGATCTCCGGTGAGATCGAAGACGATTACAAGCAGGCCGCCGCGGATGCGCTTCACACGCTCCTCGACGCCCTCAGCATGCATTCTGACGAGATCATGGAGCTCATGCTCGAAGAGCAAGAGGTACCGAAGGATCTCGTCAAGGCGACGATGCGTACTGCGACTTGCAGTGGCGATTTCGTTCCCGCGATGCTCGGTTCCGCGCTCCGCAACCGCGGTGTGCCCGCGCTGCTCGACGCCGTTCTCGAGGGCCTGGATGACGAGTTGCCCTGGATTCAGATCGCCCGACGTCATGAGAAACCGAGACACAATGCGCTTCACGATGAGCTGGGTGGCGACGGCGCTCATGGTCGCGACGGTGGTCGCCGGCGGCTGCGCCTCGGCCCCGTCCGAGGTCACCACGCCGTCGGTGCGCATGGGTGCGCACAGCCCATCGACGCCCATCTCCAGCAGCGTGCGATGCGGCACCGCCAGCACCAGGGCGTCCAGGCGCGCCAGATCCTCGAACGGCACCAGGTCGAGGCCGTACTCATGCCGCGCCTCCGCTGCGTCGGCCATCGGGTCGTGGCGCCGAACTTCGGATCGTCGGGCACGCTCGAGAATCCGTGCCCGGGAAGCGAGACGACGACGACGACGCGCGCGTCCTCGGCGTTGCCCCCCGCGCGCTCGGGATGCGTGAGGAGCGGGACGAGACGATGCATCTCGACGAAGGAGCTCGGCCAGCCGTGGAGGAGGACGATCGGAGTTGCTTTGGGGCGATTCTGGCAGACACAAAACATAAGACCGTCAGCCGTACTAGGTCACAGTATCGGCGAATACTCGGCTGCTTACTTTTCTGGAGTTATGGAGCATTCATTGGTCATGACAAGAACTACAAATGATTGAATTAATTATGCCATTGTCTATTGAGCAGGATTCTCATGCAGCCTGTTCATAATTGGTGCTTGTTTATTAAATATCACCATTTATGGTAAATTCATTGGTTTTTTGTAGCTGCGATAAATTAGTTAAGTTCCTGTGAAGAATTTTGTGTCTTGTTTCAAGTTAACCTATTTAAAGAATTGGTCTTATAGAAATTAAATAAAGATCATTCTTATCCCCCATCCCTATATTCCTCACTGTTTATGCTGGATAAAGGTAATTGATATAATCCTTGTGACTTATCTATTTTGAAATTTCTTGCTGACAATATGCAGCGTCTTTTAGGGTGATATTTGTCACAATATTTGTTCATGCTTTGTGCTTTTACAACGTTGCCAGATTTGACTTCCATGGGGATGATCTCATTTTTATGGGGTAGGATAAACTCAATTTCAGCTCTTTGCTCTTGCCAGTTGACTATATACTTATGTGATGATGCGAGTAGTTCCTGTAATACAAAGTTTTCGGCGAAGTATCCTTTGTAAGTACAGATTCGTTGGATGATTTCGTCATCGACAGGATTAATAGGCCAAGATATCAGAATTGGTAACAAAACTTTGATATTTAACAATGGTGAAATGAAGAAAAACATCATAATTACCGTCACTTCAGATGATTTGCCAGAATTAGATAAAGTTTACAAAGTTATCCTGCTTTCGGCTGATTAATACGGCAGCTTTGATGGTGTTGTCATTTTCGATTTCAGTTAAAACCGCTTCGAATTCATCCAGCATACCCGGGGCTAATTTATTCACTTTTTCTCCCGGCTGAGCTTCGTCGTGGAGACGCCGATCTCGGCGCCGAGGCCGAGGCGGAAGCCGTCGGCGAAGGCGGTGGAGCAGTTCACGCCCACGGCCGAAGAGTTCACGCGCCGGAGGAAGGCCTGGGCGTCATTCAAGGCGGCACCTGGGCCCTGGAACGGAATGGGTTGCGGCCGCTCGCCGGGGCCGGTCCTTGTGAGATGAAGATCCTGTGATGGGCATCCGTACCCTACCCTTCAAAGACAGAACACCTCGATACGAGATTGCAACAAGAACGACATTCGAAAGAAATACCGCTGTGCGTAGGCGACAAGCCCGCGCCAGCAGCGTCGCGTGTGGCGGACCACATCGACAGCATGCCGATGTTCTTTTCTTCAGCCCAAGCCAACAGTTGATCCGCATCCTGCTGATAGAATCGCTCCGTGATCACGTCATTCTGACCGATCATTGGCGTGACGCCGACCTTGCTGTAGAGCTGCTCCTCCGTCTGCTGAATGCCGGCATCCTGATACAGGGTTTCCAATTGCGACTTCACAAAGTAATAAATATGCCTTTGGACAACGTGTTTTACAATGGCCGCCGCTGACGCATCGTTTTCCAGCACCACAGGCAGGCCAAATTCCTGGCGCAGATTGCGCAGGGTGGTGGTGGTGCCGGGGCCCTGGAAATCGGTGATGACATCCGAATCGTCGCCTGAAATGAACGGACCCGGTGCCGCCAGACCGATGCCAAGCAGCCGCGCCGCCTTATCGGGATGTGCCGCTTTGAACGCATCCAACGCATTCAACGCTTCAAATGCATGCAACACTTCCAACGCTTCCAACGCACCCGACGCTTCAAACGCATGCAATGCCACCTTCTGGTTCAACGTCAGCCGAGCCGATTCGGAGATCGTGTCTCGGTCAATCGACAGAGTGACTTCAGGCGAGGAACCGGATGTAGGAGGACCGCCCAGCGGAATCCACAACAATCGCACCGCGTCGACCGCGTTCAGGATGAGGTTCAGAAACATCTGCTAAATCTTGTCTGCGTCGCCCGTCGCGATGGTCTCGGGTGCGAAGTCGCGGGTGACCTGAATGGCGCGACGGCGAAGTTTCTCGCTGAGGAATGAGAGCGCCGTTTCCATGACGGAGTGATTTCTTCCGAAAGATTGGTGATATTGGCGATGCGCAAACCTTCTGGAACCGAGCTTAAAGTCATGGAAATCTCCGCCCGGTTGAGCGGTTTCCGGTTGGCGGTTCCATTGAAGATCAGATCCGTGATGCGGGTGCCGCGCAGCGATTTTGCACTTTGCTCGCCGATCACCCAGCGGATCGCGTCGGAAATATTGCTCTTGCCACATCCATTGGGCCCCACCACGGCGGTGAGGTTTTCCGGGAAATTGGTGGTGGTAGGGTCCACAAAGGATTTGAACGTTACATAGAGACTTTGTGGTTATTCAATAAGGTGTGCTTCCAGGCTTCATATTTGCTTTAGTTTCTTATATAACTGTACAAATGGTTGAAGAGTTTGAAGTATTGTCCTGAAAATAACCTGTTTCAATACTCGAGTCGGGTGCGCCATCATTCCAACGCAATCCCCGCTCCTCATACAGTTCGTACAAGGTTCGAGCACCGCCCGAATTAATCACGGCCAATCGTGGCAATCGATCGATCAAACCCAACGCTTTCAACTCGATCAACGCCTTGCCGAACGTGAAGGCGCCGATCCTGATGATGACCGGGCAAGACAGCGACGCCGATACCATCCTCGGGCTGGATGCCGGCGCCAACGACTACCTGACCAAACCCTTTAAGTTCCCGGTGCTGCTCGCCCGCAGCCGCACCCCGCTGCGCCAGCACGAGCAATCCGAGGACGCGGTCTTCGCGCTTGGGCCTTACACCTCCAAGCCCTCCCTGCAGCTGCTGGTGACCGCGGACGACCGCAAGATCCGCCGGACGCAGAAGGAAACCAACCTCCTCCCGGTCCACCACCGCTGTTTTTTTATTTCCATTTTTGTAAAAAGTTCTTCTTTTCTCAGGCTTAACATCCAACTACGATGGTTTTTGGTTTCAAAACTACTTCACGGTTCGAGTTATTATAGGAAAGTTTCCTTGCGCATGATTCTTCTTCACCATAATAGCATAATTATTTAGTTGGAACTCATAGGTACTGCTTATTTTATTTGTTCAATATTGCATTTTATTTGTTCTCTGTCTAAGGTCTCTTTTTTTAATAAGACCTACAAAAACTAAAGCTACAAACGGTTTTTTCAAATTACCGCGAACTCTATGATTTCGATGTAGATTGTAGCTGGGTTCATTTTGTAAATACTCTACTGCCAACTTTTTTTGAACTCCAGCGACTCGGGCAAGTCTCGTGGGGGAATTTAAAATTTTCTATTTACCAATATTTTCAAAAACATGTTTCAAAACTTGAACAATTTTGAACTTAAACACGGTGTGAAGCGTCCTCTACCCTTTTGTATACTAATAGGTGGTGTACTAATATTAAGACGCCTTTGTTTAATGCCTTATACATCATCACCCCCACTTGTCGCCTGGATTCACTGGCAGGGTTTGGGTTTGGAGCATCCAGTATTGCTCTGTTTGCGCGTGTCGCTGGAGGAATCTACACCAAAGCTGCTGATGTGGGAGCTGATTTGGTGGGGAAGGTCGAGCAGAGTATTCCAGAGGATGACCCTCGTAATCCTGCAACAATTGCCGATTTAGTGGGAGACATGGTTGGCGACTGCGTCGGCTCGTCCGCTGACGTATTCGAATCTGTTGCGGCTGAAATTATTGGTGCTATGATTTTGGGGTCTACGCTGGCCGATGAAGCGCCGTGCCATTAGCGTTGCCGACCCCCACGTTATCCTTGGCGTTTTCGCCCAAGTTGCCTTGGAGCTGAACGACGATCTGCTCGGCGTCGGGGAAGGGGAAGAGCGGGTGCGACGCGAAGGCCAGGTCGTCGGCCGAGAGGTAGCAGCCCTGCCCGAAATGGGAGTGGTAGACGGCGGCGACGCGCTCGCCGCGCTGCTCGAGGATGAGGCCGACTTCGCCGCGATGACGGTGCGCGACGAGTCCGCGAACGCCCTTCGCGACGCGCTCGCCGCGTTCGGCACTTGTTTCAGTGATAGACAGGTCTATAACCAAGCAGGCTGAATATCATTGAAGGTTCCGCATATCACAATACTATCAGAGGTGAATTTTGACCAAAAATAGTCAACTGGGTACTGTAGGTAATTTACTAGTCTTTCAGAATGGTGCTTTCGGTGGATAGTATACGACTCAAAAGATTAAAGATAACTCCTCCTTTGGTAGTAAAAAGGTCGTACTCAGCCCCTTACGACGTCCAGCTCTAGAGACTTGGGAATTAGTGGATAGAGTACTCGGCTAGGAATGAAGCTGATGTTGCTGCTGCTGTTGTGGTTGTTGTTGCTGATGATGTTGCTGCTCTTGTTGTCGTTGTCGAAGTTGATTTGGTTGAGGACCATCAGGCGGGTAGAGGAGAGGCACTGGTGGCGGCCGAACTGACGCATCGCAGGAGGCCCCAGGAGGAAGTGTTACTGCAGGGGATACGTGAGGGGAAACAGACTGGGCGCCAGGAGGCGATGTGCGTGCTGTAGAGGCGCGAGCTGTGGCAGGGGCAGCAGAGGAAGGTACGGTAGTGAGAGGAAGTCCATGCAGCAGGGCTCGTGGCTGGACTACGGCATGTTCCTGCAGAACGTCATGGTGGCGGCCCGTGCGCGCGGCCTGCCCACCTGCCCGCCGGCCGCTTTCACGCAGTTCCACCACGTTCTTCACCTGGCCGTGGAGCATCAGGCGATCGCCGCTGGCCAGCAGGGTGTTGGCGCCAGGCTCGGTCAGCTCCTGTTCGTCGCGAAACAGCTTGAGCACCTGCAGGCCGCTGCCGCCGTTGAGGTTGGCCTCGTGCAGGGTCTTGCCGATCATCGGCGAGTCGTATCGCGGTGTGTAGTGGCTCGGATTTTTTCTTTTAACTCTGGTGGTGCAGGCCAAGGCCCACCATAAGCATAGTCCTTCCAAACCTCCTCCTTCGTCCAAAACCGGATAAGGGAGCTTCGATATCTTCTACTTTGTTGTACAGGTGAGACAAGAGGGAATGTGGGGCGTTAAAAATCTGTTTTGTCTAGTGTTAGAAATGCAATTAAAGTGGAACAAACTAACTTAACATATTCCAGTGGCCTGGAGCTTATTGAGACAGCAACACGGCTTGCTGTTATCCAAAATGATTATCGAACAGATATGGACTGGTAATGACTGGCGCAATTTTAACTACCTGATTGCCTGCCCGGAATCGGGAGAGGCACTTGCGATTGATCCACTGGATTACGAGAAGAGCCTCGCAGTCGCCAAAAAGAACGACTGGACGATTACACAGATTCTCAACACGCATGAGCATCCCGATCATACGGGTGGCAACAAGGCGCTGGTTGCCGCTACCGGCGCTACCGTCATTGCTCATGCCGGTGCAAGAGATCGTATTCGTAATATTGACCTTGGCGTGTAGCGCCCGCCGGTGGCAATGGGGGGCAGGTCCGGGCGGCTCTCGCAGACGAAGCCGAAGGCAAAGCCATCGTAATATTCCATCGAGCTGCGGCCGTAGCTGGCCTCGAAGTCGAGCTCTGCCACGTCCACGCCGCGGGCCGAGAGGGCGTCGCAGCGGCGTTCGAAGGTTTCGAGCGCGGGCAGCAGCGCGGGCATGTCCACGGCGATGTCGCGCAGGTGCTCGAGCGCGAAGGGGAGATCTGGCGGCATGTCGGGCAGGGCACCTTCTGCGGCCCGCGGGCTGACGGCGAAAGCGGTCGTGTCGCCGGGCGCCGAATTCGGCGAATCGAATCTGAGCATCCGTACGCAGGAGAAACGGCTCGACTTCGAAACGCGATTCAACAACTACGGTCGTGTATCCTTCGGTGAATGGAAGGTCGAGGCCGACCTCGGTATCAACGCGCCGCTCGGACTTGGCGATCGCATCGATTTCAACGTCGTCCACGCTGACGGCGGCAAACTCGACTATTTTAATCTTCGCTACAGCGCGCCGGTCAGCCTCGCCGGCACCCGCGCTTCCGATGTCGACGAGACACTCGCGCTGATTCGTGATCGAGCGCCAATGTTTGCGGACATTAACGGCCTGGTCCTGCGCGAACTGGTACTGGCGAGCGAAATTCTCATGCCGAAGCGTGGCGATATCGTATTTCGCAAGAACGACTACACCAATACATTTATCTCGATCATCGAAGGCCAGGTCGAAATCGAATCCGAGTCCGGGACACCGATTACGCTTGAGGCAGGGCAGTTCTTCGGTGAGATGGGCCTGTTCTATGAACAACCGACGCGCAGCGCGTGGGTTAATGCTTAGTAGAACACTAGCATTCGCGATTCCATGCTTTCTCGCGGTAGGGCATCTTTAAGTGCCAATGGATTCTCTAATGCTGTGTGTATCGAGCGTCTTGCGATTCCATTTTCTAATGAAGCGAAAGTTTTGATCGGCAGCGCTTCGTCATATTGCATTTGCGGGTAGTAATACCAGCGATGCTGATCACGATAGCAAACAAGTTCTAACTCTCCAATCCGTTCTTTTGCTCGTCTCTCGCTGGCAATCATGTCATTCACTTCCATGGTGCTGGCATACCGCCGTAGTTAACAAACACGTACGGGTGGACGCTCGGCACTGTACCGTGACTAAAGGCTCCCCCGCGTTTGCCGTCCCTCAGCTCTGCATCGATCCAGTTCTTATCAAAGGCCATTTGGGCAAATTTCCCAAGCTCAGGGTATGCTGTGGTAAAAGAATTACTAACAAGCTCCTTCGCGTCCTCCCACAAGAGTTTCTTTCCGCCTTCCATCTCTAGCGGTGCTCCGAGGTCAAACCAGGCTATGTTGTCTCTGTCCATCGTGCTTGCCTTAAACTTAAAGGGCGGACTGGAGCGTGCGGGCCATGCCGTCGACGGGGTCGCCGACGACGTTGAGGATGCGCCCGAGGCACTCCTCGCCGACCGGCATGCTGATGGGGCCGCCGGTGGACTTGACGTCCTGGCCGCGGACGAGGCCCTCGGTGCTGTCCATCGCGATGGCGCGCACGGTGCCCTCGCCGAGGTGCTGGGCGACCTCGAGGACGAGGCGGTTGCCGTGGTTATCGGCCTCCAGTGCGTTCAGGATCGGCGGCAGCTCGCTGTCGAACTGGACGTCGACGACCAGCGGCCGGGAGGTCCTGGCCCAGCAGCGCGAGCGCGTCCGCAAGCGCGACGTGATCAGCGTGATCGAAGAGTTCAACCGACGGGTTCAAGAATTGCGAGCCAAAGTCATTGAGCACAAGAAAGCTCGTAAATCACCACAGGAGCGTGAGCCCTGGTTGAAAGAATTGCATCACATTCTGATCACCTGTCACGAGACTCCGACAAGCTTGAAGAATCGTGTGAGCTACATTCGCCAGGTCTTTTCCAGATACCAGAAGGCCAAGCGTGCTTTATCTGAAGTATTGGAAGCACGACTCAAGTAACCGACTTGGGCGGAAAAATGATGATGCCAGGCTTTCATGATGTACACATGCACCCATTGGAAGCCGGCTCACCCGCAGGAAGCGGGTGTTTGCTGAGCACTTCGGAAACCGATCCGGAAAATTTTATGATAGCCTTGCAATCCTGTAATCTTACGCCCAATAGCAATGGGTGGATTGTCGCTGGCGGCCATTCGATTTTCACATTGTATGACGCTGTTCGCCCGCCCAGGGAAATATTAGACGATGTATTTCCCGACGGTTTGCATTCGCTAATCCCTAGCGAATTTGCAGTTCGTCGCTTGCTTGCAAACAGAATACAGCCTTCGTGATCAATTTTTGGCAATAAGAAAAGTAAAACTTTTGCGAAAGCTTTAGCTTGACTTGCAGCGGAAATCAAAATCGCTTCGGGTTCGCCTTTTTTTGATGGCTAGCGAACAGCGAACAGCGAATGCTAACGAAGCGGAAATGGGCCTTAAGTGTCAATTTCATTCGCTCATAATGCGCTGTAAGAACCAACCATTTTTTGAGGCGACTTAAATGCCGAGCAACATGCATTGATTATTCGTAGCGGAGCCACGGTCACCGACAAGGTGCTCGCGGCTGCTCCGAATCTTGAAGTCATTGGCCGGGCCGGTATCGGCGTCGCTAATATCGACCTTGGCGCCGCCACGGCCCGGGGCGTCGTGGTCATGAACACGCCGTTCGGAAATTCAATCACCACCGCAGAGCACGCCATTGCGCTCATGCTGGCTCTGGCGCGGCAGATCCCGGCGGCGGACCGGTCCACCCAGGCGGGCGCCTGGGAGAAGTCGAAGTTCATAAACTAGGGCTCGCCAACACGGACCTTGCGGGGGCCGTTTCCTTGGTGAACGTGTTCGCTTCTTGGTGCGCGCCGTGTCGCGCCGAACACCTTCAGGACGACAGCGTCATAAACCCGCTGCTTATGGCTGGCGGCGATCGCACCGGCCAAAACCAGAATACCGGTGAAGATGACGACCATGCCGATGACTCGGACCGCCATCGCCAAATGGCCAACGAGTTCCTGCAGGCGGGCCAGTACCTCCCGCACACGGATCGCCGAGACATTGGAAAACTGTTTGGGCTCGTTCCCGCCGTCGCCCAGGCGGAGCACACCAACGAGGAGTATGCGAAGCACATCGAGGCGCTGAAGAAGCGCCTGCCTGGCGAGGGGTTCACGATCCAGCTGCGCAAGCCCTTCGTCGTCGTCGGCGACGAGGATGCGCATCACGTCCGGGGAATCGGTCATCGGAGGGGCTCCGCGGTCGCGCTCTCTCGAGCGGACACGATCGGTTCGAGGGGGAGGTCGACGGCGGCGCGGGTGCCTTCGCCTTCGACGGAGTCGATGCGCAGTCGGCCGCCGTATCACCCATTATCAGTATAGCTTCTTGCGGTTTGCATTGGGCCCGGGCTTTGTCCACTTGTTCGTAGAATTTTTCGATTTCTTCTTCTTCGCTGTCTGCTGTTGGTGCGTAAACTACCATGATTGATATGTTCACTGGTTTGCCTTCCAACCTTACCAGGAGTACTCTTTCTGATAATTGCCAGTAACCTTGTACGCATTTGGCACTTTTCTTGTCCATTAGTAAGCCCACTCCTCTTCTGTGGTTGTCACCTCCTGAGAAAATTATTCTGTGTTCATCGTAACTATAAAGATGTTGCTGTTGTAAAGTAAATGAAAAGAAAGTAAAGTAAAGAATGATGTTGTAATCAGGGTTCAATCAACTGTCTTAATACTAATAATAAACAGAATGAACAATAAAAAAAGAGTATTAAAGGAATGAAACAGGTAACTATAAAGATGTTGCTGTTGTAAAGTAAATAAAAAGAAAGTAAAGTAAAGAATCATGTTGTAATCAGGGTTCAATCAACTGTCTTAATACTAATAATAAACAGAATGCATAATAAACAAAGAGTATTAAAGTAATTTTTAACAAACGTTTTTATTAGTAAAAAATATACGTAACTTAAGAATTAACTTACGTAACAAACTTTTATATTTTTATATTTTTGATTATATATATGAGGGGGTTTGTCCCCTCGTTAATACCTAGCTCTTCACACTAAATCTTAAGTTTTGTCCCAATTCATTAAGAATGACCCCTGAATCAGAAAGGCCGTAGAATAAATAGTTGAAATTACTAAAAATACTTTAGCATAAAGAGCAAGGTATTTATCTCCTCCTAAATACCTCGCTCTTTATGACAAGTCGCATTATATAGTTGCAGTTTCTTTGTCAAGGGGATTTTCGATCCACGGATCCATATCTTCCAGAAAGACTAAAAAGCTATGTTGCCCATGACACAACGTGCTTCTATATCTGAGGAGCTGCATAGGAGGGATCCAAGGATCTTACTCTTTCTCCAGTCCTCTTTTCCCCGAGAAGGTTGGTCGTTCTCTTCCTTTTCACCCCTTATGGTTCCTTAAACGTTGGTCTAGATGACCTTTGAATATATTGATATCACCAGTTACCAGAGCTGGGCTCCTTATACGCCTCAGCAAAATGGGGTGGCTGAGCGAATTAATCGCACCTTAGTAGAGTCAGCCCGCTGCATGATGGCTCATGCCAAATTGCCGAAAATGTTTTGGGCGGAAGCTGTACAGACTGCAGCATATTTACGAAATAGAAGTATCACTATTGCAGTAGAGGGCTCTACGCCTTTGCAAGTGTTTTGTGGTATCAAGCCAGATATTTCTCATTTAAAGGTTTTTGGTTGCATAGCTTATGCCCATATACCAAGTGAATGCAGACAGAAGCTTGATACCAAAAAGCAACCAAAGTGTCGTCTCTACTAGCAGGATTCTCTGGCGCTACGCGTTTCTCCTAGTTAGTACATAACATTGGCGACGAGTAATAATTTCAGTATGGCCGTCTACGGAGCAGTCGGGCCATTTAACCCACGTGTTGAAAATTTCACGGACTATACAGATCGCATGGACGCTTACCTGTCGGCTAACCAGATTGATGATGCTCGAAAAGTGAACGTATTCTTGGCTACTGTAGGTCCAGAAACGTACAAGCTCCTCAAGAACCTTTGCTCTCCGGGGAAACTAGGACCAGTCCTAGTCCTAGTTTCCCTAGTCTTAGTCCTAATGGCACCTAGGACCACTCTAGGGGATTTAATGGTGCCGGGACCCACTACAATCCCCTAAAGTGGTCAAAGGGGAACCTGGAATGATCCTAGGGCCCTGGGGTTGCATTTGGGGAAATTAGGATCACTCTAGGGGAACCCTATCGAAGTCCTGTGGAACTCAAAAAGGTCCTAGATATTGGCTACCTTTGAGGCATGTTAGTCCTAGTCCTGGTGCTAGGGGAAACTAGGATGCTGAAATTCAAATATGGGGCCGTGAAAAAATCCATAGGAACCTACCACGTAAAGAGAAGTAAGTAAAAGAAAATAGTAAGGACCTTTTCTTCGTCATATTTTTGCAATTAGGGCCTAACGGGAAGAAAATAGAAGTATCAGAAAGTGATCAATTTGAAAGTATTACAAAATTTTCAGCTTCAGTGATTGAGGACTACAACGGAAGGTTAATATTAGCATCGTCCCCTTCCTCAAAGTTGGGCGATAGCGCTGTGACTGTCACTGTTTTCTACCAAGGTGAAATTCCTTGAAATTGTCGTCATCTGCTTTAAAGCTCGATTTTGGCTCCTGCGTATCACTAACACTGCTGGGCTGCTCGTTTCCCTCCCTATTTTCAATGCTAGCATCAAGCTTCCTTTTCATTTTCGAAGCCGAGGTAAAGTTTATGTCCTTTATTGCTGCGTACTCTACCCGTTTTCTTGCTGCTGGTAGTTTCCAGTAAGCTGCCTCTTGTGTTACAGGTTTTTTTTCTCGCAGACGAACTGCTGCCTCTACATAAAACATAGAGGAGGCAACATGCGGAATACTCATGTCGGCCATCGATTTACATTATAAACGTATAAACATCACAATTGAAGGACCCTTTTTCGGGACCAAAAATTTTCCATCTTTCTAAGCCTTAGTGCTTGAAGAAATGCCAGAAATCAGCCTACCTTGTCAACTTGCATTTGTTACCATATCTTCTAAACTACACGGAATTTGACTCTGATTTCACGCGGAATACTCTTATAGGCCATCAATCTACATTATAAGCATATAAAGATCAGAATTGACGGACCTTTTTTCGTGACCAAATTTTTGACAGCTGATTTGAACCATGTCCAATACTTAGTAACCAGTTGCCATACATTTGAGTGACAAATCTTTTTGAACTGTCAATTATTTTAGAATTCTTATAACCCTAGTGAAGAGTTCAGAAGGCTTTTGTGTTTAATCGTAGTAACTAACACACTTATTAATTATTGACAGCTGATTTGAACCATGTCCAATACTTAGTAACCAGTTGCCATACATTTGAGTGACAAATCTTTTTGAACTGTCAATTATTTTAGAATTCTTATAACCCTAGTGAAGAGTTCCTGTTGAGTATTAGAGACTCCTTCCTGCTTGTTTAAAAAGAAGTGCGCTTTCCATCTCATCCTCCTTATTAAGCTTTCCACTTTTTCGATAAGAATCCTTTTGTAGCTATCTGGGGTTGGCAATGGAATATTTTTCAAAGAGTAGTTGAAATGTATTCGTTCCATTATATAAGTTGCACCCACGCATTATATAAGAAAGCACCCACGCCTGCAATTGCAGGAATAATGATGACTGCCCCTTACAGGGAAAATGTTTGGTTAAATCTGTTTTGTACCAAGCAATTCTTGGAAAAGGTGAAAATTGGGTATTTTTATCTTACGAATAGGTGATCGGATCTTAATGAAACTTGATATATAGAAGGATCTTATGTCTCAGATGCTCCATTTTCGACTCGAATTGGATCCGGGGACATAGGGGGTTGGAGGAGGGAAACAGAAATCTTGGAAAACGCTTAGAGTGGAGAGATCGGGATGAAACTTGATGGGAAGAATAAGCACAAGTTCTAGATACGTGATTGACATAATTGGAACGGATCCGTTCTCTTTGGAGGAGCTGGGGGAGGATCTAGGGGAAGCAAAGTTTTGTCTTGGTATTCAGATTGAAAGAAATAGAGGTGAGAGAAAGATGAGGTTGTATAAGCGTTCATATTTAGAGAATTTATTAAATAAGTTTGGTATGGGAGATTGTAAAGCCGCGAGTACACCACAGGAGCAAGGCCTTAAATTATTCAAGAACGAGGGTGAAGCAGTTGATACTAAAAAATACCAAGCAGCTGTAGGAGGATTAACTTACGCAGTGTGTGGAACAAGGCCCGATTTAGCAGCAGCGCTCGGATCAGTGTACAAGCAGCTATATAGGTAAAATGATATTTATGGAACGCCTATACATTCAACATAATCTGCACTCAGAACATATTTAATTGCTAGTAAAAATGTGTTTTTGGCACAGAACAGTTGTCTGCATGCCTTGGACATTTAAAAATTGAATGGAAATGGAGGATACAATGTACAAGAATGTCTTCAATCTCTCTTCATTTCTCACCATGTATGTAATACCACAAATACATGTTTGGCTTTATTTCAAATATGGTTATGTAAATCATAAACTGGGTCTTCTGGTCTGAATTTGACACTTCAAGTTTGGAGAGCGGAGATGTATTAATTGATGACGAAATACCGTATTCCCCTGCTGTGTTGCCCCCCAAAACAAAAAAATCAGAAGAAAATGTTTATGACGAAATTTTTGATTTTGAGGAGATTCACCCACGGGTATTAGTTGAAGGTGGAAGTAATGCCACTCCTACCACGGTCACAGACACTGCTTTTGAGGGTAACGATAATTGGATTGATGACCTAAATTTAAGTGAGCCTGATAAGTTGCTTATAGAGAGTGGCCACGATTACCCTGTGGCTTGTGGAGAGTTGGACGCAAATAATTTGGCCAGTTAGGGTTATGTATTGAGGAGAAAACGTCATTGACTGTATGGAATTCTCTTCTTTATATGTTGACTTTATATTTGTGTACAGCGCATGCGTCCATTTCCTGATCTCTTCTCTTTCCCAGGTGTTCGAAATTTATAAACTGAAAAATTCACACCATAATCTATGACGTTGTATTGAATGTAAAAGTAGTACAAATAAGGAAGGGCTGAGGGTTGCGTACTTGCTTAAAAACGACACGGACGCTGTGGAGGAAAATGATCTCCCAATTCCGAGAAGAATGCGGCACTTAGACAGACAGAGAGCAAGTATATATGATCAAAAAAATTCGTACACAGTTGCTAAGTAAATCTGTAGAAATTGTTTCTGTATCTCGTTGAATCAAAAAAAAGATGTAAACGAAAGAGGGGAGAGAGGCTGGAATAGGAGACGCATTGCACCTTACAAGAGATCGGACGCTGTGGAGGAAAATGATCTCCCCATTCCGAGAAGAATGCGGTTCTTAGACAGACAGAGAGCACAAATATTTGGGAAGACAGTATTAGTGTCTCAAGCAAGATCGATTGACCTGACAGCAGTTTTTTCCTATCTGCTGGGTCCACTTCCATACTTACTGGCAGATCCAATGGGTGTTGATGATAAACACCAACAAAGCAGATTTACTGAAAACACTGGAGAAAGAAACGAGTCTACTTTGCAAGCCACCTTTAGCATGCTGCAGTATCATCGATGGAATGGCATTTGAGCGAAAAGTCAAAACAGCAGGCATCTCTTTCTCTCAACTTGCACAAAACGTCCTCTACTTTGTATAATGCACTTTGCATGATACCTATATTGGTAAACTAACTATTACATTTCAACTATATATTATAATTTTCTTGATATGTTCATAAAACCCCTTTATGAAAGTTAAGAAAGATCCTCACTTTCCCACTTTCAGCATTTCTTCTTCGATGCAATTTTGGAATACTACCAACTCAAGAGAGGTTTACATCGTAAGTAACGAAGTTATTTGTTACACTTTACTACCAAATCATTGTTGATCTTTAGAAAAAAACTTCCACTTACTAATATTAAGAGGTACAGAGGAAGTAGGTGTTTCTAATAATGTCTCTACTTCAGTGTTAAACTCCTCTGTAATGTCATCAGTGTCAGTAGCTTCAGGTGCCGCCTCGTTTGTATATTGCTGGGCGCTGGCAGGTAGTTCACTTGCTTCTTGCTCTGTAGGTTGCATATTTGTGTATACGCTAGGAGAGTGTAAAAAATTGAAAAATAAGAGTTAGCTTTACTTTAGCAGAGAAAATAGCTAGCAAAATTGTTATCGTCTAAATGTCTGAAGAGGCCAATATATGCAATAAAATACCAAAAATTCTAGTAAGTGGTTTGTGGTCAGTTACCAAGGTGAAGTGGCGATGATACAAATATAAATAAAATTTCTTCACCCCAAAAATTATTGAGAGGCCTTCGCGCTCAATCTGAGCATAATTTCGTTCTGCTGCACTTAATGTGCGTGATGCATAGGCTATGGGTCGTTCAGACCCATCTGACATTGTGTGACTTAATACAGCACCAATACCATATGGGGAGGCATCAACACTTAAAACTAAAGGCTTCTTAGGGTCATAATGTACAAGCAATTGACTGCTTTAGCCTCTTCTCTTGCTCGTTCTTGTTTCTCAGGATGAGTTGCCAGCAGATATAATGTAAATGTTAATGCAGTACTAGTTGTGTCTAATCCTGCAATCATGAATGTGAGGACATTATGACGTATGATTTCATTCGAGAGGGTCTCATGTGATTCTTCATCTTTTAATTCTATCATGACGTCCAAGAGATCACATTTTTTGCCATTTGAGGACTGTTTGAGGTTGGTTCGCTTTTGCTCTATGATCTAAAAATAGACAAAGATAAAGTTTTCAGATTCCTTAATTTTCACATTAGACACAGTACTGCACTTGCTCAACTAATTCCTTAATTTTCACATTAGACGCAATACTGCACTTGCTCAACTAATTCCTTAGTTTTCACATTAGACACGGTTCAGGACTTGCTCAGCTTATTCCTTAATTTTCACATTAGACACAGTACTGCACTTGCTCAACTAATTCCTTAATTTTCACTTCAGACACGGTTCAGCACTTGCTCAACTAATTCTTTAATTTTCACATTAGACACAGTACTGCACTTGCTCAACTAATTCTTTCATAAACGTGGTTTTTGTTTATTTACGGACAATTTCCCCCTCTATGCCCCGTTGTATTTGTGATTAGATGAATCTGTTGGCTTGTTGGTTTTGTTCTTCTTTTTCCTGTTTTGTTTTGCTTTGCTTTGCTTTTTTTTCTTTTTCTGCTTTTGGTTTTTTCCTTTTCATAAACGTGGTTTTTGTTTATTTACGGACAATTTCCCCTTCTATGCCCCGTTGTATTTGTGATCAGATGAATCTGTTGGCTTGTTGGTTTTGTTCTTCTTTTTTCTGTTTTTATTGCGAGGGTTTCTGCAACAGGATCTTCTGATTGGTTTTGACCTGTTTCATGCTCATCTTGGTTGCTGGTGGTTGGCGAGTTCCATCTACGACGACTTAGAGCATCTGCATTGCCATTATGCTTTCCACAGCGATACTCGATCTTGAAATTAAAACTTGCTAGTTCTGCTGCCCATCGCTGTTCTATGGCTTTCAGCCTGGTTTTTGACTGTAAGTATGTCAGAGGGTTATTGTCTGTATAGACAACAAAGTGAGAGCCAAGCAGGTACTCCCTGAATGGGAAAATAAAAATTGTATAACCGTGGTGTATGACAGGCACCACTCGTAACTTTACTATTCAGCAGAACTAATCACGGACGAGATGTTATCTATTTGCATGTCCTTCACGGTCAAGATTCTTATTCAACCATCGATTCTGCTGCTTCCTCCGAGTGGTAAAGTAACTACCGACCCAGTAGATCTATCCTGTTGTTAACACTTGACATTAGTATACTTGCAACGAGGGTAAAGTTCATAGTTCATTGATTCAATAATACAGAGACGATAGCTCACTTGCCCCTAAAAGAACTTCACAGTATCGACGAAATGTGCGGAATTCCTGTGGAAGATCAGCTGTATCCCAGTTAAAACTTGGTGCTTTGACACCGAGGAGGCCATCGCTGTGTACGTAGCGAAGTTGAGAAGTCGAGGAAACTGAATCGTTTCGTGCCATTTCACGGTAAATATGAGAGGTAGACTAATAAAAAATTTCCTCTGACACCATGTTATGTTCTAGTAGCCGGTTAGACTGCTACATAGAAATGATGAGCTCTGAATGTGACTTGAAACACAACTTATTGGGGGGCGGTTGGGATTTCCAAAATATGAAAGGGGGGGCGGTCATGATATACTACAGTGAAAAATATATCTGCCGATCAGAATGTCAGGGAGGCGGAGTACGCTAGCAAATTCTCTCAGGGGGGCAGCGCCTGCCCTTAATCCCCTCACCTTCGTGACTGATGACAATCAACCTCATGTCGAATTATGAGACAGTTTAAAACCCATGTGACAATATTTAGTTGGCAAGGATCTCAGAGTCAGAAAGAAACGAAGCAAAATTTGGGTTCATTCGGACCCTCTATTAATACCTATCCTTATCCTCAATACAATATACCATACTATCAACATTTATGCCCCTTCTAGTAGAAGACTAGTCCGGGCAAGATTTTTCGATTCCCTCCACCATTACGCCCGCAGGGCTCACCATCTGATCGTAGGTGGAGATTTCAATTGTGTGTTAGACCCCAACATTGATAAGCGTGGAGGCAACACTGACTCACATTCTCGTGATGTTCATTCACTTCAAGAATTTCTCCTTAGGTATCAATTGGTTGATTCTTTTCGATATTTACATCCCACGATGCATAAAGTCGAACACCATCGGCTTAACAGCGGAAAGGAGAAAGGTAGTACCATTGCATGAAAATATTTGACAGAGGACGATGATTTAAAAAGAGAGAAATCTAACTAAGGATTCAACATGCACAGAAAACATAGAGGATTTTGTTATTGGCAGCGGAAGCACCAAAACCTCGATTAGATATCAGTGCGGGGCCAAAAGGGTTTCCATCTCTAAGCGAAGTCACCATTAAGAACAGCATCTTGTAGCCTACATGCTCAGCAGGTAACTCTGGATATTTGTTACCACCGAGGTTTGAAACTATGACCCACGTCATTGAACTGTTTGCTCTACTCACTGAGCTAGGTGACTTCTGATGTTAACATATTTTGTTTCTTTAGTCGCCACATTATCTCTCAGTCATCCATCGGTGGAGATCGACGTCCAGGATCTACGCCAGTTGAGACCGGCCTCCTTGCGCTATGTGACATGAACAAGGAAAATTTATCTCTCCGAAGCCCACTGAAAGCTAGAAAATATCATCGAGAAGAGAGGATTTGGAATTTCAGTGTAGAAAAGAATCACATTAAATCGGTAATTTTCTGTAGAAAAGATATAAAAAAACATCCGATCAAACAAACTGAACCGTACTCTTCATGTTGTCCTCCCAAATCTTCTAGCTGGACTTTACATTAAAGTGTGGTTTAATGTTATATCTTATCACTTTCATCACTATAAATCGGTGATAGTCAATAGAAACAATATAAGAAAAACAATCCGATAAAACGACTTGAACCGTACTCTTCATGTTGTCCGCTCAAATCTTCTACCTTGACATTACATTCAAGTGTGGTTAAATGTGCGTTATAGGTTGGGAGCTGCGTTATGAGATGCGTGCTGCGTTATAGGTAGAGAGCTGCGTTCCGAGATGAGTGGTGTGTTATAGATTAAGAGCTGCGCTATGAGATGAGTGCTGCGTTATAGGTTGAGAGCTGCGTTATGAGATGCGTGCTGCGTTATAGGTAGAGAGCTGCGTTGTGAGCTAAGTACTGCGTTATAGGTTGAGAGCTGCGTTATGCGCTAAGTACTGTGTTATAGATTAAGAGCTGCGTTATGAGCTAAGTACTGCGTTATAGGTTGTCAAAATAGGCTAATAAGGCATATTTGACATAGTTTGCATACACTAGATGCGTAAATTCCATGGTGCACAAAGCGTTCAAAATAGACTTAATATGCATATTTGACACAGTTTGCATTCATTAGATGCGTACATTCCATGGTGCACAAAGCTTTCAAAATAGACTTAAAAGGCATGCTTGACATTGCTTGCATACACTAGATGGGTACATTCCATGGTGCACAAAGCGACAAAATAGGCTAATCAGGCATATTTAACCTAGTTTGCATACACTAGATGCGTAATAAAGATCAAAGGGAACGCAAAAGTCTTTAAGATTGTGTATTCATCTATAAGATCCAGGGAAACAATGCTAAAAGAGGGAGGGTATGATTAGTCAAGTTTATAAGATGCCAAAGTAATGAAAAAGATGTTACGAGCGATGAAACATTTTAAAAGTTTCGGAAGCTTAATAAATAGCAGCAAAGCAGAACTAAAATCGGCAGACGTGAAATGTTTCCTGCTTCAGGCTTTAGCCTTTTAACTATTATTTTTGTATTTGTGAATCACATCATCAGGAACTAGAGCCTGATTTCCGGCATTTCTTCAAGCACTAAGGCTTGGAAAATTCGAAAAACTTGGTCAGATAAAAATGTCCGTGAATTCTGATTTTTATGTCTTTATAATGTAGATTGATGGCCTACAAGAAGATTCCGCGTGAAATCAGAGTCTAATTATGTGTAGTTTAAAAGATATGGTAAGAAATGTAAGTTCACGAGAGAGCCTGATTTCCGGCATTTCTTCAAGCACTAAGGCTTGGAAAAGTCGAAAAATTTGGTCAGAAAAAAATGTCCGTGAATTGTTTGTCTTTGGCATGTACAACAAAAGGAGAGCGGTGAGAACACGCTTCATTGTTCACAGAAGAAAGGTAACGCACATAAATCTGCTGTGCGAACAGTCGAAGCTGTCAGCACATGAAAGTTGAGTCCTTTGAGGCGACACATTTAACCAACATCAAACTGAAGTGGACACAATAGCGTTCCTAGCTCTGCTACTCGGTTAATCCTGGCCATAATTCAAAATAATTGTGAAATATGTCTGTAGATGACTCCTAGTTCTGCAATAACTTGCGTGAGACAAGTTAAACACTTTGGATTTTGACCCGGAGTTTTGGCCCCGAACTTCACATTAAGTGAAGTTCTTGAGTACTTACTGCTACCTTTTTTGACTAATAATGTGCTTGAGGGAGATAAACACTTTGGATTTTGACCCGGAGTTTTGGCCCCGAACTTCACATTAAGTGAAGTTCTTGAGTGCTTACTGCTACCTTTTTTGGCTACTAATGTGCTTGAGGGAGACAAACACTTTGGATTTTGACCCGGAGTTTTGGCCCCGAACTTCACATTAAGTGAAGTTCTTGAGTAGAATGTTTCCAAATATGATTTTGTGTTTTCTTGATTATTTCCATTACCTTATCGTAAAGATACTTGGCATGTTTCATAAATAGAGGGAGTCATTATCGTTAGAGCTTCCACTTATGGGAACTGAGCAGGTCACAAGTGCAATTCTTGCAGGAAAAACATACCGTTACCTTGTAATGCCCAATAATCAACCACACCGCAATTCCATGTAACATCTGACCAACCGCAAATCGATTTGGAATTATGCTTAGGTGTATCGAGAATGCAAATGGAGAATATCTATTAATTAATAATGTATTTAAATACCAAAGTTTATAATTCTGGCATTCCCATCAAGTACTGGATAAATGCATATCCATCAGGAAAGACAACCATTTTGATTAAATTATAATCATTTCATTGCAATAAGTTAGTGGATATCATGTTCCTTCATTGACAATTTTTTTATTGTCTATCAGGGATTTAGTTCCTTTACGCAGCTCCTGAGATTTACGATACTTTTAATGCAACCAGATAAACTTGTGTCATCAAGATTTTGCGAGATCGGTATAGTCTATGAAAGCGTGAGATGTTTTATCATTTGAAGTAGTGTAATAAAACTCGTGTCTCCTTTGATACTTTCAATATTCTGATCCCAGCAAAGGTTAACCTATAACTTCAACGTTTCTACAAATAGAACTTCTTAGATTAGGATAGAGTTAACTTGTTTTCGTTCAGAAGGTTTTGATTAATTGTTAAACAATAAAATAACAATAGCGAGCGTAAGGTCAATACGAGGCCATACAAGGATACCGTCGTTGATGCGCAGACTATCCACTTCAGCTAGGATAGTCTGCACGCAGTCAGGTTATTCACCTCTGCTTCATGAAAATTATACGAGTATTGTATATAAGCAATTAGCGGTATAATTATCTTCTTCGAACACTTTTTAACCCCGATGTTTTCATAATTAGTCTTGATAACAGGACAAGTTCGATATTTCGTAGACCTGAGAAGCTTAAAATTGGAGATGATTTCGATTTATTTTTAAAGAAGAACAAGCTACATTTTGAGACCTGGGGGATTACAGAAAGGGCCGACGACTGGCCCTATTGTTTAATTTATCAGAGGATGCTTTTCGATCCTGCCTTCTGCCATATTGAGTGTTCCATGTTCGGGTCTTCATCCTATGCCGTCTTTAGAGAACTACCTCCACTGCAGTTGCACAATTCCACACCCTTAGCAATATTCTGGCGAAAATACTGAACACTCTGGTTTGGAAGTTCGGATGGGTGACCAATTTTATGTCAATGTAGTTGGTTTTGTATGTCCGAAAAAAGTGATTTTGAGTACAGCCAAGAGCCAACACATAGATCTCAGTCATCGCAACAGACGATTAATCCAGTTGAGCTCAAAGGTCTTAGGAATGTTATAATTTTGTGCCGACACCTACAGATCAATACAGCTGAGTAGACAATCGTTGTGCCAGCAAGGAAGTTCTTCTATTCATTTTATAGTTGATTATTAAGGATTTACTTTCCTATAAATGTTCCGATTACGTTCCTCACACTGACAATGATTGACATATTATCGTGCTGGTTATGGTAGACGAGGATGCATATTGATAGTAACGTATAACCATACTTCAGTGTGCACAGATTATTGGTGATGGTTCAACTCAAAATCCAATTTGTCAATAGCCCTTTCATTGCCTTCCTTCTTGTTTTGTTTTTCTCCTGATCTCTTCATGTCTGTTTTACTGCCTTCCTTCTTGTTTTGCTTTGCTCTTAATCCCTTCATGTTTGTTTCATTGTCTTCCTCCTTGTCTTGCTTTCCTCTTAATTCCTTCGTGTTTGTTTCATTGCTTTCCTTCTTGTTTTGCTTTTCTCTTAATCCCTTCATGTTTGTTTCATTGCCTTCCTTCTTGTTTTGTTTTTCTCTTAATCCCTTCATGTTTGTTTCATTGCCTTCCTTCTTGTTTTGCTTTTAGGTGGACTTACAAATAAATGTCTGTTCGATAATGGAGGATGCGATCAAGTTTGCCTCAACAAGTGTGGACGCCAGACCACGTGTAGTTGTTACAGCGGTTACAAGTTGGCATATGATGGAAAGAGCTGCTTAGGTAATAGGTTAGATCAACTTTCGTTACCATATTCGCCAGTACAAAACTTAAGAAATAATAAACCGGAGCGTTATGGTAAAATATAACAGGTTTAAAAGGGTTGGAGGATTCATGGCTGCATGTACATCCAGCAAAAGATTAGGGCCAAACCTCCTTGAATACCCCTATGTTGTTAGAGTGCAATGATCATAGTGTCGCACCCAGAGCTGTATGCCTACCTTACTATACAGAAAGTTCGGTCCTAGTTCTTCTATGAAATCTATCGGACTGCATGACTATGTCTCTTGCCTCTACAGTATATATATATATCAGTGTTTCACGTCAATAACCGTTAGTAGTTACTCTATCGTTCATGTCTTTGGGTTGTCATTAGCATGTTGCCTATAGGAATAACATATAGTACCGTAATATCAAAGGGCAGCCCGTTGAAGGTGATAAGTCAATGTTATAAGATGGAACCCCAACTATAATAACTGAAGATGCCCTCTCTAACGTACAAGAGTCATGGAAGATTAAAGAGCTTTCAACCATAATTTAGTCCGCTTATTCAGATATGCTGCCAATTCTAGGTACAGAGCCTTAAGTTGAATAAAACTGCACAGCTCTAGCAACTTCTAGTATATCACTGACTATCCTAGAGTTTGAATGCGTCTTCTGTGTGGTCCATCAAATTGTAACGGCGGTAGGAAGGTTGAACAGGATGTATGCAAACTATGTCAAATATGCCTTAATAGCCTATTTTGAACGCTTTGTGCACCATGGAATGTACGCATCTAGTCTATGCAAGCTATGTTTAAATATGCCTTATTATCCTATTTTGAATGCTTTGTGCACCATGGAGTGTACGCATCTAGTGTATGCAAACTATGTCAAATATGCCTTATTAGCCTATTTTGAACGTATAGTGCACCATGGAATGTACGCATCTAGTCTATGCAAACTATGTCAAATATGCCTTATTAGCCTATTTTGAACGCTTTGACTAAAAGCTTCAAAACGTAGTGTCCGCATAATGTGAATTAAAATATGTTACAATTCCTTCTTTCCTTCACCAAAATTACCGAACACAAACATCTTCCTAAAATCTCTGAACATGTAACAAGAGCTGTAGGCCCTATTTGGATAGAGAAAATCAGAAATTGGACTGCCTGAATGGCTTGCGTTTTTTGACCAATCAGTTGGGAATACTCCTTCACACATTCCGTTTCGGTCATTCTGACGTTAGTACTCTGAGGAGTGTCAGACGAAAAAAGCTTTTTAGCAAAGTTCGCATACACTAGAAGCGTACATTCCATGGTGCACAAAGCGTTCAAAATAGGCTGATAAGGCATATTTGACATAATTTGCATACACGAGATGCGTACTTTCCAATGTGCACAAAGCGTTCAAAATAGGCTTATGGCATATTTGACCTAGTTTGCATACACTAGCCTCGTATATTCCATGGTCCGTAAAGCGTTCAAGATAGGCTAAAAAGGCATATTTGACATAGTTTCCATACACTAGATGAGTACATTCCATGGTGCACAAAGCGTTCAAAATGGCCTTGTTGAAAAATTTGTTGCGGCCAACTGCACAAAAAAGATTGGCCACCCCTTTGCTATACAGTTGTCACAATTGAACGATTAGACATCGAGACTTCCCACGAAACTCAGGGAGTCTCAGAGAGTATAACGTCAAGGAGAGTATGGCATACTATTACAGTAATGATGTGCTCGTAAAAGAAGTGGCAATTGAGTGCTCGCTCTCTGGTTGGAACAAAGATATGTTAAATGCATGTATTTTTCTTTGCATGCTATTTTGTTGTAACTGTTTATCATATTTCTTTTACCTGTGAAACACCGCGACACTATGAAACAAATTTCTATACCTTAAGCATAACATTTCCTTTCTTTTTCCTTTCTTTTACCTGTGAAACACAGCGACACTATGAAGCAAATTTCTACACTTTAAGCATCACATTTCCTTTCTTTTTCTTTTGTTTAACCTGTGAAACACAGCGACACTATGAAACAAATTTCTATACTTTAAGCATCACATTTCCTTTCTTTTTCTTTTCTTTAACCTGTGAAACACAGCGACACTATGAAACAAATTTCTAGAGGAAGTTTTCAAAATTACACCTGATAGTTACTCATTTCAAGTCTTAGTTTGCACCACCAGAAACTGTCATCGAAAATTACGTCAAGCAATAGCACAATCAGTGAGGGAGAAAGGCCAAAATGTGATATTAATTATAGACTGCACACACTATAAGATTGAGGTAAGTAGCTCCCTGTTTTGCATAAAATGCTGTACTCAGACTACAAGTTTCATACAACGGCCGATAAAGAAATAATTGCTAGAGGCAAGATTTTAAACCCATTTCAAGGGACAAAAGATTTTTCACAACACCTGTTTTCTCTTCAATGACAAGCTCTATTCACAAAGTAATGGTGTACCCATGGGAGCTCATAAGTCGTATATTATTGCTGAATATGCATGCAAGCCTTTAAAAGCATAGCTCTTACCACGGCTGACGAGAAACCAATTACTAGGGAAAGACATGTTGACGATGTTCTTGCCATCATCAAGAAAGCTGATCTGCACACTTTCTTTGAACATATTAAGGCATCCATCCTAGTATCAAGTTTGTTACGGAAACAGGAGAAGATGGTAAACGTGTTGATATTCATGAGGTTATGTATGTTGCACATCTGAAGAAGTGACAGGGCATTGTTATTGCAAACACCTGTTTCATAACATTCTTCTACCACTCCGAAAGAGTTTATATCCACAGCCAATCTCGCCTAGTTGTCCAGAGTCAGAAAGTAATTTCTCATTAAGAGCTACTATGTCAATGATGAATCTTGCAAGTTTTCTAACATCTAGCACTGTTCTCGTTACTTGTCTGTCAGCTTTGGTATTGACCATAAGAATGTGAACACTTCAGGTTGCAACAGCCTTCTAGGTATAAAGCAATGTTCTTGGATGAACGGCTGATGTAATTAACATGGGCCTTCTAGGTATAAAGCAATGATGAACGGCTGATGTGAAACCATACTATAAGATGGATAGAATTACCTCACCGTTAAAATTATAAAGTGTTGCATAAATCCTAACACAACACAGATGACACTTCACTGGAAATTCAAGATGGGTCGTAGTGCTTAAAAAATCTATTTCTCTAGTTTCTGTTCAAAGCTTAAAATTTGTGAAGAAACCCAAAGGTATACATTTATAAGTATCCGAGGTCAAGATATAGTTCATAAGCAGCCCCACTACCTCAGCAGAGGCCTTTGAACAGCAAGCATTTCCTTCTTCAGATCACTGGGGAACAGAATTTCAAGAAATCTGCATGCAAACGAGGCTCCTTCCGATTTAGCTCATGTCAATCTTTCTATTCTTTACTTTGTATGCAAAAGACAATCTAAGATCCCTACACTCACATTACCGTGGTGATGGAAAATTGTTTGAAGGGATGCCCAGCATTTCAGGAGCACAAGATACAAAGAAGATATTAGGTAATCAAACTTGTGAGAAATCAAGCACTGTATGATAAATCTCGAAACAGTTTTTCTCGACATGCAGTCCTGGTTGACTAGGGCATGTCTTACAAATGAAGACAGTTTTCAGTGGAGCACCATTTTCTGTCCTTACACCTCGTGCATAACAAACCCTGCAATTCTATGTTGGCCTTTGATCTTTATCCTCTGAGTTTGCTACTTTTTTAGCAGGGAAATGCCTAGCAGAGAGACGAACAATGTTGACATTAATTAACGGTTTTTTTAAACGATCAAACCGGTTAATAATAAGAGTAATGACGGTAGCGAGAAGGTGAAGGAGAAGGTGCTCGGGCATACAAATATAAGTTTGCGGTTAATAATAAGAGTAATGACGGTAGCGAGAAGGTGAAGGAGAAGGTGCTCGGGCACACAAATATAAGTTTGCGGTTAATAATAAGAGTAATGACGGTAGCGAGAAGGTGAAGGAGAAGGTGCTCGGGCATACAAATATAAGTTTGCGGTTAATAATAAGAGTAATGACGGTAGCGAGAAGGTGAAGGAGAAGGTGCTCGGGCATAGGCTTTACCTGACCTTCACATAGAAAGCCGCAGATGTGTAGACATGCCGACTTTAGTCTTTACCTCACCTTCACATACAAGGCCGTACCTGTGTAGACATGCCGATTTTAGGCTTTACCAGACCTTCACATAGAAAGCCGTACCTGTGTAGACATGCCGATTTTAGGCTTTACCAGACCTTCAAATAGAAAGCCGTACCTGTGTAGACATGCCGATTTTAGGCTTTACCTGACCTTCAGATAGAAAACCGTACCTGTGTAGACATGCCTACCTTAGGCTAAATACGACGTCCTTTGAATATCCTAAAAACGACGTAGCTTCAGCATCCTAAATACAACATCTAAATGTGATATCGCTTATATACCATTAAATACGACGTAGTTTCAATATCCTAAATACGACATCCTTTGAATATCCTAAATACGACGTAGCTTCAGCATCCTAAATACAACATCTAAATGTGATATCGCTTATATATTATTAAATACGACGTAGTTTCAACATCCTAAATACGACATCCTTTGAATATCCTAAATACGACGTAGCTTCAGCATTCTATAAACACATGCAATAGACTCAGTGGATCCATATCAGTAAATGTGGGTACTTACAATGATAAGGCACGAAGAACTAGGCTACCAGCGTACTAAACGTTTCGATTTTAACGAAAAAATGTTACCGTTAACGTTATTTTTAATGCACTTGTCACCCTCACGAGTATCTATTAAACTCAAATAAACACATGCAATAGATTCAGTGGGTCCATATCAGTAACTGTGGCTACTTACAATGATAAGGCATGAAGAACTAGGCTACCAGCGTACTTAACGTTTAGATTTGGTTACTTTTATTAAATATAATACGAGGTTAAAGGCTGGTTTACAGCTCTGCTGTGCAGCATGTTGTTGCCTGATGCAGCAACTTTGACCATTCCCCGAACTGGAGCATTTAATCATCCATTCAATAAAATTTAGAATTCCGTGTATCAGATTTTTTGTGTTTTAAAAAGCAAATGCAAAATGCTTGCTGTGTAGCAAGTTCGTAAAAATTGTGGCAGAGGCCTGAGTTACACGGATTACTACTAAATCGGATTACTTTTCGCTCCGCTCCGCTCCGATCTTTCAAGATTCGTGTTTAAAGGACCCTTTCTCATACTGCTTCAGCAACATTTTTGAAAAAACATGGCTCTCTGCAACCATATCTTGAGCGTTAACAACCTTCAACACAAATGGTTGCTCCACAACAGGAATGGTTGTTGCCCATTCGTACAATAAAACAAGCAGTGTTGAGTCGAGAAACCCATCGTACCAGGAAGTAAGGAGATTTTTCCATTGCCGACCACACATTTGTGTTTTCAGGGGCAAACCGATTATTGAAATCGTCCTCCATTGGGTCAATGTCATTGTTGATATCTGTATAAAGAGGTAATACAGGATTTGTACAACATCACTACTGACGATGAAAAATGTTTCTTCGAAACATGTCTGGGATCAATGATTTATAAGTTGTCGTGTTTTCTATCGTATTTATCTTAATAATAATAACAATAATTATAGTAAATTATCACTTATCTTGCGCAGTGTCTATAACATTATCTACTGTGCATTATAATATTATATTTATAAAACGATAATGCTCTGATAAATATAAAACCCCAGCATAACGGCTACAAAAGAATCACTAATCATTCCATTATTAAATATTATCTACAAATTTTGTAGTACCAGGAATCTTTTCACATACTGATAACTAAACGTTCTTAGATATCATAGCTGCTTTGGTGTTTAACCCTTTAACGCACAACGTCCGATATATCGGACGGCAGGTCACTGCAAACATTTTGACCAGTGGTACTCATTTGGTGCATAATACACCACGGAAATGACTTCAATGGCCTTCTCTAGTTAATGGCGGATATTTTGATGTGCTGTTTGTTGCTGAAAGTCTCCAAAATAGTTACGAACGTTACGTTTCGTTGTTTATTTTCCAGTCATCCTCCTGGTGAAAGTGAAGCAAATAGTGCTCTTTGTAATAGTTTATGTTTATGCATGCAATCACTGCCATGCATGCAATCACTGCCTATGCATGCAGTCACTGCTTCTGCATGTAATCACTGCCTATTCATGCAATCACTGCTTCTGCATGCAATCACTGCTTCTGCATGCGTTAGTAATTGGAGGTAAAGTGACTTACACCAGACTACACCGAGGTACCGTACACCAGGATCGAACCTAGAACAGTTCTTTGTCTGATTCTACACAATTCCAGTCATCAAGATATGTTTATAAATATATCAATCATCTAAATAAAGTGATTCGTTTCCGTCCATAAAACGTCCTTGAAGCTACTCGAGATTGTAATATTTCAAACGTCACGTCACGCATTCATTGTGACACAGTCAAAGTCAAGATTTTAAATTAGCCCATAACTAAACGGAAAGTGGACTTGAAACTCTCTCATTCACGGATTACAAGTGCTGACACGCACGGGTTGTAATTTTCAGTTTCCCCCTTCCCTAGTGTCCGCTATTACCAGGTGTCCGCTGTAGACAGGTTCGACTGTATTTTGTAATTGCCTGCACGATGCTTGAAAACTGTTAGTCTGTTACCACTATTGCTTGTAATTATTGGGACACATACTTCTTTTTGTACTAACTGCACTTGCTATTATTTGATTACAACACAGTAAGGTATGATTCTATCAGCATTTGAAGAAGGCAAATTCCATTGACGCGCACGTGAAGGGACAGTAGGCGGTTACAATGACACGAACCATAACTACTTTGAGACCTAAAAATTTTTTTGCTGATTTATTACTAGTTCATGCTACTAAGAAGATGATGGGGATTTTATGAAGACCATTCTGGTTTGGCGGTCAATATTTGAACTATCTTTACGGCATTGGATCCTTTTCCAAACATAGTAGAGGGGACACGTTCACAAAACAGGAGACATGGGAGATTCCTTGCACAAGGCAGATGCATTTATTGTGCGGTTGGCTGTCAGGTGACCATGCATACCGCTGGACTAGACTATACTGTTGTTAAATATTTATTATATCCATTACAATTTAAGAGAGAGGGTCAGGAGATGCAAATTGTAATATAAAATCCACATAACCTTCTTCTGGATTCCTCTTTGGTGTTAATTTTTGGGCTTCTGTTCCCGTATCCAAAATGTTTCCGCAGTCATCAAAGAATTGTCCAGGGTAAAAGTGTTTGCTAAGAATTTGACATTTTCCTCGCTCAAGCCGGTATCGAATTTTCGAGAACATTTTTTACCGATGCTTGATTTTCATTTTACACATGAAAGTGTGGCACGCATCATATCAGTAGTAGGATCGCACATCTGTACCGGGCCAAAATATGCTTATCATATGTTTATTTTGGTCAAATTCAAATCCAGAAAATTTCAACTCCAACACACTACCCAAGGTGTAGCAAACTGTTACTCTACTAACTTAGCTACAAAGGCTACTGTTCACTTCGGGAATTTTAGCATATCTCATTGATAAGTCTTGGACTTGTTTTATAAGTATAACACTTTTAAGCATAAACATGAGAGTAATCTAACGTTCGAACTATACGTAGGACTTCCCCCTTCAACAATGGAAGAAATGCACGTGAATTTAAATCATAGGTTTGGCAATCTAGGGCGAAAGAGTTATTAACTACCCGTGGGCAAATAGTGGTACGCTATACTATAGACAGGCCAAAGATCTGACTTTTCCATAAACACGATGGCCTCGTCTGACTTGCCATGTGAAGAGAGATCTCAGAGGTTCGGATGGTTCTTTTAGGTGTTAAGTGATCTTAGGTTAACAAACGTCTCCTCTTCATACAGTTGTCCAAAACAGAATATCGGCATTTTGGTTTGAGGGAAAAGAATTAGCCTTCGCATTTGGATGCACATTAGCATTGGTTTGATTATTTTATATATAATGCAACTGTATTATAGCTGCCAAAGTGAAGCAGTACCGTGTGACAATAATAGATTAAAAAGAAGGTTTGATTTTCTTTATATATAATGCAACTGCGTTATAGTCGCCAAACTGAAAAAGTACCGTGTAATAATAATAAAGAAGATAGAAGGTTTGATTATCTTATATACAATGAAACTGTATTATAGTTGCCAAATTGAAATAGTACCGTGTGATAATAATAAAGAAAATAGAAGGATTAATGATTTTATATATGATGATTCCAAGCATGCAATTGTCACTAAAAACACCTTGTTAGGTTATTTTGAACACATTGTGCACCATGGAATGTACGCACTCCAAGCATGCAATTGTCACCAGTAGCGCCTTGTTAGGTTATTTTAAACACATTGTGCACCATGGATTGTATGCATTCCAAGCATGCAATTGTCACAAAACACGCCTTGTTAGGATATTTTGAACACACTGTGCACCATGAAATGTATGCATTCCAAGCATGCAATGGTCACAAAAAACGCCTTGTTAGGTTATTTTGAACACCTTCAGAAAATTAGAAGGAGTCGCCCTACGTCTCACAAAATGTATTTGTGACATTCATTACAACAAGTTTTGTAAGTTATCACTCAGTTCCTCTGTATATAGACCTGAGTAGATTTGTGAAATAGAGAATGATCCACGTTAAGCTGGATTCACACTAGAGGCGTCGAGGAGCAGTACGTCACAAGGCAGCGCGTCACCGTGCGTCAAATGGTCATGCATGATGAGTTTGTGTAGCACCCTAGAAAGATCATCTTTCAACTGTGAATGACTTTGAAAGAAGTGTTATTCGCGAAGATATATATATTGTTCGTAAAAGAGCGTCATTAAGTGGACCATTGGGTTGATAATTGTGAGAGGGCATCTCTGTAATACTGATATGAACTAATCATTGATTATTTGAGAGATAATACGTTGATCATACTTCATTACCCTTAAAACAGTGGTAGCCATTGTATGTCATCTCCACCTTGAAAGAAGACTGATAGCATGTGTTATTCGTGAAGATGTATATATTGTTCGTAAAAAAGCGTCATTAAGTGGACCATTGGGTTGATAATTGCCAATAACCTGAAAAATGGAAAGTTCACATATCTCGCTTATAAAATTAAAAGATGAATTCAAACCCTGGCAGTTAAGATGGAAAACTCTGAGATCTTCAGAATCACCACCACCATTCCCGGACCTCAAACCATCCTTAAATAGGTACTTTGAATTACAAGAAACATATTGACCAGCAATCCCAATATCATAATTCCGGTGGAGCTGTTCCGTAAACATACTACCAAAATCCACAAATGAAGCTTCCAAAATTTTAAGACGGCTGTTGCCCGGGGTGCCACAAAAATACCAAAAATAAGGTGACGTGTGGCAAATGTATCAGTCACTTCCTACCCTTACTATTAAGGGTGATCCCCATCCCCTTATCCCGTTAGAACATTTTCCTTCTATTTTCACAAGTTTATATCACTCCGTTATCCAATTCATAGTCAGTGTCATCAAACGTTGAACTTAAAACCTTACAAAAGCCGTAACATCAAGTTTTAAAATTGATAAATTTAGTTTATATAAACACTTACAAACTAATAAATATTTTAAATCCAAATATTTTGTTTCGTTGAATTCAATGTCAGAGTTGTGACTTCTTTCTAAACTCTGGCTCATACAATAACGTGCACAGTTACGAGCTGGTGAGTAGGTGGTTGGGTGAATGAAAATTCAGAGCAATAGATACAGACCAAAGATTTCTTCAATCAAAAAAGTAGGGTACGTATTGGACAGGATCCCTGTGCTCCAATGCAGCATTAAAGGGGAACAAAGCTGTCAGTAGGAATTTTATGCAACTACGAATAAAGTCGACAAACTCCTCTGTGCAGATGCCCATGCTTTTTTCAGAAATGAATCCCTTGAGTGATGCAAAATTTAGATGATGTGTAATTATAATTTTCTAAATTCTTACTCCGTAGTGTACGTTTCTGAGAGTGTACTGACTCCCTGTTATTTGGTGTTCTTCGCGCCAAATATCAGTCTAGGAAAGACTGCAGAGAATTAGCATTTGGGTGTGTTGCATAGAAGTATAAGCTGAGATGTAAGTTAAAAATAGCCCTAGATTGAGGAAGAACCTTAGTCATTTATTTCTTGGTTAACTCTGCAACAAGTATCATCATCATCACCAACGGTTGAGCTGAAGAATGGCACTATTGGGATCCGGGCGCTAGGCTCATGCTGCCTTGGGGAGAAGTCTCGGTTCCTCTACCAACAAAACTTCGGCGCTCAATGACAACATTCCCCACTTCTCAAGTCGCCACTCCAGCTTCCAATTTTCCACCGCTGCCAATTGAAATTAAGCTAAAAGCATTATGAAAGTAAAACTCTCTGAGCCACTTGGCATAGCCATTGATCAATCCTGAAGTAGGTTCCGTAGTTTAATTAGAAAAACCACGAGGGGCGGAGGAGGCTGTGAAGAAGCTTGATGAACGATCTTTAAAAGGGTATTTTGTCGGTATGGATAAGAACAGCCCAGATTATCTTGTTTATTATCCAGGCAGGAACAATCGCTAAACACATAGATGTGTAAAATTCGCCACTTTATTTAAATCCGACATAACAGCAATTTTGCCAGATGGTAATACCTTGTATAAGGATCACAGGTCTACTGGCAGCGGAATGCCAAATCAGGGGGCGCAAAATAAAAGAGCGTTTTCATATGAGTGAGTGCAAACCAATTTCTACCCCTGCGGCAATTATTTCTTAGTTTCGATTACTAAGTTCCTCGTACTTAGATTGGTAGGCCTATTCAGCTTGCGCATTTGTTTGTTTTCGTAGGCTGTTTCGAAACATTTATTTCGGTATTTTCCTTGTTCTTTTTTCAGACAAAAAGAGTTCGTTGTCTCGCTTGGCCTATTCAACTAACCTTGTTGTAATGGGCGCTGATTGGTCCAAAATACACAAACCATTCAGGCAGTCCAATTTCTGATTGGCTCCTTCAAAATACAGTTGGGTATACTCTTTCACACATTCCAACACTAGATGCGTACATTCCATGGTGCACAAAGCGTTCAAAATAGGCTAATAAAGCGTATTTGACATAGTTTGCATAGACTAGATGCGTACATTCCATGGTGCACAAAGCGTTCAAATTAGACTAATATGGTATATTTGACATAGTATGCATACATTAGATGCGTACATTCCATGGTGCACAAAGCGTTTAAAATAGGCTAATAAGGCATATTTGACATAGCTTGCATGCACTAGATGCGTACATTCTATGGTGCACAAAGCGGTCAAAATAGGTTAATAGTCTGGATGTGATGATTGTAATCTGTTAAAGTCATCTAGCTCAATGGAAAAGCAACAACTGAATAAGTATCAGGAAATCGCTAGGTCCTTACCTGTCTCGTGTAACTGCCGAAAAATACTTAGTCTTAAATTTAAAGCAAACTTTGTCACCTTTGGTTGATTATTTTACCTGTTGTAGTAGAGTCGTTTCGTCACAGTGAGCACCCGAAACTTCTTACGTTATTCAAAGACATAGTTACTCGCTTGAATACCACGTTTTAAATTTGTTTGATTTAAATTTTTTGATGATGCACAAGTATTTTCTGTCGATTAAACGTGAAAGCATAATACTATAGGTTACTACCATCGTGTCAAATGCTTTTGCTTTTACGTCTATGAACTATGATTCTCTTCATTTATGATTCCGTTCCCGCTATGAAACATGGTAACCGGCTGTCGCATAATTATCGAGATAGATTCTGTTCTGCAATAATCAATTAGCCTTTTGATGATGCACAAGTATTTTCTGTCGATTAAACGTGAAAGCATAATACTATAGGTTACTACCATCGTGTCAAATGTGTTTAAGTTTATGAGGAATTCGTCGCATTCGGACTCCTTTTCAAATATTGCAAATGTGTCATCGACATAACGGAAAGTCTGGAGTCAGTCCACATAAAAGCAAGAAAACTTTTATTATGCACACAAAAATAGTTCGTTTTCTCGCTAGGCCTATTCAATTAACCTTGTTTCAATGGACGCTGATTGGTCCAAAAACACAAGACATTCAGGCAGTCCAGTTTCTGATTGGCTCCTTCAAAATACAGTTGGGTATACTCTTTCACACATTCCATTTCGGTCGACGAGAAAGGCATCCTGGAAGTAAACAAAATACTCTACGACCACCAACTCCAGAAACACCTGTTGCAGCAACAAATGATACGGAGGAAGAAGAAGAGAAAGAAGAAGAAGCTGAAGTCGACAACGATATGAAATTTCATGTAAAGGAGCTGGTGGGCAAAGATATAGAACAAGGTACACTTGAAAAGAAATGATATACATATTTATGAAACCTATGATATTTTATAAACGCGGGATGAGATGTGGGACTGAAATTTCTGAAAACAGTAAGTCCTATGAAAGCCCTACACTACAGATAGAAAACCTAAACTCGAATTGCACTATGGTACATTCCAACGAGAAAACTCTTTTTTGTACAACGTAAATTGCCTACGATGCTAAGGAAATACCAGGATACAGGGAGCTGAGGCACACAAGAAAAAACCAAGTAAAATGAACGGTGATGGATTATAAAATGGGGTAAAGTGGGTACGAGAGAAGTGAAGGCCGACCCAAATAAAATAAGTGAAGAACTAAACAAACTGTCTGACAGGAAATCTAAAAAATAATAATAGTAAAAGCCAATGCAAAGAAACTCTTTCCTGAAGTTCAGTACGGATTATTTTTATCGGGTGGAAAATTCCATGCATGGCTGCGCAAGTTATTATCTCCTGCATTTCTATATTCAACTGTGCAAGATTTTACTCCTATCTTTACCACAAATACACAAAGACTAGTTAAGGTAACGTATTTAATGTTTTGGTTGCAAAAAGTTATAATAAATACTAGCTTTCAAGGATATTTATAAACATGCAATGAATGTATAATACGACGCGGCATCAAGAATATTCATGTTGTACTCATTATGCACTTATTGGGGCTCATAGCATCTTGGAACCAAAGAACCTTCAGGAAGCTCTTGAAAGCGATCATGCTAAGGAGTGGAAAGACGCAGCTGATGAGGGGTATGAAGCACTAGTGGAGAACAAAACTTGGGACTTGGTAGATCGACCTAATGACAGAAAGATACTTTATACAAAATGGGTTTTAGGGTTAAATACCAAAGCGATGGAACTATTGATCGATTCAAAGGACGATTAGTAGCAAAGGGATTCGAACAAGTTCATGGACTGGACTACGAGCCGTAAGGGTACGCTGATAGATCAATAACAGGAAATGTCAGGTTCAATTCTTTGGAACGTATTCCTTTTTACCACCTTTTTTTACCTTCATCAAGGACTTTAATCAATGACACTAATACTAAACTCCAATAAAGTACACCTGCAATGGCCGTAAGGGTACGGTCATAGATCAATAACAAGAAATGTCAGGTTCAAATCTTTGGAACATATTCGACTTCGTCATCTTTTCTTACCTTCATCTAAGATTGCAGATGTAAGCAATCACACTAATACTAAACTTCGTCGCACTATTGGTAGTCGTTGTCATATTGGTAGTTATCGTCGTCTTGGTAGTATCGGTCGTCTTGGTAGTCGTCTTCGTATTGATAGTCGTTGTCATGTTGGTAGTTATCGTCGTCTCGGTAGTATCGGTCGTATTGGTAGTCGTCGCACTATTGGTAGTCGTTGTCATATTGGTAGTTATCGTCGTCTTGGTAGTATCGGTCGTCTTGGTAGTCGTCTTCGTATTGATAGTCGTTGTCATATTGGTAGTTATCGTCGTCTTGGTAGTATCGGTCGTTTCCAATCGAAATTGCGCGAAAGCATTGGTATACATCAAATACTCCTGATACAGCTCCGAAGAAGACATAGCAAATAATACTTCCTACACTTAATTATATTCTCTTACTCTGTAAATGGTTCATAAAACCTAATAACAAGCGGAGCGACTGTAGTATGAAATATAATCAATATTACAGAATCACTTCCGACTTCCATGCTCAAGACTCTTGCAAAGCAAACTTTAAATCTTTAAGCCAGACTTTAATAATATCCTTCCAATCGAAATTGCGCGAAAGCATCACAAGTTTATGCGATAGAGAAGTAAAGAAAGATGAGAGTCAAGCAGAAGTGAAAGACCAGAGTGTAACTATGACAGTCAAGTGAAAAGCATTTACCGGCCATAATCCCAGTAAAAATTAAAGCTGTGGTATTTTGGGCCTTCCTAGATACATGGTCTGGGAGGAATTATATCTCAAGTGAGGTTGTGAGAAAACTGGGGCTTAGCCACTGAACTATATATAAAAAGTCTGGAAGGATAACTCTATTGTTCTGCATGCGTAACCAAAAATGGCCGTCACTTATTATTTTGTTTTAGGTATTTTTCACAAGAGTTAGAAACCTTTCAACATTCACCATTAGAAATAGGAAAATGCTTCCTCAAGTGGGTAAGTGTATTGCAGTGTAATTTCTCGCAGAGGTGCAGAAATACCCTTCCTTTACTTACGAAGGATACACAGATATCTAGCCTGAAAGCCATCTAAAGTTGATGGTTACTGCGCTGTTGTTTTAGGGCTTGTTTGTCTTTTATAGCTGTCAGAACAAGTTATCGGATCCTTATACGTCAAAATTGACATAAATATATGAAAAGCTTTATGTCTAGAAGATTGATGGCCAGGGCTAAAGGAAAACGTTTTCAGACCAATTGAAATGGGCCAAGATCGATTTCGTGGTTTAATAATTAATTACTTTTAGGGTGCATGCAAATTATAGTTGCCCACGATTTTAGGAAATATAAGCTTTCAACTTTTATAACCGAGGGTGCTAGCTTAAGTTATACAGAGTCACTACAATAATAGAACAATGAAAGCCCTAGCTTCGCCACCATAAGTATGAAAGCCTTGAAAGCAATTAAACATGATCATTCACCGGGATAGAACCCAGTTTGTTGCAAGGAAAGCCGATGAAATTGAGCTAGCTGCAAAAAAGAAAGACATGGACAGCCTATTCAAGCATCTCCGAGACCTCACTGAAAATAAAACTCCCACCTTGGGTCCCGTCCTGTCCAGGGATGACTTCTCTCTGACGAAGGTTCTTGTCTTGAGTGGTGGAAGGACCACTCACATCCTTACTTTCAGTTAAAAAAACTTTTTTTTTGTATTGAATTTCTGAACGTTTTTGAATTAACTCAGATTTTGATTTCGATATTTTATCATGACGAACACACTGACGAAAAAATGGAAAACTACAAGATTGCAAGGGAATCCATAATGCCAGTCCTTGTTTTGGGAAATATCCGGTGGAAGAAGCGATGGGAAAACCTAAATGGATTGTATTTTTTATAGCATTAATCTTCGTGTTTGTAATTTCATATGAGCAGCAGACCCGTAGTCCGAAATCATTAAGGCTAACAAATATCAGATCGGGAACGGCTTTGGCCAATATTCTTACTGAGGGACTCAATGTTATCCGAGGGGTATGGGAGCCCATCTAGAGGTGACCAAAGCTCGATAAAAAGTCCCTCTACTCTTTACGGGTAGTTGTAGTTCCTACGGCGATTATCGATAAACTTGTATTTCGGCACAGAGAACAATGCAGCTTCGCGGACGATCACCTCGTATGACAACGGGAAGATGCACTGCTCCAGTAAGTGGAGAACTGTAAAACATATTCAGGTGTGGAAGAAGAAGAAGCATAGAATCGTGCTAGATAAATGCAATGCTCTGTGTTTCTGCTAGGTATGGGCTATAAATAATAGTGAAAATTGACAGAAATATGCAAAATAGAAATAAACTGAAAGTCAAAAAACTTGAGGATGATATCTGACATAGTTTTTGAGAAACTGCAAACATTTTGAGTGGTGGGGTAATTTTACCCCCTTGGTGCGAATGGGGTTAAAAAATGCGATCTAAATGTTATAAGAATACAACTTTTATGCAACGTGATTTCATCATTGTCAAGGTAATTGTCACTGCACTGCCATGCAGTGAGTAGGAGCCCTGTGGTATGTGACGTCACAGGTCACATGACTACGGGTGTGTCAACAATGCTTTTGTTAAAAACTGAATTAACTTTTTGTTCAGAATATATTTCATTATTTTGTTATGTTTTTATATTTTTTTACGCAAAGTTCCTAGTTAATTATGATATATTAGGTTAGTTTTTATGTTTTGTTTTTTATTTAAAATATAATCACAATGATTCCTTACTGACTTTAGTCCACTATGACACAAATTACATATAACACACAAACGCATTTGATAATAAGAGTTAAGGTGAGAATTCAAAATCTCCATATTAAGGCCAGCTTGTTAACAAGGGCGGTAGCACAAATTGAGGGGCGTTGCCCTTGGACGCCCCAGCTGCCCTTTATTTATTAGTTAGCCTGTTTGGTGGTTTTCCTGTTTATTAAAGGTAGTTTCAATGTCGGGCCCACTGCTCATCAGTGGTCTTTGGTTGAGAGATTGCCATTGGGGACGACAGGATTTGCATCTGTGCTTATTTTGCTCGAACAAAACGTCCCATACATGTGGATACCAGCCTAGCCTCTGAAAAGGGGTGTGCAAGGGGTAAAACAGCACCACTGTTTATCTGGGGTAGTTTAACGACCTTGGTTACGTGGTGGCAAGGACATTCTTAATACAGTGTTTCCTTAATGCTGGTGCAAAATGTCCGTACTATAGGAAGTATTAGGCTATATGTGTTGAAGATTTATGATAGATCAAGTTAACCCTTAGGTATAATTCGTAGAGAGAATTCTTTTATAGATGAGAAATCAAAATCTGTAGGAATATTATAAGCGCCTGGCAGAAAATACTGTGCTGAGCATGTCGTTGCCACCACGTAACCAAGGCCGTTCTAGTATATGGTTTAGTAGCGTATTGCATACACTAGATGCGTACATTCCATGGTGCACAAAGCGCTCAAAATAGGCTAATGACGCATATTTGACATAGTTTTGATACACTAGATGCGTACATTCTATGTTGCACAAAGCTTTCAAAATACGCTAATGACGCCTATTTGACATTGTTTGGATACCCTAGATGCGTACATTCCATGTTGCTCAAAGCGTTCAAAATGGACTAATGAAGCATATTTGACATAGTCTGGATACATTAGATGCGTACGTTCCATGTTGCACAAAGCGTTCAAAATAGGCTTTCATAATATCTCATCATTACAACAATAGATCACCTTGTCTCTGGCTGCTCTATCTTGACACCAGAGGAGTATAAAAACCGACTCGACAGGGTTGGTCAATACCTTCATTGGAAAATGTGCAACCACTTTTCTATCAAGATCCAAAGTGACTGGTACAAACACCATCCTGAACCTGTCACAGAAGAGAAAGATGTTACTATGCTTTGGGACTTCCCTATCCAGACAGACCGCACAATACATGCAAACCGCCCTGACATTGTAATCAAGGATAGAAAGAACTCTAGCAACTCTTATTAGTCGCTTGAAGTATCAGGAGATGCTCAGAAATCATTTTTGGTCTAGGTGGCAGTTAGAACATCTCACTAGCCTTCGAGAGCAGTATTTGGTCAGAGCCAGTCGTAGTAAACAGTTCTCATCAGGAGAGATCGCAATTGGACAAGTTGTCATTTTGTATGATTCCCATGCACCTCGTTTAGCATGAAAACTAGGTAAGGTGACTCGTCTCATTCATAGCAGAGATAATCACGTGCGCTCTGCTGAAATTAAAGTGTTGTCTTCATTATTTTGTCAGGAACATGTGGTTATACCTATTTTAAATGTCTATTAGCCTTATTTACGTACTTGCGACCGTTGGCAATGTTTTTAGGTACAAATTTGTTAAAAATGTAGAAGTGAAAATATGACGTCATCAAAATCTATAAATACCCACTAATTTAGTGCTAATTAGCTCTCAGTTAGCATTAATGAGTTTGAAAAGTATCGAGAACTTGATTTTAGTTCATTGTACAAAATATTTGTCAAATTCATGAAAAACATATCGAGTTATAGTCCTTTGAATTAAGATGAGAAGACATTGCTTTGTTGGAGGTTTAAGACCTTCAGAGAATGATCACTAAATGAAGTCAGAAAAAAATGTGAAAGAGCTATTGTTGATATGAATAGATATGTTGCGCTAGTTCGGTAGGTTTCATCAGTTTATGGCTGTAGTGTCAGGTGTCATTGCTGTTAGGTCCACTTTTGTGATGCTGCCTTCCCAACATGTAAACTACGGCTTAAATAGTCTGTAATACTGCAGGTTTTGTAGGGTAGAAAGTGCAACGAGAAGGTAACTCTGAGCATCACCCTCATATTTTGCCAAATCATAAGAATACTTCACCCTCAACGAAAAAACACTATGCTTATAAAAAAGCGTGTAAGCCTTAACCGTGTTGGCTGCTCGCTTTTACATTTAATTGAAACTCCTAGAGAAAGTCTATACGAGGATCAACACGATCGCATCTATTGAGAGACGGTCTCAACTTATCCAAAACGGATTCTAAACTTTGTTACGTTTTGTAATATTTTATGCATACAATAACTGCATAAGATGAAACGGATACTCTCGAATATGAGTATGAGTATGTGCTGTTTTAACTACATAAATACGTTAATGGCGAAGCAATGTGTTGTGTCTATGCAAAAAAGCGATTTTTAAAGCATTGCGGCAAAAATTATGGGGGCTAAGTGGCCCGGGGGCAAAGTCACACGAGGGGCAAATCGCACAGGGGCCAAATGTCCGGGGACTAACTATCCGGGGGCCATTTATCCGGGGGCCAACTATCCGGGGGCCAACTCTCTAGGGGCCAACTTTCCTAGAACCCTTTTGCTATATAGACGATGTACTAATTGCCACTGATAGGAGCATTTACCATACAGCTTCATGGTTATATGGTTTAATTGTAGAGAAACTTGTTAATACCAAATTCAAGTTACGCAAACCTCAAACTCTATTCTTACAGGATTGATCAAATGAGTATCATCAATGCTGGGGAACATGATAAACATTTGACCATGCTTACGTAAGTCCACCATCTCATGCCATAAATGAGATAGTGGCTACCGAAAGAGGTACATTAGTGTTCCTTTCGACTTCAGTTTAACTGTTCTTCTTCTTTCAGATTGATTCATTGAACAGATTATACATGGTGCAAAAAGTGTTCAAAATAGGCTAATAAGGTAATTTGACATAGTTTCCATACATTAGATGCGTACATTCCATGGTGCACAAAGCCATCAAAATAGACTAATGAGGCATATCTAACATAGTTTGTATACATTAAATGCGTACAATATATGACGCACAAAGCCAAAAAGATAGGCAAATGAGGCATATTTGACATAGTTTGCATACACTAGATGCGTACATTGCATGGTGCACAAAGCGTGCAAAATAGGGTAATGAGGCAAATTTGTCATACTCTGTTAGGTTAAAGAGCGGACGACAAGAACGCTAAACCTTTTTTAGTATTAAGTGCTCGTGACCTGCCTCTGGAAAGATTGCCCGTTGTCAAAATACTGTGCAACCTAAACATGGTAATATCAGGATAAAATGATAACAAAGTGAGTTTAGTCGACTGGCCCGCAAAGAATTCTTTTATTTAGACTCTCCCTTCGGTTAAACACCACTATTTTTCATCTTCCGTTTAAATGGATATCACCACAAGATATCCTCTGTGTAGTTGATTTATTCAAAGGATTGAGGTAAAGTATATAGTACAATAATTAAAATGGTATAATATTTATTGCATTCACTTCACTGCATCTATACCTTTTAAAAACCGCAATGGTTTATATAACTTTTTCATATGCGGCCACGCCTTTCAAAAACGTCTACCGAATTTGCTACACGGAAAACATATTCCCCTAATAATGACCCTGTTAGGGAGTGTAAAATTGCCTTAAAATGTTCACTTTATATAGAAATAGTTTAATGAAAGTTCGTAGCATAGACATACTTGTTTTCTACTAAATAAATCCACGACAACATTTTACTACTGCTTTTGTGAAAACTGACCGAAAACCTGCCATCTGATAACCTTCAATCGTCTTAGTTATTTTTTCGTCTGCTTGCTTGTTCCACTAAGCATTTTGGCGTCATTCATGTCGTCATTAGCAGTGCTCTTTGTTATTTGAATTTCAAATTCAGAACGATTTTCCTCTCAGCACCGGTCAATCTTGGACTAAAATCGAGAGCCAATGATATTTCTCAACCACCGGTGCTGGATTTCGTTGCCAAGATTTCATTGGCTAAGGAGGAGTACATTTACTGTAATTATTCGATTCACCGCATCCCCCGAATAAGTGCACCCCTTCCGAGCAACAATTTGTAATAAGCAAACCCTCTCGATTAAGTGCACCCCAGATAATGCTTCTTGATCGTGATAATGGTAACCTAGATGAAAAACTAGATCATGATGATGTTGACATCTAGTTTCTTATGGTAATTTATTTCATTTGTTAAGCACTGATTTTCCAACTTTTCTCTGGTGTACTATCTGTTTCGATACAATTTAGATAAAGAATCGTGTCTGTAAAATTTCCAATTTTTTAATGTTTAACGGCTAAAGAATGGATTGAGCCCCACATTTTTTCGCTCCGCCACCCCTGTCCCGCTTTTTAAAAGTGTTCGCCTATTTTCCAGAAAGGGTTACACAAAAATTGCGCTAATTGGTGAACGGGCTGGCCAGTACGCGTACGCCTTAAATTTATGCAGCATGACCTAAAATATGCTCATATAGGTACTTAGCATGCCCTACAGAGGTAGTCTGGCCTGGCTACGGCACTGACATCTAGTATCTGGACGTACTGTCCATGCTCTCTTTAGAAATTGAAAACGAGTTTAAGAAATGCAGATATTCTTGAAAGTCCACATGTGACATATTAAGCAAATCCGTGACGTATATACTCGTGTACGCGTGCAATGGGATATTTATGGAGAAACCGCTGGCAACGCCACCCTTCGTTCTTGAGGCAATTTTCATCGCTTTTAAACAGTGGGAAAGTGTTTTAAGCTGCCAGGGCAATAGTATAATTTGTAAAACTGTACTCGGTATCTGTTTCGCATACTTAAGTTTAAAGATGTTGATAGTGAAACGTTTTAGGTAGCTCAGATCATTCATTGGGAGTTTTGTGGTAGAGTAGGAGTAAAGAGAGCTGAGAAGTGGTACGATCACGAAACGGAAGGAGTGATAGAAACAGAAAGGTACAAGATCCTGTGGGACTTTAAAGTGCAAACAGACCACTGGCTTGAACACAATCGGCCAGATCTCGTATTTTATGACAAGGAACAACAGTCATGCCAAATAATTGATGTAGCGTGCCCGTTTGACACCAGGGTGAAAAACAAGATGAAAGAAAAGATTGACAGATATGAAGACCTCGCATGTAGTGTATGCAAACTATGTCAAATATGCCTTATTAGCCTATTTTAAACGCTTTGTGCAGCATGGAATGTACTCATGTAGTGTTTGCAAACTATGTCAAATATGCCTTATTAGCCTAATTTGAATGCTTTGTGCACCATGGAATTTACGCATCTAGTGTATGCAAACTATGTCAAATATGTCTTTTTAGCCTATTTTAAATGCTTTGTGCACCATGGAATGTACGCATCTAGTGTATGCAAACTATGTCAAATATGCGTTATAAGCCTATTTTGAAAAAGGGTTTCTTCAGTGGCATCTTGTGATTTACCACTGCACGTTTATTCTTTGCAGACACTAACATGAACATTCAACCATAGTTAAAAAACAACACCCAGAGCGGTCGGAAGGCGGAAAGGTTGAAAACAGAAAGCCGGTGACTTCCTATGGGCTCCTAGAAGGCCGCTGATAACCTGGTGTACAAAACAGGAACCCTCCATTTAGCAGCCGCAAAAGGTTTCATTAGAGTGTATAATGTTTTCTGAAAATCCGCATTTTTCAGGGTTTAAAATATTTTCCTTTATTGTTTTCTGTGATATTATTGGTTTTTGACTTTGTAAGCATTTTTAAATACGTCATGGTGCAATGTGTTTTACGATTGCAGTATATCAGTGATAGCTTATCTTCATGACAGATCCGTGGCAGCCGCCAAATTATGCATTTGGAAAGAGTGCCATCCAGTCAAGCACATGGAAGGATAAAGGAGCAAATTTTGCCGTCGACGGAAACAAAGATACAAACTTTGAGGAAGGAAGTTGCATTTGCACGGATTTTCAAGTTAACCCATGGTGGAGAGTTCACGAAATTACTTTCATAAACAACTGTAAGTTTGAGAACGTACAAGTTCTCACCTGTGTGCATGAACATATCAGGCTTTTCGTGGTCTCCGGTAATTATGCAAGACGACCTGTACCCAGGGATGTTTGCATCAAATAGAAAGTCATTGGTTTGCATAGATAACGAAATCACTCTTGAAGTGCAAAAACTTGCAAATGGTCATAAGTATGGAATCATGTCTCCAAGTATACCTGTCCTACTTGAGATGCTCAACACAGCTAGAAACTGCGTGTTGCAGTGGTGGATAAAACAACACTTTCCTCTTTTGCCAACTTAACCTCTATCTGCAGGGCCATATATGCGTCGAGGCAAGTGCGAGCGAGTCTGTATGCTTGAGCATAGCTAAAAAAACATGCTGATCTTGAGACGATTCTCCCTGAGGCAACATACTTCCGCTGGAATCGCTTCTTTAAGAATTCCATCTCTTTCTCAAATCGAATTTGATGGTGTAAGAAAACCAACAGCTCAATTATTTTCCCAACACTGGTTTTCTCCAAATCAACAGAAATTGTAAAATAATAATTAAATCTGGATATGACAGGGTCCAAAAAAACCTCAACAGAAGCATGGTGGTCAAACTGCATACGTACTCACTCTAATTACACCCCCTTCACCCCCCAGTACGCACTTCCACGCTTTTCCACTGACTCCTGTAATAGCTGCGTGCATACTTTATGGATGGCCGCTTAAATACCAACCTTCAAATATTTTCTTGACGTTACTTGTGCCAGATCAGCACCTTTACATAAGAACATTCTTCCCTATTATGCATTTTGCAAGACTGGGTTACTGTATTCCACTGACCGGTTTCGTTGCACCCTCATCAGAATGGCTCGTGCAAAGAACAAGTTGTTCAAACATTCAAGCATCATTTATGGTAACTTTTAAACAAAGAAAGGGATCAAAGGAAAAATTTGTCGACCGTTGATTGGGTAATCGTAAAGACCTACCAACAATTTGGAGGCGCCAAAATTGTTTGAACAATTTTAGAGAAAACTCCTTTTGTCGGCAAAGTAAAGGACCCCGGGTTTTGATGAAAACCGCTTCTAAAACTTTCAGATGGAAAGCTGATCTAGCTTTGGTCACTCAGAATCGGCATACCAATCAGCTAAGGAGAGACTGGAGAGAAAATACGGAGGACAGCGACGACGTATTGCACTTTGTTACGATGAGCTGGAACACTTTCGCCCCGTTCGTGAGGGCAATGTTAAAGATGTTGAAAAATTAGCAGACTTACTATACGTCGCAGTGTTGAACCTACAGAAAGCTCGGAGGCACGATGGGTTAAAATATGGCACAGTTTATACCAAACTGTTACGAAAATTAGCGGAAAAGATGATTACCCAGTATGAAAGATGGATACATTCTCCAAAGGCATTGTGAGAAAGATCCCAAAAGAGGGTAGACGCCAACACACAGCCTAGTTCCACACTACCGTTTATGTGAAAGGGCTAAGACATGCTGCCTTTGTGTTGCACTACCACCTGCATGCTGTAATAAAAGGATCTGACCATGCTGTGTAGCTTTCAAGGGGAACCCAGTTTTCACCAGGATACTAAGAGCCCTTTCCCGCTGACTGAGTCAAATGCTTTTTGAGGCCATGTAGAGAGGCCCTTGTTGTTCCTTGCACTTTTCCTGCAGTGGGCCCATTGCACTGCAATTCTAAGTTGGTAGTTTACCTGCTAGAATGTAAAACATGCGGTGTTCAATATGTAGGTAGCACTAAAACAGCATTTAGAATCAAGGTTAATAATGACAAGTCGGCCTTCAGAAATTTTGCGAAAAAACAAACTTTGTTGGAAGCAGCTCAAGGACACATCGTCTTTCTCCAGCTTTCAAACAGGAAAAAGATATATGATATATCATGATGTTAACTGCAAAAGCAGACAAGTAATATATCTGATGGAATGCATAAAATGTCTGTCTCATTTCTCTGTCTCATTCTCTGTCTCATTCTCTCTGTCTCATTCTCTGTCTCATTCTCTGTCTCATTCTCTCTGTCTCATTCTCTCTGTCTCATTCACTCTGTCTCATTCTCTGTCTCATTCTCTGTCTCATTCTCTGTCTCATTTTCTCTGTCTCATTCTCTGTCTCATTCTCTGTCTCATTCTCTGTCTCATTTTCTCTGTCTCATTCTCTGTCTCATTCTCTGTCTCATTCTCTGTCTCATTCTCTGTCTCATTTTCTCTGTCTCATTCTCTGATGCCCTATAAAGTGCCAGAAATTAGCCCTTCACTATCAACTTACATTTCTTACTATATTTTCTAAACTATACGCAATCAGGCAAGAATTTCACCCGGAATCGTTATCTAGGCCATCAATGAACACAATAAACACATATAGATCATAATTGAAGGACCTTATTTGTTGACCAAGTTTTTCCATTATTGGAAGCCTTGATGCCCTATAAAGTGCCAGAAATCAGCCCCTCACTATCAACTTACATTTCTTACTATATTTTCTAAACTATACGCAATCAGCCCGACAAGCACAAGTGGTGTCTAAGGGCAAATTTTCCGTTCCGGATTCTTTTCACCCATTAGTAACATAAGCTTTGGTCCAATAATTTTAAATTGGCATAATGTCAATCCTTGAAAATGCATTGAATTCCCTATACTTCAACCCTTTATCATCTCTGCTAAACATTACACAACTTTTACTTAAAAATTTTCAGATCGCCTGTCCCGACAAGCACAAGTGGTGTCTAAGGGCAAATTTTCCGTTCCGGATTCTTTTCACCCATTAGTAACATAAGCTTTGTACATTCTATGGTGCACAAAGCGTTCAAAATAGGCTGATAAGGCATATTTGACATAGTTTGCATATATTAGATGCCTCCACTTCATGCTGCGCAAAGCGTTCAAAATAGGTTAATAAGGCATATTTGACATAGTTTGCATACACTAGATGCGTACTTTCCATGGTGCACAAAGCGATCAAATTCGGCTGATAAGGCATATTTGACATAGTTAGCATACACTAGATGGGTACATTTCATCGTGCACAAAGCGTTCAAAATAGGCTGATAAGGCATATTTGAGCTTCTCTGGTATCAAAGGACTTTCTAGGGGTAGAGCCATGGGCCATCTAGGGGTAGAGCCATGGGCCATCTAGGGGCAAACCTTTTACCCATTTAGACTTAACAAAGTGTGCGTTTATTAAAATGGAATACTTAAGAACTCAGCTGCTTCCGGAAATCCCATACAGTAGCTAGAACCTCGGCTGAATGTCATGACGTCCGTGTAAAGCCACAAACTTCAGCATTATTTCTTCCCTCCCCCTCTTTCTCTCCCTTTTCTGCCTAAATGACGTTGACTTACAGCTGTTTTTAGTGACACTTGCATACTTGGAATGAGTACATTCCATGGTGCACAATGCGTTTAGAATAGCACCAAAAACCAAAAGCTGTTGTTAGTGACACTTGTATACTTGGAATGTGTACATTCTTTGGTGCACAATTCGTTTAGAATAGCACCAAAAGCTGTTTTAAGTGACACCTGTATACTTGGAATATGTACATTCTTTGGTGCACAATGCGTTTAGAATAGCACCAAAAGCTGTTTTTAGTGACACTTGCATACTTGGAATGCGTACATTCCACGTTAAGAAAAGTTCTTCTTTCTAAGTAACTGCATAACAACACGATCATGAAAAAACCCTCACGTCATAAGTCTGGCAATAACGTGGCAATTCACATATGCCTTCCTTCTCTGCCCGTAGCCTAAATTGAGGGGCGTTGCCCTTGAACATCCCAGCTGCCCTTTATTTATTAGTGAGCCTGTTTGGTGCTTTTTCTGTTTATTTAGGGTAGTTTCAATGTCGGGCCCACTGTTCATCAGGGGTCTTTGATTGAGAGACTGCAATTCACATATGACAAGACAAATGAGCCACTTTCTTCGGAGAGAACTTGCAATTCCAGATCTTCGAGAGTACTTCTGGACTGATAGCAAAGTAGTCCTGGGTTATATTCATAATGAGTCTAAACGCTTTCAAGTTTATGTTGTCAATCGAGTGCAACAAATTCGAGATTATACAAATCCATCAGCATGGGGGTACGTAGAGACGCACCAGAATCCTCCAGATGATGCTTCACGTGGTTTGACGGCAAGACAGCTATTAGAAAATTCCAAGTGGCTTTGTGGTGCTGATTTTCTTCACCATTCCAAATAGGCTTATAACGCATATTTGACATAGTTTGCATACACTACATGCGTACATTGAATGGTGCACAAAGCGTTCAAAATAGGCTTATAAGGCATATTTGACATGGTTTTCATACACTAGATGCGTACATACCATGGTGCACAAAGCGTTCCAAATAGGCTTATAACGCATATTTGACATACGTTGCATACACTACATTCGTACATTCTATGGTGCACAAAGCGTTCAAAATAGACTAATAAGGCATATTTGACATAGTTTGCATACACTAGATGCCCTTCATCTCAGTTTCTGCTAACCATAAATATTGAAAATTTTTTAAAATATACGAGCTCAAATTAAACTAACAAACTTAGAATAAAACAACAAGGGCATGTGCGATCAAGTTTAATCTAGTGCTCTACATCTTTTAAAAACCCAGTCAAATGCGTTTAGGGGTTGACAAAAGTATACAGACCAAGCCCTTCCTCGATAACATATTCTAGATAATGTGCCAAAATTTTCAACAATTCTATAAACCAAGAATTCTTCTCCAGTTTATGAGTTCACATTAAAAGAGAATCGAAACCCCACACTCCTTCGAAAGGGGAACATAAATTCAGAAAGACGTATTCTCATTGGCCAACAGTAAAACATGCTGACCACGCAGTAGTTTCGATGCAGATATGTTCATTAGTAAGAAGAGGAGTACGACAGATCGATCGACACGCTGAATCGGTGGTGTACGATGCCAGTCTCCAGAAGAAATGGCACGGAAAATAAAGATCGCCTTCGCTTGACGAACCGTTGGAAGTTCGAGTTTCGAAGATGAAGACTTCTATCTACCATCAAGTCGAATTTTATTCCCAAAATCTTCAGCTATTAAATTATTACAATTTCTATCGCAATCTACAAATCATATTCAATTGGCTACACGCCATTTAAACAGTAAGACTCGCCTTTCCAAATCTTGCCACAAGCCTACACTCAAAGAGATTGGCCACATGAAATAGTTGTTTATCACATCAGAATTAGGGAAGCGAGTTAAATCAGTGGGCTAAGAGTTGGTCTAGAAAGCTGGAGGATTATGGTTCGAGCCTATGCTCTTCCGTCAATCTGAAAACTCCTACTGCGAAGTATTAAGAGTGAAATAACTACACAGCATCGACAAACAATAAATGAAATAAATTCATTACTCAACAGTTTATCGAACTGGAACTATCAAGACACCTCCTTTGGCTAACTTAAACCCATGCAGAGTTTTAAAGTCGTTTAACATAGTCCCTCCTCGGATATATGGTGAACAACAATGCCAAAGCTTTCGATACCTGCTGGTCTAGATTTTCAAATTAACTAACAATTTCAACATCATGTACATTTGAACATCAACAAGTGGTCATAAAACACAAAACAAACACCTGGTGTTAAGGAGGGGAAATAATTTCTGTAATGGAGCCAAATGCTCATGTATTATAATTGATTGAAGAAGTTCCTGGTATTCGAATTATTTCTCTAGATGCTAACAACGGTTTCTTGATCGATATTCTATATACGCTAGGTGCTTCTATCACTTCATAACTCACGGATTCTAGGTAGCACTTTAGGGTACTAAAGTGTGATGTCACGATTTCATGAATATCGGAAATTTGATAATTTTTTCAGCTCGTTGCTTTCTCCTTATTGAGATAGACAACCTGTTGTTCCAAATGGCAGAACTTGAACTATTTGACTAGCATTAACAAGAATAACAACTGCAGCAACAACAATAGCAGCAACAACAACAATAGCAGCAGCAATAAAAGCAACAACAATAATAACAGCGATAACAACAATAACAGCAACACAATAACACTGAATCAGAGTAATTGCCAACCCAATAAAGCTGACCTAACAGATATATTCTTAGCCGCAGATGAATCTACGCAGTGTCCAATATGCTTTGTTCACCTGTTCTACTTTTTTCAACCACTTCTTAATGGTCATCGTGTTCATCCACTTGTGGTCTTGGTGTGAGGCACCGCCAAAGAAAATGTGATTCTCCGAAGTAAGGCACCACTCTACTTGATTCTTTATTTATTGATAGCTTTAATAATCTACTTAACCGGAAATGTTCGTTAGGCCGTAGTCACCTTGGTTACGTGGTGGCAACGACATGCTTATTACAGTGTTATCTAAATACCGCTGCAAAGGTGTCTATGCGCTACTAAACCAGAAATGCCCGTTAGGCCATAACGCCCTTGGTTACGTGGTGGCAACGTATTTTTCATTTTAAATTGTACTATCCAACGGTTGCAAGTTTGTAACCTACTGATATTCTCATTGTTTTTACCCGCACGTTATACAAAAGCGATGAAATTACATTGTGGATACAAACATGCGAATATTGACAACAACATAACACGCGATTTTCTACCTACTGTAGATAAAGCAAAGTAAACAAACATGAACCTTTGCATTATCTTGTCTGTCTGTCTGGACGTGAGGCTAGGTCCAGCCAACACGAGAGTTACGGATTGCTGTCCTCCACTGGTCCCTGTGGTATACTGTCAATGCCTATGACATTCTATAAACAGTTGTGTCTGTTCTGTTATAAGTCTTATCATCATTATACTTCAATCTGTTATAATTCTATCTATATTATTATTATGCTGCGCATGCCTCTTTGATAATGACAATATTGACAGTAACTGCCTATGTCTGTCACTTTACAGTTGTGTCTGTTGTGTAGCAATTTTTATCGTCATTATACTTCCATATGTTATAATCCTATCTATATCATTATTATGCTGCGCATGCCTCCTTGATAATGACAATGTTAGCATCCAAGTGTCACTAAAAACAGCTTTTAGTGCTACTCTAAAAGCATTGTGCACGATGGAATGTACGCATTCCAATCATGCAAGTGTCACTAAAAACAGCTTTTGGTGATATTCTAAACGGATTGTGCACCATGGAATGTACGCATTCCGACCATGCAAGTGTCACTAAAAACAGCTTTTGGTGCCATGCTACACGCATTATGCACCATGGAATGTACGCGTTCCAAGCATGCAAGTGTCACTAAAAACAGCTTTCGGTGCTATTCTAAACGCATTGTAAGGTCAGCATACAAGGAAACAGGGCTAGATGCGCAGACTATCCACTTCAGCTGAGATAGTCTGCACGCAGGCTACCTGGTAGGCTGCTCTTTCATAATTGAGTATAAAACTTTCCTTATTGTACGAATTTGGCGTTCCCAAAATGTGACGCTGTAGGTGGATTGAAGAACCAATCCACGTTTCTTTGTCTCATGGCACGCTTGATTTTGTCTTCGTTCCAGTCGTTAATGGCTTCCCTTAATTCTCTCTCTGAACCATGAAAATTTGTTCCATTGTCGGTACCTGGCGTATGTTTGTGTCGTTGACTGCGAGTGTACCCAAGTGACTACATCTGGGTTACGGTTTATGATCTGTTTATGTATTATATTCACACTCACTGGCGAAGTCAGAGGACAGGCTGGTCAGGCCCAGCCTGACCTAAAAAGGGTCTTCCCAGTGCCCCTCCTTCCTATTAAACTTTTCGGTGTCACGATAATAAAGTCTAGGCCACCCAAACCCAATACAAACACACGTACACATTTTCTTGAACACATCAAAGATCATTACCATGGCTCTCTACCCAGGTAGATTTAACCGACGTCGGCTCCATAGCCCATGCTTGTTTTTGTTGTGTTTGTCGGCTCCATAGCTCATTCTGGCTTTTTTTTGTCGGCTTCATAGCTCATTCTTGCTTTTGTTTTTCTTGTCGGCTCCATAGCTCATTCTTGCTTTTGTTTATTTTGTCAGCTCCATAGCTCATGCTTGCTTTTGTTGTGTTTGTCCGCTCCATAGCCCATGCTTGTTTTTGTTGTGTTTGTCGGCTCCATAGCTCATTCTTGCTTTTGTTTTTTTTTGTCGGCTGGGTAGATCTTTCACATCGGTGTTCGTGTCTTTGGCTATGCAGTCAAGGTAGGTGAGTGGTCTTCTCCCTCTGCTCAGACGTTGGAAGCGCATGCAGATAACATCGGAAACGATTTGGTCTCTGGATCTGTAGCAATGCCCTGCAAAACGCATTCTTCTTTTGGCTACGACTAAGAAATTGGGGGGATGTTATAATAGATTTCTTCTTTGGTTTTGCGTTGCTTCCATGAGATATTTTGAACCCTCATGAGAAGGCGTGTGTATGTGCCGTCCAGACGTGCAGGAACAGCGGGTAGAATGTAGGGTACTTTTCCAGATACCCTCACTGAAAAAGAATAACCCCACCACCTTTTACAACCCCCTCCCCCCTTTGCTCATTTGACTAAAGGCAGGAACAGCGGGTAGAATGTAGGGTACTTTTCCAGATACCCTCACTGAAAAAGAATAACCCCACCACATTTTACAACCCCCTCCCCCCTTTGCTCATTTGACTAAAGGCAGGAACAGCGGGTAGAATATAGGGTACTTTTCCAGATACCCTCACTGAAAAAGAATAACCCTGCTTGAGTAATAATCGAAGGTCTACCCATCCTTCGATTAATCGAATAATCGGTATTCGTTGGACAGCCCTAATAGGAACACGTTTGATCGAAACAACACTGATTTTCTTAGTCTACATAGAATGGTCAGGAAATCGAGGTCACAAGTTTCTGTCCTCCCTCTGCCTGGCGGAAGTCTCTTTTGGTCTACAAATTACGTTGATTGTGATTTGCACTTCCATGATAACAAAAAAAAGATAGTGTAGACTATTGGTTAAATCTACAACACTGAAATATGCTCTCTTCATTTCGTTTTTTTGATTATATGGATAGAGACCTTAGCCATTCATGCATTGCTTTACTGTACAACTAAACGTGACCTAGGTTTACTGCTTAGATTTCACGCCATTTTATGCTTTAGGTCCAAAACGAGAGCCATTGTTGATTATACATGCAGAGCAATAGACTTATCCTTCCAGACTTTTTGTTTATAGTTCAATGGCGTTCACATGTCCCAGACGATTTCATGTAATCGAACGATAAGCACAATTCAAACAGTAACACCTCTAATAGTTTTAAAGTATGATAATGATATTGTAACCTATTCATCTCTGTGCTTTGTCGCTGTAGAAATGTTTTTGTTCTGTTTTATTGAAGTGACAAGAAATACGTCTCAGAAAGAACCTGTTTCCGTACCAGCATGTTTCCGTACCAGCCGTGAAGATAAGGTTTTCCATCATCTTATGATTCTGTTGTAGTTCTTCAATTGAATATAAAAGTTAAAAAAAAGCAAAAAGTAGTTTTCAATTAATCTTGTCAGCTTATTTGCATTGTGGTATGAGCATTGTGACTTCTGCATGGATCAATATTTTGTAGATATACCAAATGATTTAATCTTTCCAAGTTTCCTCATCAAATAACCAGACATCTTCATAGGGGTGAAAATTACCAAATCACTTACACCATCAACAAGCGTGTTCCAGAGATGTTGCTCTGGATTCTTCCGACAGGGAAATGTCAGTCCTGGTACAGAGAAACCACTATTGTCCCGATCGAACATATAGATCTCCTCCTTGCCAAGAATCAGCATCATATATCTAACAAGAGAGAAAATTATTTCCTGTTATTTGAGGGCGTGAAACATCTATCGACTTGTATACATCCAAAATCAAGCACAATTTATTTATGAGATTTTCAGCTTGAATTTGCTTACATAGTGTCGGGATTTTCTCTGTATTGCTCCGTGTATTGCCGTGTATTGCGTAGTCATTATGACGTGTTAGTATGTTTTGTATTAGAATCATGTGAGAATGCATTTATTTTAATAAGAGGAACTTTTCGTAATTATTCATAGTGTGTAGGAACGCTGCATCTGTATGATTCAGTGAGTATTGACGTAAAACCTCGTTCTGAATGCGAGTAGGCAATGTATCTACCTTGGATTCTGGCTGCTTTCAACATGGTTCTTGGTAGTGGGTAGGTATACCAGAGCTTTTACTTTACTGTACAGTAAGTATTTGCAAGTGTATTTGATAAGCAATCATTACATTCAAAATATACAGTGTGAGAAAGTAGTTTGTGATCAATAATTCATACCCTTTCAATTTTGAATAGAACACTAGCGAAATAGAAAAGTATGTCACCACCGGGGATCGAACCCGTGACCCACGCTTTCGCGGCGTGCGCTCTACCAACTGAGCAATGAGAGGCAGCTTCCAAGTTTCCGGGGTTAAAAACAAACTTTAAGCCAGTATTTTTCTGCATATTCTGGAATAACGTGGTCATTTATAATTGACCTTAGAGGCTTGTAATCTTTAGTAAAATAGTCATTGCATAAAGATTGAGTGTAAACAGTAATGCTTTTACTTTGTAATTGCTCCTCAAAATTCTTGTTATGTAGTTTGTGTAAAATGTTACGTATCTTTTATAGATAACAGATCGAGAGAAACTATTGTTTATTAAGTTCTGTAACGTTAGTTTAGCAAGCCATGAATGAGGTCGGTCACGTTCTCTGCTGGCTCCGCTGTTTTACTGTTATTTGATCTTATACAACTCAAGCTAGTTCACGTTTTCTTTAATAATTATTCGTTTAAACCGACTGTGGATTCATCGAGCCATGCAAGTTTTCAGATTTCTGCGTTTCGTCATTCTTTTCGTCGTCTGTAATTTTTGTGGAGGTGAATTTATTACATATTCTGTAGACGTGACAAGAATTGGCCGGAGCCCGAATTACTTGTATGGTAGGCGTTGTACACTTGTATTTATGAAAGGATGGCGACAGAAAGCAGTCGATCAGCGTGGTCAAGATAACACGAGATCAGTGCCACAATTCAAATTGAATTGGAGCTTTCCCTTTTCCTCTGTTGACAAATTTGTGATAGGTGCATTTACAAGGGAACTTTGTCACTTAAGAATTGGTAAAGAAATGTTTTACTTTATGCCTGAAGTCATACCAAATTCATCAGTTGACATTTAAAGACGGAGTTCACGCAACCATTGTTACAGGAAATTGCAAGAGAACGCTGTTATCACATTCGTTTGTTGATATACGAAAGCTGTCGTACCTTGAGAACAATATCTGGTGCAATGGTCGAGATGCACCCTTTCAAATTTTGAAGTTTGCCTACCAAAACATTGTTATCTGCATAGAAATGGAGGCTCGGTTTCTATGGTTATCTGAGCCCAGTTCATACTTTTATGGACTCAGCCAAATTGAAATTGTTTGCTTAAGGCGTTGTACAAATTCAAAGAGCCGTTTCTCGTAGTTTCAACGCTATATTTTGTATACGGAAATTTAATGGCAGGGTTACCACTTCCATGAGTTCAGAATAGCCCCTCTCAATTTCTAACTCTGGCTAACTGCCTGGTTGGAGCGTATCGAGGCAAAAGGATACATCTGTGTTATTGAAAAATGAAAGTGTCACATCAGCCAGAATGACAAGGTGGAAAATATCTAATAATCGTTCAGACGAATTGACTGGCAAACGTTTTTAATTTTTCTTATTTGCTCAAATGTAATGATTGAGAAAGGATAGGGGAAGAGGTGTTTGGAAACGAGCGTACACGTGATATCACATCAAGTTTAGGGTGCCGCTAATATCTTTTCATAGATCGGTTAATTTGCCGATGGTTTTTCTCTTTCGATTCTTTACGTTGATAGTATGACGGATACCAGGCCAAATTGTTGAAAATGACTGGTAAACAGTGCTGCTACAAGGCAGCTTAGATCTGAAAGGGCACTGATTTGCTTTTTAAAAGTTCTTGATGAGCATTAGCACTTAGAGCCATTCTTGTTTAGTATATCTCCTTTCACTGCACCGGAGACTTTCTCGCGGAGATGAGGAAACATTCCTGACACTGGTCAAATCAAATTTTTGACAGACAAAACAGGGTAAGATCATGTTACTATCTTTGCATGCTTAATAGTCCATTGTCGGTTAATGCCGTATCAATCACATTTATTAAGCGAATAGTCGTTTTTGATAATTCTTGCTTCGAAAACAACCACTGAGGCCGTCCGATCGATGAATTGGACAATGTTCCTATGTTAGTATAATTTGACTCACATATGGGAAATTTGAATCAACACGTAAAAGATAAATACACTATGATTACCGTATTACCTCGCTCTCTAGCGCACCCATATATAAGCTTATAAGTCGTATCCGGATTCATTCAAGTGTGAAGTACCCGTGAATATTGTCCGCTTCTTGTTCTTGTTCTTGTTCTTGTTCTTGCTCTTGTTCTTGTTCTTGTTCTTGTTCTTGTTCTTGTTCTTGTTCTTGTTCTTTTTCTTTTTCTTTTTCTTTTTCTTTTTCTTTTTCTTGTTCTTGTTCTTGTTCTTGTTCTTGTTCTTGTTCTTGTTCTTGTTCTTCTTGTTCTTCTTGTTCTTTTTGTTCTTCTTATTCTTCTTGTTCTTCTTGTTCTTCTTGTTCTTCTTGTGGCTTGATATCAACCAACCAAAATTCATTGTGCATCAATTAATTTTGCTTCACATAAAACCTTTTTTCCTGCGAGTTTCAAGGAACTCTGAGCAGTTAAGGTCTTCCAACAACATAATAAACTATCCTAATTATAACACCTTTATTATCTGGGGTACTGTACTTTGACACTGAAGTTTGCACAAAGGCACTCCTGGGTACTTGCGAGGCCACGCTATTGTTGTCACTGTCCCCAAAGCTGCCAACGCTAGTGTAATTTAAAGGCGAAAAAAAGACCGTGCAAGGAATGGATGTAGTATCTGTTCTCATTGATGACAGATGCTTTCCATAATCCTCGAGAGGCGGTCCTACTGGGCTTCATCTTAAATGCAGGGTGCGCAGGGAGAGCATAAGCTTCACATAAGGAGAAGTATAGTCTTCGGGCTGTCTCTATCTATAATAAGGCGTGATCAACTTAAAGTACAGAACTGAATCCTTACAAGGTTAAGTTGTTTACTTATACAGTACAAAATATAGTTAGTACAATATCAAGATAGTCATTATAGTAATTGCTCTATTTTAGATGATGGGTGTTGGAAGTCTTGACTTGATTACTAGTTGACGATGCAGACTAAACTAGACGCCTTTGGTATATTTAAGTATCAGAAATTTTGCACTTAGCATCTCTAGTTTGACCTGTTCTTCTGTGATAATGTTCAATTTCCTTTTGCTATTTCTTCCCTAACTTTAAGGTGCTATTATAAGATATTATCAGTGATATGCCCAAAATGGTCATTGCCTACTCAATGCTCCTGTACTATTGAACGTTTGCATGTTCTCTTAATATGCCTTGACTATTTGCATTTATTCAACAAATGGGGGATGACATTTTCTGGCCATCTAGAACTGCCAATTTTCAAAATTTTGCTTTTGGCACCAACGATGATGATGTCTCATTGAAACAATAAAATCGAGAAATGCTTACCACAGTTTGGTTCTGAAAGTTAACAAGTCATTATGCCAAACCGCATACTACTACTCTTGCCTCTCTTCAATCTTTCAAACTGTGTACATCTTGGTTTCCATATACGTGATCTTGTTAGAGTCGATTTTCTTTAGCGTTTTAAATGTTAAATATTTAGCCTTACAAATGTGAGTTGTGTCAATACGCATGCAAACGAACGGCTGATTTGAAAAGACACATGAGGACTCATAGTTGTGAAAAGCCTTACAAATGTGAGTTGTGCCAATACACATGCAAACAAATGGCTAATTTGAAAAGACACATGAGGACTCATAGTGGTGAAAAGCCTTACAAATGTGACTTGTGTCAATACGCATGGAAACGAACGGCTGATTTGAAAAGACACATGAGGACTCATAGTGGTGAAAAGCCTTACAAATGTGACTTTTGTAAATAAATTTTCCCAAGCCCCACCAATGGTGGCAATTTGGAAAAGTCTCACCCCCCTAATTGTAGGTGGTGCACACTATGTTATCCCACCTTTTTAAGTTAATATACCTCCCATTTTATCAAATGCTGTTGGCATTTTTATGCCCTGACTAATTAACTGCCTGCTATTATTAGTTAGGAGAAAAAACATATGAAATTTTCAGCAATTTTTCCTTGTTGCATTTATTTAAGCCAAGGTTGAGAAGAAAGAATTTGAAATGATATGTTTGTAGACAAACTAAGTAAACATGGTGTCACTATTTTCCACAACACAGAAGTTCACGTTCAACGGAAGCCCTATTGTTACTTGTAACAAATGGAAAGCTTGTTCTTTGGTGAAGACAATGATATGAATTGTTATGATATTGGACGGTGTTTTCATCAAGTGACAAACGCAGCAAAGTCAAAAAAAAACCAAAATGTGGAAGCGGCTCGTTGGCTGCGAGATGTTATACTGGACAACGCTCTATCGCAGCGCAACTGATATTCCAGTAAGACCAAGGTGTCGAGAAATAACTCACAGCAACGGGAATTAAGCTTTTTGACGCCCAAATTGCGCACCAAATGCAGGTACCACAGCAGTACTATTTCAATTCATTCGTAATATCACTGTCCGTAAGTAGGTCTCCGATAGCTGCTTTTTACGACTTCCAATCAGAGTACAAGGTTTACTTGTATCTAACTGCTGAGACACTAACCATACACTTTTTCAGATTTCTTAGCTTTACTGACGAAATCTAGCTTTTCTATGTGCTTACCGTTTGCCATTCTTGTACACGGATGAATCTTTCCTCTACGTAAACTGTCTGTACGCATCTAGTGTATCCAAACTATGTCAAATATGCGTCATTAGCCTATTTTGAACGCTTTGTGCCACATAGAATGTACGCATCTAGTGTATGCAAACTATGTCAAATATGCATCATTAGCCTATTTTGAACGCTTTGAGCACCATGGATTGTACGCATCTAGTGTATCCAAACTATATCAAATAAGCGTCATTAGCGTATTTTGAACGCATTGCGCACCATGGAATGTACGCATCTACTGTATCCAAACTATGTCAAATATGCGTCATGAGCCTATTCCGCATAAACACCATCAGTTTTTTAAGCTATAATTGGGATCAAGTCTCCAAAACGTTCAGGTTGTTTTCTCTCTCGTATTGATTCTTTTTTTTCTGTTAGATTTGCTACTTCTGCCTCCAACTCTTTTAAACTTGGCAAAGATATCATCTTTCTTACGCATAAAATAAACCCGGCAGATTCTGCAGCACGTTTTTTTATGAGGAACACGGTTGCTAAGGTGTGAGGCCTCGATTTTGTTCAAAATCTAAGCAACAAGCTAAGCAACTCAAGGCTTCAAATGGTGCACAAAGCGTTCCAAATTGGCTAATAAGGCATATTTGACATAGTTTGCATACACTAGATGTGTACATTCCATGCCGCACAAAGCGTTGAACATAGGCTGATAAGACGTATTTGACATGGTTGGCATAAACTAGATGCGTACATTCCATGGTGCACAAAGGGTTCCAAATAGGCTGATAAGGCATATTTGACATAGTTTTCATACACTAGATGCGTACATTCCATGCTGCAAAAAGCGTTCAAAATAAGCTAATATGGCATATTTGACACACTTTGCTAGGAAATGGAAAAACTCTGTGAAAAACTCCAGAGCCTACAGTTCCTTTCAAAGTATTCGTTCCGATCACAGGATTGTTTCCTGCAGAATGATAAGCTATCACAAAAACAAAAGTATTGTCATTGACCCAATGAAGAAAATAGACTGGAGACAGGTCGCTAACAACGATAATCTTTCAGCTCAGTATACCGTTACTGTCCACAATACTCCTTTTCGAAAAAAAACTGTTCTCGTTTTCAACCGGTTTCAGAACGAGACTGGGTTTGCACATTTATTCAAGGAGTGGATTCTCAAGACGGCTGTTTAAAAGGGGTTTTTCAGGTGCCCGACCGCCTTAGTCACGCGGGGTGACCCTTGCGGCGTCGGTTCCCCCTTTTCTGGGGTTGAACCTAGATGACGCTATCACCCTCCCCACTCTGGCGGGGTTTCTCAAGACGGCAGTCGGGCCTTTTTTAATTTGGCCTGACACACTCCTTTTGGAAATGGGATTCTCAAGACGAGGCCTGCGTAAGTTGTTTACTACCTGAAGAAAAGTTTTGAAATTTCCGTGTGGTTTCTACCAATAGTGCCATTGAGCGTAGTTACACTATTTGAACATATTTCGAATGCGTTCTGCACGCTGGAATGTGAGCATTTCTATAGTGCCATTGAGCGTAGTTACAGTATTTAAACATATTGGGAATGCGTTCTGCACGCTGGAATGTGAGCACTTCAATACTGCCATTGAACGTAGTTACACTATTTGAACATATTTCGAATGCGTTCTGCACGCTGGAATGTGAGGACTTCAATAGTGCCATTGAGCGTAGCTGCACTATTTAAACATATTGGGAATGCGTTCATTCCCTTGCCAATAAATCTTACAACGATGATAAACAATTTCCTACTAATAGAGAGAAATGGCATTCTCTAAGTGAAAATTGCCAAATCGAAATGATGTCAATAAGAAATATACATTTATACTTCTGGATAAAAGTAACACTTGCATAATACATCTGATTATGGATAAGCAACCTAATTGATGCTACTTTAAGTGTTGCAGCAAGACAAGTGGACAAACCTCCAAAACATCTTTAAAAGTAGGTTATAGGGAGGTTTATACAAGCAGTGCACTGTGTTCGTAAGATTCCCACTCTTAACCACAGGAATACGGACTTCCGTTTGACGTCTACTCCCATGGTTTTGGGAATCTTACATGACGAGATAAGTATAACAGTGATAAGATGGGACTCTAATACTCATCTTAATCCTTTACTTATTCGTATCATTGTAAGATTCCCATTCTTAATCACAGGAATAGGGACTTCCGTTTGATGTCTACTTCGGTGGTTTTGGGAATCTTACATTACGAGATAAGTATAGCAGTGATAAGGTGGTACTGTAATACTCATCTTAACACTCTGCCCTATGGCAGAGTCACATTGCTTAGTGGCGTTTTTGGTCTTTGAAACTCGAGGCGGTTGTTTCCTTTTAGGAGCAGATGCTTGGCGAATATACGATGGCACATGCTGCTTAATTCGGTCAACCAACCTCAAAGTTGTGCGGCCACCGTAGCCAGCCTCAAACTGGCATGAAAATTGGTAAACTACCTTTTTGGTTGTATAAACTACGTGTGGAGCAACTGCGCTAAAACACTCATTTTCTCGCTAGGCCTATTTAATTAACCTTGTTGTAATGGACCCTATTTCATGAAAGAGAGCACGTTCTTTTCTTTAACTGAAGGTTAAACTGTCTTGTAATAACTTTTGGCGGGAAGGAGGAGTGCATGCTACCTTCTGTCTGCTTAGGTGAAGTATACGTCGTAAAACGTCAATTGTTGTTGGTCCACCATAGCATCAACATACTGTGTTGCTTTTCGAAATATTTATTATGGCCTGATTTTCAGTCTTGCATTATTATCAGTGCCGGTTTTTAGCAAAAGGCGGCCCTGTGCCATAAAGTGATGTGGGGGCCCTTAAGCTGCGTTTAAATTAGGACCGAAAGCTGTTTTTAGTGACACTTGCATGCTTGGAATGCGTACATTCCATGGTGCACAGTACGTTTAGAATATCACCAAAAGCTGTTTTTAGTGACACTTGCATGCTTGGAATGCGTACATTCCATGATGGAAAAAGCGTTTAGAATAGCACGAAGAGCTGTTTTTAGTGACACTTGCATGCTTCAAATGCGTACATTCCATGGTGCACAGTGCGTTTAGAATAGCACCAAAAGCTGTTTTTAGTGACACTTGCATGCTTGGATGTATAAATAAACTGTACATTTAGTTATAAATCTTTGATAAAATATCAGAAACACTCAAGGAAATAACTTTAGTACAAAATATATAGACTTCCTTATCATAAAGTGTTCAGGAAGTAACTACGTAATGACACAATTGCGCAACTGACTTTATGGGTGTAAGTTGTTTTAATGTATAAATAAACTCTACATTTAGTTATCAATATTTGATAAAATATCAGAAACACTGAAGGAAATAACTTGAGTGCAAGATATATAGACTTCCTTATAATAAAGTATTCATGTTAAATATGCGTCATGAGCCTATTTTGAACGTTTTGTGCAACATAGAATGTACGCATCTTGTGAATGCAAACTATTTTAAATATCCGTCTTGAGCCTATTTTCAACTTTTTGTGTACCACAGAAAGTACGCATCTAGTGTATACAAACTATGTCAAATATGCGTGATGAGCCTATTTTAAACGCTTTGTGCACCATGGAATTGTACGCATCTGGTGTATGCAAACTATGTTAAATATGCGTCATGAGCCTATTTTGAACGCTTTGTCCAACACTGAATACCACTCTAGGTGAACACCAATCACCGGAACAAGCAGCATACCGAAAAGATCATTCCACCATTGATCATCTGCAAGCTGTCACGCAAGTACTGGAAAAGACCAATGAGTACAGAATACCACTCAATATAGCCTTTGTGGACTACGAGAAAGCATTTGATTCAATCCAACACCTGGCTGCATTTAAAGCCCTGAGACAGCACAGAGTTCAAGAGAAATACATCAACATCTTGAAAGAAACCAGGGAGGTACAGCACAGATCAGAACAGAAAAACTAAGCAGGGAATGTACGCATCTAGTGTATGCAAACTATGTCAAATATGCCTTATTAGCGTATTTATAACGCTTTGTGCACCATGGAATGTACGCATCTAGTTCATGCAAACTATGTCAAATATGCCTTATTAGTGGATCTTGAACGCTTTGTGCACCATGGAATGTACGCATCTAGTGTATGCTAACTATGTCAAATATGCCTTGTCAGCTTATTTTGAGCGCTTTGTGCACCATGGAATGTACGCATCTAGTGTATGCAAACTATGTCAAATATGTCTTATTTGCGTAACACAATACAATAAAATGCAATACAATACCATAAAATGTAACACAATACAATAAAATGCAACACAATACAATACAACATAATAAAATGAAATAAAAAACAATACAATAAAATTCAACACAGTACAATAAGATGCAACACAATACAATAAAATCTAACACAGTACAATAAAATGCAATACAATACCATAAAATCTAACACAGTACAATAAAATGCAATACAATACCATAAAATGTAACACAATACAATAAAATGCAATACAATACCATAAAATGTAACAGCATCAACTGCATCAACTGCATCAACTGCATCAACTGCATCAACTGCATCAACTGCATCAACAGCATCAACTGCATCGCCTGCATCGCCTGCATCGCCTGCATCAACTGCATCAACTGCATCAACTGCATCAACTGCATCAACTGCATCAACTGCATCAACTTCATCAACTTCATCAACAGCATCAACTTTATCAACAGCATCAACTTTATCAACTGCATCAACTGCATCAACTGCATCAACTGCATCAACTGCATCAACTGCATCAACTGCATCAACTGTTAAAATTTTTTATACCAATAACCAACTTTTCACATTTCCATTTTCATCATGAACTGAATCTAGCGTGCCTGTGTGTATGTTGGTTCATCCGATTCCTTTTTCTTCTCGGAAAGACCAGGGCCAGGTTTCTCGGTTTCCCCTGTCTTTAAGTGAGCACCTAAGTGCTTAGGTGATTCCCTAGATAATTTAGGTGGGCACCTAACTAAGTAGGGACCTAAATTGAGTTTCTCATCGAGTCACTTAAATAGGTGTCTACCCAAGTCAACTTAGAAGAGCAGTGCTGAAGTTTTGCTACCCTTCTTATGAATTGGGATGACTATTGCCTTCTTCCAATCCCTTGGAAGCTTTCCTTGTGTTAGCAACAAGTTAAAATAATTTTACCAGGGGCGCTGAAATAGCAGGGCTTAACAAGATTGCGCCTTTTATCAGCCTTCTTGGAAAATTTTCACCAATGCTTTTTCATCATAAATTCAAAATATGGTCTCTGTTCTGGGAGTCGGCTCCGGTAGGGACGGCGTCGGCGTCGAGCCGGGGAGCGTCCTCAGGTCGCTCAGGCGTCGATGACGATGACAGGTGCAAATTTTGACAGCTATTTGATACCAAGGGGAGATCAGGTACCTTAGCAAGCACGGGGTTGTATCCTGGGCGTGACAATTATTTTTTGAAGTCTTTAGTCCGAAGAGTTACAATCAACAAGATGGATGTAACTTTGTGACGTGAAATGCTACGTTTTGGTTACTTGCGCTTGCTATGACTGGATTCGGCATGTGAATCAGCAGAAGTAAAGTAAAACGATCTCCTTGTTTGCTCCTCCTCTCAGACCTAGCGACGGATTTTACTCAACATTCTACGATCAAACCACATTTCTACAGCTTCTTTGTTTCTTCGAGTTTCCGCGTGCAAAGCCCAAGCTTCTGCCCCATAGCCAAACTGACCAGACAAAAGGTTTATATGAACCAACTGACTTGTTCAGTAACTTCTTGGTTCTAGGTGAGGCCAAATCTAGGCTCCGGTGAGCTCTTTGAGACACACATGACTTTTGTCTTTTTACAATTAATGCTCACACCTTTACTTTCGCCCGATGCCTTTGCTGCTTCGAAAAGTGGTTGAGCACCTTATCAAATTACTGAAAAAGCTATTTGAAAAAGGAGAAATCGAGGTAGAAAAATGTTCTGAGGTGAAAGCGCGGGCCCCTTCTTGAGCGCAGGGCCCTGGGCTACCGCCCTGTCCGCCATACCCTAAAACCGCCCCTGGGAATGGGTGCTAAACAAGAGAATGAATTTGTATAAAAATAGACCTAGTCGAATCCAAACTGAAGGGAGTTACCAAAGCTCTGTGCCGTTCTAATAAAAAATCCACTGTCGGACATGATAAAGAACATATAACAACAATTAAATATATCTGATTCTCGCTAAATCTGAAGGTTTTGCGAGACAGTTTGCGAGGTCGTAGCGAGTAGTCAAATTAGCGAGTCTTGTGAATAACGATATTTAGCTAGCGAGGGGCTTAGCGAGACAGTTAGCGAGCTCGCAACGCTAGCGAGGCTTTTGGGCATAAGGCCCCATATCTGTGTTAGAGGAAACCTCGTTTGTTTTGTAATTATACTGTATTTGGGTATTCCATATTTGGTTACCCCAGCTGTGACTGATTGACTAATATACTGTGGATGGCGATCAGCTTCTAAAATATCTTGCCTAAATACAACGTATAGATGTAGAAATACTTTAGAGATACTAAAAGCCCTTAAAAAATCAAAATGTAATTCAAAAAGTATGTTTTAAGGCCTAATTTCTGAATATTGCGTAACATTTCATAGCCAAAGATAACGTCATTCACAGAAAATTAAAAAAATTTCTTTTTTCAATTTGTTGCAATAGAGTTGAACTATACACGTGCCAAATATCTTTGTAATAGCATTTGTCGATATAAAGTTATAGTGCCACGGGCCTACTAGCCACGTTTCATCATTTACAATACAACGAAATTTGACGATAACCTGTAGTGATACCTAAGCAACTACTTAAGCAACTCCAGGCATGATTTTGGAAAATTGCTAAGCAACTCGAGGCCTGACCCCTAAAATGGAGTTGCTTATAAAAAGAAGTGTAGTTCGTTATGTCGTTTTGTTACATTGGGAGGATTTGCACGGTGCTTGTTGGAGAAAACGAGGCGAAATGGAGTTTTAGTTCGTTATTTCGAGACGTTCGTTAAGTCAGGGGCTGGTCATGTACACGTTTTTTCTAGTGTATGCAAACTATGTCAAATATGCCTTACTAGCCTATTTTGAACGCTCTGTGCACCATGGAATGTACGCATATAGTGTATGCAAACATTGTCAAATATGACATATTAGCCTATTTTGAACGCTTTGTGCACCATGGAATGAACGTATCTAGTGTCTGCAAACTATGTCAAATATGCCTTATTAGCCAATTTTTAACTCTCTGTGCACCATGGAATGTACGCAACTAGTGTATGCAAACTATGTCAAATATGCCTTATTAGCCTATTTTGAACGCAAACAAATTTAGTGTAGTTGGATATGTTTTTTTGAGCGCCATGGTGTCTATACTCATTAACGTTTAGATATGTGACGTTGGTTCCACTACGGTAGTGTAAAACTCAATACTATTTACCCTCTTGGGGGTAGAATTGTAATAAGGCAGAAGTAAGAATTCTCTGGCAATTTTCACATTGATTCAACCTCATATTTATTATGACGTCTTCTGCAGATCCTTTTTTGAACTACGGCCTAGCAGCTTGAGTTCTCATTTAACTCAATCCAATTCTTAATAGGTTCCGTATTTCCTCTAATTATAGACCCGTCTATAATTAATTGAGGGCACCAAAAGGGGGTCTATAATTAGAGGGGGTCTGTAATTAGAGGGGGTCTTTAATTTCAAATTTTAAGTTTTCAAAAAAAGGAGCGTATAGAGTTTCAAGAAAAACTACGAAAGTACATTTATACTATTCATCGTTACATTTATAGTTTACACCAATACCTTTTCATCATTACATTTATAGTTTACACCAATACCTTTTCATCACTGAATTGCAGCCGAAACGAAAAACCGTTTGCTTTTGTTCCTTTGACTTTACAATGTACTCACACCATCAAAAGATATAAGGTGTGGTTAGCTTATACACTCAGAAGATGGGTCCAGTAAGTAAATCCGCTGCTCCCCGTGGTAAAGTGAGTTAGTGTCACCAGAGCTGAGGCTTTACAGACTTGTTGTTATTATTATCTATCGATAAAGATGGCATCTTCAGACAGTGAGGAAGAGGTACGTCCAGTTGTGTACATCTCTAGTACTTGAAATGCTTTGATTTGGTCAAGGTTTGACAGTAATTGTCCAAAGTTCCTACCTTGCAATTCTCTCCACCAAACAAATGTACACCGCCTCTCTTCTCTTGCTTGCGATCCATTGTCAATCTAAGGCGAACCGAAAACACTCATTATGCACTGTGAAAGTACAGAGTTTTGCTATATCCCTCCGCTAGTGCCATTTATTTTTCGTTGAAGTAGTTTTTGATGAAGTTTTGCCAGATGTTATATTGCATTCAATCTGTTTTTTTTATTGGTAGCATAATTTACCTCCCCATAGGACCTCAGAAAACATAGTGGCTTGGTTTCCAATTAACTTAATATATCCTGTACGACAGCTAGGGCATGGCACAATAGGCCCACCATCACTACGACAGTGGTAGCCGCAGGTTCACTTCTTGCCTGAACATGCTTTATTACATCTGTAACCGTACAACCATAACCTTCCGGACTATACAATTCGTGCGATGTTGGGAGCATAACACGCACAGGGGGCAGGTTCGGATAGCCACAGTCAAAGATATACAAGGGTGGATTAGGGTTTCCTGGTACGCATGTCCGAAGCCATCAACCTTTTGAACTACTGTAACTGTTACAACGTGAAAAACATGGGTTTCCCCGAACATATCATCTTACTCCTAAAAGTAATGTATGATGAACAAAAATCCGCAATACGCACAAGGTATGGAATAACGGACTGGTTTGAAATTGACCAAGGAGTTCGACAGGGATGTATCCTCTCCCCACACCTCTTGAATTTGTACTCCGAGAACGTCATGAGAAATGCACTGGAAGTGCATCAGGCATTCATCCACCCCGACAGCAGGCACAAAACAGCTTTTTCTACCCCTTGGGGTCTGTACGAGTGGAATCGTCCAATACTCCTACTGCCAACATGGTACCACGGTCCAATACTCCTACTGCCAACATGGTACCACGGTCCCATACTCCTACTGCTGACATGCTACCACGGTCCCATATTCCCACTGCCAACATGGTACCACGGTCCCATACTCCTACTGCCATCATAGTATCTCACTTTGTAGTGAGGTTCCAATGCTGTTGGCTCGTTGACTCGCCAGAAGTCTCAGCACTTGGCATGCGAAACGTAGAACGAGACGCGGGCAAAGATATATTGGGAAAACGCCCGTTTTTTGACAGTCTATAGGCTACCTATCCAAATTTTGACAAAATGACATTTTACCTGAATTTTCAGCAATCAGTTTTGTTGATTTGACTTTAGTTCTGAAACTAAAAATCCAATTATTTAGAGTAAAATTTTAAGCTATATTAATTAGTATTTTCTCAGTTGAGAAAATACTAATTAATATTATTAATAAGCTGAAAACAGTTTTATTGTGCTTCATTTAAGAAGAAGATCAATTTTGCAAGGTTTCACTTTGATAAAATAAAATTTTTGGTAAAATTCTAGTTCAGAACTTAATTTTTCCGCTCCTTTCCTGGCCAGCTTGCGAGAGAAAATCGCTGCCATCTTTCGTCATGGCCAGAACCCAAAAGAAGGTTCCTCAGCAATTAAGTCACACTCTATGATTCTATCGTACCTGAACAGTAAAGGAACATCGTAGATTGCACGTGCAACTCTCTCTAGCGCAAGACGTTTTCTTACTTTAAGATTGATGTTCTTTGTTTAGATCTTCATGAATTCATGATTTAGAAGTGCACTGGGAAAAGGAATGTCAAATAATGATTCTCGTTTTTCTCCATCAATTATCCAGTACCTACTTGCCCCAGTAAAATAAAGAACTACTCAATACGTTTGTTTTGTTTCCTGCTTATTTCATTTGGTATTGCAAATCCGAAATTCTAATATAAAAATTGAGTAACTAAACTGACAAACCCGATTTAAGGCATGCTTAAAAGATGGTATCAGCAAGGTGTCTGCATCAGTTCAAAAACGAGCAGCCGCTAATTTGATTTGTTTCATCGCAAAAGTTTCGTAGAGGCATTAAGAACATCGGTTATACATGGAATTGTTTTCATCCGGAGCGACTGGTCTTCCTGTTGTTCCTGCACCAAAAGGTACGTGAGTTTGGTATATTGAACATGTAGCCAGTGCTTTTCTACAACTTCATTTTCATTGGTAAGAGTTTCTCAGACCATTGCTATAATTAAATTTCAAAACATTTCAACGTTTGTGAGTTAAGGGCAATTCCGGATTACGTTTTCATGGGGCCAGGCGCGCTTACAAATCTAGCCCCCCTCCTGTCCCCACTCCAGTTTAAATGTTGGTTGAAGATACAATCTTTGCAATTGAAACGTACATTTAACGAAACTTTATTTTTCAAAGAGCCAATCAACTTAGACGACCTGAATGGCTTGTGTTTTTGGAACAATCAGCGTCCGTGACAATATTAGTTGCATAAGCATAGTGGAAGAGCTATTTCGTGCCATAATCAAAAGTGAATAAACTGTGAGAGCATCGTGACTATGAAAACCTGGACAACTTCTCTCCGTCGGATTCGCAGACCCTAACCATAAAGTCTGTTTGGGTCTGCAATGCAGGAAGTCTAGCCCTTTCCAGCCAAATCAGGGTAATGTAAATTAAGGCCATGCGTCTAGTGTGCCAGCTGCCGTTTTCGTTCATACTGGAATTTAAAGCACTTGGGAGAAAAACTGAAGTCTCTAAAAGAGACGTCAAGGTGACAAGCAGATCAGGATTACAATAAGGCGTTACATCCAGGTTTTTGCTTTCCAGGGATGCTTCTAAGTTCACTCGCCATGCAAACACTAAACGTTCCCGTGATCCTTTGCCAAGTATGTGTATTTAACGGGCGTAAGGTAAGAATTCGACCTCTGTGTACGACACAGAATGCTAGTATTTCAAGATTTAAAGTACCCACAGCACTTAATTGATAGGGCCATAAAGCATTTTATTGATGGTAAAGTAGTTGCCAAAGGAGAGAAGCCCTCCCCATCTGAACAGAATAACACTTTCCGTATTTTGTTGACATTCAAGGACCAAGTCTCGGCCAATGTCGTTAAGAGACAATTAGGTAATTTCAGTATTAGAGTTGGGGCTGCTATTTTACCCATATCCGTAAACCGCAACCTAGGCGATATTTTGAAGAATAAGGAACCCAAGACCTCTCTTATTGTTTCCGCCATTAAGTTTTGACTTTAGGATCTTCCTTACTCGCCTGAAGTATTCAGCTTTGATGTTCTTCTTCATTGCTTCACTTTTGATGTCATCAGCTTCTAATACCCCTAAGTATTTGTACGAGTCCTCTTCGCCCAATGATTTCTTCTTGATTTCTTCTTGATTAGGGAGGCGCACCCTATTATTATTAGTAGTAGTAATTTTGCTTTAGTAATTAATTTAATCATTTTACGATGAATATTGCGTGTATTAAGATAATTTAGATATGCCTGTAAAAATTTTATACAATTATGAACCCCTGTAAAATTTTCCTTGCCGGCAATATGTTGAAATCTCAAAAGGAAACATTTCGTTATTCTGCAACGTCTATAGATTTTGTTCATAAATTTCAGCCTCTTTGTTTTACAAGTATACCACGATACCACAGCATTGTGTGACTCGTTATTGATAGGATTGGAGGTATATGACATTTGAAGGGAATTGACAACTAGAGATACATGTCGAATTGCGCGAGTTTAAACCATTTACCTTTAAATTCGAAGACAAATATCAGGGGTCATTTGAAGAAAAAACAAAAAGATTTTAGAAAAAGAGAAAGTTTTTACAGAAACCCAAAGATTTTAGAAAATACGAAGATTTTAGACAAACAGAAAGATTTGAAAAGACGCTTGTTTTCTGATCAGTAAAAGTCAAAGCATTCTTCAGCTGTTTTTTTTTATCCCATTTCATAGCAGTATCACTTGTTTTTCCATATGAGAGTATCTCCTCCTTTTCCAGAGCTTAGAGGCACCTATACTGGCCGATGGTGTTTGGCACGAGAAGGGTTAGACCGCTGGAAGAATATTCATTGACTACATGCAGATTTTTTACCTGGTATACATTTCACTCCATCGAAATATATCCTAGATGCTCCATCTTAAGTTCATAACAGCGATTAGAATTTTACAAATTTGTTGAAAAAATTATCAACTGAAGTATTGAATAAGCCAAACACTTGCAAGAATACACGTTTTATTTTATAAGCAACTCCATTTTCGGCGTCAGGCCTCGAGTTGCTTAGCAATTTTCCAAAATCAGGCCTGGAGTTGCTTAAGTAGTTGCTTAGGTATTACTACAAGTAAGAATATGTTGTAAGATGGTGTGTATGTAAATATATATGAAATAGATGGCAAAGATGTTTAAAAAAAAATAAAATTATTGTTTCTGATACTCTCAAGACTGTTCTTATATCCTGGTTAATGGACTAACGGATCACAACTAGTGGTCTTAGGTAATATAGCTTCTTTTTCTTTCAATGTTTATTTTATGTCCAATATTTTCCGAATGATTCTTGCTGTTCCAAGTAAACAAGATTTTTGCAGCATTTCAGCAGTAATTTCCAAGTCCAGCTTCTTCATTTCGTTCTCTTGTGCCCTTACTTTCTAAGTTGGTGAGCCGCCCCTGTTTAGTATTTACGTAATTCTATTGTCCTCAGATAGTACATATTGTATTCTTTTTTTTGTTCATTTTCCATCTACTCACTGTTATGCGTGTATCACTCTCGTTTCACTAAACATTCTAATACTGCGAGAATTCTCAATCTTTGTAAGTCACAAATGGTCAACACTTCAAAATTCAAGATCCATAGTTGTGACTCCCTGTCCACTTATTTTTGATAATCTATGACAACGTTTCCAGTACAAAACAAGAATATTGCACGAAATAGCAAAAACATTGTGTACTGAAAAGCTTTTTTCGTCTGACACTCCTCAGATTACTAACGTCTGAATGACCGAAATGGAATGTGTAAAAGAGTGTACCTAACTATATTTTGAAGGAGCCAATCAGAAATTGAACTGCTTGAATGGCTTGTGTTTTTGGACCAATCAGCGTCCATTACAACTAGATTAATTGAAGAGGCCTAGTGAGAAAACGAATTGTTTTTGTCCGCATTACAAAGATTTTCTTGCTTTTATGTAGACGCAAACTTTAATTACTGTCTAATTCCGCACATGCGCAGTTTACACCTTTCTTAAATCTCTACATGTTGGTTTTGATAAATATTACAAGTAAATTTGAACGAATACAAATGTTTCCTTAATAAGTCGTTACACAGCTTTCGCTCATCAGAATAACTGAAGGAAAAGGTCCTTCCCTAAATGAGTAGGGTGGGGAAGTGTAAAAAGGCGCGTTCCTGATAAACTCAATCAATAACACATATATCCTTTAGCAACTGGAAACATTAACCTCTCCTCTTCGAAGCTGTAAACTGCAAGGCAGTGCCTTTAAAAGTTTCTCTCTGAGATTGTCTTGGGCTGATTTAGCATTGTTCTTACCCCTGGACTCTTTTCTGATCAAACACTACTCCCCCACTTCTTCAGGTTCCTACGCATTTACGTTGTAGAAGAATTGAAGTTTCTTTGAAGCCATAACTCCAAGCTGTTGTCAGGTGAAATTAAATTTTTGTCAAAGAAAAATCGGCAAAAACTGATTCAGATGTGGCTGCACAAAAATATAATAACTGGCACAACTTAATGTATGATCGAAAATCATTGAAATATGGCGACTTATGCAATACCCTTAATCAGAGATACGATTGTAAATTTATAAATTTAAGTTTGAGTGCAATAGGTGGAATAGCAACTAAATGTAAATAGTTTCTGTCAATGTTAAATAGTTTGAAAGTGACCAATAAGAATTATCTTTTGAAAAAAGTACTTCTTTGTCTAATAAGAGCTACATACTAGGGGTGTACCGATCACAGATTTCACCGAACCGATACCGATACCGATCCAGCCTCCCTTGATCGGCCGATACAGGGGAGCTCATATTTCCTTTCAATTATTACCATTGGTAGTAAATTCTCTTATTTTGTCAATTAAGACGGTGTAAATAAGTGTTGTGGATAGTTTTATTCGAGTTATATTTCTATTAGTGAACTCGACTCCAGATGTATTCTCAGGACATTTGCTCTTATATATATCTCTAAAGAATTACTTTCAATGAGAGTTTCGAAATATCCTACCTTTTAAAGAGATTTTATACTCCCTCATTTTTCAATGTCTCGTCAATCTTTCAAAACCATTTTATAATACCTGGCTATAGTTTGGTACTGAAACCAAGTACATTGCATCATGGGATTAAAATGGCTACTGCCTCAGTATGAAATTTATTTCCTCCCCACATAATGGTTTGTGAGATATTTCTGAGCCCAAATTTGGTCGACAGATACAGGAATGTTAGCTGTTGAGCTATTGAGCTTGTAGTAACAGTTGTTCTTCTCAGCAACACTTAGTCTTACTATTGAGAGACAATCTCAAGTCAAGCTAAACTTATTCCTTACGTATTTGTAATAATTTATGCAAATTGACATCAGTTACCACTAACTGCTCTACCCACTAACTTAACTTCCACTAACTGCTCTACCTACTACCCACTAACTAAACTACCACTAACTAAATGCAAAATATACTATCAAGATATCACTATGGTATCACTATCATTATCATGCATGAGAGTAAATTACGCACATGAAGCTCAGGTCTAGTGTTTTCTGATAACCTTGCCTCAGTTTACACAGTATCTGTTGAATATTCTCGACCTTCTATACCGCGCGAAATGCTAGTTTCTTGAGCAATATTAGACATGTCAGTCTCATCGGTGGTGTACCGAAGAACGAAATCAACCTGCCATCAGGGGCGGCGCCACTAAGTCAAAAGTTGGGTGCTGAAATATAATTCCCCTTTTCTTTTCAATTTTCATTGTTTTCTATCTTCTCTTTGCCAAGCAAAAACATACCTTGGCAAAAAAGAAGAAGTGGAGTGCTTAAAGACCCCAACAATTCCCGCTGCTACTGGTCACTGTAGTGTCCACGCATGGCCACAGCTCGTTACCAGGCCACTTCCTGCTGATAGTCATATTAAAGTTGAAATGTGCTGCCCTCATGCATCCGCGGTATTAGTATCCTACCTCTGTAAGTAAGGCTTTACAATGGCCGCTACATCACGAAGGACATCTTTTGGACGTAGTTTAAGGCCCTTTCAGACTCTAAAAGTGCTGTGCTAGTCAACATTCCCTGTCTGATATAAGATGCACCCACCATCTCCTTTTACGTTTTCTCCCACCAACTATCAGATTCATAAGAGCAATAACACTGTCTTCCTCACAGGAATACATCTTTCTACTGAGCAGGTATTTTTCAAACATGCGACGTGGCAATAATAAATAGGATGTAGTAATGATGCAAGCGTAAACGTTAATGATATCAAAACTATTTATTGCAAATAGGACTAATGTCAGCTAAAGTAGGCTTCGTAAATCATAGCGCGTGACAAGAGGGATCGTATCGATTACTGGTTGTACAAATGCAGGACATTGAAAGTGTTCTACGACAGAAAATGTTTGTGACGTATCAAAGCATGTGTTCATTAAATTCATAAAATAAAGACGATTCAACATTGTGATATAAAGTTTCATATTCTTCAATTTAAAGAAAGTCGATTGGCTGGACAGAGATCCATTTATGTTTAATTCAAATGGCGCAGCAAGGTTGGTCTCTATAGTTTAGTATAGATAGTATAGAAGGTGCAGGTGGTTCAGGGGCCTTGTAAGCTAGCCAAGCTACCATAATTACATTGTTTCTAATGGCTTAGTAGCCCTGCTGTTAAGCCCAGCCCTTGAATATAGTAATATCTTTAACCGTAGGTCCTTAATGTCTGGACATTCTTATGTCATGTTCCCCAAACAAGAGTTGAATAACTCAATTTGTATGAAACGAAATCTTTCGCGAATTCTCCTCCAGTCAGTGGGTACGGGGAAATTAATTAATTCATATTTATTGTGTTTCAGCTTTGAGCCTTCATCAGTGCCAGACATACATATTCGAAAGATTGACACTAAAGTACTCAGCAGACACATAGCAATTATTGTATATTCATCACGGAGTGGAGCATTACCACAATAGCTTGCTTTCTTTTTTCAGTAATGGAGCTGAGGGGATTCGAACCCACGAGCCATTGGTTTGAAAACCAACACCTTAACCATTGGACCATCAATGCTTACCCTCGAAAACTAAAATTTTGAAATAGGAAAAGAGCCTTTAATCACATTCTTTACCATTTGCAATCATAAAATAATCTAATATCTGCATTTTTTCCACTGACAAAGCAATTACCCTCGAAAAAATAAAACTTTTGAAATAAGTAAAGAGCCTTTAATCACATTCTTTACCATGTGCAATCATAAAATAGTCTAATATCTTGTTTTTTTCAACATACGTAGCTATTACCCTCGAAAACTAAAACTTTTGAAATAGGAAAAGAGCCTTTAATCACATTCTCGAGACATCGAATTCACAGAACAATAGACTAACAGCGGCGATTCCTGACAATACTTTACAAAGACCCTGATTAAATAAATCATAAGGGGATGATTTCAGCCACCCCCACCCAAAAAAAACACACACCTATGGACAAAATACCCCATAACTACTTTACAGCTGCATCGAGTTTGACAATATTTTACTTTAAATGTAAATAAGTCAATCAGTTCCTTTCAAATTTAAAAAATAGATATACGTTTCACAGTTTAGCAGTTATGCACAATTTTTCTAAGCGCTCGCACGTTTTCGGGTTAAAATATGTTTGGTTGCGACTACTTGTATTCTCATTTTAATACATCAAAGGTGGAAAAGGTAGTTTTATATAACGCAAGCATTTCTTTAACTTGGTCTTGAGAGCAGAAACTTTTATTTTGATAAAACTGGTAATTCTGATAATATTTTCTTTGAATCTACGTTTCGAGGATAGTTCTTATGTCCAATAATTCCCATTTAACTCTTGTGTACAAACTATTTAGCAAAACAAGATAATTTTGCTAATAAATAAAAAATTAAACTTGTCGATATGTATGCATACGACAGATGGATCTTTAGACTAGTGAAAGAAAACACACGATACGAAAAGGTTGGCCATCCGATTGCTATACAGTTGTCACAACTGGATGACTTCTCATGAAACTCAGGGAACCTCGTGGAGTGTAGTCTCAGGGATTATGGCATACTATTGCAGTAAAGATGTGATTGTACAAAAGGGGGCATTTAAAAAGAAGAATATTGCACGAAATAGCGAAAACATTGTGTACTTAAAAGCTTTTTTCGTCTGACACTCCTCAGAGTACAGTCCTTAATCCTATTACTAACCATCCCAGTCCTTAATCCTATTACTAACCATCCCAGTCCTTAATCCTATTACTAAGCATCCCGGTCCTTAATCCTATTACTAAGCATCCCAGTCCTCAATCCTATTACTAACCATCCAAGTCCTCAATCCTATTACTAACCATCCCAGTCCTCAATTCTATTACTAACCATCCCAGTCCTCAATCCTATTACCAAGCATCTCACTCTTACATCAATCCTAGTATCAAACTTCCTGATTCAAAATCAACCCTAAATAAGAAATAAGATATTGATTTTTAAGGTAATTTGTGCGGACCCTCCAAGTATCCCAAAAAGAGGTTTCTGTAAAATATCCAGGAGTTATATTGGGTTCTTTGATCCAGCAATTTGTGGAGTTACACCAGAATATATCTTATAGATCAACCAACCTTTAACGGTTTTTAGTCGTTTATTCTGATACTAGTGCATTCTTTTTCATTTTAGGAGGACCAAGTCGACACTGTCATTAAGCAAAAAGTGGAAGGTAAGGGTGAAACGTTGTATTGTCATGTTATGTAATATAGCAGTGTATCCTACCTAGGATGCACACTTGATGAGAACCTTTCTGGTGCATCGATGGCTACTAAAGTAATAAGTTAAATAAATGAAAAACTTAAATTTCTGTATAGACAACAAAATTTTCTTGATTATCCCCCACGTAGGTTACTCTGCAATGCCTTAATTCAACCTCATTTTGACTATGTTTGCAGCACATGGTACCCAGTTTTGCCTTAATTTAAAAAACAGAGCAAGCGTAGAAGTCAAAGACTTTAAGGAAATAAATTGGCTGCCAACAAAGGGGGACGGACTGAAAGAGAAAGCACAGGATCGAGTAAGGTGGCGAAAGTTCGTTGAGGCCCTATGCATCCACTTGGACACGACAGGAACATGATTGATTGATTGATTGATTGATACATATATATACAACATGCAGACAACTGTTATGTGCCAAAACACATTTTTTACTAGCAATTAAATCACCCTCCTTCACTGCATTGGGTTAACAATACGTACTGAGTGCAGATTATGTTCAATGTATAGGTGTTCCATTAATATCATTTTACCTATATAGCTGCTTGTTCCCCTTTTGTAAGCTGTTTGTGAAAGTTGTGGCTGCCTACGGGCTTGATATGTGAAAAAGGTATTTTGGTCAAGTTCAAGTTAAAATACTTGTTGCAGTAGTGTAGTGAATATAGTGTACTAGCTTTTTTGAGAACTTCGGAGATTACAAATGATGCACAATGATTAGACGAGGGAAAAGGCAGAAAATTACAGCGATCAAGTAAATACTATTGTGATGAATCATGAGTTAGAAGATTTCATAAACATTGGCATTAATTCCTGAATTATTGATGATTGATTTGAATTTAACTTTCCAGCTCTTTTCAAAATAAAAGTTTCTAAAAAGTGCGTAATAATTACCCTCCGTGACTATACACATATTTTACCTGCACTTTATCAGTTTTACAAGGAACTAAGCTTTCAGTAATGGGTACAGTAAAAAATCCTTAAGTTGTTCATATATTTTCAAAAGCCTTATCTGCTGTAATCAATTTAACTCGATTTCAATCCCCTCTCCATATATGGATCTGCAGCATCAGTTAGACTTGTTTGGTGATCAATGCTCTGTAAACCACAATTTTAAACTTTTCAGAGTTTCGTCTGATACCATAAAAATGGATTCCATAAGTAGTAGTTACGATGGAGACGAAAGTGACGCTGATGGATTTATAATTGATGGAGTAGTTTATAGAGCCATTCTAAATTTTATCAATCGATTACCCTTGGAGGTAGATTCAGTGTTTTAGATCTTCTGGTTTGGGTTTCTGTATTTATGTTATCTTTTAAACTTTTCAGAGTTTCGTCTGATACCATAAAAATGGATTCCATAAGTAGTAGTTACGATGGAGACGAAAGTGAATTCCCAAGAGCATGGGAGTAGACGTCAGACAGAGCTCCGTATTCCTGTGGTTAAGAGATGGAATCGTACAATGAAACGAATAAGTAAAGTGTTCAGATGAGTATTACAGTACCATGTCATCACTGTTATACTTATTTAGAAATGTAAGATTCCCAAGAGCATGAGAGTAAACGTCAAACGGAGCTCCGTATTCCTGTGGTTGAGAGTGGAAATCTTACAATGGAACGAATAAGTAAAGTGTTAAGATGAGTATTACAGTACCATCTTATCACTGTTATAGGAATCACAATCAGCCACCTGGTTTCACCATTTCTGTCTTGATATTTTCTGTAAAGGATTCCTTGTCTTCTTTCAAGTTTCCCCCATTGTTTCACGAGTAGTAGGACTTGTGGATTGTCCCTCTTCCTTTCTTCTTGACTGGGCTTTTCCCCTCTCTCCAAATAGACAATGTTATGTATTTTAGATTTGTTAAGTTTATTATCAAAATAACTTAATAAAGGCTTTATTGAACTGGACTTTTAAAATAGCCTCCGTTTGACTCTATATAGCCTCAAGGCCACACCTATCAACGATCCTCCATAATTTTTTTCTTGTTCATCCTGATGGTATATAGGCCGATTGGGTAGCTTTTATACTGCTAATTACAGTCAAGTTAACAATGCGCACGTGGTTCATCCTGATGGTATATAGGCCGATTGGGTAGCTTTTATACTGCTAATTACAGTCAAGTCAACAATGCGCACGTGGTCGATTAAGAGATTATGGCTACTCCATATTCATGCACACTAATGCGTCTGGCGTGGAAGAAAATATTTTGCCTATCTCACCTTTAAAACCCAAAATCCGTCACTGGGTCTGAGAGGAGGAGCAAGCAAGGAGATCATTTTACTTTACTTCTGCTGATTCACATGCCCGATCCAGTCATAGCAAGCGCAAATAACCAAAAGGGAGCGTTTCACGTCAGAATTTTGTTGACGGGGGTTTACATCCATCAAAAAGTAATTATCACGCCCAAGATACAACACCCGTGCTTGTTGAGGAATGATCTCCCCATGGTATCAAATAGCTGTCAAAATTTGCACCTGTCATCGTCATCATAGAATTTCCGGGTCTGTTAATTCTACTGTATGCAAACTTTGTTAATTATGCGTTATTAGCCTATTCTGAATGAGTTAAGTATATAAGAATGAATGCATATAGCGTATGCAAATAATGTCAAATATGCCTTATTAGCCTCTTTTTATCGCTTTGTGCACTATGGAATGTGTACATCTAGTGTATGCAAACTATGTCAAATAGGCGTTATAAGCCTATTTTGAACGCTTTGTGCACGATGGAATGTACGAATCTAGAGTATGCAAACTATGTCAAATATGCCTTTCTAGCCTGTTTTGAACGCTATTTCGATCTGGTTTCGTACTTCCACTGAGTATTTCTCCCTACATTTGGGGTTATTCGTGAGAAATTGCCTAAATATCTTTTTTCAATTTTGTGTTATCATCGTCAGCTGTATGTCAACTGGCAAGTTCTTTACTATTCTCTCCATTTTCATGGTCTTTTGGATTCATTCTACACACGTATAATCATGTCCTTTATGTCATATAGATTTCACTTCCTACCATTTGGACGTCTTCCCTTAAGTCTTCCTTCAATTAATGTTTTCAAGAGACGCTCATGTCAAAGCCTTTCGAACTCTTCAGTAGGGTTATAAGAATTCTAAAATGATTGACAGTTCTAAAAGATTTGTCACTCAAATGTATGGCAACTGGTTACCAAGGATGGGACACCCTTCAAATCGGCTGTCAATTATTTATAAATGCCTTAGTTAATATCATTAAACAGAAAGCCTTTCGCACTCTTCAGTAGGGTTATAAGAATTCCAAAATGATTGACAGTTCTAAAAGATTTGTCACTCAAATGTATGGCAACTGGTTACTAAGGATGGGACACCCTTCAAATACTCTCTAAAAATACGTTTTAATTTAAGGTGATTTACAAATAATAGAATTGTTGTGTTATTTATTCCTAGGCTTAAACTTCTTTAATTAAAAATTTGACCTAGAAATCAACCATTTATAGTGGATACACTACAAATCATGGAATGCATAGTTAGTGTTGATCTAATGTATTTTCTACTATAAAAACACGACTATCTAATGACATGCATGTCAGAGATAAAAGTTAGAAACTGTTACCTTCAGAATGTAAGGAAAAGAAATGGCCCGTAAAAGATTCTAGGGTACTTTTTTCATTTGAAAGATTGTTCCTGATCAGACCATTTCGGAAAGAGAGGGTTCTTCCATTCGTTGGTTATGACACTTACCAAAGTGTGTTGCATTGTATAACAAAGGCAACCCATAGGCAAGCTGATGCTACAATAGTCGTTGTAGTGACTTGTATTTTGAATCAGTATTGACCAGGGAATCAGATGTTGCCACACTTTTGATATCGTAGCCTTAGTGTTTAGTTCAGAACAGGTCATTCACAAGACTGTTGTCTTGTTTTTATTAACCCGTTTTAGTAGCAGTAGCAGTAGCAGTAGCAGTAGCAGTAGCAGTAGCAGTAGCAGTAGTAGCAGTAGCAGTAGCAGTAGTAGCAGTAGCAGTAGCGGTAGCAGTAGCAGTAGCAGTAGTAGCAGTAGCAGTAGCAGTAGCGGTAGCGGTAGCGGTAACAGTAGCAGTAGCAGTAGCAGTAGGAGTAGGAGTAGCAGTAGCCGTAGGAGTAGCTGTAGCTGTAGCTGTAGCTGTAGCTGTAGCTGTAGCTGTAGCTGTAGCTGTAGCTGTAGCTGTAGCTGTAGCTGAAGAAAGCGCTTGCCCAATAGACAAGCTTGTTCCCAATTGGTGCGATACATGGAGTGATGCTCTACAACTAATTTCAACGTGTTCTTGCACAACAGCAAAATGGGTATCTTGTAACTGTGCTAGGTCTGCCCTACTGTGGGTGCCGTGGAATGTGTAAATATAGTTCAATCTGAATATTGAAAGGTTTGTACTTGAAATATTTGAATTTGGGTTCTTCTTATCAAACAAGGTGTTTTTGAATTTACTGATTTCTTTCATTGCGATCCTTCTGCAAGAACTTGGAATTTTATGCTAAAAACCATTTGAGAATGAGCAGATGCTAGATGTGCAAAATGTCTTGAACCTATTTTTACTGTTTTGAGTGAAGAAAATTACTATTACCTCTTGGTTGAGATAAACATGATCATCCATTTGAGAAAGCAAATCCGTTGAATTCAGGTAGACTGTATCATATTGAATGTGAACTATTTTGGTCGTTTTTGTGATGTTATGATGATGTAAAGACTTTATTGCGTACCAATTTGTCATCAATTTGCCAATTTTTATTCTTGTTATCAAGGCTAAATCTGTCCATTGTTTTGCAGGGCTTCCTTCTTGAAGCCTTTTGGATGTTTTTTTTCAACGTGTCTATTAGTTATACGCATATTTTAGACGATTGAAAGCAAGTGCTTATATCTACTCTATCTATTTGTAGTGTCTGTTGCTCTTACAGAGAGAGCTAGACAACAATAAAGTACTCTACATATATATATGTAGAGTATGCTCGACAAAGGATTTTACTCATCCGAAAGCTCGCTTGTAGCCATCAGGCATTTTAGTTTTATATATATTTTAGTATCATGGACTTTACGAATCTCGTGCATGCAAACTATATCTAATATGCCTTAATAACCTATTTGAACGCTTTCTGCATTACGGAGTGTACGCATCTAGTGTATGCAAACTATGTCAAATATATCTTATTAGCCTACTTTGAACGCTTTGTACGCCATGAAATGTACGCATCTACTGTTTGCAAACTATGTCAAATATGACTGTTACGCATAATTTGAACGCTTTGCGCACCATGGAATTTACGAATCTCGTGTATGCAAACTATGTCAAGTAGGCCTTATTAGAAAACGTTTAGCAAAATGAATCCGTTACTCAACGCAATATTCAAGTTTTGTACCACAAACCAACTTTTCAAATATTGTGTAATAACTCTGACGGCTTGTTGTTGCCCTAAGAGTTATACTCAACCTAAGACCACAGTTTCACAACATGAAGTAAAACTTAATCTATTACAACAATTTCTAACTACAGAAGACTCTATTGAAATAAATCATTACATACTTGGCGCTTTTATTCGAACATCTATCGTCTTCCCTCGCATTTTCCAGGTAACTTGGAAAATCCGCAAAGAACTTCAAGGGAGAACGCCAAGAAGGAAACTACAATTGTGACAACGTTTCGTCTATTCTTAAAGACTTCGTTAATTCACGTTAATACCTCCAATGTACAAGGACCTCACGAAGTCTTTAAGAAAAGACGAAAAGTTGTCACAATTGTAGTTTCCTTCTTGGCGTTGTATTTGTCACCATAGTATAAAAAAGAACTTAAACCTACATCAATAATTATAATCTCTTGTTGCTGCACAATAGTAATCCATGGAGCTCGTTAGGTTGTGTGAAATTAAGGAACAAAGGGAAGGAAAGGAGAACCACGAATCATCGAAGGAACGTCACCAAAAGTTAAAGGCGAAAGGGTACGTTTTGCAAGTATGGTAGTTCCATTCATGTAGGACACGGAAGGGTGGCAAATGTTTGACATAGAGAGAGATGTTATCTTATAATATAATGTTGTGGCGTAGTTCTCATCGAGATTGAGAATAAGTTAAGGTTGTAATCTAGTAATGTAATTTCTTTTTTAAATTGATTTACTGTTGACGTTAATGTTGCTTAACTTCGCTTCTTACGGTTCTGCACGCTGGAATGTGAGCATTTCAATATTGCCATTGAAGGTAGTTACAGTACTTGAACATATTGGGAATGCGTTCCGCACGCTGGAATGTGAGCATTTCAATAGCGCCATTGGGCGTAGTTACACTATTTGAACATATTTAGAATGCATTCTGCACGCCGGAATGTGAAAATTTCAATAGTGCCATTGAGCGTAGTTGCACTATTTGAACACATTGGGAATGCGTTCTGCACGCCGGAATGTGAGCATTTTAATAGTGCCATTGAGCGTAGTTACCAAGCAAGTGCTGCCCTATGGCAGAGTCACATTGCTTAGTGGTGTTTTTGGTCTTTGAAACTCGAGGTGGTTGTTTAAGTACACAATGCTTTCGCTATTTCGTGCAATATTATTGACAATCTCTCAGTCAAAGATCCCTGATGAGCAGTGGGCCCAATTCTAAAACTACCCTAAAAAATAGTAAAACCACCAAACAAGCTCATTAATAAATAAAGGGCTGCTGGGGCGTCCAAGGTGACCTCTATTACTAACCTACTCTATCTAGCATACTCTAATTCTCTCAGGTCATCTGAACCTTTTAATTCAAATTGAAGTTGCAGTGAGCTATTTCTCACTTACTGTTTGGACACATATATAAAACGAAAAATTACGGTGTCATTCTCAGACACTGGTATTGCAAGGCAATTTTTTGGCAGGTAATATGCACTTAATCTAGACTTGGTCAATGTAAGATCGTTGAGTACGTTGAATTCGTGTTTTTTTTTATTGCGTGTGTTCTGCTCGTGTCGTAGAAAGCGACCCATGGCAATGGCATGTCTTATCTTTGGAGCCACTTTTATTAACGCACGAGGGTCTACAAAAGTCAGATCTCAGGGTGGTGCGTTTCCACTGTAGCTACATGGTGCAACGACTTACGACACATTATTTGCCAGGCCTCTCTCTCGCAAGCCGTTAAGCTTTACGCGTTCTTGCATTCTTGTTCTTACTTCGTTTGATAGTTATTTGTGGTTATTTAATATATGTATTATATAACTGTATTTGTATGTCAGGTCAAGTTACGCTTGCTACTGGTAACATGTAAACCGGTACAACCTGTTTCATGGTCGGGCGGTCGGCGACTGTTTATTATGTCGATTGATAACCAAAAATATATTCCGTGTGAAAACGGCCCTTAATTTGCTATGATTTAGAAAAAAAAAAAAGAAGCGTAAGTTGTCCCAGAGAGTCTGCTTTCTGGCGTTTTCTCAAGCACTAAGGCCTGGAAAAGTCGAAAAATTTGGTCAACAAAAAAGGTTCGTAAATTATGATCACTATGTGTTAAATATGTAGACTGATGACTAACAAAACCATTCCGTGTGAAAACTGTCCTGAATTTGCGATTAATTAGGAAATATAGTAATACCGTGGTCAGTTTTTAGACAATGGGATTGGAAATAGTTTTGCAGCGAGTTATACATCTTTGTATAGCAACGCTCTTAGTCATGGAACATTAGGAACAGTCAGCTCCGGAAGTGTGGCCATGTTCGAGCACGATTCAGGGTAAAGTCAGGCGTTACTAAATACACAGTCTGTTGAACAAGTGTAGAGTGGTACTTATGATGATATAAATGCCTCCAGCTCGTATTATGGAAGTCGTGATCACAGTCACCATAACCGTAGTATTGTACCTACCTCTACTGTTCAGACTGTTACATAATAGTGATGGGAGTGGTTATGCTATCAATGACGGTGCGTTACAGATGGGTCAGTGGGACTGGAAAAGTGGATTTGTAGCGTTACGTAATCATTGAATGACCCCTCAATAGTATGGCAGGTGTATTATTATATGAGACGGACAAGCGAATGAGATTCACATATTTAAGACAATGCTAACGGGATTGCGGTTGTTCAGTTCTTACCAGTTCCTTGGTTTTGGTTTCTGTTGGTGCATTTGTTACTTTAGGAAATCTGGAAGATTTTATGCAAATATATACAAATAAATCCAACATCTAAATGTTGTCGACGCCCTAGTGCTACTGATGACTACCATTTCAACGCAGACCCCTTATGGCATCCAGCCGAAAATGTAGTTTCTCTAGTTGGTATACATAGCAATGAATTTAAAACTCAATTTACAACATCACCTTAGTTTGTCAACAGTCAAAGCTACATACAGAGTTATGACCAATAAAGCTGAAGAATTTAAGCACTTTTTCTCATAAACAATACATTATAAGCGAAGTGGTAATATATTTTCTATATCAGTGTGTACTTTGCGTATATCACATCAATTCTTTATTTCATTTGTATAATGTATGTATTTGCGCATTTTCTGCATTATCTCATATTGGTTTGGTTACTATAAGGCAAAGCCATTATAGTTTAAAATGATGAAAATTATCAGTGTGTACCTTGCGTATATCACATCAGTACTTCGTTTTATCGGTACAATGTATGTTTTTGCGCATTTTCTGTATTATCTCATATTGGTTTGGTTACTATAAGACAAAGCAATTATAGTTAAAAAGGGTGAAAATTATTGCATAAACACCATTGTCGACAATACCGGTATTGCGATCTCTAAAAGTGAATATAGCGGGAGTCTTGGTAATCACTTAGTTCAATGTACAACAGATTTCACTTGATAATAATACATGAAAGGGTAGTGTGTGCTTCAAAAACGGTGACAAACACATTATAAAAATGGGTAGAGTACGTGCGTAGTTCTTATCGTTTGACAGGACAGTGCGTACATCATAGAAATCGACGTACAGCGGATAGTGGAGGAGTACACTACATGAACATTTACTACTCAGCTTCAAGATATATGCTAAGCGGCTACAATTTAAAATATTCTAAGTACACGGATAAAACCTTCGTCCTTCTTGTTTATTGTTTGGCCGTCCCTTTTAATCAGCAGTGCCTCTGCTATTTGCAGGTCAATATTGTTTTGTGTGCGGTAGCATATTGTCATGTTGTCGTAAATGTCAATTGTCTCGTTGTGTTCTTGTACGTGTCCTTTTAGGCGCTATTTCCTTTTGGTACCCCCCTCCAATTTTTCGTGAAATCGATTAAGCAATGTTTGTATGACCTAAAAATTAGGATGAATCATTACAACATTGCCAAAATCAATATTTCTGAAGAAAATTTCATTACGACAAGAAATATGAGGATTTTTCTGGGGATGTCAAGAAATTGTACGGGGGGGGGCAATTTGGGGCAAGAAATCAGCTTTGGAGGGGCAATCCCCCTTGCCCCCATAGCTCCGTGCCTGTACCAGTGTTTCATATAAACGAAAATTCACAAATCGTAATTCCTACATACCAAACTCATCGTGAAATATTTTTGTGATCAAGGGAGCTGGCGACAGGTTTGTTTGAAGTTCCGCGTTCCGACGCAGGATTTTCACACCGATGGAATGGAACGTGCCAAGCCACGGCATGCCTTCCACCGCTTCACCCACCATACGGCCGATACGCTCTTTCATCTCGCGGGCTGCTTTGTTGGTGAAGGTGACTGCTAGGATTTGGCTCGGGTATGCCCGTCCGGTTGCGAGAATATGCGCGATCCGCGTCGTTAGAACTCGTGTCTTGCCGGTTCCCGCGCCCGCGAGCACCAGAAGCGGGCCATCGAGCGTTTGGACGGCGTCCATCTGTTCCGCTAACGTTAACAGTCTACATTTCACCAGGTTATATATGGTGGCTGCAAGTCAATCAGTAGCACAATGGCATGGCTACATCTAGTTGTTATCTGAGTCAACCATGATGTAGATCATCCACCGTATATCAATACCAGATAATAGATTCTGCAGTGTGAGGAGACTTGGTAAAGAAAATGGCCAAATATTTGGAGGGTATCAAAGGCACTCTCAGTCGATATCATTAGCGAGAGCATATCTGGAATGAAAGGCTGCAGTTTAATAGCAATATCAATACCAGATGGACATCCGTGAAATTTTGCTTACGACCTCTCGATGATGTGTGACTCGACACGGATTCCCTAATGCAGTAAAGACTTAAAACATTTCTCGTCAACTTAAAATTATTTCGGCAAGATCTCTTGCCCCAGAACGGGTGAGATTTGGGCTTTTCCACTCGCTCCTTGCAAATATATGAACAAGTCATCTCTTACTGCACGTTGGCGTTACTCTACAAGGGTACTCTACAAGGCTTCTTTACTCTACAAGGGTACTCTACAAGGCTTCTTTACTCTACAAGGGTAGGAGCGGAGGAACGAAGCGGAGAGGATGGGAATCTAAAATCTAAGTTCTCGTTTGGAAATTAGTGGATTATCTGGATGAACAGATGAATGAACTGTTGGATGAACTGATGGATGAATGGATGAATGAACGGATGGATAAACGGATGGATAAACGGAGGATTAATGGAGGGGAGGAAACGAAAGTGGGTCGTAATATCTTACAATAAGCAACAAATAACTTCTGCATTCGCCAAGTATCCATTAATTCTATAAAAAACACCAACGGAATTCAAACAGCGATTTGGCTCTATTAGTATTAATTCTTTTTGCATTGACTATCGCGTGGGTCCTTCTAGGCGCGAGGCCTTTAACACGGGTTACAGGTGCCATTAACCGTCACTACTTACGTAGAGCAAATGGCAAAACGTCATGTGGTACAAAAATTTGTTAACCCTATCCTTCTCGGTTAGCTTTTCCAGCCACCCCTACCCCCTAACCAAAATTGCCTACCACATAATGCCCCTAAATGGTTGAGATGTTTTTATTTATTAAGAGCGATTTTTTTATTTTTTACTTTTATTCAGAAATTATTTCCGTTAGAAGTTGGTAGCAGTACTTCTAGAAGTGTAGAATGTAATAGGAGTGATTGTGTGGAGATAGAAAGCGGAAGGAATGAAAGGGAACCAGTGTCACGCACGCGGCGCGCGGCGGTATTAGATTCTGAGTGGAAAACTCGTTTGATGGTTGACCCGGTTATAGCATAACCAGTCAAGGGGGGAAGTGTGTTGTAATTTTCCCACTCATTTTAATTAGCACATTGTAGAGCTTGTTAATTAGGTGATACCAATGTCATGGGACGGGGTCAAAGCTATGAGTGATGAATCTTTCTTAGCCGAAATTTCACCTACAAATACAAGGGGCACATACTAAAACAAGGAGGCTTTGACATTACGTTAAGCTAGTACGTTTTTCACATACACAAAAGGAATAGTCACTAGACGCTGTACACTGATCAGCCGTTATAATAAGTACCGGCCACAGAAACGAATATTTGACCAATTTAGTGCATGATAAATATATCTTGCACATCCGTTAACAGTGATGACCAACCCGCGCCGCAGTTGGAGCATGCGGCCCACGGTTAAAGAGAGTTGAATAAAGAGTGGGGTCCATTTAGTAAACTGATGCATTTTGCTTGTGACATTAATCCTACTCTGTTCACAGAATCTATTAATCATCCTCTAGACCAGGGGTTCTCAAACTTTTTGGCTCGTCGACCTCCTAATGAGATTTTAAGATTGCCATTGGCCCCCTACATTTTTATTTAAGGAAAATTATTACAATAGTAAATACTAAGTGTAAAATAGTGGTGGTGGTAACGAGTAGTAGTAGTAGTAGTAGTAGTAGTAGTAGTAGTAGTTGGAATGTACGCATCTAGTGTATGCAAACTATGTCAAATATGCGTTATAAGCCTATTTTGAATGCTTTGTGCACCATAGAATGTAGGCATCTAGTGTATGCAAACTATGTCAAATATGCCTTATTGGTCCAATTTGAACGCTTTGTGCACCATGGAATGTACGCATCTAGTGTATGCAAACTATGTCTAATATGCCTTATTAGCCAATTTTGAACACTTTGTGCACCATGGAATGTACGCATCTAGTGTATGCAAACTATGTCAAATATGCCTTATTAGCCAACCTCTCCATGCACCTTTCCTGGCCTTCAAACATCTGTGACAAAACTGTTTCCGCGGCCCTGTTGGTGGCGTCCTGGGCCTCAACGTCCTGCGGAAGAGCAGCCTCGGAAACCGCCAAGCAGAAAGCTGACGTTAGCAGTGCGTCGCCCTTCGGTGAGGAAGTTACACGCATGGCCGTGTGTACCTTGGGGGACACAGTGTTCCTAACGAGAATATCCGTTTTTGTTTCCTCCCGCCGTCTGACTGTTTCGGCGGTCACCTCGAAGTCAGGAACTCGATCTTGATGCAAGAAATTTGGTCAGCAGGCTTTGATTGGGATGACAGGATTACAGGGGAACTGCAGGACAAAGTAATGTTGTGGTTCTCCAGAGGAGAAACTGTTAAAGAATTAAGCATAAGTGAGCTATGGTGGTCTGGACCAGAATTGCTCAGACAGGAAAAGTCAACATGGCCAAACAAGGCCCCTGAGTGTAACCAAGCTTGCGTGGAAGAAATGAAAGGTGGTAACCATGCATTTCTTGCCACAGAAATAGATGTTCGAGTTATGGATCAAGAATGTCTGTCTCTGGCGTGATCCCAAAGGCTTCTTGATGTTGGTTGCCCTGCGTTGATTTTGACTTGGTTGAGGAACAAAAATCTTTGTCCCCCTCTTGCCTTTCTTCCTGGGACTTTGCCGGCGAGGCTGAGTTCTTCAAGGAAGCCTCGGCAACGATGTCCAGTAACCTCTGTAGGCCCTCTTCACTGTCAGCGATCAGGGCGGCGTCGTCAGCGTATCTGATGTTGTTGATACGCACTCCATTGATCTTGACTCCGTCCTCTGAATCCTCGAGTTTCCGGATAGTACATCTCTAGTGTACTGCTCTATATTAACAACTTAATATTATGATATCTAACGCACTTTCAGTACATTGTTTTTTAAAATTATTGTGAGACCTATCGCCCTCTTATGCATCCCATCCCGCCGCCACAGTTACTCCTACTTAACGAAGCTGCTCGTCACACTGATGATGATGATGCGGTTTTACGCCTTGCACTCCCCTGTGCAGGGGCTAGGGCGGTGCCCACATAAATGGGACTTTTGTTTGGAGCTTAGAGCACTTTAAGACCGGATGCCCTTCAGTAGCCTACAGTACTTTGGAAATTTTGTCTAAAAAAAATTAAACTTCACTGTTAATTGTTAATTGAGTACAGTACTTTGGAAATTTTGTCTTAAAAAAAAACAAAACTTCACTGTTAATTGTTAATTGAGTACAGTACTTTGGAAATTTTGCAAACACACTTTAAAAAACACTGTTATGATGTAAAATAGACGGCTAACTACCAAGATAAGACCGCTATGTAGCCTGTCATGTTTTCCAAAACCCATTTTGTAAGTAAGAAAGTATCATCGAAAAGAGAGGTCTTGATATCGATAAAACTCGTCCACCTTTGGCTCTAAACGTTTCCAAATTTGATCCAATCACAGCAAATGATCTGGTCATAGTGTCTGCAATTCCTATATAGACGTTTCCGGTGTTTCATACCAGTCCCCCTGATAAGCAGGGGGGGACTCCGCAGTTTGCGGGTTAATCATTAGCACCGGGGGCTACGGTACACAGATGTATTTTATTGTCAATGCACAAGAGAGTTACATCATGCCCAAGGATTAGGGTTAGTTGGTGCTCGTGTGTTAGCGCTGTATAGAATATAGAAACTACTTACAAAGTATTTAAAACTTTCTTATACCCTTCACAAGATTATTAAAAAATAGTCAATAGATAGATAGATAAAAAATAGACAATCTATTTTACATTCCCATATGTTTTCCTAATAGTGTTTGAATGTTGTAACTTTTTTTATAGCCGTAGACAGTGAGTTCCATAGGCAGTGTTCCGTAACCTCTAAGATTATACTTACAGATCTTAAGTTTAAAACTTTTTTGTAAATAGTCAGGTCCTTGATGATTTATGCACTTATAGTACAGCGAATAGTTTGACTCTGGGTCCTTCCTCACTCTCGACAAATCTTGTCTAGCGCCTCAAACAGAAGTCACCCTTGAATGACGGGTACAGCCAATAGTTTGACTCTGGGTCCTTCCTCACTCTCAACAAATCTTGTCTAGCGCCTCAAACAGAAGTCACCCTTGAATGACGGGTACAGCCAATAGTTTGACTCTGGGTTCTCGCTTACTCTCAACAAATCTTGTCTAGCGCCTCAAACAGAAGTCACCCTCGAATGAGGGGTACAGCCAATAGTTTGTGGCCTGATTGACACGAAATTTGGTGACTTTTCCTAAAATTTACCGGGAAGTCTTATGAGGAATATATGTTTTGAAATGTTGTTTGAAATTTTGCTTTTCCGTTTTGTTACTTTTCTTTCAAAACATGACTATTATATCTTTAAACTTAGATTTTATTTCCTGTATTTGTACTGACGATTTCGTATTGTCAAAACGTGAAGTGAAAATGCAAAATTTGTTGAAATTCCGCAAAAAATGAAAAAATGTTGTGCAATAAGTTGAAGTTCGCTAGAGAACCATATTTCTCATCAGTTTGAACGTAAAATAAGCCATCATGGTTATTCAAAATTCCGTCCTCGATTAAACAAACTTGAAGGCCATGGCTGCAGCAATGGCTGCAGCACATAGTGGCCAAAATCCTAAATATACATAAAAAAATCTCTCATAAGAAAAACTTGCCATTGATGCTGATTTAGGAATGATAGCTTTTATTTAAATTAATGGTAAAAGTAAAACAAAGATTTTGGAAATTTTTAAAAATAGCCGGAAACAATGATAAGTCTCTCTTTTTCTATTTTATACTTACCATGGGATGATCTGCAACTTGCGGAACGGACTTGCCTGGTCCTAATGACAGTGACAAGTAAAACGCAATAGTCGTGCGACAGCTTAAATATGAAAGTGCTGGATAAAGGTACGTATTCCTGTTGAACCGTATATAGAAAAGGACAGCTTACCAACTGTGAATACCTAAGTTTGAACCAATTACGAACAGGTTGGTATCTGACAAACGCGTATTCCCGTATACTGAACGTATACCGTTGCCAATTTTGCTCCATATATAGTCAAGGAGACTAACTACGAGGAAGTAGTTATTAACCAGGGAAATGAAGATATGCTAATTTCACCCACCATGGGGGGGGGGCAGTTTATCTGTCTTTTTAGCAAGCTGGAAGACAGATAAACTGCCCCCCCTGTGTGCAGGCCTGTATCTCTTGAGCCTCTGTTTTAGGTTGTGACGTTCTCCAGTCCCTCACATTCTGACTACTCTTGTTGCTCTTGCTGCTCTTGCTGCTCTTGCTGCTCTTGCTACTCTTGCTACTCTTTCTACTCTCATTGGTTCTCTTCACCCAAGTGAAATCAATGTTGATCCAAGGAGGATTCCATTTTGATCTCACATCGATTTGATGTTGATCTGACGTCAATTTGACGCTGATACGACATAGGTTTAATCTTAATCTGACGACAATTTGATGTTGATTCGTCATAGATTCAATGTTTCCCCGATGTCGATTTCATGTTAATCTGACGTCAATTAGATTTTGTTCTGATCTAGATTCAACGTTGATCCAAGGAGGATTCCATTTTGATCTCACATCGATTTGATGTTGATCTGACGTCAATTTGACGCTGATGCGACAATAATACTAATAATAACCATATACAGGAGCTTTCCAAATAGCATTGGCTCTTCATCTCCTTTAAAGATTAACTGTCGAAGGAGGAAAAAAGTGAAAAAAAAGTGACTTGGCCTAGAAAGTTTCCTATGAGATGCCATGTAGCAAAATCGCACGAGTTGATTAATGATTTCCTATAATATTATGAATAACAACTGCATTTAATCACTCACATTTCTCTATCTCCAGATATTGTAATCTAATGAACAAGCATGCAAATGCGACGACCACATCAATATTAGCAGCTTCTGTATGAGATATGTCTTTCATTTGTTCTTGCGAATATGTGAATAGCTGAATTATTTTTTATAGAACTTGTTCATATAATTATAGCTGGGATAGGACAGTCATTTGCAGATTCTTAGGATAATGTTTATATGACAAGAAGGCAGTGAAATCAATCCAAAGGATTTTTAAGTTTAATTTTACAGTTCACGGTTTCTTTCATAAGCAACTCAGTTGCTTAGGTCTGAGGCCTCGATTTGGTCCAAAATCTAAGCAACAAGCTAAGCAACTCGAGGCCGATGATATAAACTCATGAGGCAACATGAAATACAGTGACTATTTTTTTCCTTTGCCAACATGTTTGTTTTTGTGTACATATGTGATATCCTTTCTGTGCCTTTATTCGCAACGTTTCCATTCTTTTTGTTCATCTTTGTTTGTTCTGGCCAAACGCCTTCTTTATTAGGTTTATGGAAAATTTCTTCCAATCTCCCCTTGGTGTCAACTAGTTTTAGTTCATTCACTTGTCTAACCTTCTGTATTTTTAACCAAAAACTGATCTTCAATTGTGTGGGCTGATTCCTACTTACTGACTTACTTGCATCGTGGAAACGGTATTAACACAATATCATCAATGATAGACTGAGCGATGCCTGTGATTTACAGACAACGGTAGAAGAAACATGTGTCAAGCCACTGTCGCCCGGTGGAACCACACTTTCCTTCTATCCTCAGGCATAGGTTGATTTAGGGGGCAGAGCCATGTGCCCCTCGTTATGACCTTTAAAAAAAATGACCCAAAAAGGTTTTCCAAATTTTAGATTATTAATTCCGTGCCCCCTCCTCTCTGAAATCCTGGGACCTCTAGGAATCGAACCTGGTCCTTCGTGGTTGCTAGTTGAAAAGGCTGGATAATATATGTTATGACAGAAAAAAGACTGTTAACGAAGTCTATAGTTTTTCTGTCTTAATATATAGTTAGTTTAACATATTTGGACGAATTGAATATAGATGATTGAGACAAGGGGAAGCATCGCCCTCTCTCATCCCCCTTTTATGGTATCGCTATTGATAACATGTCCTCGCTACTTACGTTTACTGTTTAGCGCGTTGCTAATAATCAATAGTAATTAAGGACCTAGCACCCTACCTCTTCATCATCGCATTGGACTACGCTATGAGAACAGCAGCCAGGAAGATTGAAAATCTCGGAATTACACTAAACCTCAGATAACGTAGAAGAACATCCAGCTGAATTTCTTACGGACACGTATTACTTACACGGCAATGCTATGTTTTCTGATAGTATAGATGATTCTTAGAGCCTGCTCTCGCTTATAGGTAATGCTGCAGTCGATATCGGATTGAACACTAATGAATCGAAAACAGTATTTACCAGGAGTGCAACTAGAGGGGGGATAGCACCAAAAGCTGTTTTTAGTGACACTTGCATAGTTGGAATGCGTACGTTCCATGGTGCACAATGCGTTTAGAACAGCACCAAAAGCTGTTTTTAGTGACACTTGCATACCTAGAATGCGTACATTCCATGGTGCACAATGCGTTTGGAATAGCACCAAAAGCTTTTTTTAGTAACACTTGCATACTTGGAATGCGTACGTTCCATGGTGGACAATGCGTTTAGAATAGCACCAAAAGCTGTTTTTAGTGACACTTGCATACTTGGAATGCGTACATCCTACAGGTAACGTTCAATTTGTATAATCTGTTACATCAGCATCCTAAATATGGTGCTGCGTCCTAAATATGGTGCTGCGTCCTAAATATGGTGCTACGTCTTAATGGGTTAAATCACCTAGGTTGACTAGTTTTGGTCTAGAGACGCACAGCTTGTTACTTCGTCATAACAAAGAAGGTCCAGTTACATAAGTTGTGTTTTCAATCAGTCTTTCCTTTAGATAGCTCTCTACTTAGAGCCAAATAAAGCTATAGAACAAGGCACTGGTGGAAATATGAATCAATATCAAAGAAATTATACACATTGTTCCTAAATTGTATAACTATATATGGTAAATATAGCCTCTGAAGTTCCGTTACACACGTAACGCTACTTGGCCAAGTGGTTTACACTTGGGAGGAGAAAGTGCCTCAGGTCCAAGTCAAACGTCGCTCTTCTCATGCGCCGAATCTAATAGTTGAATTAGGTACATGAGAAGAGCAACGTTTGACTTGATTAAGTTCGACAAAACTTATTAGGTGCAGCAGAATGTATTAGGAGCGACTACTCCAGTCGAATTCGTTTATTACAGTTGATGCAGAGGTTTTTAGTTTCCTTGAAAGGCTCATTAATCGGATGCAAGGAAACAAGAAGAAGCTGATAACAACCCATATGCTTGTGATTTTGTTATCTTTGCGAAAGTTTTATTTTATGTGGGGTAAATTTTTTCTGCTGGTGATAAAATAGCTTCCCCACCCTCCCGCTCACAATATGATCATGCCTCGTACTTAGTTTACAAATTTAGCTATCTAGCTAACTTTGTGTCAGTAAAGGTTTTATGATCAGTTCGAATGCTTATTATGATAATAATAATAGTAATAATAACGATATTCTGGAGCTTTCCAAAGTACATTGCTCTTCATCTCCCTTAATGAATGAAAGTAGATATAAGCAAACAACAAAATAAATGTGACAAGTCAAGGCGATCAACTATACATATACAAACAAATAAATGTTACTATTCGAATCGAAGTGTCTGCTATTGTAACAAAATTCTATCAATGCCGTTTTCTTAATCTACGTCTTACTCACATTGCATTGGCGTCAATACCAAGTCTTTCCAACGTCCAAAATAAAACGCCTCCAGATTTTGTGTCTATCCTCAAGAAATTGTCCTCATGCTCAAAGAGCCAGCAAGGGTGAGGAAGCTGCAAGTCTTGGCTCATCAATTTTTGATACGTAAGTATATATCTTGAATAGGTGTATGACAGTTAAACATTTGATAAAGGTGATTGTTGCAATGTATCATTTGAATAATTTCACAGCCTGTATAAATATTGATGGTGGATGTTGTTCCAGTTCTAATGAATTCAAGGGAGTTATATAATCTGATGACTATTAGTCTACCGAATAAATCAGGACTAACCTCCAAGAGAAAATTTATGATTTTCTCTCAACCCAGATAGAAATATATGTGAGACTTCCCTTTAGAATATTGAAAGCTTTTGGCATTGCGTTAAGCATTTCAATACATCTCATAGTATATATATAATGTACATTGCTGACGGTAAAACAGTTGATAACAACTGTCATGGTCATCATTACCCTCTTTCTTTCTTCTCCTCTTTCTCCTCTTCTTTCTCCTCTTCTTTCTCCTCTTCTTTCTCCTCTTCTTTCTCCTCTTCTTTCTCCTCTTCTTTTGTATGTCCATGGGTAGATGCGTTTAAAGTTCCTTGAAAATGCCTTCCATAAGATATAACTTTAGAACTACACAAAATTTTGTGTTTTGGCCTCAATGAACAAACATTTCGGAAAAATCCAATTGCCCAGCAATATATAGACAAATCTGACCATTCGGGAACTAGATACCATTTGCAAATACGTGGCAAAATGTTAACGGAGCTTCAGATTTAAAGACTTATTGGACCATTTAAATTCAATACTTGACTTTTCAGTATAATAGTTTTTATTTCCTGTTGGGTATGCCCATGAATTCCTGGAAAGGTATGCATACATAGTCATATTGCTATTTGATGCCAAATACATTAACCATAATTCAATGATAGCTGACCTTATGGGGGACACTAACCTGTTTCAAACAAATATGGAATGATTTTATTAATAGTCATTAACCCTAGTTTCAAAGGGTAATTCTCCATGTAATCCATAGACCTCCTTAGAGGGTGTTTAAGATTTTGAACGGTGTTAAAATTAAGACGTGGGGTAATAACAGCTAATAGCATATTTCATGGCTATTCTTTGAGCATTTCACTACTGGGTTACACTGTTCTTTGCAGTTACCAGGTAATTTTATTTAGTTCGGCCTACCGTCAGCAAGGTTTTCAAGTCGCTCGTGGTTGTTTAGCTAGCTATGCAGCATAGGTTAATAACACGTTTGTTTCGTGGTAGGGGAGACCGGGGTAAGTTGTGCCATGGGGTAAGTTGAGCCACCACCTCTCTAGACCCCTGCCTGACAATATTTAAAAGGTGATGCAATCTATTAGTAGGCAGTCAGCTGTGATTGTTCCTGGTTTACGCAATGGAAAGTGATTTTCGATGCTAATTGCGGTAAAAATTCAGAACTACCAGTTGTTTTTCGTGCTTTTCCAAACTTTTATCGCCGCTTGCACTCCAACAATTTACGGCTCCACTCGCGACAGCCTTACATACAGTATCATACTACACTCTAATGCCAATCATATTCTGGCATACCGTGTTCTACAAATCAATCACATGATCTTCATTCAAGTAAGACAATCAACGTGGCCACACCTCTCACTAATATTGACAAAAGGTAACTTTTATTGGTATCTCCAAAATACTTGTATACTTGGAATGCGTACATTTCATGGTGCACAATGCGTTTAGAATAGCACCAAAAGCTGTTTTTAGTGACATTTGCATAGTTGTAATGCGTACATTCCATGGTGCACAATGCGTTTAGAATAGCACCAAAAGCTGTTTTAGTGACAAATGCATACTTGAAATGCGTACATTCCATGGTGCACAATGCGATTAGAATTGCACTAAAAGCTGTTTTTAGTGACACTTGCATAATTGGAATGCGTACATTCCATGGTGCACAATGCGTTTAGAATAGGTCTCGTGGCTTTAGACAAAAAGTGAAGGAGAAGGGGATCTGTAACAATGCTTTTAATCATTTCCCCTTTGTATATAATTATTTAGAAATAATTATCAAAAGATTATATAAGTGATTCTGCATTCTAACTTTTGCTTCAGATCATCTATTTTTGTACAAGTTTAGATTAACATATCTATAGGTACACCATTAGAATATTTACTGTTTCAATGCTATCCTTGGCATCTTAAATTATAGGCCTAAGGATTTTATAATCCATTTGTAACTATGTACATTGAAATTTTTGCCATCTGCAAGAACTGTCTTCGATGAGATTCAGACCACAGAGCAGCAATAGACAGGACTAATCCATATGACTTGGACATAACATCTGTTGATGAATTTTGTTAGTGTCGGTAACATTTGACAATATCTTCACAGACAACGAGCCAGAGGATGTTAGCGCCTAGCATTTTCTGTACAGACTTATCATAGATAATGTGCACCACACTTTCCCAAACATTTAGATAGGTTTACGGATATATCATATTTTTATTGCATCAAATTGCACAGGCGAGTGCATGTAAAAGGCCTCAACACCCACCATCTATATTCAGCTGTGCCAAACCAAGCCTCATTCCCTCAGCTCCACAGCCACAACGAACGACTATGAAAGCCAGCTCTTCAAGCAGAAATATCCTTCCCATGAATTAGTGACATTCATGGAGACAGATAAGTCGAATCTTTGTACAGAAAACTGGATAATCACAAGGTCTATCTGGGTGAGATCGATATTGTTTCGTATTCACTAGAAGATGGTTTGCTGGCTATTCGATCATTTCAATTTCAAAGTGAAATTTTTGCCGGGCCAGTAAAATATCCGAATCCTTTTACATGAATTACCTTGTTGAAACCTCTCTAAATACACAGTAAAGTGCTACGTAAAACCAATACTGGTTATGCAAGCGTCTCTGAGTCCCTGAGTTAATTTCTGATGCTTTCTATTGCCCCTATTGTTCACCTTCACAAAGCTTTTTAAATGTCCCACGAATTTTGTCCGAGGACTTCCACGTACTTTCTATCGCGACGCATACAAAACTAAAGCTTCAATTTCTTCTTCTTCTCGTGTTCTATGCAAAACGGTTTCTAATGCATGGAGTCCTTGACAGTGTCTTCGAGGTCGTTGACATTAGTCCGTGTCTCATATGTCGTAAGCTCACCTCTGAAAACATGACAGGTGGAAAAAGAATGTCGAAAGAGGTTTCTAATGTGAGATGGAGTCCTTGACAGTGTCCTTGAGGTCCTTGACTTGTGTCCGTGTCTCATATCTCGTAAGCTCACCTATGAAAACATGACAGGTGGAAAAAGAATGTCGAAAGAGGTTTCTAATGTGAGATGGAGTCCTTGACAGTGTCCTTGAGAACATAAAGGGATTGGACATAAGTGATTGGTCGGGGAATAACTTTGAGGATCTACAGGAGAAGTTTCCTGAAATGGAGAGCAACGATGCAGGTTGCTTGATGATGCAGTGAGTTCTAGGGGATTGTGTGAAGATTCCTGCAACCCTCTTCCAAACTTTTAAATCATTCGATCTTTCCTTCATGAAACAGTAACTGTTATGTCAAAGTCTTTAACACAGCCTACTAAAGTGAAAGGATTACATACGACCTATTGACTAGGTCCCGGCAACTATAAACGGGGTTTATCTATTATATTTTACTTCTCCATCTCAGTTTTATCTTACACGCATGATAATTTTAGCTTTAACAATTCCCAACTAATATTAGTAAGCAAGCAATTCCTAGAAGAAACGTTCGAAGTAACGGACTAAAGATAATTATTATTTGGCCTTGATACTAAGAGATGACAATCGCGTTAAATAGCAAACTTATTTTAAATGCTTTAAAAGTTTTCTTAGCTTACCCAACTGTTGATATTGTCACTGATGCCCAATAAAGGCCATCTGCAGCTCCCTTGAAAAATAGAAAAGATCCTATGCCTGTATATTAACCGACTTACGATGTTTTTCACAAAGTTGTATAAACAAAGCTTCCTTTGTGATGTATCAAAACTCTGCAACTGCCAAAACTTTCAAGTACAGAGAATATTAACCACTTACCACTAATGAAGACCAAACTGCCAGCAAATGTCATCCAAATAGCCCTTGCTTTTTAGAATCCGTAACTTCTTAATCATTTCTGTTAAAAAGAACTTCATTGATTTCCACAGCCATGATCGACTCTTCGACTCTGTTGTCCTCCTACACTCGCAAGGTCAACAGTAAAACCAAACTACGAACCTTTCACCAAAAAACGGCGAATTAAAAAGCCTTACTTTAGAAACAGTATTAAATCAAAATATCATAACGATCGATTTATAATTCTGACAGTTTGCTGTCACCTGCTTACAATTAGGATGGTGTGAAGCTTTTGATGTGTCAGAAACTGGTATACTATTGTTGCCAGTGTTTTTGTCAATGGGAATAGTAGTTCCTTGACTGTCCTCACTTGTCAGTATACCACTATTTCCAATACACCCTTCAAGTGCCAAGAAATCTTGGATAACAAATACTTCTGATATAATAATAATTTGTTTTTGGGATGTAAAGGCAGTGAATCGATCTTGTTTAAAATTGTATCAACTGTCTCAGAAAGGATCTCTTTATGCCTAACATTATCCATATTGAAATTGAAGTATCTACCAAGATAACGAAAACTAGAATTAATTGGGATGGCAGTTATTGATTTCCGATTAATGTAAAGTTTAGGTAATACTTGTTTAGAGAGAGTATTACATTTTATCATACCAAACGACATGCATTCCCAATATGTTCAAATAGTGTAACTACGCTCAATGGCACTATTGTAATGCTCACATTCCAGCGTGCATAACGCATTCACAATATGTTCAAATAGTGTAACTTTGCTCATTGGCACTATTGAAATTCTCAAATTCCAGCCTGCAGAACTCATTCCCAATATCTTCAAATAGTATAACTACGCTCAATGGCACTATTAAAATGCAAACATTCCAGCGTGCAGAACGCATTCCCAATATCTTCAAATAGTGTAACTCCGCTCAATGGCACTATTGAAATGCTCTTAGGTTTCATTTCATTTTAGGTAAATTTCGTGTTTTTCACCGAAAATGGAGTAGTAAAATGTACCGGCCAAGATACATCATCCTCAACATTATTGTTCGATTGGCGCTTTGCCGTTTTACATGTTTTGGTTTCAGTAATTTCAATATTGTGATTTTCAATCTTCCTCGTATGGAATCATTTTTCTTTGTAAAAATTCGAAAAGTGGTTTACAAACGTCACATTACGAAGCCTTGATTTCTTGATAACTTGTGTTTTGAAAAATGTTGCTTAATAGTTTTGGTCTGGCTGGCTACGGGCCGGGGTGTGACCCGATGATTCACAAACTGTTTTTGTCATTCCCCCGACTGAAAACCAACTTGGGCGTGTCAGGATCTTTCACCCAACCTCAAATCCTGAAACCACTGGTCCCCCCACATATTAATGTCCCGCACCCTTAGTAATTTTGCATTTTAGTAATTTTGAGGTAACAATTCATTTCAGAATATTGGTTAGACCAAAATAAATTGATGTAATCAATTTTCTAAAACTTTATAAAAGGAGAAATAAATAAAATATATTTATCATGATGATTGATGTGAAGTCAACGTTGATATCGTGTTTACCACATCTGAAAGCTCCTATACGGTGTTTTTAGTATTCTGTTGACTTAGGCGTCTTGGTATTTCTTGGGTGACTGGAATCTTAATGACTTTTCAGTTCTCTCAATTCTTCATTGGTACGATTTTCACCTTGGTGAGACGCTCGAGAAGAAGAGGAGCACGTCATCCAACGTATCCACTTTAGGTAAAACTGCTTTACTTCATCCTGCCTTAAAACATGCAAACAAAAGATGGAAAATCTATTTGCAGCCGTTTCCTTGTCATAGGAAACATAGTCCGAAATCCATTACTCTTTGATGCCTCATAAAAGGGGTGGGAGTGGAAACAGTTTTAAATATTGATAAAGGGGGTTGGAATAAATGGGTCTGCGTCATGAATTTGCTGAATATAATTCATAATAATTATATTTCATTCTGCTTAGAAGCTTACATAAGAGATGATTGGGTGGACAAAAGGTTTCGTTGCGCTGACGCAGGAAATCTGAATAAAGTCTGGGATTGATTTCAATACAAGATGAATCAGGAGGGAGTCATTTCACTACGCACCTTTTCAACTTGAGTAATATAGAAAATGCAAAGTAAACTTGTCAGCAAGCATTAACTCAAATCCTTGTTTGGTCAGGGTTATCCTTACTCTAGGGTCAAGCTTATTAATCTAGTAGATTAGAAGTAATACTTGAGTTCTCGTCCAGGAAGAACAACCTCCAAAATCAATTGCATTTCAAATACCAGTTACGAGCTGCTTTATCGATTGGAACACTTGGTGGTGATGGAGAATGAGATGAAGATAGTGACGAAGAGCTTTCCCGGCTTTAATTCTGTTCCTTCCATAGCTTAAGGTGATAGCATCTCCAGTGTCCAAATGTTTCTTCAAAAGTCTGCCGATTTTCATACTTGTGTGCTAACCTATGAAATATCCTACCTGGGAGAATCTGGAGTGTGTAGGGGATCAGGCAAGGAGCGGTAAGAGCCTCATCAGGCATTTTTTTGTTCCTTTTTTTTCCCTAACCCTACCTTGGAAGGACTCACTATTCTAAGGGCTTTTTACCCTGGTGTGGGGCAACCTATGACAACGTGGTCATGAGTAGATAATGAGCTGGAGGTAATAGGCCTGAGCTTACTTTTGCTTCACGTCAAATCGAAGAGCATCACCAAGTGTCGAAAATTTGATAATTTTTCTTGGGTTTGTGTGTTTTCGTGGGCTTTTTGGGGTCGAACAATCTCTTCCTTGTCAGTTCGCCTGTTATGGATTGCCACCTTATTGTTGTAAAATATCTGCAGGTATGAGTAGATAATGAGCTGGAGGTAATAGGCCTGAGCTTACTTTTGCTTCACGTCAAATCGAAGAGCATCACCAAGTCACTCTTTGAGAATTATATATTATTGCAATGTGTCTGCTGAGAATATGTATATGTCTGGCACTGATGAAGGCTCAAAGCCTAAACACAATAAATGTTAACCAATCGATTAGTTAATATATATGAATATATATATATATAATTCTCAAAGAGTGGAGCGTTACCACAATGGCTTGCAATTTAACGGCGCTGACCGGATTTGAATCCGGGACCTCATGATTACTAAACCAACGCCTTAACCATTGAGCCATCAAGGCTCAAAAGCTAAGGTGAAGATTTTAGCGATCCGACTTGTTCGCGGATCACCGATAACGCGGCAATGCCCAAAACAAAGCCGAATATTATGTTTTGCGGAGAAAACGATCCTGTGACGGCAGCCCAAGTCAGTGCAAGAAGCACATTGATCAAGAACAGATTCATTGGCCCGCTCCCGGAACGAATACCGCATCGACATATTCCGTGCTGTGCAGCAGGCCCCAGGCCGCCGCGCCGGCAACCCGGATCAGCGGTTCGGGGAATATCCCGAAGACCACCACCGGGGCTGTGAGCAACACCAGCACGGACAGGCAGCTTTGAATTGCGAACTACGGGCAGTGATCGGTAGTCCGTGGCCCATGAAAACACTGTGTTATACGGGCAAACAATGACATTCTCGATGGACCTTTGTATCCGGCCCTTGTTAGAGTAACTGCAATGAGTTGCTTAAAACCTACCAATTCTGCTTAACACCTGATGTTGATTTGGTTCACACTTGATATTGATTTACCAGCTTAAGCTATTTGTTTTAGAAAAGAACGATGGGCATTTTATGAAGCACTGTACCGAGGGAGTCGAGCATTTAAACACTACTTGAGTTAACTACGGAAACGGAATGCAACAAGAATATTACTTCAGAATTTATCACCTTCTCATTATCAACCAGTCACAAAATATGGCTATTTTTTTGTATAGAGTTTGCAAATATTTGTCAAAAAAAAAATTGTGTGAACTGCTATATATACAGCTCAGGATGTTTATATACTTATTTTGACACATGCCATCCAATCATGTTTCCACGAATAGTTGTTGGTAAATCAAAATTTTTGCAGGACAATTCTCTTAATTAATGCTAAACGCTAAAATATAATTCATATTGGATGTCGTTAAAATCTGAATAAAATTAGCCAAAATCTTGAAAAATGTTACGAATAATAGCCAGTAGCATATTGCAATCTTAAATAAAATCAATAAAAACAATCCCAACTTGCTATGCGGACACACATGCTTTGGTGATACTCTCCACTTGCACTATGAAATTTCTCATGTAGGCATCTGTTTAAGGCAGAGGTTCTCAAACGTTTTGGCTCGTCGACCCCCTAATGAGATTTTAAGATTTCCATCGACCCCCTAGATTTTTATTCAAGCCCCCTGATAAGCAGTGGGGCCTTTCCCCAAGGACCTTTTCTTTCCAAAAGGGAAAGCGGTTTCCTTGGGGGGGGGGGATCGTCATTGAGATTGCTGCAGGGACTGATCTATTTTCAATTTACAGCAATATATATTTTTTTTACAATTTTAGCTCAGTTGGTAAAGAGCTGGCCTAACAAGCTGAAGGTTGATGTTTCGAGCCTATGCATTGAAAACTCGTACTGCAAACCCAGAAGGAAAATGGGTACCTGGCAGTAGCTGGGAAGGATAAAAGACGGCCTACGTACATGTTTTAAAGTCTGATTATGATATGGCGGGGATATATTGTAGTAGTTGGTGTTAGAGGGCTCTGTTCCCAATAAGACGAATCCAAACACTTAAACGAGAATACTCAAGGAAGAAGCAAAGAATACTTCTCGGCGTTTTGGCAATGAATGGATGTAGTATCTGTTCTCATTGATGACAGATGCTTTCCATAATTCGCGAGAGGCGGTCCTACTTGGCAGTTGAGCCTGCTTCATGGCTTGCTTCTCTGCCCGGTAGCCTAAATTGAGGGGCCTATCTATCTATCTATCTATCTATCTATCTATCTATCTATCTATCTATCTATCTATCTATCGATCGATCGATCGATCTATCTATAGAAAAATCATTTCTAGCATACCTATAAGAAAATTTAATGTTTCTTTTCTTTCTACAATATAGGCCAATTCATCAGCCTGCCTACTGACGATCCGGAAGAGTTGAAAACTCTAGAGAGGTACTCTTCCAACTTGATCATGACCAACCAATCTACTTCTATTGGATCATCTAAAAGCAAAGCAGTAATTATAAAGAATACTTAGCTAAATAAACTAGTCGTAGTACCTCGTCAACTTATCTTCATATTATATCGTAACGGCGCGATATAACAAGTACAAACCCGTATACTAACGTGGACGAGGCCAGAGTGAATGTTCACTTGAATTACGCTTGTAAAAAGCAAAAGAAGCTGTTTGTGTTAGCATAGTTCTAGGTCTTTTATTCTGCTGAGTTTATACTGCATTATATATGATGGCAGCACAGAGAGATTTTGTGTAATTTAAAAACAATACGGTTCGATGGTACGGACCCTGCAGATCTCGTAAAACCCCCTGCAACCAACCATCCATTTTATTCTACCAACTTTCTTTCTCTCGGGTGCCTAATTGTAGGCGGAGGGGCGATTAAGTTCCATATTCTGGAGAATTTCACTTCCTATTTTATCTTATTGTAATCCCCTTAATAAAGAGATTTGGGGAGACAACAACCCCCCGTATTATTAAGACCCCACTGTATTGGGTCTGTAGGGTAAGAAAAGAAACAAAGAGTAAAACTAATGGAATTTCTTTTTCACTACTTAAACATGTCGCTTTCCACGTATTTGGAGCCATAAATTCCGTTACTCCCTAAATCTAAACAAAGTGATCAAGTGATTACAAAATGAAACATAAAATGAGCGTTGGCACATCTGCTGCGCCACAAGTAAGAGATTGAGTGCTTAATTTGTGATACAGCAAACTCAGATAGTACTTAAGGTATGCACTCGTTAAGTGCAAAGAAGGGAATCGCCGCATTCTAAAAGTTAATAGCTTTCTGTAGTCATTCATGTTGCACTACCATAAGCAGACAAATGTCTTCACACTCATGAATATTATGATCTCGCGGATTATGGAAAGCATCTGTCATAAATGAGAACAGATACTACATCCATTCCTTGCCAAAAGGCCGAGAAGCCTTTTAGGGGTCGCCACAGCGGATCCTTTGTCTCTACACCAGTCTATTGTTTGCTTCTTCGTCCGTCACGCCAACCACCCTCATGTCCTCCCTCGCCACATCTATGAACCTTCTCTTTGGCCTCCATCTCCTTCTCCTACCCGGTATTCCCATCTCAAGCATCCTCCTTCCAATATATCCCTCATCCCTCCTATGCACATGGCTTTCTTCACTTTCAGGCATGACCCTTCACTTTCATTGGTTTGCTCGATTACGTATGAAGGCATCTAGGAACAAATGATAACTTCTATTATATGTATGTCCCTGCAAGTTTTTGCAATATGTCGAACTGTGCCCTGTTCATTAGGAAGGTGTCTTTGTTTGTTTGAAAGTTTCAGATTTTTGTTCTGTGTCTGCCTTATTAGACTGGTTTTGTCCTAATTCATTAATCAGATGGAAATCGTCACAGTTTATGTACACATCTGAATTTCAAGGTTTATAATATGGACAATGCCGAATAAGACGGGTACATTTGAAGCACGCAATTCCTGGAGATAAAATGCCAGCGTAGGTATAATAAGCGAATATTCTGCTCCAAGAAGAAAGAACTGGATCGTAGATATATATTTTACTCGTTTTCTCTGCTTGAACCAAGTGGAACTAGACTTCTGGTTTCCGAAGGTCATACTCCTAGTTCTTGTAGCTCGTTCAGGCTAAGGTTTGATGCTGTTCTGCTACCTCTTCAGGCTAAGGTTTGATGCTGTTCTGCTACCTCTTCAGGCTAGCCTCTAGGCATTTTTTAGTTTTTATATAGTTTTATTGCCTAATAATCGCAGTTTTTAGCATTATATATATATATAATATGTATATGTCTGGCACTGATGAAGGCTCAAAGCCGATCCAAAATAAATATTGATTATTACTTTCCCCGTACCCACTGACTGGAAGAGAATTCGCGAAAGATTGACCCTAAAAATCTCCGCATTGGCTTTTGAGCCTGATGGCTCAATGGTTGAGGCGTTGGTTTAGTAATCATGAGGTCGTGGGTTCGAATCCGGTCAGCGGCCATGTGACTTGACTATGGAAGGAGTACTATCTTGCAAATCGGTTTTTCCTGAGCACATATCTGTCCTAAATTGTATCCCTGGCCATAGTATCGTATCAAGGCAAATACGAAAAGAAAAAAAATTTGTATTGGGATTTGCAGTTTAAAATATGTCCTTGATACTCCCCCCACCTCAATGTGTTTGTCATGAAGTAGTTCAATGACTAACATTAATAATGAGACTCGCCTTAAGGGATTAAAAGCTTCTTGGCACTAATGCAAAGAACAGAGGACTTCTCGCATGCAGTTGACAGTGTGGACAATAGCGATGACGTAGCATTGCATACATTATGATAATAATAATCCACGTTTGAATCATTGCGGCCAGAATGATCGCATAGCAGAGACATCTTGTCGTAACGTAAGAACAACAACAAGTAAATCTATTAAAAACTCTCAAACTAAACTTAAGACGTTATCAGTTTTGTTGTTGCGTAAAACGAACGGAAGTACGATCTAAAAGAGTATGGCCTGCAACAGCAAGCCAAATAGGTAACTATATTATTAACTATTTTAAGTTGGCGATTTTTTGCTTCGCTCCATAGTCTGTGTCAGCTAGGCGTTTACTGCCTTGTTTGGAAAGTAAATAGGCAAGCCTGTCAAAGGAGGCAGTGAACTGCGAGGCCAAGTCAGAGAACTGCTTTGTCTGATTTGGTTCTAGGCGTTCTAATAGTTGTAGTTTATTTCTGGAACTAAATTTACGTTAATATTGTTTCCCTCTTGAGGGACCACAGAGAAACAAATTTTCTTATTAGTATCCATTGTGTGTATGTACAAAGAGATATAAATATATTATATATATATTGATATAAAAATTTAGCACCCACAAGCTGGGCTGATGGTTATATCATCAACTACTATAAGGGTAAATGTGATGCCCTAGATGGTGGCAACTACAGAGACATCAAATTGCTTGACCATGTGATGAATGTCATTGAACAAGTCTTAGATGAAGTGATCTGAACATCAGCATGCATAGACGGGATGCAGTTTGTTTTTTTCCTAGGTAGAGGTACCACTGATGCCATCTTTATGATGTGTCAACTGAAAGAGAAATTCATAAATGCTGGCATGCAGCTGCGTGCAGAACGCATTCCCAATATCTTCAATTAGTGTAACTACGCTCAATGGCACTATTGAAATGCTCACATTCCAGTGTGCAGAACGCATTCCCAATATCTTCAATAGTGTAACTACGCTCAATGGCAATATTGAAATGCTCACATTCCAGCGTGCAGAACACATTCCCAAGATGTTTAAATAGTGTAACTACGCTCAATGTCACTATTGAAATGCTCACATTCCAACGTGCAGAACGCATTCCCAATATGTTCAAATAGTGTAACTACGCTCAATGGCCCATTTACTCCGATTAATCGATTAATCGGAAAAATCTCCACCGATTATTCGAATAGTAGAATGTTATGCTATGGACATCCCTAGTCGGCACATGTTGGGTTTTCAAGCAACGAAAAAACGTACAATTTAGATACTCTGGCGAAATCTTGTAAACTTCTGGAGGCTTAGAATAGTAACACTTTTGGTGAACAACATACTGATGCTTTGAAGTACGCAGTAGAGTCCCTTCAGTACTGAATGAGTGCTTTATGATGCAGCTGACTGCTTTAGAGATTCCATGGCGTTGCAGGCAATTACCTATATTCTTTCTCATTTCTTCTTTTCTAGAATCTTTTTTATACCTGGTTCCTGTTTAATCTAGTGTTACAATAGAAACAACAGGTCACTCGTAAATGCCTTTCAACTAAAGATGCCTTAGTTCTGCTGCCTCCCTAGTGGAAATCGGTAAAATATTTCAAACCTGCAATAATACTCTTAAACTTAAAAACTGTTACTTCACGATAAGTGAAGTTGGTCTCTGAAAACGGAACTTGTTTGAGTTGGACATAGTCATACCATGCAGTTAAAAGCGTCGTAACATCGTAACGTAAGGGAAACATTTGATACTGGTGCAGTGACCAAAGCAAGAAAGATAAACAGAGTTAAAAGCGTCGTAACATCGTAACGTAAGGGAAACATTTGATACTGGTGCAGTGACCAAAGCAAGAAAGATAAACAGAGTTGAAAGCGTCGTAACATCGTAACGTAAGTGAAACATTAGATTCTGGTGCAGTGACCACGGTTGAGGAGCGCGTGACGAGAGAACGTGACGCTAACAGATGGCAAACGAAAGAGCCTAAAATGGCATTGCTAACGCAAATAAAAAAGTCTTGCCTTCAGACAAACATAAGCTGCCCTAGTTTGTAAACCACACAAACGCTGGGGGGGGGAGGGGGGCTGATATCAACAAGGAGTGGTAATTCCTGCTACTGGGCCTTGTGATAGACTTTTAAGAATACCGTGAACTACAACAAAGGACATTATTACTGTTCCTAAGGTCGCCTTACTACTACTACTACTACTACTACTACTACTACTACTACTACTACTGCTACTACTACTGCTACTACTACTACTACTAATGTGTAGCTATGTGTACCTATGTATAGCTATGTGCAGCTATGAGTGTAGCTACGTATTTAGCTATGTGTAGCGATGTGTAGCTATATGTAGCTAAGTGTCACTATACGTAGCTATGTGTAGCTATGGGAAGCTATGTGTTTATCAAAAAGCAATGTTTCCTTGATCTCTTAAGCTCTGCTTGCAGGGAATCATGAATACTTCCTGCCTCTTTCCAACAGATGAAGATACTTGATTGCTGACAAAGAGGACTTTTCTTCTTACTTCTTTTCCAAACTTTTAAAACTCTTCTCAAAAGATCTCCTTTTTTCGGCTGGTCAAGCTATTCACAATTCGAGTATGACATACACGGTGGGACTCAATTAGTTTTCTATGAAGTAATGTACATTAACCGGAAAGAAAGTCAGGGTTGCAACTAGGGAGAAGCACAAGCACGATCATCATCATGATTATCATAATGATTATGATTATCATCATCATAATAATCATCTTGGAATTCAGGGAGCGTCTCTTAGACTCCGAAAGTCTTTGCCAACAGAGACTTGAACCCACTCTTATTCTAAAGTGAAGTAATCAAATGTATGCGAAGGCTCAGTTATAACGTGTTTAACACTTCCGTAATGGTTTCATATCTGAGTCAATATTCACCTCAAGTCAAAAGTGCAATCCCATACTGATGTACCATCCCTGAATATACCCCCCTTATTTCATAACAGTAACGTTTCTTAAAAAATACCCACATATTTGAAGTGTCCATAGGAACTCTGTCGATAGTATAGTGGATGTTGTCATTAACAGTTACAACGATAACGCCTGCCTCCGTCTTGCATTTAACGATGAAATGGAATTATTTTAAAGGTTGTCGTAAAGTGATTATTTCAAATTAACATGAATTTTTGAGAATTTAATTTTAACCTTTGATATTTGTAGTTGGTGTTTTATTAACTGATGGCAAGTCTATAGAGATTCTCTTCTTTGGGTCTTTACTCTCATAACAACCATCTGATACTCTTTGTCTACCATAGTTACTGCATTTACCTCTCCAATCTTTGGTCATATACATTAGCACACGGTGTTGATTAGTTTATCAATAAGTAAGACATTCAAACATTAGTGTATTTTTTCTGATGACGTTTGGTGTGATATGTGGCTGTTACCTTAACGCAAATTATCCCACTCGAATGATCAAATTTAAATACACCTTTTTCTTATATAAGAAACCAGTTTATAAGAAACAAGGGCTCAATCTCTTCCCAAATTTAAGAAACTCGAGGGCTGGATAGGGCTGCACCAAGAAATCTCAAAACTCTCTGAAAGCGGTTTCGACAGTTTGATAACGGGTTATTTCATGAATAGGCTAACCTGGAACAGAGGGTACCCTAAATGAAGTGTGAATTTACTGGGCAAGCGCGCCACGCGGACACCGTGCAGGGCGCCGTCCTTGCACAGCACGATGCGCAAACGCCAGTGTGTTTGAATGTACAGCGAATCCATTCCACACGACTGCGCGGGCGCGCCTTCCTCGCGCCGGAAAACGCCGAGCGCGCTCGCTGCGCACCGCAATTTCGCAACGGCCCGCCCGTCAGGGCATGTCTCTCGCGGTCGTGCTCCGTGACACCCTTCCGAGTTTCTCGTGTGTGAGAAAGTTTCTCGGCACTGAGAATATCGAGGGCTCGGGGGGGAGCTTAGAACCGACCTGGGTTGCAAGACGAATTCGTTGTGCTTCGCCTCCGGAAAGTGTCGGGGCTGACCTTTCAAGTGTGAGATAGCTAAGACCAACATCTTTTAAAAAACCAAGCCTTGTTAAAACTTCTTCAACAATTCTCCCACCGATTATTTTTTCATTATCTTTCAATTTTAAAGATGAGAAATAAGCATGAAGATTATCCACAGGCATAACTATAAGATCATGGATAGACTTACCGTTGAGTTTTATTGAAAGACTGATCTTGTTTAGCCTGTGCCTGCACCGACAGGAGCAAGGGCCGTCGGCCCGCACGACACGCGGCGCGAGGTGGTGTGGGTGCGGTAATGGGCTCAAAAGGGCTGAAATGGATTGTTATTGACGCCGGCGGGGTGCCCCTGCGAAAAGCCGCGAATGAGGCCGCCTACCTTACTTATAAGAAGGAGTTCAGTAAAGCCTACCTTGGTTCTTCCAGGCACGAGTCCTTTAAGTATGGCACCAGTACGCTGGTACCGACTGCGAACATGCTTCATTCCTTCCCCTATCGTAATCGAACTTTTTTGGGGGGGGGGATTTGAAAATTTTTCCTCTAGCCTAGTAATTAAGTGAAACACTAAAAGATTCTATAGAAATTGAGAGACAATTTTCAAAACCGATCCCAAATTCAATGTAAGGACTTTATAATTTATTATTATATTTGTATTTTTAGGACTTTATCATTCCCAGGCCCTGTACACAAGAAAATAATATACAGAGAAAAATAAAAATAAAAAGAGCAAACGAACGACACAAAGAAAAACAGAGAAAGTATAGATAAAGGATTAATTACTTCGTCATTATCGCTCCTGACGCCCCGTCACCGTGTCCAGACGGTTGATCACGTAGATCTGCTTGTTCGAATCCTTGTTGTACTCAAACGTCGAACCCGGGCTGGCGTCTTCGGAGAAGTACAGGTACCGCCCGTCCGGCGAGAACACCGGTTCGTTGACATCCTTCTGCTCCGTCGGCCGGTCGGTCATCTGCAGCCCACCCGAAGCCCCGGCATCCAAGCCGGCGCTCGGGTACATCCACATCTCGCCCGCGCCCAGCGATCGTCGCGAGGTGAAGTGCTTGCGCGCCTTGGTCAAGTCACATGGCGCAGAGAAGCTGGTCTCCAATTGCGTTGAGCTGGATGTCGATGTCCACCGGTGGATGGTTGGGAACTAATGTGGCGACTAGAGAAATAGAATTATGTTGAAATTGGAGGTCACCTAGGTCAGTTGGTAGAGCGCACGCCGCGAAAGCGTGGGTCACGGGTTCGATCCCCGGTGGTGACACAATTTCTCTAGTGTTCTTTTCTAAACTATCATTTTTTTATTGGAGATGACTAAAACAACGTATTGCTAAGTTTGTTGCGTTCTTCATCGATGCTATAAGGCTGAGATCTTGAACCGTATGTCGATCTCAATCTAAGAAATTCTCGTATCGAATCAAAGATTCTCTGTCTCAAAAGCCATAGTTCTTATATTCCATTAATGTTCTGATTGCATGGCTGTTTATTGACTAGAGTAGTGTGTAACTAGGGTCTCAAAGACCGTTTTATTGGTCTATTATCTACTACCATCATCATCATTGCACATTCGTTGTCTTAGACAACATTATGCTGTTAATAATCTCAGTCCAGTTCTTCCTGTCAGAATAAAAAAATTAATTTATGTCAAGAATCTATTTTCACGTTTAAAATCGCGACCGTTTATACAGAATATATCAGAATAATTACGTATGTAAATGGTTGGTATATTCAAAAACACTCACGGGCAAATAAATACCTGAAATAAACTGTATCAAACAGTAAATATTTGTCAAGGTAATATTATTAAAATGCCGAACAAAAGGGGACAAATGAATTGAAATATAAATCGGTACTAAAGACTGCGAAAGTCATTAACTGTGAACAAAATTTTTTTATTTGTTAGAGATGAAAGGTGAATAGTCCACCGACAAGTTATTATAAGTAAAACGCCAAATGTGGAAACTTCATTGACAACGTTTCGTGCAACAGACTTCTTCAGGTCACTACTGAAAATTGGCTAAACTAGCCAATTTTCAGTAGTGGCCTGAAGAAGTTTGTTAGGTGAAACGCTGTGAATGAAGTTTCCACATTCGGCGTTTTAATTATCAATTCTTGATTCTCACAGCTTTGAGTCTGGTGCCAGTATTTATACGCATAAACAATGCCATGTACAGACTGTTAATGATAAGCATCTTCCAATTATCTATTGTCTCTCCTTCTACTCTGACAAATGAGGAATGGAAGCACATTGGTGCCACAGTTTGGCTACTTATGGGCAATTGATAGTCATGTCTACAGAATACTTTACCAGGGTTGAATTAATGGGGTCACGATCGTGATGCACAGCAGGCTGTTTGAAATGCGTAACAGGGATGGGGGAATGGGGGGAGAGGGGGCCATGCCCCCAAAGATTTGCCAAATCTCAATTTTTTCCGTGACCACTTTTCAGCTTTATCAAAATTGAAGACAGCCAATTTGAAGGGTGTCCCATCCTTAGTAACCAGCTGCCATACATTTGAGTGACAAATCTTTTAAAACTGTCAATCATTTCAGAATTCTTATAAATTCACTAGGGTTATAAGAATTCTAAAATAATTGACAGTTCTAAAAGACTTGTCACTCAAATGTATGGCAACTGGTTACTTAAGATTGGACATGCTTCAAATCAGCTGTCAATCATTAATAAGTGTCTTAGTTACTACCATTAAACACAAAAGCCTTTCGAACTCTTCACTAGGGTTATAAATCATAATTCATGATGTCTACATTGATATCACATACAATATTCAAGTATAGTGGTATTTTCCCATCCTTGAAGAGCTCAAAAATTGCAGTGGTTCCACCTCTTCCTGCAAAAAGCAAACAATACCCAAAACCTTACACTTCCTATTTTGTGACCATTTCAGTATATACAATTTTGACAAACAGTTTGCTTACTGGGTATTTTTACAAGGTATTCTGAATGACTTGATTATACAAGAGATAACGCAGTGTTGCTTTATTAGGCTATGGTAACCAATACCTTCAGAACAAAGTTTTCAAACAAAAAGAGCATATAGAGTTTCAAGAAAAATTGCGAAAGTACATTTATACATTGACTAAGCAATGATCTTCGTGGAAAGACTGTCCCAAGAAGACAAAATCCACACCTGCCGCTTCCATATAGATATAGAAGGGGTCTGTAATCAAATGAAGGCACCAAAAAAGGGGGTCTTTAATTAGAGGGGTCTATAATTAGAGGGGGTCTTTAATTTCCAGAACAAAGTTTTCAAAAAAAATAGAGCATATAGAGTTTCAAGAAAAACAAATAAAGTTAGATCATGGGTCATATAACGTTTTCAAGCTTCCATAACGAAAAACTTACAAACTTACATTGCTCTGCCTCCCAGTCCTAAAAGACACTATAATTCTTTTCAACAATGACTAAAAGAAGTAATTACTTCAAAACAACCTGAATATTTTACATTTTCATGTAAAATTCTACGGTGTTTACTCTGCTCTTCAAGACAACGTTCCTAGTAGAAAATAATGTAAATGTACCTTATTGTTTATCCATTATCACCTCCTTACCATCAAAAAACTTTTTTTCCTGGCATGTTGTTGTTGATTTTTTAACTTCATTGCCATTTATTCTTTCTGTAAATTTACAGTTACAGTAATAATGTTCACAATAATAATAGTAATAATAATAATGATGATAATGATGATAATTTTCTAAACTCAACTCAATTCCTTTATTGGTAATCTTCATAATATGAAAACATTTCCCGCTGTTTTTTCCTGGCATTTTGTTGTTGATTTTTTAACTTCATTGCCATTTATTCTTTCTGTAAATTTACAGTTACAGTAATAACGTTTACAAGATGTCAAAATCTAAAACCAGTTTCCTCAACAACGTCAACTGAAACATCTTCCTAAAACCAAAACAAAATTTGCAAAAAAAAGGGGGTGGGGTCCAATTGGTACGGGCCAGTTACCACTATCTTCTGCTTGGTACTGGCCAGTTATTACTATATTCCGCTTGGTATAGGCTAGTAACTACTGTATTTCGCTTGGTATGGGCCAGTGATTACTATATTCCGCTTGGTATGGGCTAGTAACTACTATCTTCAGCTTGGTATGGGCCAGTAATTACTATATTCCGCAAAACTGATTTGGGGGAACGGATCTTAATAAAAAATAGACGAATACAATTATCCAAAAGCCACAAAGGATAGCCATTACGAAGTATACAGCAGTATAATAGAAATAGCAGAAAATAGCAGTATACAGGATAATAGCAGAAAATAGCAGAAAATAGCAGTATAATAGAAATAGCAGAAAATAGCAGAAAATAGCAGAAAATAGCAGTATACAGGATCACTTGAAGTCAACCGGACATCAAGGTTCTCTTGACGACTTTCAAATCGTCTCTACTACTAATCTTGTTCGTTTTAATATCGCTCCTTACTTTCAGTAAAAAAAAATTGTTTTTTTAATTTAATTTCGGAACGTTTTTAAATTAAGCCATATTTTAATTTTGGCTCTCCACCTATGAATAATTAAAACAAAATTTGCATATTAATTTATTTTTATGGCTAAATGGCATTCTCATAGTTTTGATCGGACGATTTCGAGAAAAAATAGCGGGGGAGTAGACATAGTTACCCTCCGATTTTTTTTTATTTAAAAAAGCAACTAGAACTTTTAATTTCTTACGAGAGTTCTTTTCATCCCAAGTTACTGTCTGCAAACAACAGAACTCGTTTAGAAAAGATACTAGGGGATTGGAATTTAACACCACAAGGATCAGAGTATGGGAACTATTAACTCACGGCATGTGCTCCACCATGTATGGCACACAGTGTTTTAGTGGGGCGTTAATGAAGGATCTGAGTATGGGAACCATTAACTCACGGCATGTGCTCTACCATGCATAGCACACAGTGGTTTAGTGGGGCGTAAATAAAGGATCTGAGTATGGGAACCATTAACTCACGGCATGTGATTTTATTAAGCGAAAATAAGAACCAAGCGGATCATTATGCTTAGCGCATGGTGGATGTTGGCGCAAAACGGAGCCGCAATATTCCTATAGACGTCATAATTGTAAAGAAAAAAATATGTATCTACAATAGACTGTTGCTTAGCTAACGAAAGCAAAAGACAATTACCAGGTAAGAACAAGGAGAAACCTGAAGACCAGCATCACAAGAAAAGAATCTTATGGCGTAATTAGAAATCCAACACTTGAGAACCGCGACAGTGAATGGATGATGTATTGTTGGATCAGGAACCATATATTTATGACGTCAACATGGTGGTAGAGTGGGATCAGCAATCATATTTTTATGACGTCAACACGATGGTGATGGAGTGGGATCAGGAACCATATATTTATGATGTCAACATGGTGATAGAGTGGGATCAGGAACCATATTATTATGATGTCAGCATGATGGTGATGAAGTGGGATCAGGAACCATGTATTTATGACGTCAACATGATGGTGATGGAGTGGGATCAGGAACCATATATTTATGACGTCAACATGGTGGTAGAGTAGAACACTGTGATTTAACGAAGACTTTCAAATTGATATTCTAACGTTTGTATTCTACCTTATTCAAACGTTAACAGCATCAGAAATTCTATACATACACCGCTGTTTCCCTGCCGGTTACGAATCTTGTCGGGTTTTTATAGCCTTTCAGAATATGTAAATGTGCATGCCTAGAGTACGAATTGGGGGAAATCACACACACTATAAGTAGTAGATGTTTTCTTGGTACTGCATCACTTCAAAATGAGCCAAGTGAGCCAAGTGACGTCACCACAACAAAGCGTTTGGGTGCTTAATAGACGCCCCCCCCCCCCCCCCCCCAAAAGCTAACTACTTTTTCAAAATTTTCCACCCAGGACATTCTTATTCCAGCCCCCGCATATTAATTTTTACGTAATCTCCCACCCAGGACACTTTTTTGATGAGGTACTTTGACGGGCAAATAAAAAATGTTTTTATTTGCAGTTGATTCTAAACATTGATTCTTAACTTCATTTTCATTTCCACAAACACCCCGTTTATTAAGTTTTTGGGATCCCCCCGTTTACTCCAAACCCCCTTCTCACTTCGGTGTGAAAGGTTTAGTACTTTTGTATAGGTTCATTCCCAAGTGACATGCCACGTCGCATGCCACGTCGCATATACCACTTCGGTGTGTAAGCTCCCTTAATGGAACGGTGAAAAAATTTATTTTGCCTAATTTTACCATAGTAGTATGTAGATGTAGATGACTTTTTCATCTGAAACGAGTCATTTTTTTTCGAAAGGCGGCATCGCTTAAGGACAAGCTGGTTCATGCAAGACTACCGCACAATGCAGGCTCAAGGAATAAGGGTTGTGCTCGTGCTCTTTCTACCGATGTATCAAATGGAAGAGCACCTTCGGTAACGCAGCCCAATGACACAAAAGAGTTTCAAGGGCTGTAGAAAGTTCGGAACGTGTGCATGTGCGTGTGCGTGTGCGTGTGCATGTGTGTGAGTGTGTGTGTCTGCCTGTTTGTGTCTGTGTTTGTCAGTATGTGTGTGTATGTGTGTCTGTGTGTGTACGTGCATCTAAGTGTCTATGTGTGTCTGTGTCTGCATGTATCCGCGTGTATCTGTTTGTCTGTTTGTTTCTGTATTTGTATGTAATATATTATTAAGATATATGCTTATTAATTGTTGTTAGATATATATGATCCGAACTTCAAAAATCCGCCCCAAGCGGGACCTCAGGCTCGTCAATAACTATAGGAATAAAATTATTGTACTTTTACCTCGATTTCCTGATGATTCTATGTAGACTAAGAAAATCAGTGTTGTTTCGATCAAACGTGTTCCTATCTACTTCTAAAACATCTCAAAGGATTCAAGTGCTCTTGTGAATTGCTGCCATCGCCGCTGTTTACTGGGCTCAAAGCGTCACAGCTGCAGCTGCTGCAGAAGTTCCCTCTCCATCCCCTCGATGGGTCGCGTGGCATTGCGTCGCCTGAGCGGGTCGAGGAGTTCTTCGCGAGCGGTGAGCTCGGCGACCTGATCGAGGTGTTGGCCGAGCAGTTGGAAGACGGCGGTCTCTACGCGTCGCTGCGGCCAACCGAGCAGATCCGCGAGTTCCACCGCTTGGCGCGGTTGGTCGTCTTTGCGCGGTCGAAGCGCGCGCTGCTCGTTCGGAGCGCCGAGACCGACGCCAGGGAGACGATCTTCGAGTAAAGTATTTCAAAATTAAAAGACATTACCAAAAATACCAAGATACAACTCACTACCATTTAGAAAACGGAAAAAAGCGGAAAAAACCAGTGCAGCAAAGGCACCAAGGTGTGTGTAGAGGGGGAAAGTATTTCCCCTTTGTTTAGCATCAGCTTTTGTCTTTTTTCTTATCTGCACCTCAGCACCCTCTCTTGATGACCAGACGCCACAGTAATAAGGATATTCACCTCCTCCCACCACAAAATTTGGGACTAATTGACAAGGAAATCTGCTCAGTTATGAAGTCTTCAAAAGTGCATTTGAAAATTCTTTTGCAATTTCCCCGACTTTCAACCTTAATTTGACTGTACTATAATGGAATCGTTCTCCTTGTTCATCATTCACATCGCCACAATTCTCTGAAAACTTATCCAAATGGCTATGTAAATAATGAACCTTACTGCTCAGGTTAATGCCTATGTCCTGTAGACTTTAAACAACTTTCCGAATATCTCCTTGTAGTTTCTAGCTCTGAGATGTTTTCTACCATGTCAATAGCGAATGATCGAGCGTGGAACTTGCCCAAAATTGCAAGTTGTCCTCAAGTTGGCCAACTAAGTTGTCGGAAAAAGTTGCTCGTGTGTGCCCGCTTTAAGTGTAACCCAAGGTCCCTCAACAGGTTGGTATTGCAATATCCAAATTCCCTAGCTCCGCCTTATCACAAGAAATGTTTTGAAACGCTTAGCCCGTGTTTTGAAATCGAGTAAGAAGATAGAAAAAATAATTTTTATATTTTATCCTTTGGTTTTACTCTTTCTAGGACTTTCGTTGGCCATGATGGTGGAGTATGGACGATCGACTTCAACTGTCGCAGATGCTCTTACTTCCTTTAGCCGTTTCTCTAGTTCATGATCAACTATCAGCGATGAAGAATGCATATTCATCCTCTTCGTCCCACATTTAGTACAGAAGATGGCAGATAAGGTCAGAGTCGACAATTTATTTGGTTTATCAGTCTTCACCTCTTTTAAAGTGCTGAAAAGACGTTCTGCAACAACATTCAAGAAAGGCAGTAAAAAGAAAAAGTAAATAACCTGCCTTAGATTTACAAACCTTGGTCGACCACTTGGGGTAACAATTTTCAAGTTGAAAGAGTTACTCAAGGCACCACTTTCAAGTTGGAAGAGTTACTAAAGGCACCACTTTCAAGTTGAAAAAGTTACTTGAAGCACCACTTTAAAGTTGATAGAGTTACTAAAGGCACCACTTTCAAGTTGAAAGAGTTACTTGAAGCACCGCTTTCAAGTTGAAAGAGTTACTTGAAGCGCCATGCGTTCCTGCGCGGGCAAAAGCAGAATTCAATAATCGATGCACGTATCGGTGATAAGTCTTCAAGATAACACGGGCCCTGAAAACTAAGATACCGAAGCCTATCCGATGATTTTTGTAACATACTGGATTTCTTGGAAAATTGTTGCCAAAGCAACAAACTTTACTGCTTAAAACTGAGTTCTCTAAAGGTGAAATTTCTCAAAACATTTCTTCTCCTCTCTTTTGACAAAATAGCCGAAAGAACCAAGACTCCATAGGACAGAAAGTTATTCTTTTTTAAAACCGCTTGGATATTCAATACTTTATAAATATAACGAGTAAAACCACATAAAAATTACCTCTAATCTACCTTGAGCAAAGGGTGTAAAAGAACTTATTGAAAATGCATATGAGTGGAAGTAAGTTTTTAGCAAAATTCTGCCATCTATTTAAATAACCTGTTTTCTAAGGGGATTGTATCAAAGTACACCATGGGCCCATAGCTAGCCTGGCCTAATAGGGGAGCCAATGAGCTACCAGGGTATGGGCAACACATTTGTCATGGAAGTTAACAAATGGGCGATTCCACGTTGAAGTGGACATTTTTGGGAGAAAATGAAAATTGTTCATTGCACAAAATATAATTATAATGTTATTCAAAAGATAATACTAGGAAGTTGAGCTTTGGCTGAAAAGGTCCTAGCTCAATAAGTTTCAGCTTTTCAGAGCCTGAAAGTTGCTTTTTCCTCAACCCAGGATCATGCTCGACTCTTATAATTTCAACCCGATGCAGAGTTTCGGCCTCTGAATCACCCGATTCACTTCCCTTTCTTTTTTGAGCAAGGAATTTCTCAGACTCACTCATAAGTCTATTTTCATATTGAGTATACGATCTTCCGATGTCTAGTGTATGTATTACACCACACAACTTGTTGGTAACGGAATCTGGTATGGTAATAGTGTGTTTTAAGTAGAGCAACTTAGTAACTTCATCCTTTTATTAAGCCTCATCTGAGCAGAAGACCTATTTTCTGAGGTTTAACTTTTATAGTTGTTGGATAAATATACACTTTTCCATAAAATTTAGCTACAAAGAAAGCAAACACTTCACTTGAAGCCTTATTTATGTTCTTTCTAAATATAGAAATTCCTTCTGAGGTAAATTCCACTTTAAGCCCCAAAAGGTAACTTTAGTTTTTTAGACTGTGATGTAAAGTTAAAAGCTAATGGAAAAGAGCCTTTAATCACATTCTTTACCATGTGCAATCATAAAATAGTCTAATATCTTCATTTTTTCCGCAGACGAAGCTATTACCCTCAAAAACTAAAACTTTTGACATAGGAAAAGAGCATTTAGTCACATTCTTTACCATGTGCAATCATAAAATAGTCTAATATCTTCGTTTTTTCCACGGACGAAGCTATTACCCCCGAAAACTAAAACTTTCGACATAGGAAAAGAGCCTTTAATCACATTCTTTACCATGTGCAATCATAAAATAGTCTAATAGACAATTGTGTTCTTAGAAAGGTAACTATGGTAGAACATTCATATAATTTATGCATTAAGTTCGGCACATTAAAGGTTTCACGTTTGAGTCGAAGTCGTTTATATTGGATTGATGCAACAGGCTCAGTTGAACTTAATAGATGGGCAGACCTTAATACGAAGTGCAGAACCCAAACAGAGTTAGACGTCTAACTTGTTAATACTTTATTAGTAAAGATTTGCTAACGCAAAGACAAGTGAATAATAAGACAATCATAATTTCCCGACGTTTCGGTGTCCGTGGTAACGAACTGTAATACTGTAATAACTGTAATGGAAACACCCCCTAAAATTGATAGAATATTAACGAAAATCACACCATTGCATTCAGCGTATCAGAGAACCCTACTGTAGAAGTTTCAAGCTCCTATTTTTTTATTTTTTTATTTTCTTTTTTTCAGGGGTGATCGTATCGACCCGGTAGTCCTAGAATGTCGCAAGAGGGCTCATTCTGACGAAATTTAAAAGTTCTAGCGCCCTTTTTAAGTGACCAAAAAAACTGAAGGGCACCAGGGCCCCAAAACAAGACATTTTAAAGTAATTTAGTCTTAATGTTTCTTACATTCACTAAGATATATAATCATGAAATCTCTCTTTATTAGGTGTCTAAGTGGAGGAACGAATTATTGTGAAACAATGATTGCAAAACGTAATTGTAATTCTGTTTAGTGTTAAAAATCTATCGCCAATATGATACAGTTAGGAAGAAGGCAACTTTATTCTCAAATTAGTCTTAAAACATTAGATTCACATAATGATTGTTCTATATTACAATATGTTTTAATACAGGCTTTCCATAAAATTTTCCAGCGTTCGCGACAGTTAATTCCCGCGACAGTTAACACACAAAAAAATCAAAGCATTCGCGACTTTTCGTGATAGTTTCTTTCCTCGACAGTTTCTTCCTTTAAAGTACACATGCCAATCGAAGTTGTTACTTTCCATGTACTTAACACGTATTTTCAGTATCTTGTCGTAGTCTTGCAATCGCCATCTCCTCTCCCATCTTCAACCTTTTACCTTTAGAATATCAATTTGCAGTTTGTGCTCTTAACAACGTTTCGTTATCATTTGCTTTTGTTGATTGTTTTTATGACAAAAACATTCGGTAAAGTGCCAATGACACTAGTCTGTAGGTTTTTAAGGGGGTTGGACTTGAGCCCGATCTGAAATGTGCTAATTTTCTATTTATTTTAAATTTTAGTTTTAGGTTTAATTTATTAATTTTTTGTAAGTTTTCTTCGTTCTACGATTAATTTAGCCATTCATTCTAGTTTTTGTTCGTTTTAAGTTTGGTTAATTATATGCCTTGACATCTGTTCATCATCGATTTCATTATCGCTCTACTTTTCCTTGAAACAATTATATATAATTCTGAAAGAGTGGAGCGTTACCACAATAGCTTGCAATTTAACGGCGCTGACCGGATTCGAACCACGACCTCATGATTACTAAACCAAAGCCTCAACCATTGAGCCATCTAGGCTTAAAAGCTAAGACGGAGATTTTTAGTGTCAATCTTTCGCGAATTCTCTTCTAGTCAACCATTGAGCCATCTCCAGTATATTTATATATTTTTGTGAAGCTTATATGCCTCTTAAATACATATGTGTACGCTAGCAGGCAGAGTGGTTAGGACGTGTTTCGATTTCCATATCGAGCCAGAATAACCACGCATATTAGTAGTTACCTGGTACTTTCCGTTTCAATCAATGCTTAGTGATCATCATTCTATTGATTTACCACTAAGCGCCTTGGAGCCACTTTACCATCGTCATCAATACAACCGATGCCAATAAACTCCTCTTCTTCGTAAAGCCGGACCAGCCCTTCAGCTGGTAAGTGCCTTACTAATACTGCTTGACCGTGCTTTACACAGTCAGCGGTAATACTTGGCAACCTTACTTCAGGTAAGTTGCGATAGGCTTGTATCGAGTAGTAATTTGTTGAGTGCCTACACTTCATTCGCATCGTATACATTATTAACGCCAAACAGTACAAAAAAATCATTTGGATCAAACTATGGTTTCTACACAAAAGAAGATGGTACTTCGGATGCTAAATTTGCGGTACTCGCCACTAAAACTTTACACCTTGCTGCGCGACCATCGCACGGTTTCTTCCAATTAAATCAGTTTATACCACCTGGATTAAAAATTGACATAAAGTTTTTCCCATCATTGCCTGGATTCATTTTTCTACCAACTGAAAATTATTAACGGTATTTTCTACATTTTTTGTTTTTGCTCTATTTAAGAATTATATAATGTTCACCAAGAATATTGATATAACCACATACATCAATGGCGTTCGGAAAACTCATAACCCTGAAGGAAGAGCCTATGCTTCTACAGTTTGGGATTTGTATTCCACGGGGGCTAGTGTCCGATTTCTCAATCCTCAGACATATAGCAATCCAGTTTGGAAGATCTGTGAAGGGCTTCAAGATGCTTTTGGATGTTTTGTTGGTGCAAATGTGGTAAGTAAGGAGCGACCCGGCTCAGCAATAACTGAAACTCTAAAAAAAGGAATTTTGATACCATTGGTATGTAAAAAAATTGGCTTATGTTACTGATTTCAAATATATAGGTTTCATTAGTCTACTCGTCAAACCCTACGAGCCTGAGAAAATTTACCCGATTTAAAAAAATGGGAAACATCCCCTACAGTAAAGGTAACAAATATAATGGGTAAACGAAGAAATAACAGCTTTTTATTCAATGAGAAGTCCCGGACAATAAGACTACCGCTAGGAGACTAGTTATTTTGGCAACTAGAGTTAGACAGCTTTTCACCTAATGGTCTTAATAGTCATATAGTTGAACTGTAGGTAGATGGTTTTGTTTTGTTTTGATTGTTTTTTTTTCATTTTTTTCGTTTCTATCATTTGTTCTCTGTTCCTGTTACTTTGGTTTGAGTACAGCTGTTTCTTTATTTATTCTTTCATTGTCTTCTCCTATTTATTTTCTCTCTTGGTGATAGTTTGCGTAATTCTTTGTCTTTCATTATCTCCGTTTATTTGTTGCTTTACTTTGACACACTTGAGGGAGTAACATCTCAACTTACAAAATGAAATGTGATGTGAAATTTAACCGAGCATAATAATAATTATAACTTAGAAAAGAAGAGCTGTTATTTAAGGTAAAGGGGGCACATATCCTGTAACTAGCACTTAATATTCTCGCTCTCCATTGGTTTGAGGATTCTTCACTTTTATGCTTCCCATTATTTGCTTCCAAAACTATGCTTCCTAGAGTATGCTTCCAAAACTATGCTTTCTAGAGTATGCTTCCAAAACTATGCTTCCTAGAGTATGCTTTGGGAATCACTTATCTCAATGAATAGTGTTAAGAATCATAACAATGATTGGTATCTTTTGAACCTCCTACTGTAGATTCTTAAGCAGTTTATTATCACTTGTTATAAATTGCCTTGTACTCTGGGTATTTATCAATGACGCTGTCCAAGTGTTGAAGTTTGTCCTCTGAAAAATATTTCACCCAGTCTCCTACCAAGCCTTTACGTATCAAATGTCCTCCTGGTACATAATTAGCCTTTGGGTCATTCTTCATTGATGCAAATGTGCTTTTCTCGGCTATGACTTAAATCACAAGTGATTGCTATTTCTAAGACGGATACTTATCTTTATTTTAAAATGAAGACTTAAATCACAAGTAATTGCTATTTCTAAGACGGATACTTATCTTTATTTTAAAATGAAGACTTAAATCACAAGTGATAGCTATTTCTAAGACGGATACTTATCTTTATTTTAAAATGAAGACTTAAATCACAAGTAATCGCTATTTCTAAGACGGATACTTATCTTTATTTTAAAATGAAGACTTAAATCAAAAGTGATTGCTATTTCTAAGACGGTTTGAGAATTATATATAATTGAAATGTGTCTGCTGAGAACTTATATATATGTCTGGCACCGATGAAGGCTCAAAGCCAAAACTCAATAAATATTAATTAATTAATTTCCCCGTAACCACTGACTGGAGGAGAATTCGCGAAAGATTGACACTAAAATCTTCACGGGTTTGCCCAATGATTAAGGAAACGAGGACTTTCAACAAAAAAACAACACTCGTTCTTACGAAATTCGCAAGGGTCCTCTACACTGTAACTCAAAGTTAGTAGTATATTTGTTAGATATGTTACTCTTGTTTGCTGCTATGATTGCATATTCTTTAGCAATGCATAAACTACAATTTCGCCCTCTTCCGTTGTGCGGTTTAGCGTTTCCATCAATACTCCATCAGACGTTGTATTCCATATTGTACATCTTGTAAATCCCAGTTTTCTACTCATTGTATTAAAAAATTATCTTACAGGAGATTCGAATATTCCAACGTCAAAACAATAAACATGGAGTCATAAAACGGCCTAATCCTTGACAATATTTTGGGGCCGTAACCTGTTAAGGATTGCAGGATCGATGGTGTCCCTTGGTACAGTGAACTGATAGGTGTATCTGCAGAGTTGGTAAATGGAATGTATTGTTATGGAATACGAGCATCAAAATTAATGAAAAGGATCGATGGAGTCCCTTTTTACAGTAAGCCGGTAGGTGTATCTGAAGAGTTGCTAAATAAATATTTTGTTATGGAGTACAAGTATCAAGATTAATGAAAAAGATCGATGGTGTCCCTTGGTACAGTGAACTGATAGGTGTATCTGCAGAGTTGGTAAATGGAATGTATTGTTATGGAAACAGTGGACAGTCGCTATTGCATCAAGAATAAAATCATTCGTCAGTGTCTCGAATGAGACCCGATAGCACTTTTCTGCCCATGGTCTCACTGTCCATTAGCATGATTTTCTGCATTTTGCCGATAGTTCTCTGTACCGTCTCTTTATTATTGAAAATCTTTCTAATATATTTCTCAATTTGACGCATTCCACCACCGAGGGCCCCGATTATCAAGGGCACAACCATAAAGTTGTAGCCCACATGTCTCTCTCTTGTTTCGAAGGCGAGTTGCCTGTACTTCCTCTCAGAACATGTAGTCAGATGCCTCTATTCTCACAACAATGCAACGTTATGTGGCATATATATGGTCAAAAATCCACCGGATGATGAGTTTCCCTACTATCCAACAGCTTTCATGCTTTAATGTACACAATAGAGCTAATTTAATATTGCATCCCTGACCCTCAGACCCCCTATTTAATATCTTCAAAATACAACGTCATGGTAACTCTTCAACGTGGTTAACAACTATCAAATTGTATGTATATATAAGGAATATATTTGCATCATACGTTATCTGTAAACGGTTTACATTTAAGATGCTTGAGACACGTTTGTATATTCTGTTGGCAAGACATTCCAAAGTAAGGTGCACACGATACAGGGAAACAAAAATATACTCCTTAAGTTTGGAGGGTGAGTGAAGTTAATTCCCTGGGACAGTCTATGTGCTAGAGTTCCAAAGCGTAAAGCTTTGCATTAATTTTATTAGTTAAAAGAACTCTAGAGAAATAGAAAATATGTCACCACCGGGGATCGAACCCGTGACCCACACTTTCGCGGCGTGCGCTCTACCAACTTTATATGTTCAATTTGAATCTTCGACATGTTTCACATGCGCGTTCTTTGCTGGGCATTGCTATTCATTACGAAATTATGTTGTGTTGTGATGTTTTGGGATGTCTTTGATCTCTTGTGATGTCTTGTATTGTCTTGGGATGTCTTGAGATGTCTTGTATTGTCTTGGGATGTCTCTTAGTGTCTTGTGTTCAATTATAATCTTATTTGTTGTGGTGTAACATGTTGTGTTGTGATGTGTTATGATGTGTTATGATGTCTTGTGATACGGGCTTTTTTCTCGGTGTTGGTTTTCAAACCAATGGGTCGTGGGTTCGAATCCCCTCAGCTCCGTTAATGAAAAAAGAAAGCAAGCTATTGTGAAATATATATATATATATATATATATAACTAAAACAAACTATAAAAACATATGCCGTGAAATATATATATATATAACTAAAACAAACTATAAAAACCTATGCCGTGAAATATATATATATAAGTAAAACAAACTATAAAAACCTATGCCGTGAAATATATATATATATAACTAAAACAAACTATAAAAACCTATGCCGTGTAGTACCAGGTAGACGCTTTAGACATTTAGAAATAGCATTAAAAACAGTCTTGTAATCTGGCATTTGTTAATAGGTGAAAAGATTATGCAGCAGAGATAAGTAGTCTTAATGATTCCATGTATTATTAGTTCAACAGTATTAATCATAACATATCCATCATGGTATATCTACAAATATTACTTAAACGTTTTGTAATGTGACGTAACGTGAATTAGAAAGTAGTTTCTGAATATCTTTCTTGTTATTCCGAACTCAGAACAATCCAAATATCATTATCTTTTAAATTGCCATGGACGCACTTGTAGGATAATTACAATCACTTGCAAAGGATATGGTGCATGTAACCACGTTATGTACACTAAGAGTGAAAAGCACAGAATAGGATAGATATGAAAAGATACAGAATTAATTATTGTCAACAACAAATCTGCTTTTTGGCAAAATGAAACAACTTCAGGCGCATTACATCCCTTAAGATCATCTAAGAATTTGAAGGTTCCCAAGGTTTTTTGTGATGCCGCATTACAATTTATACATTCCACCACCCTTTTGCAGCTGTACCAGGCTTCAGATGAGTTGGATGCTTTAACAAGTTATGAAAGTCTATAGGGACACAGATGTTTTGCTATATGTCACCGAAAATGTGTATTCTTTGAGATTATATACATATGACATGTATGCATGTATGCACCAGTGAATGCTGGCAGTATTTATATGACTCATGATGACACTGAAATAAGTCTTTTCGTACTTTACTTGTTGCTGAGCCTGTTTTAAACTAAATATTACACAAAAATGTAGATATGTGTAGAATGCCATTTGGCAAAGCTCTTGTATGGAAGCGTACAAAATAGGCTAATAAGGCATATTTGACATAGTTTGCATACACTAGATCCGTACATTCCATAGTGCGCAAGGCGTTCAAAATAGGCTAATGAGGCATATTTGATATAGTTTGCATACACTAGATGCATTCATTCCATGGCGCACAAGGCGTAAAAAATAGGCAAATGAGGCATATTTTACTTAGTTTGCATACACGAGATGCGTACATTCCATGGTGCACAAAGCGTTCAAAATAGGCTAATGAGGCATACTTGACATACTTTGCATACACTTTAATTTTATGATGGTGATAAATGTATAGAAACAGAATAAGTGTTAATGTTAAGTATATCTGGCATTGTTGGTTTATTGAAGAAATTGGGTTAATAAGTACTTTCTAAATTGTTTAGCTGTTTGACAATGAAATTTCATGTATTTCTCTGAAACTTCTGTTAAAGTGTGACTTTGAAATGTGAAAAAATGGCCTCTTCTTGACGTTATATACTTTTTTTCTTTTCTATCTCTCAACGAGAGGAATTAGAAACATAGGTCATGCAGCTCAGCTTATCTATGAGAAACAAGTTAGAAAGGTGTATTCAATGACAAAGAAGCTAGAAGAACTGTACCCTCACGTTTTCACAGGTAAAGTGGATGCATTAACTTTATCACAGTACAAATGGAAGAAAATGGCGATATGTTGTATTTTGGACGCCAAAAGAAAAGGGTGAATTTCCAAACCCTAAAGGCGTCACTATATTTTCATCTTCAAATCACTTTATTTTTGAAAAGAACACTAGAGAAATAGAAAAGCATGTCACCACCGGGGATCGAACCCGTGACCCACGCTTTCGCGGAAAAAATGCGAAATTCCACATTTTTGTAGATAGGAGCTTGAAACTTCTACAATAAGGTTCTCTGATACGCTGGATCTTTGGTGCGATTTTCGTTAAGATTGCATTACTTTTAGGGGGTATTTCCCCCTATTTTAAAAAATAAGACAAATTTTCTCAGGCTCGTAACTTTTGATGGGTATGACTAAACTTGATGAAACCTAAATATTTAAAATCAGCCTTAAAATGCGATTCTTCTGATGTAACTATTGATTCCAAAATTCCATTTTTTAGAGTTTTGGTTTCACCATTAAATGACTCAATGGTTAACTTCGGCAATTTATAACGACGGCTCTGCCCGCCGCCAGTAGATAATGCTGATGACGATGATGATGATGATGACTATGACTGCAAACTGGTATCTAGGCCAGCTGCAGTGTCAGAACCGGGTAAACTTCTGCGTAACATTGAAAGCTTGGCAGAAATAATGGCCTTTACCTCATCAGATTGGTCAATGTCATCTTCCAATCTGTCCTTTGGTAACTTCTTTAGGATCGCCTCGTCAAGGAGCTCCAAACGCTCAAACAGAGTGCCCTAAAATAGAGAAGCGGCGAATGAAAGTACACAATTACATCTTACCTATGCGTTTTTTGTAAACACCCATTGAGGGGGACGGGTCGTTAATGTTACAAATAAACGTAGTCTTTTATAAAAAATAGTTAGGGTAAATGTAAATGATGAAGAGAGAGAGAGAGAGAGCCTAGTAATTGATAACGAATAATTATTATAAATACGTAATAAAAGTAAGAAGAAGAAGAAAGTTTAATTTCTTACGAGAAGTGATTATAGTCTGAGATACCCCAACAGGTACAAATCTGTAAATTGATTGATATATGACAAGTTCAAGAATTGTTATGACAGTTTTAAATAAAAATGTAAATAAAACTGAGCGAGGATTACCAAACACTGGATAACATCATGCAAACCTTGATTTCGACACAGCAGACACTTAAATCCTTGTTGAAGTAACATGTACGTTAATAAACAGGAAATAGTAAAATCCTTATCAGATCGCGGCTCCATTAATGAAGCTGATGAAGTTTTCTAAGATTTTTCCTCATTGTTCTTTTGCTTGTCCTTCATATGAAAAGAATTGAATTAGTTTCATTGAAACTAAAGAGAACAAAATGATTAGATGTAATTTCTTAAAGCTAATCTTGCCTCTTAAGCATCCCTACTTCAACGAAGTTTAACCAGGACTGGCGAAAAGAGTGAAATTAGTTTCATTCAAATTAAAGAGAACAAAATGTTTAGAAGCAATTTCTTAAGGCTAATTTTGCCTGTTATGCATCCCTACTTCAACGAAGTTCAACCAGGACTGGCAAAAAGAATGAAATTAGTTTCATTCAAACTAAAGAGAACAAGTAGGGCAGAAATAGGGTTGGACTGGGAATAAATTCTGATATTAACATATTTAGTACCGTTAGAACCGCAATTTCATCTAGATTAACATACTTAAAGCCTAAACGTATCCGGTTTGGGCAAACAAAATGGCGCATGAAAACGTAGACTGGGGTATAGTCGAAGAGAATTTGCCAAATTGTAGGTTCAACTATGGATAAATTCCAATGTTAGCATAGTTAGTACCACTAGAACCGCAATTTCATGTAGATTAGCATATTCGATGCCTGAACGTAACTAATTATATTGTACCACTTCGGGACACCCGTCAAATGCATCTTTAAACCACAGAAAACGCAACATATTTCGATCCTGTTCATGAACTCCAATCTGGAGAAACGCCTTCTCAACATCGGCGGTTAAAGCAACTCTGTGCACGCGAAAACGAACTAAAGTGTCAAATAACAGGGGCATGTAGTTCCCCCCTATTTTTAATCTGTCATTAAGTGACAATTCCGTAGCCCCAGACCTGGCTGACCCGTCAAATACCACTCTCAATTTTGTCGTTTGACGGTCATTTCTAGAGAGATAGTGCTTCATAAGCAGGAGGTAATGGTGTTTAAGTTTGGTAGGTGTAATAGCTAAAGTTAGATACAGGTTATGATAATAAGGTAGAAGGATGGAGGTATTCAGTGATTCGATATGGTAAATGGTTGTAAGTGGTTTCTAGTGTTAATAGGTAAGTAAAAATTCGTGTTATTTGCATATTTTGGTAAGATCAAGCGTAGATGTCAGTTGTGGTAGATGTGGGTAGTTGGAGGGAATCGGTGATTTAGCTGTACATTTTGCAGACTTACTTTCTTTATTAGGACGACTTGAATCCAATAATGCTAATGAATCTTTGATTACATGATATATTTGTTAAATTTCATTTCTTAACAAATGTTCAAATTTTGTTAAGTCGAAACTTTTATGCTTAGAGACTACGTATAACGGAGAGACTACGTATAACGGAGAGACTACGTATAACGGAGAGACTACGTATCTACGTATCTACGTATCTACGGTGCTCGGTAGTGTGTTTTCTGGAATGTTTTGTATTTTCGAGTTTTCCACTAGATCCATGGAAATATTCCTGGATCTAACGCGATATAGCGTATAGTAGCGATATAGCGAACACGATGTAGCGATATACTGTCTTTGTAAGGGCCTCCAATGGCGCTCATAGTCAGATCAATAAATTTTGCCGTGAAGTTTTTACTCCAAATAGAACGCATCTTCCTATTTTGCTAATTTGCTATTGTAATTGCTCTCTAATCTTGTTTCAAAGCCAACAATAATAATAATTTTTTTTTTTTAAACTTCAATGCCATTTACTCTTTCTGTAAATTTACAGTAACAGTAATAATGTTTACAAGATATAACACATTGTGCACCATGGAATGTACGCATTCCAAGCATGCAATTGTCCCTAAAAACGCCTTGTTAGGTTATTTTGAAAACATTTTGCACCATGGAATGTACGCATTCCAAGCATGAAATTGTCTCTAAAACCCCTTGTTAGGTTATTTTTAACACATTCTACATCATGAAATGTACGCATTCCAAGCATGCAATTGTCACTAGAAACGCCTTGTTAGGTTATTTTGAACACATTGTGCACAATGGAATGTACGCATTCCAAGCATGCAATTGTCACTAAATTTGCTATTGGAGACGGCTTTGTGGAATTAAGTTCTAGTTGCATCTTCGAAGTCGTCGGGTTATTGTTTGACTGGCGCTTAGTATTTTTGTGAGGCGATGGCAAGATGTAATGTGTGATTTTAAGAGATAGGAGAAGCCAGGGCGGTGGCCATAGGATACTGCTTGGGGGATGTGATGCTGTTAATACTCCCCCGGACTTCATTTTTCGAGCCGTCAAAATATGTTCATGGTTGTCCCGAATTTAATTAACGGCCCGCCAAAACCCACGCCACCATTAAACTTGTTCAGCTAATGTACCAATAGCACCCATGCTTAAGTTTACAAATTTGGTAGAATACGACGACTTCAGTCGTGTAATAATAATAATAATAATAATAATAATAATAATAATAATAATTTTTAAACTCAATGCCTTTATTGGTGATCTCTTTAATAATAATAATAATAATAATTATAATAATAATAATAATAATAATAATAATAATTGTCACGGAAGGTACCATTGCCACTAAAGAGTTCCAAAAGCAGAATGCCGACAAACTCAAGCAAAATTGGATGGAGTAGATATAATTTGGCGTCATGGGAGGAAGAATGTGCAAAGAGTGGGTCACGAAATGTTAGTAACTTGACAATACAGTGGATTCATAAGGATCGGGTGCTACTTCTCTTGCTGCGGATTCTTAATCCCTGCCATCTTTGACCTTTTCTGCGTTTCCCCTCTCTTCTGCTAGTTTTCATTTTCTTCTTCTCCTTTGCCATCTGTCTTTCTTTCTTTCTTTCTTTCTTTCTTTCTTTCTTTCTTTCTTTCTTTCTTTCTTTCTTTCTTTCTTTCTTTTTTTATTAAATTAAGATCTAAAGTTGGATCAATAAGGTCGTTTTTAAGATCCTTGTACTTGTTTTGTTTGTACCCTTTTGATTTGATTAAGTTTGTTTCAAAACAAACTGTGAGTTCAATCACTGTGAGCGAGTTTTCTTCAGCGAAAGTTACGGCTATATCCTGTCGTAGCGTCTTGAACAAACCGCAGGGGTTTTTGTATTTTTTATAATAATTTTTTTAAACTCAATGCCTTTATTGGTGATCTCTTTACAAAAACTTTTCCCGCTGTTGTCACCTGGCGTTTTCCCCACTTGACACAATTCCAACGAGCAATTTCATAGCGTCTTATTTCAGAACCAACGGACCTCTCACGAATGTATTTGTAAATTGTGGAGAGAAGAGAAGCACCTCTTTCCCCTTGCGCTGGTTTCATTACTCGATAAAAGAACACGTCCTTCAGAATAGGGAATGAAATTTTTGTCAATGTTTACATAGGCTAAATAAACCGATATAGAAAATTTGAATGAAAAGTTGTTTACATATTTCTGTGTTAAATATATGGAGTACGGAGGCAAATAAACGCCAGGTACCCTTGTCCACTGTCAGCCAAATACCCTTTTCCACTGACAGCCAGAAACCTTTGTCCGCTATCAGCCAGAAACCTTTGTCCGCTATCAGCCAGATACTCTTCTCCGCTGTCAGCCAAATACCCTTGTCCGCTGTCAACCAGATACCTTTGTCCACTGTCAGCCAAATACCCTTGTCCACTGTCAACCAGATACCCTTGTCCGCTGTCAGCCAGATACCCTTATCCACTGTCAGCCAGATACCCTTGTCCACTGTCATCCAGATACCCTTGTCCTCACACTTTCACTACCGGTCAGTTTCCATTGTTGATAAGGTGAGTTTGAGTGCGGCTGCAAACGTGACAACAACGGAGACAGGGCAACAACGGGCACAGGACAACAACGGACACAGGACAACAACGGACACAGGACAACAACGGACACAGGACAACAACGGACATTGGACAACAACGGGCACAGGACAACAACGGAAACAGGACAACAACGGAAACAGGACAACAACGGACACAAGACAACAACGGACACAGGACAATAACGGACACAGGACAACAACGGCCGGCAGAAACCAAGTAAAAGCTGAAATAAATACCCCTGTCCTTCAGCTTGTGTTCTGAGCCATTTGTGCAATTTTTACGTTTAGGAGGAAAACGTACATTAGTTTTGTTTCGATTGTAAGTTCTTTTAATGCTAAGAAACTTGACGGCTCGGATAAACAAATGTAAGCAACTAAAAATTTCATAAATAGACAATCAACCTGCAGAATTTAGATGGAAAAAATTGCAACAAGCTCATATGTGCATTCTGAAGACAAACAAGAACATTGTCAAATTAAAGTTACTAAGTCTGATACTCGCTGCAGGAGCATGTCTGACTTTTTTTGCAAAGGTAAATAACATTTGAAAAAGGCCTTAAGCAACTAAACAAACCCCTAGTACAAATAACAAACTTTCGAAAGGAAAAGAAAAAACAACAGCAAACTAAAACAAATTCAAAATAACGCCTGCTTAATAATTACGGTCTTTATAAGTGCCTGCAACAGCACTCATGCTCAAATCAATAAAACTTACCTAGAAGCTTTTATTCCATGTAGAACAGAAATCAAAATAATTTGATTGCTCCCGCATAACCTCCTCCCCTCAACCCATCCCCCAACTAAAAGAAATCCCCCTGAAAGCGTCTGTACACTTCACTACAACCATTACTTTGTGCAAACACCGGTCAAAGTTTGTAACTTGCAGCCCCTCCAACGGGGACTGTAGAGGAGTAAGTTGTCCCCGAATACATAGTTATTAAGTTTTTCGACTATTCTGAATAAAATGGCTATCTCAGAATTTTGATTCGATGACTTTGGGAAAAGGTGTCCTCCAATTTTTCTGGTGACTTAAAATGTGCACTGAACTTTTGCAATTCACAATGTCCTAACCATATAAGAGAAGTACGGAAACCTCGTTCCCTCTCGTTCCATGTTAACATATGGTCATAAGCTCCCGGATGGAACCTAAGTACTAAAGTGATGACGTCACAAAAAACCTTTTTTCCAGGAATCACAATTATAACTATATCACAGTGTTAACCATATCACCATATGCCCGTATACCAAATATCGCGTTCAAATCTCATATCAGCTGCGAGAAACGGCTGTTTGAATTTGCAAAAGTCCTTAAGGAAACACTGTTAGTTCCAGGAATCTATTGAGTTGTCCTCTAAAACCTCAGCTAAAAGCAAAATTTACGCACTTAGGTCTGATTCACCTGAACCTTATTGGAGTGAATGCCTTTAAGTAAACAAGTGAACAATTTGCCCGCTTTTGTGGAATAGATGAGCTATTTAACTTCAAAAAATGTCTATCACAAGCCCCGAAGGACCAAATTCACATTTCGGAGTCATAAAACCAAGAAATAAATAAAAAATCTTAAAAATAGCAAAACAATTAAAAAACTGGCTAAACAATGCCACATTTTCCCTGTGCTATACGTCACTTTTCCGTCTGTGTCCTTTACTTTTTAAGTGTTAATATGCTGTGCTTGTTTTTCTCGTCTTCGCTTTGTTCTTCTGTACTTTTTGTTGGATTGTGTTTTTCTTCTCTCCTGTGTTGTGCTGAAGTATCAAATACATGGATAGTTTTAAAGCTCTACTTACATATGTTTGTAGATTTCCGGACGTTTTTTATGGAATCGAAGATTCACCACATCAGGAGAGGTACTACGAGGAGGAGTTGTTTCCTGAAAAGTAAGTAGCGGGTTCGTAACCGCCAAAAACCCATTGTTCTGGTACGATTCGTCCAACATGGCTTTTCCTTCGAGCAAATAAGGATTCGTCAATTTCAACGATTGCGCCCGGTCCACCCAGCTGCTGTGGGTGCCTTCTGAAATACTCTACTACAACATCGCGGCAAAATTGATTATAATTCCTATTGTTCTGTCAGCCAACCAGAAACCAACTATTGTTCTATTATTCTATTGTTGTGTCAGCCAATGAAAAGGGGGGTGCGAAAGTGTAGTAGCGCCAAATTAGGGAAAAAACACCCTGAGCCTAGAGTATTCTACTTTTAACATCTTCGCTGCTCCCACTGTCTTTATTAATAATACTAACAAGGTAAGTGAAGCTGTTCACCTGATCAATCTTTTCATTACCCAACATCACCTTTTCATCTTTACTTATTCCTAGCCTTAGTGAGTTAGTCTTTTTAACATTAATTTTCAAACCTATTCTATCACCCTGAACTGACAAAACCTCTAAAAGCTTATTCATTTTGCTCACATTTTCATCAAGAATGCTTTGATCATCATCATAACATGACAAAATGTCCGTGAAGCAACATCAGAAAATTGTGAAAAGAAAATCATTTTTCCAAACGTTCCCTCACTTTCTTAAAAAGCTCTTTCTTCAAATCCTTAATTTTGCGTATGGCCAACAAATACTACCTCAAAAGTTTCTTTGTTTGTATTTTGTTTCTATACTGATAACAAATTTTGGTCAGCTTGCTGTAAGATCTCTACAATGGACTCGTGTTTGGTGAGGTTGACATTAGAATGAGCAACATTTCACATATGTTTGGAAGTTTATAATGTAATTGTCTATTACTCTGCGCACCCTACTCTACCACACTCTAATTTACTCTAAGCTACTACACCATACGCTACAATACACTATTCTACACCGATCTATCCTACTCTACTCTATCTCTATGATACTCTACGTTATTCTACTTCACTCCACTTTATTCCACTTCATTTTACTCTGCTCTGCTCTGCTCTGCTCTGCTCTGCTCTGCTCTTCTCTGCTCTTCTCTGCTCTGCTCTGCTCTGCTCTGCTCTGCTCTGCTCTGCTCTGCTCTGCTCTGCTCTGCTCTGCTCAAAATTTCAGGAGCTTACGTCAAGTCGTTAAAAAGTTATGAACAGAAGTATTTAACCGTGGGACTACTAGACCCCCGACCCCTGTCAGGTAGGGTTAAGTCCTTCAAGAATGTTGCGATGCTTAAATTTGTTTAAGCCTGGTTCACATAAAAGTACAATAAATCGCTAGACAAGCGTCTGGAAGGTCTACTTGTATGCGAATGCTACTACTTGGCCATGCAATTTAAAATTTGATTGACATATGCTAAAGCAAAAGTCGAAAGTAACAAAAGATTTTGTTCTAGTGTATTCAAACTATGTCAAATATGCCTTATTCGCGTACTTTGAACAATTTGTGCAACATGGAATGTACCCATATAGTAAATGCAAACTATGTCAAAAATTTCCTTATTAGCGTATTTTGAACGATTCGTGCACCATGGAATGTACGCATCTAGTGCATGCGAACTATGTCAAATATGCCTTATAAGCGTATTTTGAAGGCTTTGTGCACCATGGAATGTACGCATCTAGTGTTTGCAAACTATGTCAAATATGCCTTATTAGCGTATTTTGAACGGGCACCGTAAATCAGTGTTGCTAACAGTTTTGTCACATTTAATTTTCTACTTTTAAACTTTGCTTCACATTTAAGTTCAGGACATATATGGTCTGCTATACGTTTGAGGAAGATATATATTTTTATATGGAAATTCTGAAGTACTGTATTTTCTATGCTCCCTTAATCTTTTAAAACATTTCATATTACCTCGATGACAGATATACATGATAGTGCTTTTCATGTACTGAAACGTAAGAGATTGTTGCAATGATGATAGTAGTGTTTTGATACTCAGCAGGACAAGCTTACCAACTGTGAATACCTAAGTTTGAACCAATTATGAACAGGTTGGTAGCTGACAAATGCGTATTCCCGTTACTGTCCGTATACGGTTGCCAATTCTGCTCCATATATAGTCAAGGAGACTAACTCGAATCGTAACTTAGAAAATCGTCACATATGTATTAACGTACACAACAGTTTTGCACCTAGCGTGACCTTTACCTTCAAAAAAGGTACACTCGCAAGGTCGCGAGTAAAAACGAACTACGTACCCTTAAAAACGGCGAATTAAAAAGCCTGAGGCCAATACAGATACGCAAGCTACTCTTCCATTTTAATATATTCAAAGCCTCACTCTTCACCCCCTCCCAGGAAGTTCACATTTCCATTAAATCTTTCTGTACGACATCCTCCCATCTCAACCGCGGACGACCTGCTTTCCGTTTAGTTCTAGAGGGTTGGCCGGAAAGGACAAAGCCATCTCATGCTTTGGTCATTATAGCCCTAGAAAGCTGGATTGAAACAAACTTTCCTAACCCGGTACCTATTCGTGGCCAATTTTTTTAGAACACACCCGTTTGTAAAAAATTAAAAGTTCTAGTTGCTTTTTTAAGTAATCAAAAACTTGGAGGGCAACTAGGCCTCCTCCTTCGATTCTTTTTTCTCAAAATCTTCCGATTAATTGCAACTAATTAATATGCAAATTTCGTTTTAATTATTTATGTGCGGAGAGCCAAGATCAAAACATGCATTAATTCAAAAAAGTCCAGAAATTAAATAAAAAAACAAGTTTTTGTAACGGAAAGTAAGGAGCGACATTAAAACTTAAAACGAACAGAAATTACTCCGTATATGACCTGCAGCGTGATTCGATCTCTGGGTCCCGTATTACCAAGCTAAGGTCAAATCCACTGCGCCACCACAGGACAAAAATCTTCTGCAGTTCATGAAATAAGACTGTGCTTTCAAATTTTTTGCCAAAAACGACGAAAATGAAAACTGTCGTCCAAAAAGTGGCAAAGCCAGTTCTGGTGCCGGAAAACGCCATAATAAAAACAAGGCTTTACTGAGTTTTCGGAAGAAGAATAACTAGTACAACCGAAGGTTCGAGAGAACCCGAGAAATTGTACTGAATTGGTGGAGGAAACTAAGAAAACATCTGACTCAACAAATGTTGCCTCAGATGTTTTTCTAGTTTCCCCCGGCCTTAAGTTAGGCACACACGAACAACTTTTCCGGACAACTTAGTTGGCCAACTTGAGGCCAACTTGGGATTTTGGACCAAGTTGTTCGTGTGTGCTGCCCAACAACTTGGTGAAGTTGTTCCCAAGTTGGCCTTAAGTTGGTCAGAAAAAATCGATCATCTGGCGAGGCTGAGCTGATTTGGCCTCGATTTCGCAGACCTCAAGTTGTTCCCAATAACTTTTTGCCACTTATTCATTTGAGACTTTGATTTGCAACCGTAATTCTGAGATCAAGGTAACTAAATGCAATTTCTGGATAAGTCAGGTCAGTGATCAGAAGAAGTGATCAGAAGAAAAAACGAAAGTTAGATAAAATGATAAGTTGCTCAATGAAACAGTTATCACTCATGATTCTTATCCAATTGTTGCTGGCATGCCTCAAGGTCTTATCCGCTTGAAATTTGAGTTCCAATACATATTCTAATCCTCAATTTAGAGGACAGATGTGAATTGGAGTAAAATTGTTCTTTTTCCAAGGGAAGTACCAAAAAACGTATTATTCAAAAACAAAATCCCCTAATGGTTTTTTTTCAAAATTCAAGGGGAAGGGGGTGTCCTCCCTTAAATACTCTAGATCTAAACCTGGGATTTTACTCAGCAAGATCAACTGCCGGATTCACAAAGCCCCGAGTAGCCTAAGTTACAGGATTTTACTTGGGTTTCTTCGAATTGAAATTTTTCCGTTCACAAAGAAATATCCTTTTTTTATTATTCCAAAAATTTAGGGTTATGTCCAAACAACAAAACGACATCTCCAGGTATTAGACTCTGGCCAAACTTTTGTCCTAAGGCCTTTGTTTCTTCGGGGGACTGAGTGGTTATTTCCATTTATTTAAGGAAAATGGATTTGATGGTATTCGGGAGTTCTCTTAAAAGGTCGCCCGCGATTAAACAAATTTTGCTTTGTTTTTCAACGTATTGGTCGCCAGCTAGTCCGTGTAAATAACAACCGGCAAGGGTTGCCCATTTTGAAGACATGCCTTGCGCTAAAAGTCCTGCAATAATCCCAGTCTGGATTCCTGCAAGTATATCTGCTTGTAAACATTTCTCTAATGCCTTCCAAGAAAATCGAAAGCCTATCTACACCTATCCCATCTAAAATACGAATACCTATTTAAAAAATATTATCAACTAGCTTACCCGTCACACATTGCTACAATCTCAAAAGAAAGGACATTTAAGGGAAATTCCAACGTCCTTGCGGTAAATCCCCCTGCGTATTAATAATGATTGCATTTTTTATTGTGAAAATATATGAAAAATTTCCCCGAGAACCTGCAGAAAACTCCTACCCGCCCGGCTGCATCCCCTGGATCAGCATCGGCTCCAGCATCGCGCGCGCGCCATAGACGGCGGCGGTATAGCCCGCCGGCCCCGAACCGACGATCAGAAGTTTCACATGCGTGCGGTCAGTCATCTTGCACCCCATCGGCCATTTGGTGCATCAGGTAATCCCTCGGCGCGGCTTGTGCAACGCATCGCGATACCGGAAAGAATGTTGCGCATAGCCGGTCCGCATTGTAGTTTCCGGCAACGCCGCAACCCAATCCAAGAAAGAGCAGCATGGCTGGCTGGCTATGTTGGCCGCACGACTTTGAGGTTGGTTGACCGAATTAAGCAGCATGTACCATCGTATATTCGCCAAGCATGTACTCCTAACAGGAAATAACCACCTCGAGTTCAAAGACCAAAACGCCACTAAGCAATGTGACTCTGCCATAGGGCAGCACTTGCTTGAGAACCCAGACTCTGCCAAAGTGTACACAGACTATAGGTTCCGTATCATAGGAAAGGCAAGGTCTGCATTTCATTTGGCCGTTCTGGAGTCAGTCCACATAAAAGCAAGAAAACCTGTAGTAACTTCCCCATGCACGTGAATATCACGTGATTCACCACCACAGGAGAAGTTATTGAGTTCAATCGCCTCATAATCAAGGCCGTGAACTAGCATGCGATTTTTGAATTGAAGGTTTCCGGTTCTGGGATTTAAAACTTTCTCTCGCAAAACTGGTCAAATATCCTGGGAAATAAGAGTGGCAAATTTTCCCGTAAAAGATTCAGATAAAACTGAAGCAGTTTTTTTCAATGGCCGGTTGTGACACACATCAATAAACCATTTGTAAATTGTAAAATAACGGAAAGAAAAAAACAACAAATAATTTTAAATGAGAGCAGCCACTGACTCAAATCTGCTTGGAAATTGGCGACGGACTTTTCTTTTTGTTAGCCCCCTCATTTACCTACATTCCACAAGAGTAGACAAAAATTGTGCTCTCTTTTTCAAAGAATGATATTCATGCTTTTTTGTTATGCGTGCCTTTGAAGAGAGAAGCTATGTATTGTGTTTTTCTTTGAAGTCACGCACTGACTTATTACCGTGTTGTTGTTAGCTGTGAAAACCGGTAATGTTCCGAGTTTCACCTTTAACTGGAAAAACGCTTTCTAGCCCTCCATATTCTAGTATTCGTCTACATGCTGAAAACTGTTCTTAACCGTTCTCTGCCTCTAACTTCACTTTTCTCACCTCGAACTTCTTCTGAAAGAAAGCCTTCTTTATTCTAAACACTCTTATTCACTTAATGTAAACAAAAGTTCAATTCCCCCTCTCCCTCTTTTAGTATGTCTCTTGTCAGTTGTTAATGTATTCTATTGTTTATGTTACGATCTTAACCGAACGTGTTTCATATCTTATGCCCAAAAAATTCAATTCTAAGGGACAGTCCTCCGAAAGGAACCACCTTGAGCTTGTTTTGCAACCACTATTTTGACAATATATAATGATGTTTAGTTTTTTTCGTTTTTGGTTACTATGGGCCGTGGTTAATACTAGGTCGCAGGTCCCGCTGCAACCAGGATTATATGTCACGCAGGAAAAAGCGTTGAGATTTTATTAGGTGGATATTATACGCAGCGCAATAGCGCTGCCAAAGTAAAGAGCGATGTGGGCACAATGTATTATTATTATTTTTAGAATTAGTTGTTCCTTGAATTCATGTTTGGTAGAGGATAGGGTTATGCACTGAACACCTTTAAATCAAAATCTTATTGCTGATCTTCACCCGAAACAAATATTCATACACATCACGTTCTTTTGCGGTGGATGTTGGCCAACAGTTTCAATGCCACAAGGATTCATAGAGCCCTCCAGTTCGATCAGAAATCATATACGAAGACGCGAATTGACACCTTTGTCAGTAAACAATCTAAGGAAAAGACGAGGGTCGAAAAACAACCTTGGTTAATATAATTATTGTCAACTATGCCTTATTAGCCTATTTTGAACGCTTTGTGCACCATGGAATGTACGCATCTGGTGTATGCAAACTATGTCAACTATGCCTTATTAGCCTATTTTGAACGCTTCGTGCACCATGGATTGTACGCATCTAGTGTATGCAAACTTTCTCAAATATGCCTTATTAGCCTATTTTGAACGCTTTGTGCACCATGGTATTTAAGCATCTAGTGTATGCAAACTATGTCAAATATGCCCTATTAGCCTATTTTGAACGCTTTGTGCACCATGGAATGTGCTTTGTGCACCATGGAATGTACGCATCAAGTGTATGCAAACTATGTCAAATATGCCTTATTGGTCTATTTTGAACGTTTTGTGCACCATGGAATGTACGCACCTAGTGTATGCAAACTTTCTCAAATATGCCTTATTGGACTACTTTTAACGCTTTGTACACCATGGAATGTACGGATCTAGTGTATGCGAACTATGTCAAATATTCCTTATTAGCCTACTTTGAACGCTTTGTGCACCATGGAATGTACGCATCATGTGTATGCAAACTATGTCAAATACGATTAAGTTTGGCGACGAGGAACATTCGTACACAGTAAAAATCGTTAGTATAAACTTGGTAAACTAGTCTTTTTTCCGTATTTTAACACCCGTTTCTCCATCTCTCCATTGATAGTCTTCATTACCCGAACACCAACATTTCCCGGGCCCTTCAGTTTTGTACAAATAAATTCTCGATAAAACGACATAAAATCCAAGAATTTAAATCTTTGACTAATATCATGCTCACACTGACATACGATGGGTAGAGATTTGCAACATTCCTTACTACTTTCTTTAAATTCTTATTCTTAACAAATTTAATGCGGTTCCTGTTTAGAGAAATTTTGAAGTCAGCAAAACAATGGGACTGTAAGGGTTATGACAGTTAATCCCGAATAAAGAGAAAAGAAATTACAAAGCAAAGTTAGACGTCTGTAACGTATGTCTAAAAATGTATACAGACAAGGTTTTTTTAGCCCCGGGGGTGTTACCAAAACCGGGTCCGATGTTATAATGTTTATGTATTATTCCTAGAAAAGATGCTTTTAAAGGCAACCATATATATATATAGTCTATGCGGGTAACAGCACGTGGGGGTTTGCCCAAACACTGCATGCCTCATTGATCAGCAACAAACTTAAAGTTTGTACAACAGAGCTGAACTCACTAACTCAATCGCATTTTGATGTTGGAAAACTTAGCATTCTGACTTCTACATATGGCGATGGAGACGCGCCGCAAAACGCCACAAACTTTACAAAAAATCTCCGGGGAAGTCCACTTCCCAAGCATCTCGAATACGCAATTTTGGGATTTGGTGATAGTGGGTTTGAACATTTTTGCGGCTACGCACGACAATATGCCTTATTAGCCTATTTTGAACGCTTTGTGCACCATGGAATGTACGCATGTAGTGTATGCAAACTATGTCAATCATGCATTATAAGCCTATTTGGAACGCTTTGTGCGCCATGGAATGTACGCATCTAGTGTATGCAAACTATGTCAAATATGCCTTATTAGGATTTTTTGAACGCTTTGTGCACCGTAGAATGTACACATCTAGTGTATGCAAACTATCTCAAGTATGCCTTACTAGCCTATTTGAAACGCTTTGTGCACCATGGAATGTACGCCACTAAGTCAAAATTGGGGGAAGGGGGCTAACCTGTAATTAAAGGCTTTTCCATTCCGATCGTTAATTAGAGATGATTTTGTATCTTTCGACATAATGATTTGGCAAAGGGCAACCCTGTCTTGTTTTTCTTCTTGTTTTAGAGTTTCTCCGTTTGCCAGACAACAGCATTACCTGGCAAAAAAGTGGAATAACTAATCAGTAAGCTTCCACACTGGCGCCGCCACTAAAAAATATAGATGGGTAATGCTCTAGTAATACTGGACCTACATTGCAAATCACCCAGGCATGTAAAAATGTGGATAATAGATCCATTTGTATCTAACATCGAAGAGGATAAATTAAGCATAAAAGAAACAGAGCCTCATTGATCTTTCTTGTGTTGATAGTCTCACGTTAAAATTCAAATACTCTTTATCAAGAGCTCATTTTTGGGTCTCCCTCAAAAATGAATACCCATTACTGAGTGAGAAAGCTATGAAAATTTTGATTCGATTTTCAACTACATATTTATGTGAAAAAACACTCATCGTTGGAGTAATTAAATTTCGGTACCACTCTATACTACTTTTTCTTAAGAAAAAGCGCACATCCCTGTATGTGTAGACTTTGAAAGGAAATTGAGAAATAACTGCTTCCTTTCTTATGTACCTCTAGAATCTGAAATGACGTGGTTGACCAATAATATAAAAGATACATTTCATGGGATCGAGCAGATTATTCTATCTGAAACAGCGGACTGACCTCAGGTCCGTTTATTTTAGGAATTCCTTGGAAAATCGTAAGTGTCTTAATGTCTTGTAGTTTGTAATGGTATTATAGTATTTGTTCATTCTGTGGGGATTTTCCATGGGAATACGAGTTTCCGAGGGTGAAATTTCCAGGTGAAATTCTTTTTATTTGTCTGACTTTCTCTTTAGCAGCTTGATTTTACATGTGAAGATTCTCCGGGGAAAATTTACAGCGAGGTTAGAACTATCTAGAGGATTTTTCCGTGGGGGGGGGATTTTCTGCGGGGAAAATTCTCCGTGGGAAATTTTTTGTGGGAGAAATTCTCCTTGAGGGAATTATCTGCGGGAGAAGCTTTCTTTCGGGAAGAGGGATTTCCTGAAAAAAAATTTCTGTAACGGATTCATATTATATAGAATATTGTTTGTGCATGTCTGTATTCCAACTATAAGTTTGAAATGATGCACTTGGATGTTATGATACTTACCTTGACAATTTTAGACGTTCTTTTCTTATGTCAACGGCATCCTCCGAGATGCAACTGGCGTCAAGTGCTGCAAGGAGCTACAAGTAAGAGTCACTCATCACGGGGATTTTTGCGGATCGTGTTTGTGTGTGTGTGTGTGTGTGTGTGTGTGTGTGTGTATGTGATAGTGTGTGTGTGTGTGTGTAGTTTTAAGCTCCGCATTACAATCATACTAAAAGTTCTCAAATAGTAAACCTAGATTAAAATACATGTATGAATATGTTAAATAAAACCTGACTAACGACCTAGAAGTCATATATAACAAATATGCATTAAAAGTATTGAAACTATGCAAATTACGTATGTCTAATAGAAGACTATTCCACAGCTTTGGGGCCGCTATATGAAACGATATATCACCAAGGATGCTAAGAGACTTGCATGTAGGAACGTTTAACATTATACCATTATTATTTGACCTTAAATCGCTTGAAGTACTGTATTGATTTTCGCTTAAGACCCAAAACACAAACGTGATCATCGGTTGACTCTTTAAGATCACGTGGGCTTATGAAAGTGAGCGAAGTTTATTACATCATTTTGTTCGTGCAAGGTGTTTAATAGTGAAGCGCGTTAAACTGAGCATGGAGCATGGAGAATGGAGCATGGACATTCGAACATGGACATTCGAGCATGGAGCATGGAGCATGGAGCATATCAGTCTCCGGCGAAATTTTTGCGAAGCTTATCAAGTACAACTTCAGTCTATCTTGTTTCTTTTCAACAGCTGTCGCTTAAGTACTTATAGATCCCATGTACATGTTACTAAGATGGTAGAAATATAAAATAAAATCTATATCCTTCTTTTAGTAGACAAGTAGGAACTGCTGGAATTTAACTAATGACACCTGCGTTGCCTGTACAATGTTCGACGTAACAGTACGATGTCTTAACCGGCAATATGCTTTGTCCTCGGTGAAAATCTGCATCGTTTTCTATTGCTTTTCTCGCTTTTATACCCCCAAGTATCTTTAAATAATACAATGAATTTAGCACTCATGCAAAGAAGGCAGCAGCATCAGCTAGCTCATCACTAGGGCTCATAAAAAGAACAATTTCCTCCTGTTCTCCTAAAATTCTTAGCCTTTTGTATAAAGGACTTGTTCAGTCAAGGCTTGAGACAGACATGGTCCTTGCATCCCCTTTTTTCAAAAAAGATGTTAAAATTCTTGAAGATGTCCAGAGAAGATGCATGAGCTCCCTTACCCTACAAGGCTATGCAAGCTGAAACTCCCAACTCTGGTTTATAGAAGAAGACAGGGTGATTGGTGCACAATGCGTTTAGAAAAGCCCCAAAAGCTGTTTGTAGTGACACTTGCATGCTTGGAATGCGTACATTCCATGGTGCACATTGCGTTTAGAATTGCAACAAAACCTTTTTTTAGTAACACTTGCATGCTTGGGATGCCTACATTCCACGGGGCACAATGCGTTTAGAATAGCACCAAAAGCTGATTTTAGTGACACCCGCATGCTTGGAATGCGTACATTCCATGGTGCACAATGCGTTCAGAATAGCAGCAAATGCTGTTTTTAGTGACACTTGAATGTATCTGCTGGAAAATGAATTGTGGTAAGGTACACCCTGCTTAGCGGGCATTTAGGATCGGTAAACACATTCATGTATAGTTGGTGGTAGGGTGACAAAGAACTTATAGTTGGTGGGGTGGCGAGGAAGAACTAATAGTTGCTGGTAGGGCGAGGAGGAACTTATAGTTAGTGGTGGGGCGAGGAAGAACTTATAGTTGATGGTAGGGCGAGGAAGAACTTATAGTTGGTGGTAAGGCGAGGAAGAACTTGTAGTTGGTGGTAGGGCGAGGAAGAACTTCTTCACCTTAGACAGGATCAATGATAGCGAAGTTTTATTTTTAAAGTAACAAAGGAGCACAACAGTGATAAAATCATAATCAGAATTTCAAATTTTATTCGCCTGCAGCAGGCGAGAAAGATAATTCAACCTCACCATTTTTGCGGTAGTACTTTTTCCTTATTATGTTACCACATGGCACCACTTTCCTTCTAATTTAAAATGATTTTCTGGTATTTTCCATGTGCTTAAACATAGATACATTAGTTTGACCAAGAAATGAACACCCTTGTAGACTGAGTAAACAATACCATCCTTCAGCAGTCTCTCAATCAAAGACCCCTGATGATCAGTGGGACCGACATTGAAACTACCCTAAATAAACAGAATAAACACCAAACTGGCTAACTAATAAATAAAGGGCAGCTGGGGCATGCAAGGGCGACGTTCCTCAATTTTGGCTACCAAAAAGAGAACAAAGCCATGAGGCAGACTCAACCACCCAGTAGGACCGCCTCTCGCGGATTATGGAGAGCGTCTGCCATCAATAAGAACAGATACTACATCCATTCCTTGCCACTTTGAAACAAATGAATGCTTGTTCGGAGTCCATATCGGCCTCAGGTGTCTCGACTTCTACTGCTGCTTTGTGGAAATCCTCGACGTATTCGCGTCGGACATCTGGCTGCTTCCGAGCGGCTAGGTCGTATTTCAGTAGCGGCTTTGTTTTTTCAAGTATTTTCAGGCGAAGTTTGAGATTTCATGATGGGCAGACTGTGATAACTTCCACAGTCAGCACCTGGATAGGTCTTACATGATGTGACACCGTTTCGAAAACGATGGTTCACAGTGATGAAATCACCACAAGGAATCGAACCCCGTCCTTCAGTGTTGCAACGTGATGTGCTAGCCATTACACAATGGTCCCTTACCATTAAGAAAGAGAAGTTTGGGTTGTCATTTGTTTCAGTTGACGTCACTACACAGCCACCGTGCTAGAGGTGAAGGCATGAGGCTCGATTGTTCTGCTGTCTCTTTTAGCTAACCCGACTCCAGTGAAGCGTGAGTTGAGTTGCGACGCTGACGTCATGGGTTAGAGAGAGAGAGTGTGTGAGTGTGTTGCTGAGCCAATGCTGGGCACCGATTTTTTCGAAGGAAGAACGCACCTTCGGTGCTAAACCAACTTTTGATCGACTAGTATGTAGTAGATCATCGGTATATCCAAGGTAAGATGCCTCAGAAAAACCCAAGAAAACAGGCAGAGGGTATCTCTGAAAGAACATTACATATACAAGCACTGAAAATATACGGAGGAAGCATCCCTCCAGTCTAACTCCACGTCAAACTGGTATTTTTCTAAAATATGATCGTTTGATTTAATCTTACATGAGAATTGAGATTCGGCAGCGCTAAAACTAAACTCTTTGAGAATTCTATATAATTGCAATGTGTCTGCTGAGAATATGTATATGTCTGGCACTGATGAAGGCTCAAAGGCAAAACACAGTAAATATTAATGAATTAATTTCCCCGTACCCACTGACTTGAGGAGAATTCGTGAAAGATTGACACTGAAATCTTCACCTTAGCTTTTGAGCCTTGATGGCTCAATGGTTAAGGCATTGGTTTAGTAATCATGAGGTCCCAGGTTCGAATCCGGTCAGCACCGTTTAATTGCAAGCTATTGTGGTAATGCTCCACTCACGAATATGTGGACATGCGCATTACCATCATAGGCACAAATTTCGCAAGGGCACAAATTTCGCGCGACACCGACATTGAAACTACCCTAAATAAACAGAACGTATTTGCACAGTGGCACTGTAGTACTCGCCCGTCGGTCGCCAGTAGCAAACAAAACATACTTTTATAGTATCGTGTAAACATTGCAGCAATCATAACCATATTTACAGATAGTATCTCAGGGTTAAGAGAACGGCTAGTCAAGGTCAACATACCGAACTTAAACAATTAACATAGACATCTTTCTTGTTGTTGAGAAGCGATATGAACTGTTTGTCATCCACTTTGTTCCACTTACAGTCAAAACTTATAGCTAATTACAGCAAACATTACTTTTAAAAGGTAAATGAACAACAAGATACCTTGACATGGATTTCAGTTTTGCATATTATTTATTTAGTCAAGTGCTTCAATTGGCGTTACACTTCTGAACTATGCACCTTCTCTTACAACTGTTATTCTTTCATCAGTGGCAGAATCTAATATGATCTGAATTTGCACGAAAAGAAATTTCTTAGATTCAGCGTAGGGATTGAAAGCAAGGGCAATATTTTTTTTGTTTGTTTCTTATTCTTGCCGTGTAACATGCACGTCATTAACTGTAGGAGATTATGAATTTGTTGCAGATTTCCTCTTCTCCATAAAACACGCTCTTGGTAACCTTTTCGTATTCCAGCCAGCAACATTCCATCATTTTAAGAGCACAAACGGGACGTGGCTAATCATCATCATCATCATCATCATCATCATCATCATCATCATTATCATCATCATCATCATCATCATCATCATCATCGGATTTGTTTACTTCTTTTTAATACGTAAACCTAAGAGCAGGATGCAAGTCATTAAGTTAAGTGAGGAATTGCTCACATTGCTGTTTATTTTAGAAGACAGAAAAGGTATCATCGATGTAATGAAAATAGACAAGTGGACGACTAGTTTTATCAAAAAGTTTTTTTTCATGGAAGCCGACGAAAATATTGGCTAAAGTTGGTCCGAGGCGAGAGCCCATCGCAACTCCATCAACCTGTCTGAACATTGTGTTATTAAAACTAAATTCCACCGACTCAGTAGGTTAGGCTATACTACACCCACACCCCCAAATGTGCAAATATATAGCCCAAATTACATTACATTATTGTGTAAATAAATTACATTATTATATAAATTAAAGTATTATATTTTCATCATATTTGACATATTTCATTAGGATTAACATAACTTTACTTCTTGGGTGTGTTCCTTATTATTAACAAGTTCCTTCTTTATTTATTAAAGAAGTAATAAGACCGATGCTTATCGAAATCTGTGAAGGGTGGGACACATTTTTCCATGAAAATATAAAAAGGCCATATAGTTGAAACCAAGAAACCCGCCCTTTCCTCCTACTTGCCTTAGAAATTCGCCGTCCACATTGAGAATTTATGAACGAATTAAATTTTAGCTTGTACAGCTTTGTTTGTAGTGAAGCTATTCGAGAGTACAAGATATTAACAAGATGCTAGTATCCATTAAATGCCCATTAACTCGCAATGATTTTAATGCTCCAAATACACAACTTTGTCAAATTCAACATCAAAGTGTATGTCTTAGATACAGCAATATGACGAACAAAATACTAGTGTACGGCAGTACTTGTTATAAATATGGAATACACAGCAATATTAATTTCTATGGTATCCAACAGGTGCTCTCTTTTGATATCATTACAAACAGTAACTAAATATAGTGTCTCGTTACTTTATTGTTGAAAATACATTCCAGATCATACAAAAATCAAACAAAGATGAAGAAAGTGTGACATTAACATGCGAGGGACCCGGGTCTTGAGCGCTCAAGGCCCCCTTAACGCAGTTCAATCTTCTTCCTTTGTTTTGCATCATCATAGTTTACTAGGCCGTAATAAGGGGGTAACGGTGCCCCAGCAGATTTTCAAGACACATCCTCGATGACGGCTTTGCACTACGCAGGTATGTTTTTAAAGGGCATTATCTCCGTTTTTCTTTATTTTTATATTTAGTGCAAATCTACACCCTGACAACCCGCCCTCGCAATAATCCAAGCCAAACCACAATTAAAATAATTGGGTCGAAGTGACTTGAAAGTCGGAATGCTATTTCGATAACAGAAATTCAGTTTAAAAGATACGTATTAATGTTCGTCTAGGGAAGAGTACTCAAGTAAGAGGAATAGGAAATAGCCATTTTGTCCCAAATAGTCTAAAGGTCAAATAACCATGCCTCCGTGGTTAACAACCCCAACAGCAGCCCATGGGGCAAGGGTGGTAAGTTATGCAAATTGTCCACTGTCAACACATAAGGTTTTTATGGAAAAGGTTTTCGTTTAAACTTGGTAGGGCTCATTCGATTGGAAATCTTAAGTTCTAGTGCGCTTTTTAAGAGTCAATAGTGATAGGAAGCCTATTACCCACAACGCCTTTTTTTCCCAAAATGCATCTGATCACAATCTTGAGTTTCGTAACCTCGTAACAGCAGCGAAGCCTCTACTGTAGAGACATTAATTACCATTAGTCAGTCACATACAAACATACTCGACCACTGTACAGACTTACTGATAGTAAATGCCTTACAATAGAAGAAAGTCTGTTTCTGTACTCAATGAATAGCAGTACATGCCCCTCCCCCCTTTCTCCCCCAAGAGACTGCACAAATACTGCACTAGTGGGTGGGCCAGCATCAATGAGCGAGTGGGTATGACTTTGTAAGTGTGTGAGCGAGTGAATGAGGCTGCCAATCAATAAACAGTTGGAAAATTTTAGCTGGACAAGAAATACGACCGATCGTAGGAGAATTGAGAGACGGTGCCACTCCTGAAGAAAGAAGGGAACATGAACGATTATTGGAAAAACAAGAAAATGGGATCTACGTGCTGCTAGAGCAAAACATGAAATAAATCCGATGGTCTCACCAAACTTATTGTACCTCGTAGCTGATCCATCAATTTCAGAAGGACACGATGTCAAATCAACTTCAGGTAGTAACACGTCTTATTGAACTTCGAATGTTAGATACAGAAAAAAGCTTTTAAGTACACAATGTTTTCGCTATTTCGTGCAATATTCTTATTTTGTACCACAAACAAACTAAGTACAGTTATATCATACATGTGCAAAGTTCGCAATTATTCGATAAATATACAGTGTTAAATAATCGACCTTAGTAATGTTTTCAGCAACTGAATAGCTCTTAACTAACTTAATATTTTTAGTTATTCCTGTTAAAGTAGAATGAATTCGATTGTAAAGTTAGACGCAAGGAGACGCAATGATTGTATGTTGAAGTTGGATATCGTGTCGGGTCACCATTTGACGTGGGCGACTGATGATATGGTATGAAAAGCTCAATGGTGAAAACATAGGACCACGAGGAACCGTACCCCGTCCTTCAGCGCTGCAACGCTACCATTACACCATGGTCCCGTACCATTGAGGCATAGAAATTTGGCATGTCATTTGTTTTGGTTGACGTCACTACACAGCCCCCCTGCTAGAGGTGTAGGCATGAGGCTCGATTGTTGTGTTGTCTCTGTTAGCTAACCCGACTCCAGTGAAGTGTGAGTTGAGTTGAGCTGCTCTTACTGATTCAAATTTCCTCGTCCTCTTCTGCTCCATTCCTTCAATCTGCTTCTCTATCAGTTCTGGCCCTCTCTTGCCTCTAAATTCTTTTCTCTTAGCCCTCTTTCTTTCTTTTTTTTCTTCCCTTGCTTTTCTCTTCTCTTCCTTTCTTCCTTCTTTTCAACTCCCTTCTACCTTATTTTTCTTCATTCTTTTTATGTCCTTGTTCTCCTTGTTCTGCTTGTTCTCCTTGTTCTGCTTGTTCTCCTTGTTCTGCTTGTTCTCCTTGTTCTGCTTGTTCGTTGATAATGGTAGTTGAATGTTGTTGGTAATTACAGCTTAATTTGTTGATAATGATAGTTGAATGCTATTGATAATGATAGTTTAAATGTTGTTAATAATTATAGTTGATAATGATAGTTAAATGTTGTTGATAATGATAGTTGAATGCTGTTGATAGTGGTAGTTGAATGTTGTTGGTAATGAAAGTTTAAATGTTGTCGGTAATGATAGTTGTTTGAATACTATCAAGTTGAATCAAGTTGACGCTTGCACCAGTTAGTTTAAGAAAGCCTGAAACTTAATTTATATATTCTTAGGTTTGCAACACCTCCTTTATTTTATTTGAATATATATTTAAATCAAATGTGCCTGGCTCCTGTCAATGATTACACCTCCTTTAGTGAAGCACATCTAACTTGTTATTCTATTGGACAGTTGCCCCCTTGGGACAGTTTTCACTACTTATTAGGGACCAATCCCACACGAGAGACAATACACAATTTTGCAAGGCAAGGGAAGCTTTCATTTGTATGCACACTGAATGCTGTTTGCTGCAATATGATAACTATCTTTAGGGATCTGAAAGAAACAAGCTGTATCTTGTTCTACCAGTGTCTTGAACATCAACTTAATAGGCCCTATCTTACCAGGCGTATGTTTACCAAGTCTAACTGAGTAGCTACAGTTCACAGGTCAAAGTACAAGTAGCTTTTTGTTGAAAAATTTGCAATTGGTCTTGTTTTGTTGTCTATGAGATGACAAAGTAGCATCTTCAGCTAAATCAAACACAATCAGTTTTTTTTTTTTGTTTTTCCACAAGATCTGACACATAAATTAAACTTAAGTTTGAGCTACTGTGCGCTCTACCAATTGAGCTAGGTGACCTCCGATGTTAACATACTCTATTTCTCTAGTCGCCACATTAGCTCCCAATTATTCACCGGTGGACATCGACATCCAGCTCAACGCAATTGGAGACCAGCCTCCCTGTGCCATGTGACTTGACCAAGGAAGAACTGCCCTCTGGCCAGTCATCAATCCAAAGAGTATTAAAGTTAGTGAGTACCTTTGTAATTGTAATATTTAATAAGAGAGCATATAGGAGATGCTGTAGATGTATTTAAAAGGAAGTTTATAGTCCTGTCGAGCATTGCAGACAGCAACCATGAGGTACTCAACTTTTGTCTTGGTCTCCCATCTTGCAGCCGAAGTAGGCAAGGTACAGAGCTTTGACGCGGTCTGTGAGTGGTCTTCTGGGTTTTTTTCACTGTAAACTCGCCACAAATATAATAGAAATTGTCCGCTTCGATCATACAGCCACGCGATGCCATCTTTGTGTAAATGTAAATCTTCTCACAATATAAGCTTTGTGATTATGTAACTGATTTATGTCACTGCTGCGCCACTATTATGACACCGGCGTAAGTGGATGGGAGACCATACATATATATGTGAAGAAACATCCACAACGAGGCAAATTAAGAGAGGGAAGGGAAAAAAAGAGAGGAAGGGAAAAGAATAGAAGATAGTGAGCATAAAAGAAGTCAAACAGTGAGGGAGATAAAGAGAGAGGGAGACAAAGAGAGGGGGAGACAAAGAGAGGGGGAAACAAAGAGAGAAGGAGACAAAGAGAGGGAGACAAGCCGGGGAGACAAGCAGATGCCAAGAAGAGAAAGGGAGAAGGAGAGGTGATAAACCGCTGGAATGTGAGCATTTCAATAGTGCCATTGAGCGAAGTTACACTATTTGAACATATTGGGAATGCGTTCTGCACTGTGGAATGTAAGCATTTCGATAGTGTTATTGAGCGTAGTTACAGTATTTGAACACATTGGGAATGCGTTCATCACGCTGGAATGTGAGCATTTCAATAGTGTCATTGAGCGTAGTTACAGTTTTCGAACACATTGGGAATGCGTTCTGCACGCTGGAATGTCAGCATTTCAATAGTGCCATTGAGCGTAGTTACACTATTTGATATAAGTCTAAATGAAATAAAGATATCGAAAGATCTTGGAAATATTAGAAAACTCGAGTACATTTCTCCTGGATTGGCTCTACAAATTTTGTTACATTGATTAATTCAGTCTTATAACCCTTATTGCCCTATTATACGGGCTGATATTTAAATGGCATATTTGGGAGCAAGAGGGAGGGAAGGGACTCACCCTAATGTCCAGAAATGTTTCAGCTCAGATTACATATAGATTAAGAGCTCGTTTCAAATTAGAAAATTTTTCCGACAGGCGGAATTACTGTTTGGCCTTAAAACGGAAGAATGCAAACGGAGGCATGATTCCCATGTCTCCGAACATTGGATCTACGAGAATGAAGTTATTGTTAATTTCGATAACAAAAGTAGCATTTCTTATGTGGTGGATTTTCATTTTTGGTCTGGTTGTTATATGTTCTATTAGGGCTTTAGTTAAATTATTACTGTTAGTAAATATTATTTACTGTCATTCTCTGCATCTAATAATAATTGGTCCAATTGTTTTCTGTTGAGCCATTTACCTTTAATGATTACTCCTTCTATTTAGGAGCCTGAGTCCTCTGTACTTCTCACACTGCAAAGGATCCCCTTTGCCTTTAAAAAGTGCAACAGTGAGACTCCTACTCCATTCTTCCGGACTTTCCTCTGCTTCTGCCACCCTCTTAAATACTTTCAAAAGCTGCTCCACTCCAGTAACGCCTGCAAATTTCAGCATGTCACTGCTAACACCCGATGGACCTGGGGCTTTCTGGTTCTTCATTGTTTTCAAAGCTTGATGTACACCATTGTATGTAATATCCTCTATTGGCCCTTCCACTGGTGTTTTAATGTTCCGGCTATATCTTCTAGCGGGGGTGGAGGGACCATCTGTATAACTGAGCCCACCATTAGCATCCCAAATACGAGCATACTCCGCCGTGAATGGAAGAGAGCGGGTCAGATCGGCAACCCCGACCAGAAAGATAAGCTGACCTATGTTGGCCTCATGTGTCAAATTAATGAGTGCGAGGAAAAGGGGTACAAGGGGTCAGAAATCGTCTCAGCAATTATAAGGGCAATGGTACCTGGTTTGTGTTGTGATTACTGAATCATACTGTACTATTGTATTATTATTATTTAATAGCCATCAGGCTTGATGGGGAAGGAACAATAGTGTCTCTTAATGAACGAAGTATTTCAATCCCACTTAGAATGAGTTTGTTTAAAGGATCGTCAAGGTGGCTTGAGTCTGCTCTCCAAATTCACGAAAGTTGTGGTCCTTACCAATATTTTATTAAATGCCTTACTATGGTACATGATAAAGGCGCTAGAGGCTATGTTTTTAACACTAAAAAGAAAAGATGACCTAATATTTTTTTGAGAAATTATAAAACAGAAGCCCTAGCCGCGGGCAGGCCGAAGCGCAGGTGGATCGCCGCGGTGAGCCGCCGGTCCAGCTCGCCGTAGCCGGGGCCGACCGCTGCCTTCACCGGAGAGATCATGTCGCCGATCACGTATTCCGGGGCATCATGCAGCAGCGCCGCGAGACGCCAGCGCACCGGCGCACTGGGGTTCATGCGGGCAAACAGCGCCTCCACCAGCAGCGAATGCTCGGCCACCGAATAGGCGTAATCGCCGCTGGTCTGGCCGTTCCAGCGCGCCACGAATGCAAGGCCGCGGGCGATGACTACTCGAATACCCGGACTCTCAACTTGAAAATACGTCAAAATTAGCGTAGGCTGAAAATGTAAAATGGAATAACCTCCGATTGAATACAGCTTATTTTTTGCATGTGAAAGATAAATTATCTGGTAAACGATCGCAGATATTTTTTTCCAAAATTTATGAAAATTTGAGCAATATCGGGGCAATTCTATAATTGGACCACAAAATGGGCATATTGAACTATTTGCTATATTTCACAGTTTTCAACATATGTAGACATATAAAAGATCTGAATGGAGTCAAAAAATTGATGATACAAAACATGAAAAAGCTTATAAAGGATAAAATATAAGCAAAAAGAAGCATGAATTAAAGTAAGGTGGGAATCTCACTAACCAATTCAAGAGAAGAGGCTTGTTATTACAGGTTAGTTTAAACCACATTAAGGTATTTTTTAGGACTTTTAATGAAATTCCATCGTTTCTTTGAGTCAGAACTGTACATTTTCCGATGAAAAGTGCACATTTGAATAATATCATCTTTTCAAATTTTACTTAATCTCGTTAGAGGTAAATTTAAGACAACCGAACAAATGACCTTGGATTGTCAGTTTAATTGACATATACTGACATTTCTTCCTTAAGGTTTTGATAATTTTTCATTTATGAAAGTAAGAAAGGTGAAAACATTTCAAACGTATTTTGTTTTCAGTAAAGCGCAAATTATGTAAAAAAAGCGTAACAATAAAGAATTTTACAAAAAAACCTTTTCACTGAATGTGCTAAACACATTTTTTTTTCTTACAACCTGGAAAAGTTTTGACTTCAAAGACTAAAAAAGAAAGTCTACAGGAGTTATTGTGTTCAAACATTCAAGCATCATTTATGATAGTTAGTTAGGGTGGCGAATTATTTCGTAAAAACTATTTTAGGGTGGGAGGCTTATTTCGCGAATACTATTTTAGGGTGGGGCTTAATCGAGGACTTATGATATTGTAAATCCTTTAGTTTAATATTCTTCTCACATACCTACTATGAGAGTTACAGCTAACGTAATGAACAATATCATTTGGGAAGGCAAATGAATTATTTCCCGTGACATAAAAACTTTTCTAGTATGGTATAATATTGCACGAAATAGCAATTCGCTCCCTTTAATTTTCGCCCCCCTGGGGGCGAAAATTAAAGGGAGACGAAATTTGAAAGGAATAAGGTAATGCAAAAGTGAGTAGAAATAATTGGGGGTCTGCCTTTGTAGCGTCTCGCAACGCTAACCTTTAAGGCCGGGGGAAACTAGAAAAACATCTGAGCAAACATCTTGTTGGGCAGGTTTCCCCACTACCCAACATGGATGTCGGCCGGGGAAACTAAGGACTTAAACATCTGCCAACAGATGTTTTGCCTGTCCACAACTCGCGGGGCCCCCACAGCTTACCCTTAAAGGTCTAACTTAATAATATAAGTTGTTCTTCAGTTATTGCTTTGTTCTTTTTGAAAGTCCACAAGCTCATGGTTCATTTTGATTAAGTTCAACATCCGCCTAAATATTCCTTAAAAGCTTCACCTTAAAAGCAATATTTCTAGCAGTATGCGCGTAACATCTTTGGATTTTTCATCATCCCCTTCAACACCCGCTGGAATGTTTCCTTTTAACACCATCAACCTTTCCTGTACCATTTCTAATGCGTCGGCTTAACAACCATCCAGCTCGCCGTAAAGAGCAGAGAAATGCTTGAGCAACTCTGTGTCCATAAACTTGGTCAAGCTTGGATCCAAGGCTTCGAGTGTGCTCAGCACTGGCAAGTTATCTGTGAACCTTCTGTCGAATTCGCCTTGTAGACGATCGAAATTCTAAAAGTACGCTCGCTTCATTTCATCCGCCAAATTTGTTGTCCGATTGCCAGATTCGATGAAGTTCTTTCCTAGCGTCAAAGTTGTTACAAATTGTTTCATATGCTGGGTGATCTTTTGAGTTATTTGATATCGTACTTTTACAGAAATTTAAATTACCATCAAGGCAGTTGTCACAATTGCATTGCTGTAATGTAAGACTGTACTCTTAAGTTGCATATGTAAAATCTACAATGTAGAATCACGAAAACAAATTTAGAAATAGACAGTCTGCACGGATAGCGGATGGGAGGGCTGTGACTCCCCCCAAATTTAACTTACATCTCTGAACACTTGCTGCTTCCCAGCAGAAAATTTAAGCCCTTTTGTTCATTATTCGTAATTGTGAATGAAAGTGAGTTGAAATGACAGATCAAGGAGTCTCAACATTCGGGCGGCAGCCCTTTGATCTCCAGGGAGCCTTCCCAACCAGTGAATTCGAGTTACTGTGAACGAATGAATGTCTAAATTACTGCCCATCTAAGTATAAATATTCACGAAGTACCAAGTTTGAGGATTGTATGAGAAATGAGCCTTCACAAAAGATCAAAGACTAAGAGGACCAATTTCATATACCAGTTATAGCAAAAGTCTTTGTCATAGTCTTTCAAGGGCTTCCCTGAGGTCTTTTGTTACTGGTGTTTACAAATATGGAGAATATTTCTAGAAAAATAGAATATACGTACGTCAAGGGATTGTGTGCTCCAGACACACCCACGCAGCCACTTTAAATTTCATTTGTAGAATATTTCTAGAAAAATAGAATATACGTTAGCATTCTATTTCAAATCTTCTCTTCGCGAAGATATAATACAAAGGTCATTTAAGTCTCCTTTGGCCAAATATTAACCTTCACTAATAACCGGTTTTACCTGATATTAACTATTTGGCGCCAAATTTGTTTTTGTAACCAAGTTCTCTTTGACACGTCAACATCTTAAAGTTGGCGTCAGAAACAGGGTTCTGATTGCACGTCGCAGCTTTCTACCGTGCAAACCGATGACAATGCGTTGGTTTTGGCTTCAGGCCTGGTGAGAGAGTTGTACCTGCAGTTTAGATGGTTCTCTATGGAGACAACAGTCTAGCCGTTCTACAGGTACGTTGTATTCTTATGTTTCAGGATGTAAATAACTCCTGCCAGATAAAGCGTGTTAATCTGGTAAAGAAACTTGTAAAATGCCGCAAAAGCATTGACACCAATGTCTTTGAATAGGCATTGACCCAGCCAGAATTTGTGTAACTTAGACTCCCTCAATCTTGTCATCCTCTTTCATGGGTTTTCGATCCCCTTATATATATATAAAATGCTAAAAACTGCGATTATTAGGCAATAAAACTATATAAAAAGTAAAAAATGCATAGAGGCCACCTCACAAGCTTTCGGTTTAAAAACCTTTTTCAAGTGTACAGTTTTTTGAAGGAACCGTTACCAATATTTATAAAAGACTAAATACAATAAAATTCCTAAAAAATTCCTACCATACTTATTTGGTAATATAAGACATTTAGAAAAAATTACCTAAATTCTAGGTGTATAGAGAAACAAATAGGGCAAGGAAAAATAGACTGGACCAATCTATCGGAAGCGCTGAGTTTAGAAGGGTAGACTAGAGATGTTAATTTTCAAAAAAAAAAAAAAAATCCATGACGCCTTTCGTATTACTCTAGCCGATCTATCCAGGAGATGTGGGGGTCGTGGTATCTCCAAAGGCAAAGTTATTCGGCCTTTCAACTATGCTTGACGAAATGACTATCTCAATTTTGATCGGGGTCAATCCATGTATTTTTAAAAATGAATAAATCCTGTCGAATGTCCAACAATGCCGGTAGTGTATGGAGAAGCCTTTTGTTGCTCTTTTTCAAAATGAATCGGTTGACAAAACTCTCGGTTCAATAGCTTTAAATCAATAAATCAATACAGTTTTTCACGGTAAATTAGAAGAATCAACGGCGTAGTTACAAGAAGCTCAAACCAAAAATACAAAAACCGAGAAGCAACAAAAAATAATCCTACAGATGGCACTTTGAATCAAATTGGTACAAGAATAACGACAATTTTCCCTTTGTTGATTAATAAGATCATGGGCTCTTCGCGATGAGGATAGTGGACTTTCACACAACATCACATGAGTAGATAAAAAAAAGATTGGATCACAAATTTGCAGGTTTTAGAGTAATTTTTTTTTAAGTTATGCCACGTACTCGCGCTGCAGATTTTCAGACAGTAGAGTACCAAGTTGCTTTAAGATAATAGAATTGCCCTCAAATTTTAGGAAGTTGAATAGGCCTACCGGTATCAAGAAAAATCCTTGGCCCAACATTTTGGAGCCGTTGACAATATCCTCAGTTACACTATCAGCAATAAACCTAGGGTCCCCATAGACAGAATCTAAATATGCCCATGCATTGTCACTGCCGATGCCTTTAATTAGTTCTAATGGCTTTCCATACAGACATGTCCGGAGTATGTTATTGCGTCATGCTTTGTGCAGTTGGTAACGCCGTGCGTGAAATCTGACTTGAAAACAAAGTAATCACGAACATCGCCTGAAAATTTTGGTAGCTTCGGTCTTTCATGTTTGACTCTATAACTTGCCGTGTTAGCAGTAACTACAGATTAACAACTTCAGCGTTTAGTCGCAGCGAGGAAACAAAACCAAAGTGTTGCTCTCGCAACACTTTACTCGGTGAAGCCGAGCAAAGGTTGCCGCAACACCTCACGTTGCCCATGCAACGCAGATCTAGTTTCTGTATTACAATGCAAGTTTACTGCCTATTCTACCCTGAAGCTTCAAAGAGGGAGAAATTGTTCCTACCAATCAGTTCCAAGCCCCAATCTCCTGGTGTGTACCTAGTTTATTTATTAATTTGCTTCAAAATTGAGAAATGTATTGTATGTTATGGTTCGATGTATGACGTTATGTTTAGTCGTGTTCTGCCCTTAGTGGCAATGCTATGTAGCCACATTACGTTCCATTCGGCTAAGTTCTTTACGTCAGGTCATGTTATGTTAAACTGTGCTGTAAACTGTTCTGTTCTGTTCTGTTCTGTTCTGTTCTGTTCTGTTCTGTTCTGTTCCGTTCCGTTCCGTTCCGTTCCGTTCTGTTCTGTTCTGTTCTGTTCTGTTCTGTTCTGTTCTGTTCTGTTCTGTTCTGTTCTGTTCTGTTCTGTAATTGGCAAAATATGCAGCAATATCATGCGTTTACATTTTACTTATCGGCTATATCGTTATAGTCTAATTGGCAAAACATGCAACAATATCATGCGTTTACGTTTTGCTTATTGGCTATATTGTTATAGTCTAATTAGCAAAACAGTCAGCAATATCATGCGTTTACGTTTTACTTATTGGCTATATTGCTATAGTCTAATTGGCAAAATATGTAGCAATATCATGCGTTTACGTTTTGCTTATTGGCTATATTGTTATAGTATAATTGGAAAAATATGCCAGGGATTTTCAATGCCTTTAATTGGAGAAGCAAAGCAGACCAGTAGTGCTCACCCCAAATTAATGGAAGGTTATTCACCCAGGGGGATTCAATGCCCTTAATTGTAGACGAGTAGTCCTTACCCCAAATTAATGGAAGGTTATTCACCCATGGATTTTCAATGCCTTTAATTGGAGAAGCAAAGCACACCAGTAGTGCTCACCCCAAATTAATGGAAGGTTATTCACCAAGGGATTTTCAATGCCTTTAATTGGAGAAGCAAAGTAGACGAGTAGTCCTCTGTCGCGAACGCTGGAAAATTTAATTGTCGCGGGAATTAACTGTCGCGAATTGCTGGGCGAGTAACTTTCTTGGTCCCTTCTCTCCGCAAATGCCGAACCTTAAACAAAACCAAATGATAATTTTTCGAAAATTAAAAGTATGTTATGTCACAGATAGTTCGAATGGGAAAATTTACAATAAAAAAATCACAATTTGTTTATGAGAGTCCATAAGGCAGAAAACTGGATCTTTCAAAATCATCAAAAACAATTGCAATGATAAACGTCTGTGACAAAGAAAGGAAGTAAGTAGACTTCAATCACAGTGATATGTCTCTTGATTGCTTTGACTGTGAAAGGAAATTCAGTTTGAAACTAATTCTCTGACAATAAGTTTGCTTAATCGCTGTTTAGCACTATGCTGTTCTGTTCTGTAGTAGATTGTTATTTTCGTTTGTTAATGATATTTTATTTCTTGAGTTTTTGGCATCCAGCCTGCCTTGTTTCTTAAGTTGTTCTTATTTTTTGGCCTAATCTCAGCCTGGTGTTTCTTACAAAGGTTGTTCTTATAAAAAAAACGGAATGTACGCATTCCAAGCATGCAAGTGTCACTAAAAACAGCTTTTGGTGCTATTCTAAACGCATTTTGCAGCATGCAATAAACGCATTCCAAGCATGCAAGTGCCACTAAAAAAAGCTTTAGGTGCTATTCCAAACGCATTGTGAACCATGGAATGTACGCATTCCAAGCATGCATGTGTCACTAAAAATAGCATTTGTAGTTATTCCAAACGGATTGTGCACCATGGAATGTACGCATTCCAAGGATGCATGTGTCTCTAAAAACAGCTTTTGGTGGGAATGGATAAGGCAAATGCAGCAGAAGAGTCATGGAACGATGCTACACCCAGCTCATTCTGGCCAAACTACATATCAGAAAACGATCATTGGGTGAGTTTAAACGAAAAGCCCAGTCTTTGAGGGTCGAAAAGGCTGCGAGTCACATTAGACCCTTGTACAGTCTTCAATGTTGCAATTTCAATAATTCTACAAATTTATCCATAGTTCGTTGTTTTAGTATGGAATGTCTTAAAAATGTACCTTGTTTTATTGATACGGGGGTTCCGACTTCAATGATCACCGTTAGAACCGCAATTTCATGTAGATTAACATACTAAATGCCTAAACGTATCTGATTTGGGCAAACAAAATGGCGTAAGAAAACGTAGACGGGGGTATAGTCAGAGAAAATTCGACAAATTTCAGGTTAAACTAGGAATACATTGTTATGTTAGCATATTTAGTACCACTAAAACTGCAATTTCATGTAGATTAGTATACAAGATACCTGAACGTTTCTAATATGGGCAAACAAAATGGCGCATGAAACGTAGACGGGGGTATAGTCAGAGAAAATTCGTTTATTGTTTATTTCTAGCATGGGATATTTGATGAGCTATTGAGATTCCATAAGCTTAGAAAGAACTATTTTGGTATGTTTCATCAAGTATATTTTTATCGACATGAATGGATTATCTTCTGTCAGTGATTTTGTAATCTGAAGAAACCCAGATACGTCTTTCAAACAAGAGATCAGAAATAAGATCAATCGGACTACCAGGCGTATCAAACATTCATTCCTTGGCTTTTGAAGCTTTGATAGTGAGATATACATTTGCGAATAAGAGGACGAATATGGATCTATGTTGCTAACTGATAACTAAAATGATAACTTCACAGGAATTTATCCTGAAAACATAGTTATCTTTGCTTCTTAAACTAAAAAATGCGAGGCTTGAAAATGAAAATGTGTGGTTCATGTTTTATTATATCGCTGGAGAGTGAAAATAAGGCTTTTATGCATTTTGGAGGCAAAACGACATGAAGACTTTCATTTTTTTAAATGCAAACTTCCCTTTCTGCATGCTCCTATAGAACGTAAAGAATAGAATTGAAATCATGTTTTATTTTTAAGACAAGAGTCATAGGATGGGGTAGTTAGAGACACTTTTCTGTCATTGCTGTAGGCATTAGACTAATTAGGCATAAAGCTTTCGTAGTTAGCTGTTATATCAAACTTGTGTGAACATTATGCAATAAACAAGGTATTGCAAGTCAACAAATGGTGTGTCTCTACCTAATGTCAGAATGGTGTGACACAAAATAATATTCCTAAACTTGTTACCAATACTCTTACCGACACACTCACAGACAAGAAACTTGCATATACTCCATATATCTACTTGAATACTCACTAATTCTGTCTCGCTAATATCGTGTTCATCCGACGGTTCTGTTCTTTTATGGAATATGATAAGGTTAGTAGTCCGGTGTAGCTATTTGTAATATCACAGTTTTGAAATAGATAAGATTGAAAAGAACACTAGAGAAATAGAATATATGTCACCTCTGTGGGGATCGAACCCGTGACCCACGCTTTCGCAGCGTGCGCTCTGCCATCAGAGCTAGGTGACCTTCGATGTTAACATACTTTTATTTCTCTAGTCGTCACATTAGCTCCCAATCATCCACCGGTGGACTAAAAGATTTGGTAGCCTTTAAAAAGGCCGTTGGGTAGAGGGACAGTTCAGGGGGACCATTAACCACCAAAGCCATACAATGTACGACCTTGACGTTTCAGGGCGTAGACTACATCCATCGCTTTTACTGTCTTTCTCTTGGTATGTTCTGTGTATATGACAGCATCACGAATAACATTTTCGATAAAAAGCTTAAGAACACCTCTGGTTTCCTCGTAAATTAGGCCAGATATAGGTTTTACACCACCACGGCGAGCCAGTCTTCTGATAGCTGGCTTTTGTGGTTTAGCGTGTCATGGTGGAAGTGAGACAAAGATCTTTACATTAAGGTCAAAGAAGGAGTAATCAGTGGAGTCTGTCATTCTTAGTAAATTTATTGTTTGTTTTTGAGGGCGAAAATGTAACAATTTAATAGCTAAGAGGGTGGCAAACCTGGTTGGGAAGCACTGTTCTAGAATGTATTTATAATGTTTTTTGGAATTATCGAAATGACTCTGTCTCTTTATCAGAAGTCTGATAAAGATAAAATAACAATGTCGAATTTGAATGACAAAGTAAATTGCAACCTATTAGACCCCCAACATCTGCCTTGTGGATTTTCGATCTTTATTTACTCGACGTTCTCCTTCTTATAGTCATTAATCGGCCAGCTCCAAACCTTTGTATTTATCTTTCCAATTAATAATTGTCTCGTGCAGATGAACTTCTTTATTTGTTTACTGCTTTATTTATACGGTTAACACGTTCATTTATTTTTTTATTTTTTCGTTCCACGTTTTTCTTGTGCTGCATGTTTTGTCGACTTGGTTTTTGGACTGTTTTATGTTGCGCGATGTCTTCCGACTGGATCCAGAGTCAATAAGGGGAGTAGGGTTGGTGAGAACCGGAAATCTTGGACAAAAAACTTAAAGCGGATAGATCAGGATGAAACTTGGTGGAAAGAATAAAAACAATCCAAAATATGTGACTGACATAACTGGAACGGATCCGCTCTGGATCCGGTGACATATGGGGGAGTTGGGGGGACCTAAAATCTTGGAAAACGCTTAGAGTGGAGGATCAGGATGAAACTTGGTGGAACAATAAGCAGAAGTCTTAGATGCATGATTGACACAGCCGCGTTTCATTGCTCGCATGCGGTCTTTGACATTAGGCAGTCATTTTGTGTGATTCATGTAAGCGCGGGGCTTACAGTACATATTAATTCATTAATTTCCCCTTACCCATTGACTGGAGGAGAATTCGCAAAATATTGACACTAAAAATCTTCGCCTTAGCTTTTGAGCCTGGCTCAATGGTTAAGGCGTTGGTTTAGTAACGACGAGGTCGTGGGTTCGAATCCGGTCAGCGCCTTTAAATTGCAAGCTATTGTGGTAATGCTGTAACGTGGGGGTTTTCGAGCGCCGGTGATATATTCAGAGAAGGTCGGACCGGGTACGGTTGTGGATTATGCACATTATGTCTTCAGCCAGGTAAGGAAGTAATGTGTATGAATTGAGGTCCTATTTATAGTTATAAACTAAGAATTGTAAAATTATTGAGACTTTCGACGTTAAGCAATGGGGTTAGTGTAATAGTTTCTTTAACCATTTCCAGGAATATAGTCCTTTGACCAAAGTAGTGTTAGGGCGAAATTAAAAAATATGTCATTTACAGGTAGCAGCCGAAAGTGCCCGATAGACCGAAATGGAATGTGTGAAAGAGTATACCCAACTGTATTTTGAAGGAGCCAATCAGAAATTGGACTGCCTGGATGTCTTGTGTTTTTGGACCAATCAGCGTCCATTACAACAAGGTTAATTGAATAGGCCTAGCGAGAAAACGAACTCTTTCTGTCTGCGTTTTTCTTTCTTTCTGTTTGTTTTCTCGCTAGGCCTATTCAATTAACCTTGTTGTAATGGACGCTGATTGGTCCAAAAACACAAGCCACTCAGGCAGTCCAATTTCTGATTGGCTCCTTAGGTGAGCACCTAACTTTAGGTATAAGTGAGCACTTAAACTTAAATGAGTTTCTCGTTCAACCCTAACTTTAGGTATGCACCTAACTGAATTAGGTACCGAGAACCTAAATCCCTGACTTAGGTGGGCAGATTTAGGTCTACTCCGAAGGTCACCAAACTGCTCAGCCGCTCCGTGAAGTTCTTCAAATATGACTGATTTTATGAACGTGGTTGAATAAATGAACGAGTTGATGGACGATATAGGGTAAACAAAGCCCTCTCGATTCATAGAATGACTTGAATAAATTCTTTTTGATAATTCTTGATTTTATTTTATGTATCAGAATTTTTATTGGACAAAATTTTGGTTGTCGTTGATCCAAATCATTATATTGAAGCACAAAATGGAAAAATTGCCATTTTGGTGTGGTGCAATCTCTTGTAATACTTAAAAAGGTCACTGGAAGCTTCTATTCCCTCTTCAGATATTATACGACAACTGATTAGCTGCATCACCCCTGGAAAAAAAAGATGTATCTGTGATCGTTCTCTCAGGGGAAAATACGAAATTTCGTCTTTAGATCCCGATATAAAAACCAGTTATAAATAACTTGGAATTCGGTTGTCTTCATTTCTCGAATTTCCAAAACACGTCATAGAAAATAACAATCACGAGAGAGAGACACTTTTGCTGCCATCTGTGTTATTGAGAAAAGAGTAAGTTGTAAACAAATTCTTTTTGTCGACAAAGCACCGGCTTCTTTGTTTTGATAAATGCGGCCAGATCCCGATATAAAAACCAGTTATAAATAACTTGGAATTCGGTTGTCTTCATTTCTCGAATTTCCAAAACACGTCATGAAAATTTCCCTTACAATTATACACTGGTCAGTTATACTAAGGTAAACAGCTTTCTTTACATACGCTTTATACTAATTAAATAAGGTGTGTATAGTTAAATATGCTGGCTCAAAGGTTCCCTTCATTGTCAAAATATTGCTAAGCAAAGACTCTTTCACGACCGCCACTGTTAGCTTATCTCCTGGTTGTAAGTAAACACTATCCTTTTCTGAAAAGAGAGATCGCTAATTGTGGAATAAACTTAGTCAGATAACTACCTTTTATTGAACCAATTGTTATTTCCACTTCCATACATTACCGAGGAGAAAAATGCCATTCACTTACGAGTTTTGATATAAGAAAAGAATTAATGACAGAAATAAATGAAAAGAACCGGACACCTATATTAAGACGATGCTTAAATCGTGCAACAGAATGAGTCTGGAATTATATGGCTACCTGACATCATCTTATGCTCGTGTTTCTAATTTTAATTACAGCTATTTAGCAATCACTAAATGAGTTAAAATAGATCAGGTCAAACCTCAAGTGAGTTCTAATCGGATATCCTATTACCTCATCAAAAAGGTCTTAAGAAAACGTTGTTAGTTTTGCTCTGTTAAATAATTTTTGAGCTGGGTTTATTTAACAAGGTTTTCATGGCAGAAGTTTGAAAGGGCATATCTCAACTAGTGCTCAAGGTATAGCTCTCAAATTTGGACAGATTATCTATTCCAACAAGACGAACGCAATGAATTCAAAACGAACGCAATAAATTTTAAAATATTATCAAATTTCTGATATTCATTAAATCGTGACGTCACACTTCAGTACTCTTTAGAGTACTAAAATGATGACTAAGGACGTCGCCTTTGTTACAAATTTAATCCTCAATTTTTCCTTATTTTTAAAACATATTTGGTTGGGCATTCCTCCACTTACCGAATTCCAACAGCCAGATTTCATTTTAACTCTTCTAGTTGTTTTAGATACATCTAAGAAAACCATTCTTCCTCCTAAGCATTCCTGCTACCCTCCCATTTTAATCCTTTGGGATGTGCGTTGCCAGAGAGTATTTAATCTGTCTTTCACTGAATCCTCTCTGGTACTCTCAGAAGATGGATTAATATATTTAGTTTGTCAAATATGCCTTATTGGCCTATTTTGAACGCTTTGTGCACAAATGGAATGTACGCATCTAGTGTATGCAAACTATATCAAATATGTGTTATAAGCCTATTTTGAACGCTTTGTGCACCATGGAAGGTATGCATCTAGTGTTTGCAAACTATGTCAAATATGCCTTATTGGCCTATTTTGAAAGCTTTGTGCACAAATGGAATGTACGCATCTAGTGTATACAAACTATGTCAAATTTGCCTTATTAGCCTATTTTGAACGCTTTGTGCACCATGGAATGGAATTTCAGCGATAGCTTCCTGTGCGTCCAAGATCTCCTTGTTTTGGCAAAAGAACTATTCCACTCTTTACCAAAATTTCTGCTATATCGCCATTCAGAGTTCGGTTGCAGACTTCAAGAAGCTGAGTATTGAGAGCACCTGTCTTCCAGACTTCAATAGGGATGTTGTCTAGGCCAGATGCCTTATTATTTCGAAAGCATGTGATGCACTTTTTCAGTTATTCCATGGTGTAATTTTCAGTGTTGATGGGTAGTATGTGTTGGATCACAGTTTTTGTTAGTTCTTCATCATATGTTTTAATTCGTTACGCGTATTCACCGCGCTGCCGTGCGTTTTAAGGCACATCTTTCATCAGAAACAACACCGACAAGCCATGGATAAGACGCCAAGAAGGAAAAAACAATTTTGACAACGTTTTGTCTTTGCTGCAAGAGTTTTTTTAGGTCTTTGTACACTGGAGGTCACAACTCTAATGATAATATGAGAATATATGATGTTATTGGCGTTGTGACCTCCAGTGTACAAAAACCTGACAAAATCTTGAAGAAAAGACGAAACTTTGTTTTTCTTCCGCTCCTCTTATATTACCATAATCATCATCATTGCACTTTTTACAAGGCTTACGACAGTTTTTTTACACCAAAAGTTTTTGTTTTCGAAATTTTTACGTAAACTTGAGGCACACTGATTGGGTCAACGTTAACACTTGAAGTTTCCGCAGAAAGAGTTCGTTAAAGCAGGGTCTTTGTAAAGTATTGTCTGGAATCGCCGCTGTTGGTCTATTGTTCTGTGAATTCGATGTCTCGACGAAAATTCTTTCCAGTGACGTCACATTCTGAGTTTAAGGACCAAATCCAGGGAGTGGCTCTTGTCTTGCTAACGGATATTCTTCGTGCCTTCTTTTCGTTTTTTTTTTTCTGCCGTCTCACAGGCATTTATTTGTAATGAACATTTCAATTTTCTGGTTTGTCAACTAGAGGTTTGAAACACATTTTCTTTTAACGCGTTTTAAGGTAATTATATTTTTCTTTAAGGTATACTTCGGTGTAACTTTGTAATTTCCCTTCGATAATTCGTCCTATATGTGCCCTATAGAATAACGCCATTAGATACAGGAGCAAATTTATCGACACTTATGACAATATTACAGTGAACATGAAGAAGGACAAGTCCGGCAAATCTTTTCTCTGTCATTTTATTTCTTAGTCCTCGTTTTCAATCTTCTTACGGTACAAAAACTTCGTTCAACAGACACCACACTAACAGATGGGGCGATGAAGATCTGCAAGAACGCTGAAGTATTTGTGAAAATATCAGCATCGCCGTTGTCGTGTGTATATTTACCCCCAGTGTTTCACGTATTGTACCCGTACCTGCATTGCAATTTCTCAGGTGAAGTGCATAATGCATTATTGCTGGAGAATTGTAAGAAAGTTGTTGCTGATTCCTTGAAGGTTGTTAATGATAAACAGTTTACACTCAGTATTGTTTTTAAGTTTCTCACTTGAACCTTGATGCTTCATTTTTCCTGGGTAAGGTATACTCTAACTAACTTCTAATTCGGGAGCATTCATAGAGGGTGTTGAGATCAGATCCTCCAAGTCTGGATAAATTGTATTATTTAAGAATAATAGAGCGGATCCTAAAGCTTCAATGAACGTTTACAAGGTACAGCCTCATAGTTATATTGAAGATTATTTTAGTTTATTTCCGCTCATTTTTAGCTTAATAGAGCTCTTTACTTTTCTTTCAAAAAACTGTTTTGTGTAAACTGTTTTTTCAGTTATTTCTTTTCGTTTTTTCTTGACATAGTCTTATTTCCGGAAAAAAAATAATATTTTTACATCTTTTCGGTTTTTTTCTATAAGACTCCATAGTCTGAGTTACTATTTGTATGTTGGAGAAACCTTTTCAACAATTTTAAAACCCAACGCAAATAGTATTTTTAATTCAATTTTGCATGTGGTAAGACAGTTGTGAAGTTGCCGTAAATATTTGAAAGCTCACTTGTGCTACAAAAACAAGTTGTAAATATGCAGTGTCTCTGGAGCTGTTTGTGGCACGCTGAAACCTCATAGATACAGAATGAAATCACGATTTCGAACAAAAAGGAACACCATATCTCCAGACAGTCGTGCTCTGCCCCACTCGGAATCAGAACTTTGTGACTGTTTGGAAGCATCATGGAAGTTACTCAACATGTTGTGGTAATTTTTGATAATGATGTTCTGGTTTTAGTGATTTTTGTACACACCTCCAAAATCCTTCTAAAAATCTACGTTTTTAACACCAGTAAAAGGAAATTCATCATTTATAGTAGAATTGGACACAAAGCAAAAGGAATTCCAACTATAAATGATCAGGTTACAGATGCTTGAATCCAAAGGGCAACTTCACTCCAGTATCTGGTCATAATTATTTGATGAAAATCTATTGTATAAAGAACATTGTAATAGATCACATGTTGAAGTTGCCCAATGGGTTGGTGTAATTAGGAGGGCTCAGCATTTTTTACCATATACGAATTTAGTCTTTTTATAGAAAACTAGCTTACCCGTTGTGCGTGGCTCAGATCTCAAAAGAAAGGAAATTCAAGAAAAATATCCCCTCCCTGGAAAATATGACCCTTTGGAAAAATAGTCCTCTAGTGCAAATTTCCCCGTGGAAAGTTCCCGCTACTGTTTCCCACTGGAAAATTTTCTCCATGCGTAAAATGACGACCGTGCTTTAAAATTAAAAATTATTTGAAAAAATTATTCACCGGGCACTGTTCGGATGCATTCAACTGTTAAGTCTCTTTTTAGAGTTTCGGTTACCTTTGAGTTGTTCACCACGAACTGTTAGATCTTGGCTATGAAAAAATTGGTTAAGTATTGAAACTGCTAATATTAAGAAAACATAGTTGGTAATGGATTATGCTCGTATACATCAATTTATTTTAAAAAATGTGGTTCACTACAAACGAATGGTGAATTTGAAAGCATTTGAACAAATACTTCTAAACTTAGAATCAAGTATTAACCAACTTCAGGAATCACATACAATAAGTTGGCAAGTAGCGAAAGCATGCCAAGCGTTGTTAAATTGATACCCAAAATATGAACGATTAGAAGCACTTGTTTACTATTTCAAATTCTTAGTCACAAATTATCTTTAGTAGTAGAAACCACTGAGAAATAGAGAATACCACCGGAAGCTGCATGAAACCCAACAGTGTCACTTGATATCGCTCCCATCTGCCAGTGATTTGACGTTCGTTAACACACATATTATCGCTCTTCATTTCTTGGCAAGTATGGCATCATGGCACAGATAAACCTGCAGACAGAGATTTCTTTCGATAGCGAATCTGGAATTGTACCGAGCACGCCTCCAACCTCTTTGCCCTGAAAGAGCTCGGCAACATCTATACCCGCATCATGAACCCGACCTGTGACGTGCTGGAGCAGCGCATCGCGGCGCTCGAAGGCGGCGTTGCCGCGCTCGGCGTCAGCTCGGGCCAGGCCGCCTCGGCGATGGCGATCCAGAACATCGCCCAGGCCGGCGACAACGTCGTGAGCTCGACCGACCTCTATGGCGGCACCTGGAACCTCTTTGCCAACACGCTGAAGACCCAGGGGATCGAGGTCCGGTTCGTCAAATTCTGAAATAGCCATTTGTTGTCGTAGAAACTTTAGAAAGAGCTCAGTTCATTGAAAATTGAAAGGGCGCCTGTTTTCTTTAATAGTCAAAAGTGATTGAAGGGCATCCCACGCCCACCATTTCCTCAAGCACATCCAATCAAAATTTTAATATATTAATTTTGTTCAACGTAGTTGAAACGGCCGGAAATTATATCTTTGAGGATGACAACCCCCCTATAGCCCTCAGGGCAAGAGTTGTAAGTTACACCCTGGGGGCATATAAGGTATATATAGACCGGCGAAGGGCGGGATGCCGGCCAACGGCAGAATCTGCCATATCAAAATCTCGAGAAGTGATTCCGCGCGATAATCGAGCCGGTCCGCGACCTGTACGGTGAAGTCGCCATCAATGGGGCGCTGCGAGAAGACGCGGTACGCGCCCGCGGTAAAAAAGCCCGTGTCGAGCGGCGCGGAAAACGGCGCCTCCGGGGCTTCCAACGAGCGTGTGACGACGTCCCCCGCGCCGTCCCGGATCTGATACACCGGCGGGGATTCCTCCTCTTCCTCATCGTCATCTTCTTTCCCCGCTTGGATGGTGGTGGTAGCCCCAGGGGGAAGTGCGGCAGCTTCCACTTCGCTCAGAACAGCGGCCACCACATCGACTGCAGAAGTTACCGATTGTTGGGCAATCTCAACGAAGTCCACCACAGAGGACCAACTTTTGAGGGTATGCCCTTGCTGTACCATATCCAGCATGCGGTTAAAGTCTCTGCTACTTAAGGCGTGGAGCGCCGTGGACACGAAGGACTGGATTTGTTTCTCTGTCGTGACGCTGGCTGTCCTTGTTAAGGCGGTTGCACGTCCATGACCGTCGAGATATGCGGGCGGATCGCCTTCACCAGCGGCGGGCCGAAGGTGAGGTTGGGCACGAAATGCCCGTCCATCACGTCGACGTGGATCCAGTCGGCGCCCTGCGCCTCGACGGCGCGGATCTCGGCGCCGAAGTTGGCAAAATCGGCGGAGAGGATCGAGGGGGCGATCTTCACGGTGCGGTCGAAGGGGTGATCAAAACTCATCGGACGGCTCCTTTTGCCGCGGGTGCGGGGGGCGCTGCCCCCGTCCGCGTGCCGCGGACGGTAAAAGTGATGCCATGAGATCAACTAATCATTGGCCTTTCACACTGACAAATCGACGAAACTTGATTGCAATAAGCCCTATTAAACGCAAAGAAAACGCTGATTTGTAGGTGTCACTGATGATTCAGTACCATTACCTTTTTGCTGTGACGAATGTCATTGTTGCTGTCGTGGAAAATTTGTCTAATTGCTTGCAAATTTTGCTGATATTGCGATATGTACCTTGTCACGTCACCTATTGCTAAACATCATCTAATTCTGCTACTATTAATAATAACTCAAGGAACCATGGCAGGCACGCGCCTTTGCCATCACCCTGCAACTTGCCGAAGCCGGCACCTTTTCCTGGAAAGAGTGGTGTGAAGCCCTCTCAGGACAAATCAGGCTGGCTCAGGCACAGGGTGATCCGGACCTGGGCGATACCTATTATCTTCACTGGCTTGGCGCACTGGAAAGGCTGGTGGTGCAAAAACGGGTCTCCGACCAGGACGGGTTGACCATGGCCTTCGAAGACTGGCGCGCCGCCGATCGTGCGCGCGTTCATGGCGAAGCCCCGGTTGTGATGGCTTCAGTATGTAGAGATCTTCATTGTAACTTTTATTTTGTTTTTAGTACTAAGGTGTATTTGAACGCCATGAACGCTATACGAGGCTATATCAAAGAACTCATAGAGATATAGTTAAACAAACTACATCCAGAAGTCCAAAAAGTTGGCAAAAATGTAAGCTGATCTTCATAAATATTTTAAAACGTTTAATCAGTGTTATAGAAAATATTCAAAATTACAGAGTAAACTTTGAAAGAGCTGATGTTGTTGAAAAGTTGGCAAAATATTCTTTGGCGAGAACCGAGTCGCTGAGATCGGTCGCCGGCGGTGAGGCGTTCTGACCGGTGCCGACGTAGGCCAGGCCGCGAGCCCGGTCGATGGTCGGAGTGCTCCACACCGGCACACCGGACGGCCCCCAGATCTCGGTGCCCACCGAGGTCTCGCCCTGCTTCGTCGCTTCCGCGGTCGTCTCGGTGAGCCAGAGCAGCTTGCCGTCGCTCGCTCGCAGCGCCGCGACCGCGCCGTGGGAGCGGCAACAGGCATAGCGCGGATCGCGGGCGTGCGGCACCTCCGGCCCGCCGCTTACGAGATCCTGTCGAACTACACGCTCGCGGTCGAGGACCAGCAGCCGATGATGGGCGCGGTCGATGTGGACGGCGGCAAGGTCGAGGAAGTGGTCGCCGAATGGATGGCCGCCAACGAGGACAAGTGGCGCCCGGTGGTCGAGGCCGCAACCCAGTGAGTGCCGCCCAGTGACCGGCACGGACACGCCTGCCATCACCTGCCGGAATGTCTGGCAGGTGTTTGGCCCCAACGCGGACAGCTCTCTGAAGGCGGCGCTGTCCCGGCATGTTATTTCAGAATAGTTGATGCAATGGATCTTAGTAGAAATCAGTTTTGTGAAATCCATTTTGGTTGTAAAACAAAGAAAAGAATATTTTATAACGAAGGAGAATAAATGTAAAATAATCCTCTCTGCCAGCCCTGATAAAATAAAAATTCACTTCTCTGCTTTCTTGTTGTTTTCAGCAGCCTTAGGACTTTCATTTCGCTAAAATATTTTTTTTTCTTGGAGTATTTTTGCAGATACATTTTTCTCAAATGTCATTTGTAACGTAAATTGTTTTTAATAGGTAGAGACTTAACATCTATTTTACCATTAGGCGTTAATGGCACTTCATTAAGATAAACAAAAAATGCAGGTATCATGTAGTTTGGTAGGGACTGTTCCAGCTGACTTCTGATACTATCAGTTATATCATGTAATTGTTCACTATTTAATACTGCAAATTTATAATTTGTTATAGAAGTTATATAATCTTTGCTAATAGAATCATCTATATGTTTAGGTATAATATAAGCAACCAGCTGCTTATTATCTTGTTCATATTCTCTAGCAATGACTACAGCTTTTACGCGACGCGGTTGTGCACGCCTCGGTCTCCAGGTGCAGACCCATTGTTCTCACTTCCATGACTACGTTCGTCGGCTTGCTACCGCTTATGCTCAACAAGAGCGTACAAGCGCAGTTTCTGGTTCCAATGGCGGTATCCCTCTCCTTCGGCGTGCTTTTTGCCACTGTGGTAACCCTGCTGGTTGTGCCCTCCAGCTATCTGATTTTCGAGGATCTGGCAAATCTGTTCAGATCGGAAAAGCAGGCCACCGCAGAGGTTCCAGTCACACAGGCGCAAGTGCTACTGTTCTGACACTGTTTCCATAAGGACCGAAGTCATGAACAGCTCTGCGATTACAAACAGCATAATGCCGACCGTCTCTGTTCCGGGCGCAACCGCTAGCGAAAGCAAGGGTTCGGGCTTTGGCGACCTGATGGCATCAATCACAGATAATTGGTCTGAACGTAATAGCCAGGTCAAGTATGACGCGGCAAAATCTGCCCAGAGCAAATGGGACAACAATCGCGCAGACCTTAATGAAAAGCACAACCCTGCCGACCACGACGATACAGACTACTTTGTACTTTATTCAGGGCTTTGTCAGGTGAAAATATTTGAAAATGGTGTTTTTACCCCCGGTTTTGGCCCAAACAGTTTCATAAGAATGCCATTGGGTTTCGCAGAAGCAGTTCACCGTAAAGTACTTGCATTTGCATTTAACAACGGGTGACTATTTGGTGCTTTTTAGACAATTTATACTTCATATTGCATCTTACCTGCTAAAAAACCCACCAAAGTGGTGTTTGTACCCCCGGTTTTGGCCAAAATAACCTCCCATACACACACATACGGGCCCCCATGTACGCATCTAGTGTATGCAAACTATGTCAAATTTGCCTTATTAGCCTATTTTGAACGCTTTGTGCACCATGGAAAGTACGCATTTAGTTTATGCAAACTATGTCAAATATGCCTTATTAGCCTATTTTGATCGCTTTGTGCACCTTGGAATGAACGCATCTAGTGAATGCAAACTATGTCAAATATCCCTTATTAGCGTCTTTTGAACGCTTTGTGCACCATGGAATGTACGCATCTAGTGAATGCAAACTATGTCAAATATGCCTTATTAGCGTATGGGGTCTTTAATTTCCAGAACAAAGTTTTGAAAAAAAGAGCATATAGAGTTCCAAGAAAAACTACGAAAGTACATTTGTGCTTTTCATCATTACATTCATAGCTTACATCAATACCTTTTCATCACTGAATTGCAGCCAAAACGAAAAACCGTTTGCATACATTCTGTGGAAATCCAACATGAACAGAACTTGAATGACTCAGCAATGGTTTTCGGGGAGAGACAGTCCCAAGAAACCAAATTTCATGTCTGCTGTTTTCATATAGATATAGAAGGGGTCTATAATATAAAAAAAAATAAATGCATATATTCATTTTCATTGATATTATATTCAGCATTTCTGAACAAATTAAATCCATTACTTGTTAAAGTAGCTTCATCATTATTTCTCAAATTTTGTCCATCCAGTCTTGTCATTTTCACTTTTGCATATAGGTAAGTAAAGCTTGAAAGAATTTAAGATACCACATCTTTTAAAATGAAATTCTAATTTAATGGATGAGATACATTCAAATTTTTGGTTGTAGAATCATCAACAATAGGCTTTTCAAATTTATCCTCTGCATCAAATACCTTTGGTGTCACAAAAATTACCAGCTCACTGCGGTTATCTCGATATGTCTTCGACTTAAAGAGTTCCCCGAGGATGGGGATATCGCTCAACCAGGCAATGCCGGTAGTGTCTTTCGAAGCTTGCTGGTTTAGCAGGCCGGACATTACCAGCGTCTCCCCTGAACCCAGGATTACGTCTGCGGTGGTTTTGCGTGAAAGCAGGCCGGGGATACCGTTGACCGCAACAGAGTTATCAATGGCGCTGAGTTCCGTGGAAACGTTTGCGCGAATTGGTCCAAAAGCGCACGCCATTCAGGCAGTCCAAATTTTGATTGGTGCTTTCAAAACTGCAGTTGGGTTTATTCTTCCCTACGTTTCATTTCGATCATTTCTGACTATTGTACTCTAAGGAGTATCAGACCCAAATGAGGTTTTAAGTACATAATTATATCTCTATTTTGTTCTGTATGCATTCACAGAGCAAGTTTCACTTAAAAATTAGAGATAGTGAGCACTTTCAGTTAATTTCATCTGTTTAGTACCAATTGCCTGTTTTGTTATTGTCGTATAATGTAATTGATTGATCGATTTTATAAGTTTTATTGATTAACTACTTCAATTATGTAATTGATTGATCGATTTTATAAGTTTTATTGATTAACTACTTCAATTATGTAATTGATTGATTGATTTTATAAATTTTATTGATTAACTACTTAAATAGTGTAATTGATTGGTAGATTTTATAAGTTGCAGAGGTTCCATTATGTCGAGGATTAAGGGGTTGGTAACTTTACCTCTAAAAGAGGAAAACTTCTGTGTGCTTAGCTCCTAAACATTTGGGTGACAGTGAAATCTTTCTTACAATATATTAAATCTGATAAATTTTCACAGCTTGGCTATAATTGGGATACATTCTTTAAACCAAGACACTGGTATCAGTTTGCAGATGATGCTGCAGTCCTAACAGACCAGGAATATGAAAATCAGATCCTTTTGAATGCCTTCTCAGCCTGGTGTACCTGGTGTCGCATGAAGATACGAGTAGATAAATGCATGTCGTTTGGTATGATAAAATGTAATACTCTCTCTAAACAAGTATTACCTAAACTTTACATTAATCGGAAAATTTACAAATATCAGAAATTAAATATAAAAAAACAAGTTTTTTTCAGCTCAAAGTAAGGCGCAACATCAAAACTTAAAACGAACAGAAATTATTACGTATATGAGAGAAGTTGCCCCTTCTTCAACACCTTGCTCTTTGCTAAAGTTTTGAATTTTTGTCCTAACTCTTTAAGGACGATTCTTGTAACACAATGGCCGTTTAATTAGAATAATAAGCTTTGTTTTAAAATTTAAAAAATTTTAGCGTTAAGAGTGAGGCCTTGAGGAGGAGAAAACCTTTTAGTCTTCTGGAAACGGTTAGGGATAACATCCCCGTCCTTGCGAAGGAACCTTATTTTCCAATGGTATCAAATAATCAGGGACGTGCCGTCAGTGAATGCAACGCATGCGTTGCATGCCTCACAATTCTCAAAAATATACAGACCGATAATCATGCCCCCATCCGTGCTTAAAACCTAGTTATTACTCGTGGCCTGTCTGCATATGAGGGGGATTTTAGAAATCGAATACATGAAAATATTTATTCTATTTATCCTAAATAAATAAAATTAGCAGCAGAATATGTCTGGTGTATTTCACCGCTCAGAAGATAAATAGAGCTCAATAGACCTCGCAAAGATAAGGAACAATCCCGTTTGATGAACTCAGTGCCCCCCCGTTTCCATTTCTTACACCTATGTTTACTTCCCACGCACACAAGTTGCTTCAGGTATTGATCATTATTATTAAATGTCTATACTTTTGGAACATACCTTCTTTGCTCTTGCGGCCAAGCTGATCAACAGGATACCTGCAATAAAAGATCAGAAGATAACTTTGGGAAATTTGAAAAATGTGATGAGGGGAATCTTGATTCTATAAGCCTTCTCCACCTTTCTATACTTATCTGCAACTGATAACCACTGACGCGACTTTTTCAATGCACAATTAGTACAAGATGCTGATTTTCAGCTGTTTACTAAGCTTTGATTCTAGGTCTGTATTATTTGATTTATAACCATAACCACTTACAGCCAACGGTTTATAGGCTTATTTCCTGTTTCCTAATTGATCTAATTTGTCCGTCAAACTTCAACAGGCTTAGTATCCGTTGTTATGATTAGCCTTTATGTTCCACTTTACTATGCCAAATATGCCTTATTAGCGTATTTTGAACGCTTTGTGCCCCATGGAATGTACGCATCTAGTGTATGCAAAGTATGTCAAATATGCCTTATTAGTGTATTTTGAACGCTTTGTGCACCATGGAATGTACGCATCTAGTTTATGCAGACTATGTCAAATATGCCTTATTAGCGTTTTTTAAACGCTTTGTGCACCATCGAATGTACGCATCTAGTGTATGCAACCTATGTCAAATATGCCTTATTAGCGTATTTTGAACGCTTTGTGCACCATGGAAATGACCGAACACAAACATCTTCCTAAAATCTCAGAACATGTAACATGAACTGCCTGAATGGCTTGTGTTTTTTGACCAATCAGTTGTGTATACTCTTTCACACATTCCAATTCGGTCATTCTGACGTTAGTACTCTGAGGAGTGTCAGGCGAAAAAAGCTATTTAGTACACAATGTTTTCGCTATTTCGTGCAATATTCTTTTTTGTACCACAAACAAAGTATTTGATCACCAAAAGTGGAGTTATAAGTGAGAAAGGCGTACACACCGCAAGGGTAACCTGATTCGCTTCAGTTACCTGAAATTGCAGCATAACAGCTTCTTACAGACAATCACATCAAACACCACTGTACCAATACATTGCACTACAGCAGGCTCATACACACGATAACACGACATATAAGAGAAAACAAACACACTACATAGGTGCCATCAAGTCAAACTTACGCCTGCTTCGCTACAGCCACCTGAAATTGCAGCAGAACAGCTTCTTACAGACAATCACATCAAACACCACGGTCACAATACATTGTACTGAAGCCCGCTAATACACACGATACTTTGGCTTCTTTTTTTTTAATTACGTGTCTTCGGATTCTGTATTATTATTATAATATAGACATAGAATTATGTCTTCTTCTGGTATTCTCTTTTTTATCCTTTCCCTAATTTTTGGATAAAATAGGAATGAATGGTAAAGTTATGCAATTGCTTTTTGTTCCTGTTCGTCTTCTTTTATTATTTTGAGTTCTTTTAGTTGTTTTTCTTTTTTCTATAGTTTAAGAGATTATCTTTTTAGGTTGTCAATTCATTATTAAAATTTTTAATGAAACTGAGTTAACGGTTTAATATGAGATAAACGTATTTGCTAGACACTAGACGCAGCAATCTTGTGAAGTAAAGTAAGAAAGCTTTTTAACGAAAAATTTATAAAAAGGAAGATTGAAGTACGCTACAGAAAATTAGACGTACGGGAGTGACCCTTTTTTTTGTCGTTAGTGTTATTGAAAAATGCGTAAGTTAGATGTTTGTTTGTTTGTTCACTCGACTGCAGTCGAGCATGCCTTCACAATATTGCGCCATTGGTCTCTGTCTTCCATAAATCTGGGTAGATCTTCCAAAATATTGCGATGATACAACTAGCAAAGAAACAAAAATACTGTGCTGTGCTGTCCTGTCTTGTCTTGTGCTGTCCTGTGCTGTCCTATGCTGTGCTTGCCTGTGCTGTGCTGCCCTGTTCTGCCCTGTGCTGTCTTTTGCTATCATGTGCTGACTTGTGATGTGTTGTCCTGCCCTGTGCTGTCCTGTGCTGTGCTCTGCTGTGCCCTGCTCTGCTCTGCTCTGCTCTGCTCTGCTCTGCTCTGCTCTGCTCTGCTCTGCTCTGCTCTGCTCTGCTCTGCCCAGAAAAATGTGGGATGATCTTGACCCAAAGAACAATCTTTGAAAGTTTCAAGCCAATCAGACCCAAGAATAAATGTTCATTTATTTTCCTCAAAATTGAGGAGCATATAAAATACATAAATGACACTAAGGAAATACTTCAACAATCGAAAAAAAGCACTGATTTAAAATAGGCTAAAAAATAACTGAATAACGTACATAAGAAAAAATATCAAGCATTACTTACATTCTGGAAAAGAGAAAAGGTTATGCACAAAAAGAAAATTTTCAGACTTTATACTGTAATATCGTTTTAGCTCTCGAGTTTTCTTTCCAATGCAAAGCAATAAGACAATTATAATGAAAAGTACAACTAAGATTTTAATCCTGATTTTTAGAACTAGCCTCATTACATTGGTGGGTAAAGCTAAAATGGCCTTTTTTATATTTAATTTTTTATTTATTTTAGAAATGAATCTAGGTTTCCTCTTTGGTAATTTTTCCACAATTTTAATTGACTCTTTAATATAGACGACTCTTAACATTCACAGGCAGAAAAAAAAACATGTAAAACAATGATTTCGCCTCCCTATAATTTTCGCTCCCTTTAATTTTCGTCCCTTTAATTTTCGCCCCCTGATCCTTCGTTTGGCCTCCCCGGGGACGAAAATTAGAGATAGAAAAAAATTTCGGGGTGCATTGTATTTCTTTGCTTGTTCCGTGCGTTTTCGAATTTTCCTTTGGTGAAAAAAGTTTGCAAAACGGCATATCCCTGCAAACCAGCCGATACTGCAGCCCGCGCAATTAGATATAAAACGCCGCAGTGAAGGCAAGGCACCGCGGAAATTACCACGGCACTATAACGTTTCAGTTGGTAAGTTGCCAGATAAGTGTATGTTCAGACGCACTCTTAGCGTCGCTTGCATCATCACTATCACGCATCATCGTATCGTAAATCAGCTGACATCGCTAATAGAAACATGAAAGGACATGTGTTGCTTTGTTTTAGCTAGCTTGATTCAAGTTTGGTGTTCTTATTCCTGAATTCTTGTTCAAACCAGTAATAAATTCAAAAATATTTTGAATATTTCTGAAAAATTCCTGATTCGCAAAAGTTTTCCGGAGCAACCTTATGCCAACCAGGGTGCCTAGACCTTTCTTTCCCAGACCGGGTTATAACGTGGACGATCGGAAAATTACATTTTCCTTCTCAGAACAAAGAGAACAAAGTATCAGATATCTTCTTTCAAAGATATTTGGGTGACCTCCTTTCTCCTGCAGAGACCATTTTGGTGTCACTCCTCCAAATACCTATTTTATCTCCTCACCTATTTTCTTGAGTGTGGAAGGACCACTTCTGTTCGCTCCTCAACAATACTGGTCCGTCTGCGCCTCCTAATGATAGTCCTAGCCAACCTTGGTTACTTAAAAAGGCAACTAGAACTTTTAATTTTTTACGAATATTTTTATTAGCAAAAGATATACGTAACTTATAAATTAGCTTACGTAACGAGCTTTTGTATTCTTATGCTTTTATTACATATACATAGGGGTTCACCCCCACGTCAGTACCTCGCTCTTTACACTAAAGCTTAAATTTTGTCCCAATTCATTAAGAATGGCCCCTGAATCACAAGAGCAGTAGAATAAATAGTTGAAATTACTAAAAATACTTTAGCGTAAAGAGCGAGGTATTAGGTGCCATGGTGGTGCGCCAAACAATAGGTTGTTACATGTAAGCATACACATTGCTAACCTTACATTACAACATTGTAATCACAATACTTCATACATAGCATTTATTCTAATTTTAAGTCGGTGAATATCATTTATCATCAATTTTAAGATATCTTGTCTTCATCATGTGATACACAACATAATATCAACATCACTGCAATAAGATCAACAAGAAGGGAATATAAAATATAGTGTGGTAGTTAAACAATAAGAGGACTGGACCTAAATACTAATAACAGTACTTGCAACACATTTAAAGAAAACGACTATCGATTTAATTTTCCTAGCATGTTTATGATATCCTTTGTCCATCTTCAATTATATTGAGGTAAAAATGGATAAAGGATATCATTTTATAAAGGATATCCGAAACAAGTTCTGGAACATTATATCATAGTTCTTTTCTTTAATTGTGTTAAAAAGTTATTGGGTAATAACCAAAACTTTAACACTAAAAGGAATAACAAGAAGTTTTGCAACCATCTAAAAATCTCTAATCTTTATAAAGATTTGCGGTCGTTTTTATCAGACTTGTAAAAACATAGAAAAATACGTATAAAAACATTTTCACAAACGTTTTTTAAAGTTTCTTCTGTCCCCACAAACACCAAAAACAAGAAGAAAAATAGGGAATTTCTCAAGACAATGAGAAACAAATTAGAATGAATATTTCGGCCCTATGTCTAAGGGCCGTCCTCAGCAACACAAAAAGATATAAGAAGAAACAACTTACAACAGGATAAAATCAATAAAAGTACAATAAAAAGTTTTTCAGAACAGTCCCAGCATCCTTACCTCAGCGAGCAAGAGGTAAGTACTTTCAGTTTTGAGAATGTGATTCTGATTAGACAATTTATGCTTAATATGCCTTACATAACAGCCATTTAGAAAATCATTGCCAATTTGAATTAGCTAATTATAAAGGGAAAATTGGAAGAACAATGATGCTAATTGAAAAAATTCGAACAGAAATACGAAAAAAATGTAGAACTCATTCGAAAACAAAGCAAGAGGTAAGTACTTTCAGTTTTGAGAATGTGATTCTGATTAGACAATTTATGCTTAATATGCCTTACATAACAAAATGATTTGAAAGGAGCAGCTCCACCAAATCCACTAACAGACATGTTTTGAGCTTTGCTATATATTCTTCCTCTTCCTGTTTCTTTCCAAAATGATCGTATTATCTTTAGTACTGATTTTATCTCTATTAGATATGTTGTTTTTACTTGTGTGTGTTTTCTTTCCTTTTTTTTCTGTTCATTATTTTTGTCCTCCGTGGCCGGTTTTCAAATAAATTAATGATTATAATAGTAAGTTTATTACACATTTCGATAATTTGTGTTTCGAGTGTTAAAGACTTAAGAAACTCGAGGGCTGGATGGGGCTGCTCTAAGAAACCTAAAAAATCTCTGAAAGCGGTTTAGACAGTTTGATAATGGGTTATTTCCTGAATAGGCTAACCTAGAACAGAGGGTACCCTAAATGAAGTGTGAATTTACTAACAGCAGTGTGACTAGCCCCCTCCACGTATCCCACCCCCTTATATTTGGTACCCGAGAATTAGAAACTGCTAAGAAACTTTGAGGGCTCAAAAGGTGATTATTTTAAGAAACTTCGAGGGCTGGACGCTGAGGTAGTTTTCTCGCAGATACAACATAAATTGGCGACGATGGCAAAAGCTTTGAATAATATTGCAGGTTTGGAACCTTTCTTGGTAAATTCAATGGTCAGTGGAAATGTCTACAAAAAGTGGATTACATGGAAAGAGGATTTCATTTTGTTCGTTACAGCCAGTGGTATAACTAACGTCGACCAAAAGGAAGCTCTTCTTCTACACACAGCCGGTCGTGATATTAAAGACATTTACCGTACATTACAAAGCGCAGGGGACACTTTTGAAAAGATCATCGAGAAACTAGAAAGCGATACATGTATATACTAGTGAAGTACTGCACATCAGTCATCAAGGAAACAGTTGTTTGAAGCGAGACATGTACTTGACTCTTGTGTTTCAAACATAACATTCAACCAGGATTGAAATCCAGTACCATGTTAAGCCTGGGGCCAGCTAAAAAAGGAAGCCCCCTTTCGAGTTCGTCTTATTACATAAAATATAGAATATCATGCCGTATGTTGATAGGACAGTTTAAGTTCAAACTGACACAATTCATCAACAAATGTAATGCTATCGCCAAATCTTGTATACCAAGTGTTTCTCAAAGGACACGGATTTCAGAAGACGTACACATAACCCGCAAACGTTGGGCATCGCAACTAATCAGATGCTTAGGGTACAGACAAGAAACGATAAGTAAAACATCAAGAGAGAAAACTTGTAATTGAGTCCATTGAAAAATCAACTGTTTCTGATGATACGACATAGAGATGTGGTTACTGTATTGAATAACAAGGTTCCTCATCATTTACACCTGGGATTTTTTAGAGTATCTATTAGTAAGTAACAAGTACTAACAATCGTGTAAACATTCCCTATGACGTAACAGAAATATCTTAAAAAACATTCCCTGTGACGTAATATGTACCTGAAAACCTTCCTTATGACGCGCACCTACTGGCTCTCATGGGAATGACGGGAAAAGGCTGACGTGGAAAGCACGGATAGGGCTGACATGGGGGGTATTATGACAATACTGCTTATTCTTAGTTTTTATGGCACTTGTTATTTACCAAGCGACATATAGCGATCGCAAACTCTGTCGGTCTGTCGGTCTGTCTGTCGGTCCTGGTTTTGCTGGTTTCAACTTGTATAAGTTACAGCCCTTGCCCTGGGGCTATATGGGATTTTGCAACCCCTAAGGTATATTTATTTGACATTTGGACTGTTTTGAATAAAATAGATATCTCAAAATTTTGATAGGAAACATTTGGAGAAAAAAGGGCGTGGGGGGCTGGTTGCCATCCAATCACTCTTGACTTTTAAAAAGGGAGCTAGGACTTTCAAATTTAAATCGAATGAGTCTTCTTCAAGATCTATACGACCACTCCTTCCACAAAAACACCTCATATGTCAAGAATGGGGTTGTGGTGAATGAACTGTTGTAGTTTCTGTTACTGCTGAGGGAATCGCTTTCTGTTCTGAATTTTCAGGAGTGTCCATAAATGCCGGCTTGAGGCGATCTAAGCTAACATTGTCTCGTTTCCCCTTAATATCCAAAGTAAAGTAATGCATGTCATTAGCATTTAACTAATTCACAACAAGTTCATAGTGGCTGAAAAAAATGAAACTGGGGTCCAGGGGGTGTCCTGAGCCCCCAGTGGGACTGGGTCTAAGCCCCAGGCGCTCAAACTATTTTTGACCCAAGTGTAAAGTTGTAATTCTTTGCCAGTGAATTTATATCTATTCATGGAAAGAGAATACAGTTTTTAACTAGGTTAATTTCCTTGCAAAAATACAGAAATGCAATTAAGTTCATGGCTCTTTTGTAAAATACATCAGCCATGACATAACTGCATAACAATACTCCATCTAATATGGAATCGAATTTAACAGCCAATTGTAAGATGTTTGAAATTAGTGGGGATTGTTTTGTTGAACTTGATATAACTCCGAGTATAACTGCAACTAGTTATCAACTGTCCTTTGACGCTACGATTTTCGCACAAAATCTCAACGTTATTGAAACTGCTATCCTGGTTTTGAGTGCCTTATCACTGTCAGCTCAGCTCCAAATGTTACTTACAGGGATCCATCACATGTATTGCAGCAGTTTATTTTAATAATATACATGATATAGAGGTTGCAAAATACTTAACCCTAACTTCGACGCTACGATTTTTGCAAAAAATCTGAATGTTATTGTGGCTGCTAGCCTGGTTTTAAGTGCCTTATCACTGTTAGCTCCAAATGTTACTAAGAAGTTTTATATACGAAGTAGTTTCTGTTCATTTTAAGTCTTAATATCGCTCCTTACTTTCCGTAAAAAAAACTTGTTTTTATTTAATATTACAAAACGCCTTATTAAACAAGAATTTGATGCCTTTAGCTGACTTCGAGGCTGTTTTACGGTTAGCACTCATAAAAATGGACCATATAATTTGTAATATAATTCCATTAGAAATCATAATTTCTTATTTCAGCATAATATTTCAAAATGAACAGAAATTATTCCTTGTATGAAGGGGTTCTTCCCCTTCAATTGTCTTTACTTTTCTTTCTAAAATTTCTTTTTCATATTTTTTTTAATTAATCTTTGTTCCTTTTTGATTGCAAACAATTTCAAGTTTTTAAATTCCTTATTTCAAAGTAAAACTTTTTTTTTCAACATCAAATTTTCATCAAAGTATGAAAACTAGTATCAAAGTAACAATGTCAAAGTAAAAAAAAAATAACAATGTAAATAAAGTATCAAAGCAAATAAGATATCAAAGTAATAATAAGCAACTTTCATAACTTACAGCTCTTGCACCGTAAATCGAAGAGACAAAAACAATCAACTCGCCCATAATGAAAATTCGCAGCTTTACCCAAAATATGTTTCTAGGTGCTAAGCGTCTTTTGGTCAATAATACATCTGGTAAAGTAATAACTCTAGTTTTTGAGATTTCACGATGGACACATTATAGCTAAAAATGACACATTTTTGGATATTCAGGGGACACATTTAAGTACTGGACTACCCCAATCAGTACCAAAGAAGTGCGCAGCTTACTCACCTGTGGATTTCATCTAGAATCCAGTGTCTAAAATTCAACTTATCTTTCCAGTTGTAGAAAGGACAGTGACGAAGAAAATTTTCGACACCAAATACAATTTTTTGACGTATGAATATGATATTGCATTCTTACATTTAGAGGAACTGGTTGAATTCCCTATTATTTCACATATTTGCCTGCCATCTAGTGATGATATACTTGTTAGAATGGACGCAGCTGTTACTGGTTTGGGAAGATTAAGTGAAGGTGGAATATTGCCAATTGTTTTGCAACAGCTAGTTGATTCTTTTTTTTTTTTATCTTCTTCTTTTCTTTTTTCTTTCTTAAGTTACATTTTAGAGGATTAAAAAGACACGAGGAGCGATATAATGAATAATAGCCTTAATAAAGAATAAAATGATAGAATTATCTATTTTACATTGTTTAAGCAATAACTTTGTAGAGTCCCTCAAAATTAGAACGAGTTAATTTCCCGTTCGAACCTTCGAACTTTGATAATCTTCCTTCAGAAACACTAAAGGAATTCGTTCGAAAACACACTTAAAATAAGATCAACGAAGTGTTTCCATTTCGAACGATGGAAAATATTCTGAACTGAGTAGAGTCTTTTTTCCAACTGAAAGTAAGGAGCAACTTTCAAACTTAAAACGAATAGAAATTATTACGTATATGAGGCAGTTGCACCCTTCTCAGCACCTCACTCTTTACGCTAATGTTTGACTTTTTGTTCCAGTTATTTAAGAATGACTCCTGACGCACAGATTCTTTTAATTAGAATAATAAGCTTTTTACAAATTCATAACCATTTTAGCGCAAAGAGGGAGCTACTGAGGAGAGGGCAACTCGATCATATACGTAAATAAATATATAAAAAAAAGTTTTTCTGAAGTAATATTACTTACAAGATATTTTGCAAGTGTTACAAATGCACCCCCTGGTCCTACAATTTTATCAACTTTTTTTATAGAACCTGCTCCATAAGACAATGCTGCAATTGCTTGCACACCTCCAGTCTTGTAAATTTCAGTTGCACCACAAATATCAGCTGCAACTATAGTTAATGGATCAATGCTACCATCAGAATTTGGAGGAGAAACAACAACAATTCGTTTAACTCCTGCAACTTTTGCAGGAATGACTGACATTATTGCAGAACTAGGATATCCTGTGGATTTTGGTTCTGCGCAATTTCTTCCCAAAAAGACTAGCAAAGTTAATGAAGAGTATTTCATACAAACAACGCTTTGCTCTAATTTTTCTGTCAATAGGTGTAATATTTTTAGAACATGGACTTTGATTAATATTACTACTACTACCACTACTACTAATAACTCACCGCAACACCAAGCCGCCTGAGGCCATCACAACACAGCAATACACGTTCCTCCTCCAACCTATTCTATTCAAGGCCTCCCTTAAATCTTTATTTATGACATCCTCCCACCAACAATAACATCGCCATTGATTATTCCAAGACCTTTTTCTTTTCCTTCCTGACTCTTATCAAAAAACATCTCCATACCTAAACATATCCCAAATACAGGAGTATCACCTACAATTTGACGAAAGTCAACTAAATCACGATTAATACTTTGTATTGCAGGATCAAAATTACCTACTCCTGGTAGAAATATTCCATCATATCCTTTTAGTTTATCAACTTGAGTTTGTACTTCTACAGTTGCATTTTGTTTTTCTAATGCATTTTTAAGACTGAAAATATTTCCTCACAAATAAAGGGTTGTGTTAAGGAATAATAAGAACTGAGATGGTAAAAAGAAGACCTGTGATAACGAACGGGCTTCTACAAATACGGCGGAGAGGGCTAAACAGTACCGTAGCCAGGGGGGATATTTGGTATACTTAGCATCCTCTAGAAGTGGACTTCAAGGTAAAGTGGCATCCGCTACTTCGTGGCCGTCTGTCCGAGAGTTTTGAAATGTGTCAGAGCATTTCTCAGACTTGCTGAATACCCTGCTCCATATATCTTTTCCAAGATATCAAACCATTTAGTAACTAGGTTTTCCCTTTAGACAAGGGTAGGTTTTAACGAGAAACTAACCTTGCAAAGGATTGTCCAATGATGTCTTACCATTTGCACAAGGATTAAAGGTTGCAGGATTAGAAGCCGTCTCACTCTTAAAATCCTGGTAGAGTAAAGCAAAAGCCTAAAGGCGGCCTGTTGCCTCGTAGAAGAGACCTCGGCCAGGTATTCGTGGTGCCGAATTTTCCAAATAATGCTAGCCCGTAAGAACACCACTTAAATTTTCGCATTTTAGATGCTTAACAGAGATCATTACGGATATGAGGGGTTCTTCCCCTCCTAAACACCTGGCTCTTTTCGCTAAAATATGTTTAGTAAGTTCAACTATTTATTCTACGACCTTTCTGATTCAGGGTTCATTCTTAAAGAATTCGGACAAAATTTGAGCTTTAGTGTAAAAAGTGAGGTATTAACGAGGGGACAAACCCCCTCATATACATAATAAAAATATACGAATATAGAATTTCTTTAAGTAAATTAATTCTTAAGTTAAGAATATTTTTTACTAATAAAAACGTTCGAAACCCAAAAATGAGCAGAATTTATTCCGTATATGAGGGGGACTGTCCCTTCCTCATCCCCACCTCCACATTAAGAGTCGTAGAGGTCTTCATAGTCTTCAGAGGATGCGCATTCAATCAGAAATTGAGAGGCATAGTCTAGTTTTTTTTGTTTTTTTTTTGAGACCATCCAGCACATGTCCTAAAACTATTTTTGATATCTCGTCCTTTTGTTACCCCTGTGGACATCTGACCGATATTTGAGGTACCTATTTTGTACTTTCTCTTTGGCTGCTAAATGCTTGCAAGAAAATAAAATATCTCAAAATTTTATTTTCTGGCAAAAATGAAATTTCTTGCAGGAAAATGAAATTTCTTTAAAGAAAACGAAATATCTGAAATTTTTATTTCTTCCAAAAAAATGAAATTTCTTGCAAAAAAATGAAATTTCTTGCAGGAAAATAAAATTTCTCGCAAGAGAATGAATTATTTTAAAAATTTTAGTTTCTTGCAAGAAAATGAAGTTTCTTGCAAGAAAAGGAAATATCTAAAAATGAAATTTCTTGCAAAAAAAATAAATTTTGGTGTGAGGTTTGCCAGCGCCGCTGTCTGTTATTTGTGTTCAAAATCGTGTTTTTAGATACGATTTAATCTTCTAGCTAGCATATCATAAAATGGCAGCAGTGCCCCAAAAGATATCCATCTTCAAATCTCTGAAGTTCAGAGGTGAGATCCGGCCCGAAGGTCCTTGTCATCCAGCCCGTTGGTCCTTGTCATCCAGCCCGTTGGTCCTTGTCATCCAGCCCGTCGGAAATTGGTACAGAATTCATATTTAATGTGAATGATTTTAGTCATACCACTGCCAATTTTGTCTTCCCTTTTTCACGTTTACTAGTCAGTTTGTTATTTTCACGAAACATTTCTTTCAAAATAGTTGTCATTAAAATTGCCTATCCGATTTGAAGCAAACCACATCATTAGAAGCTTCAATAAGCTATTTATTTTGAATACATATCCCTTAAAAACAGATTAGTCACTTGGCCAAAATCAAGAAACATTTCAAGACCAAATAAGTTTGTCGGAACATTCAAAAGAGACATATTTTTTCACTTGTGAGAACTATATGTTTGTATCAAAGAGGGAGAAGAGAGGATTTGAAATGTTAGTTAGAAAAGAACACTAGAGAAATAGAAAAGCATGTCACCACCGGGGATCGAAACCGTGACCTTTCTAACTAACATTTCAAATCCTCTCTTCTCGATGATATATATATATACATATATATATAATTATATACAGGAGGACCAGTCTTAAAAGTCCTTTTCTATAGCTGCGATCAGCGTTTTTGTTATAGTACAGGATTAACATCCAATATCTTTAAGAGATTTTATCTTTAATTTTCAATAAAGTTTTAAATTTGCAACAGTAAATATAGGTTTAAGACATTGTGCACATCTAGCATCTGCTCATTCTCAAATGGTTTTGAGCACAAAATTTCCAAAAAAAACTGGCAAAACTGATTCAGATGTGACTGCACAAAAATATAATAACTGACACAGCTTAACAATGTTTTTGAAGTCAATTTTCCATGACAAGAATGTGACAAGAAAATCATTTTCCAGACGTTCCTGCGCTTTCATAAAGAGCTCTTTCTTGTTCAAATCCTTAATTTTGTGCACATGTTTGGTGAAGCTGACACATCGTTTTGCTTTGGAAAACTGTGAAATTTTAAATCTAATAGTGCTGTCAACGATGTCTTCGGGATAGCCATTACAAAGCAAAGTTTGCTTTAGAAAATTGAGTTCCGGTTCTAATTTTATATCGGAGCAAATCATGAGAGCGGCCTATTCAATTAACCTTGTTGTAATGGGCACTGATTGGCCCAAAAACACAAGCCATCAGGTAGTCCAATTTATGATTGGCTCCTTCAAAATACAGTTGGGTATACTCTTTCACACATTCCATTTCGGTCATTCTGACGGGAAAACGACTTTATCAAGTCGATTTGTGCAGCTCCCTGACACGCCTGCCAATTTGCATCGTCCTAGCATGTCCAGAAGCACCAAACTCGCCAAATCACTGAACAAATCCCCCAACTCCCCCAAAGAGAGCGAATCCAGTACGGGTCCGTTAATCACGCATCAAGGACATTTGCTTATTCTATCCAGCAAGCTTCATCCCGATTCCTCCGCTCTGAGTGCTTTCCAAGATTTCCCCCTCGAGCTCCCCCTAATTTCAAAAGATCTGGTCGTGATTTTAAGTTTGTGCGTGAAAGACTGCGCACGAAAGAGGAAGTGGCTCTGACTTCAAAACACTCGTATCATTCTATCAGTGAAATGCTCTTTAGTGCTGCCACATGTTTTTATACTGCCAGTATTATAAGATGACTACGCTTTCTCAGATTGCTCTTAATCCAATTTCGATATTTATGGTCATTTTCTGTCGATAAATAAGCACGGCTTTTCCAGCGTAGCAGGAATTACTTCATCTCCAAGAACTACGAAACGTTAAGGTGTTTTGAAACTCCTTCAATGGATTCAACATTTTTTTTCTTTGGTTTTCTTGTTGTTGTTGTGTTGCTAAATATACTAATTAAACACTCCTGTATATCAAATCCTGCTGTCCCATGTACCATGCCAGGAGAAAACAGCGGGAAATGTTATTGTACCATGAAGATTACCAAAGAAGGCATTGAGTTTAAAATTATTATTATTATTTTTATTATTATCATTATTATTATCATATTTATTTGTTTTCACAAATATGTGTACATTGCATTCTTAAAATGTTCATTGCCGGGATCAGACCCTGATCCTAGGGCGAATACAATATACAAACAATACAATAAAGAAGCTGCGGGTTTAAGGAGATCGTTTTAAGGATACGTCAAAGAAGCTTAATATTCACTTGAATCCGTTTACGCTGCGATTAATGCCACAAGGAATCAAGGAGGTTAGATTTACCTTTCTCTTCTTGCTATTGCTGTTCTTGCCTGTATTATAGCAACTCATATTGTTCTGATTTAATAGTTTGTTTGTGGTACAAAATAAGAATATTGCACGAAATAGCGAAAACATAATGTACTTAAAAGCTTTTTTCGTAAAATACCTTATCAGCCTATTTTGAACGCTTTGTACACCATGGAATGTACGCATCTAGTGTATGCAAACTCTGTCAAATATGCCTTATGAGGCTATTTTGAACGCTTTGTGCGCCATGGAATGTACGGTTCTAGTGTAATCAAACTATGTCAAATGTGTTTTGTTAGTTTACATTGAACGCTTTGTGCACAATGTAATGTTCCCATCTAGTGTATGCAAACTATGTCAAATATGGCTTATTAGCCTATTTTGAACGCTTTGTGCACCATGGAATGTACGCGCTTTGCTGTTTGGTTGAAATAGATTCGTGCTCCCGACGCTGAGTGTTGTAAAGGAAGTTTCGTTAATTATACCCAGTCTGTGCCGAGCGCCCCTGCCGCAAGCCACCCCTCACACCTACATTATCCACACCTATATAGCAGAATGAAGCACGTTTTGTAGTCATTTGTATCACAATATGGTCTCTGATTTCGTGCACGTGACTTTTTAGCTGCATGCTGCTGGTATTCATCAGGCGATTGTGTCACCTTTGCTGTGTGTCATTATTCACTCCTTGTCTTTTGAGACAATTCACTACCGTATTCCGCCTCACCTGCCATTCTTATAGGCTGATACATTTTTCACTTTTGTATATCATAATGCACGGGAAACCCCAAAACGTGGGATTTATGGAACAGCTATGGGATGACTCTTGCCCTTATGTCCATATGTATGTTCGTTGAAGTATTCCTCAAAATGCGTTCCGTGAGAGAGAACTTCAGAGCTGCGGAAAAATTTAGTCTTTTGGCCTTAGTGAACAAACTTCTCTTACGACATTAAACTAATGTCTTGGCGGTAATGGTCAATATGGAAAACTTAAACAGAACTTTTTTTTGGAAAGAGTGAAGGTAGGTTTTGTAACGAATAGCTGAGTTCAAGATTTTAATATCAAGAAAATATTATATTTTCCAAAAGACATTTCTGGGAAATAACCCATACTCATGCGAATGACTATTTCTAAGAAACAAATTTTATTAATGGATTGCAGTATAAAATTGAGAATGTTATCGTCTTTGATTCTGGATTATACAAAAAATTTATGGGAAAATAGTATAAAATCCTAAAGACCTTCCCTTTTTACACTCTGATTTCACGCGGAATACTCTTGTAGGCCATCAATCTACATTATAAACATATATACATCAGAATTGAAGGACCGTTTTTCGTTTACCAAATTTTTCCACTTTTCTAAGCATTAGTGCTTGAAGAAATGCAAGAAATCAGCCTACCTTGTCAACTTACATTTATTACCATATCTTCTAAACTACACCGAATTTGACTCTATTTTCACGCGGAATTCTCTTGTACGCCATCAATCTACATTATAATTATATAAAGATCAGAATTGATGGACCTTTTTTATGAGACTATTTTATGATTGCAAATGGTAAAGAATGTGATTAAAGGCTCTTTTCCTATCAGATCTTTCTACCTGCAAAAATGCAGCAGTCTGTAACCATTACCGTTTTTTCTTCTTACACCAGATTTACCCAGACTAGGATACACTCTCTCCCTATTTCTACATAACTTGGCCTGCTAATGTACAGGTAAAATATCATTTACTGTAATAAATACGAGTAAATACCGTATTTCTGTTGTGAATCCTGTCTGTTTATTCCTGTAGCTGCAAGTAAAATATGTTAAAAAAGACTTTTATATACAGCCAAGGGCTATATAAAGGCTCTGGGGGGAGGGGGCTGGAATACAGTTGAACTAGAAGCGACACCAGAAATGTGATAAATAGAAATTTTCTTAAAGTAAAAAGTTAGAAATTTTTTAATATACTGTCTGGTTCAGAAGAGGGGATAGATCGAACTGTTGCCATAGTTACTTAAGAAGAGGATACTTACACAAAGGTTGAAAACTTAAGTCCGCTTTCAGTTTAATTACAATCACTTTAATGTTGTCCAAGTTTTATGGCCCTTTAGAGCTCAAAATGAAATTTGTGATTGTATTGATTAGAATATTTGGAAAGAGTGTTGAAAAGTAAAATGCTTCGCGTGTTAATCATTCTAATTGATAGAAACAAGCTTATTTTACCAATTTACTCAACATCAGATGCATTCATATTGTGATTTATCCAGTTGATTCGTGTAGACTAGCTAACAATAGAAAATTGTATTTGTTAGGTTTAATTTCCATATGTTTTTTTTTTATTATGAAATTTAAATTTGCTAGCTTGAAGATAAACCATGCATTTGTCAGCTCAAGATGAAAAGGACTCATGTAAACACACACCAATTCCAGCTCGAGCTGAAACTCATCTCGAGCCAAGATTCGTCTCGAGCTCATGTAAACAGGGCCTAAGTCAGGAAGATGGGAGGTGATAACAGCTTTGGCCCATAAGTTCATATAGTGTTTCTAACCGGCACAATCTGCGTTAAGCAGGTTAAACTATATATCGAGCGTTTAATAGAGAGCAGCGTTTATTACAAAATGAAAAATGTTATTAATCAAGTAAAATTTATACAAAAATACTTCGTTTGCTTTGAAAAACAATTAAGAAATTATCTAAACGACACTGTTATCTTTAGGTCTTAAAAAGAGTGTGTTTACTTTTGAATCGATCGCCCATTTTCTGCTTTGAATAATACTATTTTAGGGGGAAAATCACCAAAGCTTTGCATATTCTCTCGCTAATAGAGTATTAGTATAAGTTTAAAATGTAAGAGTTTCATAAACGGAAGGCCATATAACTGGTGTGAATGACTTATCTCACTTTTCGCGGATATTACCTTTAAAACTGACAGTAACTAATAGGCAGTGCTTCCACAAAATCCGATTTTTTGTGTTTTTACCAAATTTCCCCGAAACAAAACTTGGCTCTCGGATATCCCACAGATAATTAATGATGATAAAAACTAAGAATTTGTACTTCTTAAAGACTTTGAATTTTTCAAGTTTGGCTTTTTGGTTAAGCTTCACGCATTTATGAACGTTAATTTTCTTGGGAAATTTTTGAGAAGCCATTTTTCTTCAAGGGTATGTTTGGGACCCCCCCTCCCCAAAAAACAGTGTACTGGAAGCACAGCTTACGTTATATTGAGGTCCTGCCGCGCCTAGCAAAGACTGGCAGTCAGGCCAAGGGGGATCGGCGCGCAACGTTAGGGCCGGGGCCGTCCTCTGGGCCGGATCAATAAATTAAGCGTTCGCCCGGGTGGGCGCGGAACGCGCCCGCCGTGGGGCGGGCGGACGCGTGCCTGCCGCTGGCGCGACAGGCGAATTGAATGGAACGGGCTTAGTTCAGGTTTCATTCATGCTTGCGTCGAGGATGCTGAACGCGATCACCCGACTCAGCCGCTGACATGAAAAAGGGGGCCTGTCTTGGTAAACTGACTTAGTATAGAGCCTGCTTTTTGCATTCTCTTTCTCTGTAGACCATAACAAGTGGTAGTGCTAGTAGCCGCTTCTGACCGATAATTGTCAGATGATGTCCTTAAAAGCCAACGGGATGATACAAAGTTATCTGTGTCCTTAAAATTCACAGATGACTTGAGATATTCTTTTCTAGATAAAAATTGGCATTTGTGGCCGCAGTACTATTGTTACTAGTCGGGCCCAAAGTCTGCTTTAGAGGTCGGTTGAAAAAGTCGTCTGGTAGTTCCATAAGTTGTGTCCGTTTTTTCTTTCTTTTCTTTTGACAAGAGCAGGTTAGTTCCAAGAAAACCCTTGAATTCAAATTAAACCTAATCAATATTTGAGTTATCACTCACCAGAGTGTTCCTTGATATGTCTCATAACGTCATAGATTTATAAGCGGCCATTGTTGGGATGATGCCTTAACCTTCGGCAAGTTAAAAGGTGTAAAGCCACAAAGCAGACATTTCTTAATAGAGAGAAAACCCTAAAAATTGACTGAGTTTGACTGACTGATTGAGTTTTTTTTAAAAGTATGAAGAGATTGGAGGGCAAGCACTCCTCCTCCCAAACCCATTCATTTTCCCTAGTATAACAGTCTAGCAGGTATTTCTCTAGGGATATTCGGTTTGTCAACCCCCTCCATTATGCATTTGGTTCATTATGTTTTAAAATTAAATGTTCCTTTAAAAGTAAATCAAAAGACACTGTGTGTTTGGTTACCAGTAAGAAAACTTAGCAATATATCGAGAACAACTGGAGGTATTAGCTTGAAACTTTCGGGGCTACAACTATTGCTACTTCGACAGCCGGGACAGCGCCCGGTCCAGATCTGGCACTTTGCGCAGCAGATCGCGCAGATCCCGTGCGAGATGCGCGTTTTCAACATTGAAGGTCACCGCGCCCTGACGGTTGTGGATGGTTGCAAGATCCAGGGACGGGGAGGACAGGCGCCGTTCCAGAAGACGGGCACCGGCCGAGGTCACAGTGCGGTCGATGCTGGCCAGCAGGGTGCCAGAACGACCGCCGGACAGGGAATGGGTCAATTCCAGGTTTCTGCGGGTGGCGGCGTCGATTTGCATGGTTGTTTTTAAAAATACAACATTACATGTAATTTCAATCAAAGGTAGACACACATTTAATATCTCTCCTGCCTTAGTAAATATAGTTATCCTTAATTTAAGTTTTTCTAATTCATATGTAACAAAAGCACAAGGCCTCAAGTTATGAGATCTTACTCTTTTGAGTATAACATAAACATATGATAACTATATCATATTAAAGAAGGCTGTTGAGGCTCTAAAAATCAGGTAGTTCGTGGCAACGAACTGTAAGTAAGGAGTGACATGGCTGAATAGTAACCGTAGAAGGCAAGGCATCTGAATGGGCACTCTTGAAACGACATCCAGAGGAAGATGTCTTTGGTGTACAGCTTGCTGCAGGCTATCCTGACGTTTTCACACGTGCTAGTGAACTAATCGAATCACAAATGACTGTTGACTTTGTGGATCTTAATCTTGGTTGTCCAATTGATTTGATATGCAAGAAGGGCGCAGGTGCAACGCTGATGATGCGAGACCGACGGTTGAAGGCCTCGTTGGAAGGCATTACTTCGACGTTATCTTGTCCAGTTACCATCAAGATATACCAGTTTGGAAGTTTACAACTTCAGTAGTAAGGTACGCACTGAAACCAAAAATAGGTGAATACCAATTGTGAGACATATAAGTAAGTTTTAAGCAATAGTCAGCTGTTAGTTCAAAATCATATTCAGCAACGAGGAGGTCGCAACTTTTGCTAGTTAGTGTACCTATTATTTGTTTCCAGTTTGGTAAGACCAATCTGGTTCCAGTGGTAAGATACATAGGGGACTTGTAAGTAATAATTGGCTGTTGGGCTACAATCATCTTCAGCGATGAGGGGTTATTTTACTATTGACTATACCTAACAATGAACTGGAAGTGAGCGGTTTAGTTTATTCTCCTAATAAGTCAGTTTGGTGGGGCTGTCAGTCTGTGGTCCTTTACTAATGATTCAACTGTGAACATCAGATAGAAGACGAAATAAAATTAAAGTAAACTGCATTTATATTGCGCTTTGGCTCGTTTAAAGGCCACTTACATCTAACATTTGCCCCGCAAGTCACACCTGCTTTTATTAATTTTATTCTGATCCACCCCCTGAAGAATGTAGACACATAGTAGGACCTCGTGTTCAGCGACGGCGTCATCCACCACACGCCCGACGCGGCGGGGGCCTACCAGGCCCTCGCGCGCCTCGTGAAGCCGGGCGGGGCGCTCTACGTGTGGGTCTACCCGGAGGAGGGGCCCGTGCGGGAGGCCGTGTTCGGGACGGCGCGCGCCGTGACGACGCGCCTGCCGGGGGACGGCGTCAAGATCGTGAGCCTCGCGCTCGCGCCGCTGACCGCATTCGTGCGCAGCTACAGCGGGACGTCCTTCGGTCGCGCGACCTGGGCCAAGTGCGTTTCGCCGTCTCACACTTTAAAATGTCTGTGCATCTTCACTCCTTTTTTTGCCAATAATCATGTTAAGCCAATTAATCACTTACGAGCTTAACCACATAAAGAGAAATCCTACTTATAATGTCCTAACTGATATGGTTGATACATTTGTAGATTTTATCAATTTACGACAGAAATATAAAATATGTCAGCACCAGGATGCTTTTAGTATCTTTATCATGTCTTTCCAAATTTTGTTATATTTAGTCATTTCTTCTCGATGATATCTTAGCGATAGCATACGCCAGCGCCATTGCGTAAGGCGTTGTTTAAATCCGCAAAAAAACAGGTGCCGCTCAGCACCCGCGCAGAATATGAACATACTGTACTAACGCTGTGGCATGGCAGTCACAGAGAAATGCAGTATCAGGCGCTGGAAGTTGCCGAGTATTTCAAGGCTTTTCGAACCAGGGAAAGTTTACCTTTATATGAACAGCTTTTACTCACTGCCGAGAACTGGGACACGGTTGATTGGATCGCTATCACCTTAGTGGGACTGCTGATAAAGACGCACTCTGATTTGAAAATCCACGTACGAGTTTCACAAAGCGAAATATCAAGATGCCAGAAGTTTCACGAACAAAAATTAGCACGCAACAAGTTCCATGAACAAAATATGTTTCAGGTGAAGAAAAATCAATGTATAAGTTTCACAATGAGAAAAAATCAACATGGAAGAGGTTTCACGAAAAAACAAATCAGCAAGCCAGAAGTTCCGGGAACTAAAGATCAACAGACAAGAAGTTCCATGAACAAAATCAGTTTCACGAGGAGAAAAATAAATGTATAAGTTTCATGATGATTGCAAAATTCATTTTACAATTGGGCAATTATGCAAAATGAATTTTGCACTCCTTATCTCTGGCTCAATAAATCATTTGGCCAAACAAGGTAAAAGTTACCGGCGCCAAAGTTATCTTTAAAAATAACCTCTAATTCGGAAGTTGTGTAATTCCAAACTTCCGTGCTGCCGGAAAGCGTACCGGATGGCTGTTGCGAAACATAATCCGGTGCGCCGAGCAGGAGATATACTTTTCCGCGATCGGTTAGCGCATCATCATTTTCTCCATACAATCGACGAGCGGCCCCAATCAGATTTTTTTCCAGTCCTCGCGGATTAAAAAAAAAACTATGATGCAATATCTATGTTTGCATATTGATTTGGCAGGGCCCTGTATGTTTTCCCCCTACACCCTAGGTTCTTCAGCTTAGAAAGGACCAGCGTCTTGAAGAAAATTAAAAACGCCTGCGTCTTGAGGGAATCGCCGTTAAACTTCTTCGTGATCTTAAACCATTAAGGAAGAAAGAAGAAGCCTGCTATGGATCCGCTTTAAACTACTGAGGGGATACTATTTAAGTGAGAGTTTGAGGTAGGCGTCTTCTGTCACGGGCAACCAAACAAAACTCGTCAGGAATGAATATATTCGTACTTAGAATTTTGTGGCACTTTCCCTAATAAATCATAAGCAGCGCAAGACGTCCTACTTTATAAATCTAACTTTAATGCATGGACGAGACTCGCTTAATATGGATAGACATAAGTGTTCAACTGACGTAGTCGGATCTTATAACATCGCCATAGTGACCTTCCTGCTATCGATGACTACATGGAGCAAGATACCACATTTACATAGACAATTTACGTAATGTTAATAGAAAGAATTTTAATATAAAGGCCTATCATAGCTTATAAATATATATTTCCTGTACGGCAAAGCTTTCATTCAATGTCAAATAGGGGCCTCTGTGAACTAATAAGGTACCCTTTTGTGATCCATAGTAAGCCCATTTCGTAATAAGAGGTCAGAAATGCCCCAATATAATTTGGAATGCCCATGTATACGAAATATGTTAGTCAGTGTATTATCATAGCAAAAGCTAATAGAACTTTATGTTCCGTGTTTTACACAGCCGACACTGACATAAACTAATGAAATTTCACTGTTTCTATTCAGTAGGTATGTTAGGATAAGAAGAACTTTCAAGGTGAGAAGAATTGATTTTTTATATAGTTAATTATTTAATTTGATAGGTATTTAAATTTGTTCGTAAAATTTGTTTGTACACAATACATAAGTAACGTTTAATCTTATTTAAACTAATGAGATTTCACCATTTCTATTGAGTAGGTATGTTAGGATAAGAAGAACTTTCAAGGTGAGAAGAATTTAATTTTTGTTTTTATAAAGTTTATTATTTAGTTAAGCAACAAATTATAATATTAATTATGCAAAGTCACCTTAAATCAATAATGATCAAATTTCATTTTTTCTATTCTCGATAAAGGAAAAAGAAAGAAAATTGATCTTAACTTAGGTTTTTCTAAATATTGTATAGTGTTTTTAAGGATTCCGACCCTATTTCATCGGTTTACGTATCAATATTTTATTTTATTTATTTTTAACAGCATTTTATTAGGCGTGTCAAAGATAAAACAATATTTATTTACAGGCAAGAAGGGAGATTTTCCATTTTAAAAAGTGAATGCAGACAAACCGGTTTTACTTAGATCATACAAATTGAACTTCTTGAGTGGGGATGGAATGTTTAATAAGTACCAAATTTACTTATAAGTAAGTGTCATTTGACATCCAGGGTCTGGATAAGCACATAAGGGATATGTATATTATGCGACTAATCCTTTTAAAGCTAAAACATAATAGGGCTTAAATGTGTTTTTTAGTCATTAGCCTCCATGGAAAAAATAAGAGTAGTTCAAAACTATGTTCAAAATAGGAGTAGGCATTTTGTGTATCTAAAGTTTATTAAATGTACGCATTTGAACTAAGCATACTATGTCAAGTATTCCTTATTAGCCTATTTTGAACGCTTTGTGCACCTTGGAATGTACGCATCTAGTGTATGCCAATTATCTCAAATATGCCTTATTAGCTCTTTTTGAAGGCTTCGTGCACCATTGATTGTACGCATCTAGTGCATGCAAACTATGTAAAATATGCCTTATCAGCCTATTTTGAACGCTTTGTGCACTATTAAATGTACGCATTTGAATTAAGCATACTATGTCAAGTATTTCTTATTAAAATGTATCAACTACGCCTTAAAAGTTACTAGTACTTAAAAGTCACTTCAGCACCCAGCCGCCCAAGACTATTAATCTTTACACGCCCCTCCTCTATCCCAATCTACCCAAAGGACCCCTTTTCTTCCTCTTTGATGGAGTTACTGTTTCCTCCAAATCATTTCTTTTAAACTTTTAGCACCCCACTTGGGAACGACCTGTTTTTCGTCAAGTCTTTTCTAAAATGACGTCTTGCATATGACTCATAGAAATAGTAGATAGACTAGCTAGAATCGAACTTAGCAAAACGCATTAAAAGTATTTATTGTTTCTTGTTTTGTCTGTTTCTAATAATTACTGTGTATCAAAATGTGACATTTATTGGAGGGCAACATTTATCAGAGCAAGGCTTTTATTACAAAATATTGTCCAGAAGTTGGGCATTTAATATGGTATACCTTGCTTGCCACTATAAGGTACTAAACAATAACTTATTGAAACAAGGGCTAAGCCAGGCTAAGCCCCCAATATCCTTCCACAGCCCAAGATACCAAAGCAATGGAGGGCATTATCGCTGTTGTGTACAATATTCATTCAAGCCTTACAGAGTGACAAGAAGGTACTTACAAAAGATTTGTGTCACTGACACTTGTTCGGTTATACAACTCAACTAGTTCTGTCTTGAGGTGACTCATAACATATTACATCATACATGAGGGTCATGAGTGTATTATGATACTACATGAGTCAAGTAGGTCTTCATTAAAATGAGAATAGAACTGACTTCATTTCTACTTCTACATGTACATAAAATCCCTAAATAATTCCATCACAAAAGGAGTATATAAATAATCTGATATCTTTTTATCTCCGTTCTCAAATATGCAGCAGCAGCATAGAGTGGAACATTACCATTGATAGCAACCAGTGCTCTTGGGAGCCTAATTGTAGGGGGGTGGGTGTGTGCTCAATTCCATTTCCTAGAAGATTTAACTATCCCTGTTATATTCTAATGACCTCCCTAATAAAGAAAGTATGGCCGCTCTCCTTATAAACACCCCCATCCCCCTATTATTGGGTCTGCAGGTCTGCAGTAAGAAAAGAAACGAAATTATAACACTTACCTACCTCTTTGTCAGCTAAATCAAAATCCGTTTGATTTTCAGTAAAGCGCAAATAACACAAGACTTAAGAAGGTTTACGGTTGGGAGGGGGGCAGTAGCCAAAATCCTGTTCGTAGTAATTTCTGGTTGTGTTAAGTCTAAATTGTTATTGAACTTCATTTCTGTTCCTCTTTAGTTTTAATATGGCTCTTTACTTTTCTTTGTAAAACTTCTTTTTCCAACAGTATTTTTTGTTCATTTTTTATTACCAAGCTTTTATTATTAGTTAATGCTATGAATATTTTTTTAGTTTATCAGTTTAAGTTTCGGTTACTGTTGAGCCGGTAACTGTTCGGTTACAGTTTGTTACCAAGAACTGTGCGGTATCTATTACTGTCCGTCTATTGATAAGCTATTTATTTTCGGCATTATGCACTTAGGCTACATTTCATTGCCATAAAATTTAATAGTTGTTGATGAACAAATTTGAAATTGTTGAAGTTTTCATACTTAGAACTGTGTAAATTAGAGAATCTAATGATGAACTTATTGTAATCTAGTGCTAGTTTCTATTGACAAGGGTTGCTGTTTACTTGCAATGATTTTGCAAAAATCTTATGAAAAAAGGAGCTGGACAAATACAGCTATGTAAAGAGGTTTCCAAGCTGGCACATAATGGCTATAAAAGTGATGATCCCCAAGCAATAGAAAATTCCCTTAGTGGTCAATTTGCCTCTATCTTCACACCTGTTGACAATGCTTCACTCCCAGATGCCCAAATATGACGTCATAAGTGTAATGCCACCTATTACTAACAATAAAAGTTAACCTTGAAACCTGTCTTAGAAATCTGAACCCAAATAAATCATTTTGACCAGGGACAACAGTTATGACATTTATTACCTCAACAGCTATCAGAGACCAATGCACACAATGTGTGGACAACAGTTATGACGTTTTATGCATTGTAAGCATGGAATACACGTCTGCAAACGGCTTTAATTACTTGGAATGTTTACACATAGACAAACATATAGGGCATTCATCAAGAATACACTTTTGAAGGTATTGTAAATATGATGAGGTCCAGTGCAACAAGATTAGAAAGTGACCACTTAAATGAGCCAGAAAAAATATCGCAAAGTGTAACATTTGCTGACTATCAGCAATTAAACTTCTCAAAATTGTGGATTGATACGAAGACAACACTGTATTAAGGTACCAATAATAAACGTTAAGTAAATTTTCTTTGGAAATAATATTGGAATTGTTTTCCCATGGACATTTTGGTCATCATGAATACATGAAGTTTACTTCTGAGTGATGAAAAACAAGGTAGTTCAGCGAAGAATTAAAAAAGGAATTTATGATTGAATTTGAACTTTGAGGCAGGAATACTACTTTGCAAGATGTAATGCGCTTAAAAATCCTACGAATAGTGATTTTGTGAAACTGACCTTTAACTCGAGCAAGCAGCCCGTACGGTTTTCTAAGCTTTTCTTGCAACGCAGAGTTAACGAGTGCTTTAGTATTTTTAACATTTGATCCAAACGGGAGACCTAAATAATTCAGAGACGGTTTCTGGGCCATTATTGATAGTAATGGAAGGTTGTTGAGACGAACCTTAGACGAGAAGCTCAGTTTTAGAGGAGGCGACTTGAAGCCCCATCTCATTAAGACCAGAGCGAACTGTATTTTGGAGAACTTGGAGATCATCTATAGGCTAAAAAGGGCATATTTGACATAGTTTGCATACACTAAATCTGTACATTCCATTGTGAAGAAAGCGTTCAAAATAGGCTAAAAAGGCATGTTTGACATAGTTTCCATACACTAGATGCGTACATTCCATGGTGCACAAAGCGTTCAAAATAGGTTATTAAGGCATATTTGACACAGTTTGCATACACTAGATCCGTATATTCCATGTTGCACAAAGCGTTAAAAATAGGCTAAAAAGTCATATTTGACATAGTTTGCATACACTAGATGCGTACAGCTACTCAGCGGCCTAAAAAAGTTTTTTTACAAATAAGCAAAATATTTGCTTAGATTGCCTCTATGGACCAGTAATGCAACTGTGTCAACAAGCTACGGAGTAGCTAGTCCAGTGTGTTCAGTAGATAACCGAAATGAGCGTTATACAACACGCCTGGATATTAATAGCACTTTGCTAAGCGTTTTCCGATATTTTTTTCATGTTATAAATGCTCAGTTTGATTTCGTTTTTAGAAGTGTGTTTTATTTCTTGTTTTCTCTTTTTTTCTCGTATTACTCTGCCCTTGTTAACAAGCTGGCCTTAATATGGAGATTTTGAATTCTCACCTTAACTCTTATTATCAAATGCATTTGTGTGTTATATGTAATTTGTGTCATAGTGGACTAAAGTCAGTAAGGAATCATTGTGATTATATTTTAAATGAAAAACAAAACATAAAAATTAACTTAATATATTATAATTAACTAGGAAATTTGCGTAACAAAATATAAAAACATAACAAAATAATGAAATATATTCTGAACAAAAAGTTAATTCAGTTTTTAACAAAAGCATTGTTAGAAGGCAGTACACCTCGTTCATCAGGCTCCAAAGAAATTTACTTCCCTTAAGAAAAGCAAAGAAATGTTTTTGGATCAATTAGTCCCTTAGATTAATAAATATATTGCACGAAATAGCGAGAACATTGTGTACTTAAAAGATTTTTTCGTCTGACACCCCTCAGAGTACTAACGTCAGAATGACCGAAATAGAATGTGTTCTGTCATTCTGACGTTAGTACTCCGAGGAGTGTCAGACGAAAAAAGCTTTTAAGTACACAATGTTTTCGCTATTTCGTGAATCTTCAGTCTCCCAGTTCTTCTCAGGTTTTTGCATGCTATAATGCCTGTCGGGACTTATAAGTCCCGGCTACAGACCTCCATGGTAACGTGAGAATTTTCAAAAAAAACAAACATTTTGGTTAACCATGTGGCCACAAGAGAACAACTAGTAAGTTAAATTTCTTGCAAATAAAGAATTTGCTATGGTGGTAGACAAAGGGTTAACCTCTGTCCCCTTTTCCACGTACACATTGAGCACGAGGTATAAGAGGGGTGCCACCATCAACCAAGTGCTTCCGAGAGGACAAGTTGGTGTACTTTGGCTAACCTCAAGGACTCAAGAGGTACTTTATTTTCATATTACTTTATGTGATTGGAAAAGATTCCTGGTACTACAAAATTTGTAGATAATATTTAATAACTATTTATTAACTAACTATAATATTTAATAATAATTTAATAATTCACTAATGATTCCGTTTAATCAATATTATCTACAAATTTATGTGATTTAGTTTGATACATGCTTGATATTATGTTAAAACGTCGATATACTTTTATTGCTATAGCGTTACTTCCCCGGTCATCATTTATATTCCCTGTGTCCCGGTCGTCATTTGTGTCCCGGTGTCCCTGTCTGTTATTTGTCTTTGAGTGTCCCGGTCGTCATTTATATGTTCCAGTCGTTATTTGTGCCCCAGTGTCCAAGTCTGTAATTTCTCTTTGAGTGTCCCGGTCGCCATTTATATTCCCTGTGTCCCGTTTTTTTGTTTTCTTTTTCTCTTTTATTTTTCAGTTTTTTCCTTTTTTTAATTTTTTTTCTTTTTCAGTTTTTAGTTTTTTTTAGTTTTTTTTATTGATTCCAAGAGCTTACTTTAAGTCCAACACTGACGTTTCAGTCTTAAGTCTAAAGAGCCACTTTGCTACTCTTCCGTAAAAAAGGAATGTCAGTGTAAGACTATTTAATAAGGTGTGTATTGGGAGCGGACGTTACAGCAATTGGGAGTTTTTTAACATAATAGATTAGGTAGGAATTTTGAATGTCTTCCACGTAGAAACGACTTTTACACTTGCGTTTTTAAAATAACTATTGATAACAATAAGCAAGTTTATATTTTCAAATAGATAGTTTTGTTTGCCTAAGGTCAGTTGATTACTAACCCTCAAAACATAGCAAATGTACTAAGTGAACAGTTTAAGTCAGTGTTTACAACCCCCAGATAATGCAACTCTACCAGAAGAGCCAAACTACTAAATTGATAACCCTATGCAAACCTAGGTTACCACAGCAAAGCAAAGGAGTGGATGTAGATGTTGTACTTCTTGACTTTGCCAAAGCCTTTGACAAAGTAAATCACAGAAGACTGAAAATGAAGCTACATATTAATCAGATTAATGAAGGTGTAACCAGCTGGATAGGGGTGAAACAATCCCTCAGCGCCCTGGGGATAGGGTTGTAATATCATGTAGGCATATAAGGTTTTTATGGAATGGATTGTCGTATAAACTTCATATGGGGCTATTTGATTTGAAATTGAAAGTTATAGTGCCCTTTTTAAGAGTCAAAGAGATTTGAGAGCAAATAGCCCCCCCCTCCATGCTCATCATTTCTCTTAACACCTCCAATGAAAATTTGGAGATAACGATATTGTTCACCATAGTTGAAGGATGCAAATATTGTCTTTTGGTTAGTTCAACAGTTGGTACCGACTACCTATTATGGTTGTGACATGTAATTCTTTTAGTGTTCTTCAAGTCATCTCCCAAGATGCTATGAAATGATATTCATACCATATCATTATCATATGATAATCGTTATTTGTCCTCAATGTCTACCCCCATCATATCCGTCTTTCTTTGCCTAATCCTATCCATATCTTTCTTGCCAAGTGCCTACCCATATCATAACCATCTCTTTGCACCGGTGCCTATTAACGTTATAACCCTTCTCTTTGCCTCGCCCATTCATATAGTACCCAGTAATGACGTTCTGTATTAACAGATACCATGTGTATATGTGTATATGTGCACATGAGCATATGTGCATATGTGCATATGTGCATATGACCATATGTGCATATGTGCATATGTGTAAATGTGCATATGTGGATATGTGTATATGTGTGTATGTGCATATGTGTATATGTGCATATGTGTATATGTGCATATGTGTATGTGTGCATATGTGTATATGTGTATATGTGCACATGTGCATATGTGTAAATGTGGATATGTGTAAATGTGGATATGTGTGTGTTGAAAGGATTTTTCCCTGAATCTCTCAAGCAAGCTAAGGTTATAGTGCTGTGAAAGGTGGTTCTCGGAGTGATTCTGCTAACTATAGGCAAATTTCTCTCCTATCCGTTTTCAGCTAAATTTTTGTGAAGGCTTTGCTATCCAGGCTTCTTAGCTTTCTGGATGCAAAAGAATTTTTGCAAGATTTCCAGTTTGGATTCCGAGTGAGTCACTCTACGGAGCAGGCTTGCACAGCTTTCTCGAATTTCATTCATTCGGTGATAGATTCTGGTCATATCCGGCGTTAATTCTTATGTTTTTAAACAGACATTTAGATAAAGTTCTAATTTTTTCTAAATCCGTCTTCACAACCACTTCCCTCCCCGTTTGTGGACGACCTGCTTTTCGTTTGGCCCTAGACGGATGGCCGAAAAAGACAATTTTTGCCAATGAGTCATCCTTCATCCACAAAACTTGTCCAATCTCAACCTTTGTTGCATTATAGCCCCGGAAAACGGGATAGAATTAAATTTTTTTACAGTTTGTTTTTTTGATATATTGTCAGTCAAAAAGCTCCATCCATGATTGCTGCAGGGACTGATTTATTTCAATTTACAGCAATACATTTTAACAAATTGATAAATGACATAAGAACATAATGACATAAGTACATATAAAGGTTTCAAGAGCATAGAAGGCCGCTGCCGCTGCCGCTGCCGCCTCGATTCGCGCCGCGAAAGAAAAGGAGGCTCGCAGTAATAAATTAAGACTGCTTTCACAATCACTTGTCATAAGCAACTCGCACTTTCTTCAGTAAAGACGTTTCCCGCGGGAGCAGTTTTCCCCGGCTGCTTTTTTCCGATGTAAATGTTTCTCGAAAAGTAAAGCAAATATACGTACTTTCTATACGTACGTATAGTATACGTACTTTCTATACGTACGTATAGTATACGTACTTTCTATACGTATTTTCTAAACGTACGTTCTATACGTACATTGATCTTTCATGGGATTTATTAAAATATTGACTCTACTCGTCATTCAGTTCGAACAATTGTATAGCAAGAAGGACATTGATTTGAGAAGTCGTCAGCAGTGCAACATTGCCTGTCTCCAGTATCATGTGGATAACCGATATATGCACTTGACGTCAATGGTTAGGTCCTAATTACGAAAGACTATTGACCTCTGTTCAAGAATAAGCAAAAGCTTGGAATGGCTTAAAAACATAAGCACTCTCTTAGCTTAAAACACTCTTAGATACATATATATTCTTATTATCCAATAAAGCTATACATAAAGGGTTTCTATTATAGATAAGTATTATTTTCACATTCTAACATTCGACAGGAAATATCTTCATGCATCAAATGTACCTGGCAAAAGTGTTTCATAGGGTCCGTCTCCAGCTCTATAATGTCCTAGTGAGCACGACGTGAGTTTGTGGCATAGAAGGTTAGGTCACGTGAGTACAGAAGCACTGATAAAGATGAGTAAGCAAAAGACGGTGAATGGTCTAAATATTTATGAGAGCAGCAACGATATAGTGTATAAGGGGTTTGCACTTGGCAAGATGGCAAGGAAGGTAGTTTGGTGTCATGGGCGAGTAAGCGACAACCCACAACCGCATTGTCTTCAACTGAGGCTGAGTATGTGGCAGCAAGTAGCGCAGCGCAAGAAGCCGTGTGGTTGAGACATTTGTTATAGAGGAACTGTCATGCGATCTACATTACTTATTGATTCTTCTGAGCATCAAAACCAGCGAAAATAATCATGCCGGTCACTCTAATCTTTACCAGGCAACATTGTACTATCTAAATTACTTTATTAATTTTATTTTGAACCAAAACAAGCAATCCATTCAATTGGTACCATTTCAAATAGGCTGGTTCAGATTTTATACTGAGCCAATTTTGTTTATCCTTTATTGTATTTTTCGAGTATTTTCTGCGTAGAAGATCATATTATGCTGACAATGTTTCCGGACAGAGAACATTTTTATACAATGTTTTGAAGAACCAATACCCCGTTCATATGTATATTCAGAGAATATTTCGTTTTTCATCAAACAACATTCTAATTTCTGTCATTCTATAAAAGCTCCCTCATCTATCATTTATTTAAAGCGTCAGAATTTAATCTCCTTTATTATTATTATTATTATTATTATTATTTTTATTATTATTATCAGAACATCTTACTATATCTTTAATAGGCGCAACAAAGACTGGACTTCCCCGGAACTATTACATTTCATGTAATTGTTTGCGTTTATTCCCTAACAATTATATTTATCCCCTAACATTATATGATGAATTAAATAAGGTTAGACACACATCCGGTAACAAGAGGTCAGAATAAGTCAATCAACCCCACAGACAAACATTACGAGAGGCCATGGATTTACTTCATTAACCGATTAAAAACAGACAAAGTACAATTGAGGCTAACCCGGTCACCAGTGAACGACAATACCATGATATAAGAGGATCAAAAGCAAAACAAAAGGATTGGGTATCTTGGAGGAAAACCATGATGCAATCTATTTTATAACTTTCTTACTCAAAGTTCAAATTTCTTTCGCCATGTTGTCAAGAAGGAGAATTTGAAACTAGAAAATTTCGAATTTCAGCCATGTGCTAAAACCCTTTTTTTAAATAATTTATAAACTACTTAAAAGATATTGAAGTTTTTTCCTCAATGTTTTCCCAAAATAGAACCTAAAATGAGAAATATCAAATATTAGTCATAAGCTAAAGCACACTTTAGCTTTTTTCAAATATTTTATAAAATAATTAAATCGAAACTGAAGTTTCTTCTTCCTTTAGACTATTATTTCAGATTTCTTGTCCAAAAGTTTGTTTAGTTCTTTACTTATTTGGGTTGGCCTCCACTTCTCTCGTACCCACTTTACGCCATTTTATTATCCATCCCCGTTCAATTTACATGGTATTTTCTTGTGTGCCAAAGCTTCCTGTATTCTTGTATTTCCTTAGCATCGTAGACAATTAACGTTGTACGACAAAAGAATTTTCTCGCTGGAATGTACCATACTGCAATTCGAGTTTAGGTTTTATATGTATTTCCCATCATAAATCTCTTTACAGATTTTTCATTCACAACTCTGTCCCTAGAAACCTCGATAAGGCCTGATTCTGTTAATTTTTTTTCAAAAAAAAAGTAATAATTCTATGACAGTTTCCAGTCCATTTTCTAAACTGTTGGTTCTAGGGGCATTTTTATACTTATAGTACAAAACACTAAGACTTGTGTATTACATTAATGAGACTGTCGGAGCACAGTCATCACCATAGAAACGGCTTTTTGAATTAGACCTTTAGAAAAGGGTACTTCGTATAACTATCGAAAATGCGAAAAATAGACAAGCACTACAATATATAAGCACTATTATACATAAGTACTACAATATATCATCCGCCGCCCCCTAAACTTCTGTCTAACCCCCCAAAAATGCAAAAAAAAAATATAAATACTTTTTGGATTAGTTTTTCTTACTCTTACACCCCTCCCCTGAAAAATACCTTTTACATCCCCTCTCACCCTTGAAAATATCATGTATCGATAGCTCACGCAAACTCTTAGGACTTTTATACCCAAATAAGCTATTTTCTTTAAAGCTCGTCTTGATTAAATGATTCATCAACTATGTCAAATATGCCTTATTAGCCTATTTTGAACGCTTTGTGCATCATGGAATGTACGCATCTAGTGTATGCAAAGTATGTCAAATATGCCTAATTAGCCTATTCTGAACGCTTTGTGCATCATGTAATGTACGGATCCAGTGTATGCAAACTATGTCAAATATGCGTCTTTAGCCTATTTTGATCATTTTGTGCACCATCGAATGTACGCATCTAGTGTATGCAAACTATGTCAAATATGCCTTATTAGCCTATTTTGTACGCTTTGTGCACCATGGATTTTATCCATCTTGTTACATGCATCCGTGCCATGCCCTTCCTGATGTTCAGATCTTTTTCAGAGTTTATTACAGTAACTTCCAAGAGACCAGCGAGAAAACACGGCGACTCGTTATGAATACGAGTCAGGGCCCATGTGCTCCACCAAAATTTGTATATTTGTGTAGTAACGAAGTCTCTTTGTCTCACTCTATTTATTAACTATTACATTCGGTGGCATTTAGTAGTTCCATGGCTGATATGGAATTGGAGACAACGGTTACAACTGATTCGTCAAATTACGAGTGAGTGATCGGATCTTAATGAAATTTGATATTTAGAAGTATATTGTGTGTCAGAGCTCTTATTTTAAATCTTGGACGGTTCCGGTGACATTGGGGGGAGTTGGAGGAGGGGGGACCTTAAATCTTGGAAAACGCTTAGAGTGGAGGGATCGGGGTGAAACTTGGTGGGGAAAATAAGCACAAGTCCTAGATACTTGATTGATGTAACCAGAACAGATTTGCTCTCTTTTGAGAAGTTGGGGGGTGGGTTAATTCTGAAAAATTAGAAAAAAATGAAGGTAAAGAAGTACGATACTCAAAGCAGTAGCGTTAAACAGACTATGCTTCAATATTACTCAGCTGTTTTGTGCTAAATATCCAATATGAAACCGCAACATAGTGGTGTCAATTTATGGGAATTTCCCCCTCGCACTTTCGCCCCACCAATCCTAGGTTTCGAAAAATAACCTTTTCTGGGAAAGGGTGTTTTTCTAAAAAAAACTGAAAAAGTGATAAATTTACTCACCTTTTCCTCTTAGATCTGAAAAATACATTTACCCCCTACCTAAATTTTTGACCGCATGATATTACTATCTCTGAAAGTGGGATACGCAATAGGTAAATTTTCGACTATTTTAAATTGATTTGCTATCTCAAAATTTTCAATCGATAGCTTTTTGGCCCTCTTTGGCACAAAAACTTTTTTAGTTTTAGTTTCTAATTTGTCTTTTTTTTCTACACTGAAGACGCCTTGTTGTATACGGGCGAAATATTCGTTTGATTTTTTTCTCTTCGTTTTCATTTACTGAATACGAAATTTTCGTTTCATTTTTATTTTCTCTTCGTTTTCAGTTACGGATGGATGGATGGATGGATGGATGGATGGATGGATGGATGGATGGATGGATGGATGGATGGATGGATGCATGCATGGATGGATGCATGGATGGATGCATGGATGGATGCATGGATGGATGGATCGATGGATGGACGGATCGATGGATGCATGGATGGATGCATGGATGGATGCATGGATGGATGCATGGATGCATGCATGGGTGCATGGATGGATGCATGGATGGATGCATGGATGGATGCATGGATGGATGCATGGATGGATGCATGGATGGATGCATAGCAAATTTGCCGTATTTTCAAAAATAAGGGAAACACCCCCTAAAAGATGCTACGTCAGTTGATTTGTTGGTACTGGACGGAGCAGTTCTCTTGTAACCACTCTGGATCGTGCATGTGCTCATCCAATAAGCAATTAAAATGGAGTTGTTCAGTGAAGGAGTCACTTATCCACTGCACTGTAATCTAATGGTACACAATTTTAACAGAATATCCCGAGTGCCACGTAACTACACTTTGAAAAATCGCAACCGACCTACAGTGCTTCTAAACACTGTTTCTGACAATGATGGTGGTAGTAATGATGATGAAGATGATGATCATGACAACGAAAACGACGACGATGATGATCATGAACATGACGACGACGATGATGATGATTATGATCATGTTGATCATGACGACGACGACGACGACGACGATGATGATGATGCCTATGATGATGATGATGATGATGACGATGACAATGATGCTTACAATGATGATGATGATGATGATGTTGTTGTTGATGATGATGATGATGATGATGATGATGATGATCATGATGATGATCATGATGATGCATTTTGAGGGGTATATTCTTCAGGAATGGTTATCATTCTTTTTTTTTTTTTCTTTTTTTTTTCTTGAATTTATAAGCTACAATTTTTTCTTAATTTCAGCATGCAAAGGCAGAGCAAGAAGAAGAGTATATTAGCAATACGTTAATGAAAAAGATTCATTCATTGAAAAAAGAGAAAGAGACTTTAGCCTTGAACTTTGAACAAGAAGAAGAATGCTTGACTAATGATCTGTCAAGGAAGCTTATGCAGGTATTTCTCTTTTATCTGTTGGGTTTAAAGATGGGTAATAACGACAACTTCTTTTTGTCGTAGAGGGAACGTTTCGGCTCTCAAAACAAGTGGCAGATTTCAATACTGATGGAAATCCTTTAATAAGTGTATGATATCATAAATATTGACATAAAAATTGAACAAATTATTTTTGAAGGTGGAGGTTATAATTAAAGCTATAACTAAACCTACTCTGAAACAGGACTATACGTTCTTCTATTGTTGAATAGATTGTTTCCTTTTTTTATCTTGATTGACCATACGAGTAGTCAGAACGTCTAGATTTGAAGGTTTGATGATGACAGGTTATGTTAGAATAGATTAGGTTTGGTGATGTTAGTTGGGGTTAGGTTAGCTTAGGTTTTTGACCCAATTCTGACATTTAAAACCCAATTTAACCTACCCTAATCTAACCTAACATTAACTTTTACGAATATTTTCATCATTTTGACCTGAAGTTATATTGGATTATTAATTTTAGTGCCCATATTTTGGACGTTTTGCCCTCTTTTTGTAAAAGATGGGCTATGAATAAATTGAACTGAATTGAATCTTTATAGCAGATTTTGGCACTATTATAATGCTCACATTCCATCGTCCAGAACACATTCCCAATATGTCCAAATAGTGTAACTACGCTGAATGGGACTTTTGAAAACCTTACATTCAAACTTGCACAAAGCATTCCTATTATGTTCGAATAGTGTAGCTACGCTCAGTGGCACTATTGAAATGCTCACATTCCAGCGTGCAGAACGCATTATCAATATGGTCAAATAGTGTAACTGCGCTCAATGGCACTAATATAATGCTCGCATTCCATCGTCCAGAACACATTCCCAATATGTCTCGAGTTGTTTAAGCTATCGAAAAACCTATTATCATCAGTCGTCGTTCTTACGTTTTTCTGACTTTTGAACCTACTCCTTTTGGCACACTCGCTCACTGACTCGTACACTGAGAAGCACTCGTCAGGCAGGCAGGTAGGCTGGCAGGTAGGCAGGCAGGCAGGCAATCAATCAACCACACACCTCGCTTGCTCGCTCGCTCGTTCACTCACTCACTCACTCACTCACGCACTCACTCACTCACTCACTCACTCACTCACTCACTCACTCACTCACTCACTGGGTGACCAGATCTTAATGAAATTTGATATTTAGAAGGATCTTGTGCTTTAAAGTTCTAATTTCAAATTCCGACCAGGTCCTGTGACATTCGGGGGAGTTGGATTTGGGGAGTTCGGTGCTTCTGGACATGCTAGGGCGATGAAAATTTGTAGGCGTGTTAGGGAGCTGCACAATTTGGGTTGATAAAGTCGTTTTCCAAGATTCGACCATCTGGGGGGCAAAAGGGAGAGGAAAAATTAGAAAAAATTAGGTATTTATAACTTACAAGTGGGTGATCGGTCATTTCTCTATTATTAGTCTGTATGCTCTACTTTTTTAACTTAGAACATAACTTCGGGAAGAAATAGTCCTATTATACAGAAATAATCCAGTATAACTGAGAAAATCGTCTGTTTTTTCTTTGGGGGGGGGGAGGGGAGACAGTAGGTTCCAACTGCCTGTCTATGTGTTTGTGGTTTTTATAGGGGCGGGGAGCAATAGATACTGTACCAGTACACTCCATCGTCTTTCCACTCTTGTCCTTTGATCATTGTTTCATTTGGTAGTGTGTTTATAACGAAGGGCGGGGAACGATACCATTTCGGGTGGTGCGGGCGACGACAGGATCCACGGTGGTGATGGCGACAATGTCATAGATGCTGGAGATGGCGACGACCGGGTCAAGGTTCGGGACGGCGACAATATCATCACGACCGGCGCGGGCGACGACCACATTGGGGCGGATGACGGCAATAATGTGATCGATGCAGGGGGCGGCCGGAATCGTGTCCATGTCGACGACGGCGACAATGTCATCACGACGGGGTCGGGCGACGATCACATCACGGCGGATGACGGCAAGTAATAAATAGTACTAGTAATAAATAGTACTAGTAATAAATAGTACTAGTAATAAATAGTACTAGTAATAAATAGTCTTGAAAAGGACACTAGAGAAATAGAAAATATGTCATCACCGGGGATCGAACCCGGGACCCACACAGCGGCGCGCGCTCTAACAACTGAGCTAGGTGACCTCCGATGTTTACATACTTCTATTTCTCCAAACTTTCACTGTTCTATCTACTATTGATATCTATTTATTGAATAGTGAAAAAGTCTTTTCTAAAATGACGTCTTGACTTGTTTTACGTTAAAATTGACGAACAAAAATGCTGCCGTCATGCCAAATGGCCAAAATAGAGAAAACGCCAATAGACATTGACCGTTTAATGAACATGTTACATGAAAAGGTAACTCTCATCATGACGCGATGCCCCTCGCAATAAAATTCTGCCGCGTATAAATAGACACCATTATTATGTAAAGAAAGAAGTTTTTTCTTATTCTAGCTCAATGAAAGGCGAAAAAGAAATTTTCAAAGTTTAAATTTTTCTCAATTTTAAGCTTTCGGACAATCGAGCAATCTGGAATACAAGCGGTAAGTTAGTTGTAATTAAACATTTCTTTGACAACAAAGGAGGCCACCAGTTTCCAGCCTTCTGGTAAAAAAAGAAAAAAAATTAAACTGATAAGGGAGTTTAATGCAGCCGTTAACAAGTGCAACTCTATTACTTTTTTTTCTTTATAAATTAAATTGTGGAAGACCTTCAACAACAAATAAAAGGTCTTTTATATCTTTTTCGTTAATCTAGAAATCCGAAAGGAAGGTGAGTAGTTGGATCAACCTCGAATACAAGTAACCAAAAGTTACAAAGACGTTTTTATTTTAAACTGCCTTGTGAAAACAAATTACCATTTAACACTGACTCAGGAACTGTGACTATTATGTCGGTTCGTCTTAAAAGTAAAAGTTTATTGAGAAAAGAAATTTATGGTGATTTTCAAAAAAAGCCTGAAACCCCTTGAAAATGGGGTCAGATCAAAATGAAGTGTACCATTGGAATCAGCACGTTCGAAAACCTGATACAGGGAAATTACAGTCCCCCTCCTTGAACAACAAGGAAAATCGCTTTCTTGCTACAAAATTGTGGAATTTTGTATTTTTTGCCTGAAAACAGATCACGGATGCGTGTTTATTTGTTTTTTTTTCAGGGGTGATCGTATTGACCCAGTGGTCCTAGAATGTCGCGAGAGGGCTCATTCTAAACGAAATTAAAAGTTCTAGTGCCCTTTTTAAGTGACCAAAAAATTGGAGGGCGCCTTGGCCCCCTCCCACGCTCATTCTTTCCCAAAAGTCACCGGATCCAAATTTTGAAATAGCCATTCAGTTCAGCGTAGTCGAAAATTTTATAAATATTGGCTTTAAATTCACACAAAGATTGTTTCACAGCTTCCTTGATCTTACTGTGTAAGTTCTGAACAGCAGCAATAGTGGTTCTAGCATCTTACTGATTATGTTCTGAATTTTGGCTTCACTAATACCAGATCTGGTGCTACCTTTGCTGACTGTGTACTTCCATTCAGAGCCCAAACACCTGGCCATTTTTGTAAGAAGATTGTACTCAGGCTCACTTACATCTAAGCAATAGGTTCATAGCCATTTTTTAGGTACCTCACAGTTCATTGCAGTCGATTCCATTTCTTTTTCAGGGAGAGGAGTTCTTCGGATTACCCCGTATTTTCCCTACTAACCCGTATTTTCAATATTTTAACAATACCCCTTTGCCCCATCCCCAAATACTGAAACTAATTTAAACCAAATAGTATATTTTTTTGTAATTTTCAAATCTCTTCTTGTATAACTTTTAATTAAGTTTTCTGTAAATCTTATTCAAAAGATTTCTTATTTAATTATGAATTATTTCGTAACTTTTATTAATAATAATAATAATTATTAATAGAATATACAGTTTAACTTGACCTGCTATTTCTTCTTGACACAAAAAGGACTATGAGAATATTAGTGAGTTAATTGCTATATACCACAGAATTAAAAGTAACTTTAAAGATGGAAAGGTTCTAATGAATATTTATCATTTAGATTACGTTTTAGTGGGAAAATCTTAGTATGGTATGCAAAAAGCTACCAATGAATGCCTATGATAGGTCGTCATGGGTTATAGTAGTATGGAATATAAAGTCTGATTGACTTGTGTTATTACTTGGGATTTTTAAGTCAGTAAAATGTTACTCTTACGTTTCAACTGACTCAAACTCTTATTATCCATGGTCAAACCCCGCGAAGGACATTTTACAAGGTAATAATCATTAAAGAGATTACACTAATTTTTTTATGCTTATATAGAAGGAGCAATTCTCAAGACAAGCAAAATCATTTAACTGCAACTACGTGAAGTCTCTAGGAATAAGAAAGAGAAATTATAATTTATGAAAATATGCCAGTTTTGTACAGACCTGTGCCTTCAGGCACAAGGATATCTCAAGAGTGTGTTACCGAAAGAATTGGCGGAGGGGGGTAAGCTTGCCCAATTTAGCACGCTTGATGGGATCAACAGGGCACTGGTGGATTTGGTTTACGCGCTTGATAGAAACCCATGATTGACGACAAACGCGGGGTGGTGCCTGCGCTCTGATGTGGCGCAGATCGAGCGGCGAACCATTCCGGTTGTTTTGAGCGGGTTGAGACCGGGATCTACGGGTTGAGTGAGGCGGGCACACAGGCGTTGCAGGTTTCAGCAACGTCATAGCCGGGTGCCGAGGGTCCGCGACATCGGCGTGCTGGGCAGCGCCCGACCTGTTAGAATCCACGATTAGTTTCAGAGCATTTAAATGATTGGTTTCAAAGCTTGTGTGCATACTTCGTACACAGAAATACAGGAACGCTTCGGGTATAGAAGGTATACCGAGGCCTAAAAAGAAACATATGAAAGATTCATGAAAAAACGATGTCAAGTTGAAATGTTACGTTCAGAAGCAGAATTAACACCTATTCAGTTTATGCTAAATTTATTCATCAACTGTAAACTAAAGCACATCTTACATAATTCATAAACAAGCTATGTAATGCCTTATGTATTATGTCATCGGACCACTCCGAAAAGATCATGCTTCCATCCTCTGACAGGGATATCGAGGTGCCACCGAAAACTGAGGTGGGGGTTTGTAAATATGTGCCGACTGGATTCAAGGTACACCCTGTTAGAACAGTGCAAAGAACAATGATCTTGGAGTTCGTCCTCACTCGACGCCTAACACCACGTTGAGTGGGGGCCTGTTAAGCAGGCGCGGAGTTTGCCACGAGCGTAGCGAGTGAAATGCAAACGTAGTGACTGTAAGGCCCTCCACTCCAACGTTTCTTTGAGATGAAACAGATGTGTAATTTACAAAAATAGACAATCCAAGAAAATTTGTAACATTTCGAAACAAAAGGGAAAATTTAATATCATTTCAGCAATGGATAAACTGACACAAAAAAAATGATTACCTACGAGATAAACTAGTCACATCACATGGTGAATATGAGCATCGCCCAGCAAAATGTTATTCAAAATAATTGGACTCCCTCACAAAGAGCATCATAAACAATAGAATTGGATAAAACAACATCATCATCACCAAACTTGACAATACGGTCCTGGAAACCTTTGTCTTTGCCATGTGGGAGATGAAGACGCTTTCCATGGAAGATGGCATTGCAAAGTATGGTCCTCTGTTCAAGTCACAGGACTTTTTCGTCGTATTTCATGCTGTAGCAACAAAATCAGTAAGTGAGTTTGCAGTGATGGACTGTATCCACGCTTCCAGCAACTTCTTCGCCTCACAACTTGCATTTAAATCGGAATGCTGCTTTCCTGGGCTATAGGTTCGCGGTGATCAGGGCCACTTTGGGTCCCACTTCATGAGCTTTCACTCCGCTCTAAAATCAAAATAGTTGATTTCAAAATCAAATTGTCTGATGTCTTAATTCTTTGGAAAACAAATTTAGAGAAAATAACTACAGTTCGAATTGTAAGGAACTTGGGAGAATTGGAGCCGCGTCAAAAAAAATTCGGTAGGCATTTTGAATGTAGTTTAAAATTGTGTAACGGATTTAAGTATAATTTATGTTCGATTAAGCAATTAAGTAATTTATTTAATTAAGTATAATTAATAATCTATATTCTACTTTTTATTTCAGGTCTACAAAACTTGTTTGGCCTCTGAATGATAGCTGTCCTTTAATTCTACGTTATGGTGTGCAATTTCTGTCTTGTTTTGATCTGAAAACATTCTAATGCTTCCAGCTTCGTTAAAGGCGTTGTCCCCTTGATAAATAAAGCAACTCTATATTGATTATTCCCAAATTTCATTTGAATAACTTTGTGCATTCTATACTCTGCGGAATTATGAGCGGGCGGAATTTTACAAACGCCATTTTTAATTTACATCCAATTTCAAATCCACATTTTCTAGCTGCTCACAAAATTCCTCTGATTGCTGCAATTCGGCTCACCTCTGTCGCAATATTTCCTAATTCTCTCCAATCTTTTGCGGCAAAAGCTCGATCCAAATCTTGGGTTAGTTTTTCTAGGTAATGAAGGTTTTTGTTATTTTCAGGAAAGTACTCTTTCCCTGCAAAAACTTTGTCTTTAAAAAATTTGTAGCGCCCTGGATTAGTATATTTAAAGTAGGGATAGTGAATATATGCGGCGAAAGAATTGGCAAAATCTTCTTGCGGATTAAGGCGTGAATAAGTCCCCTGTTGGCGCAAAGCGGTGCCAGCCCCACTCGGCCGCCTTCTCGGCGAATTCCGGATTCTTGTCGTTGTAATACTGAATCCGGCCGTCGCCGTTCTTGTCCTCGAAGGCCAGGAGGCCGGTCTTCTCCCAGTTCTTGAACCACTGGGGACGCTCTTCGTAGACCAGGTTGGCTTCAGGTGCGCCGATCTCGCCGGTCTGGATGGTGTCGATGATGTTCATGCGCGCCATCGCACCGACCGCCGGGGCAGTGGTGTAGAGGATCGCGATGAAGACCAAGGCCCAACCTGCCGAGAAACGTGGGATCTGTAGAACTAGAGTAGTCTACCCCCATTGGAGCACTGCTGGCCGCAAGTGAATGGGCGAACAATATCGTGGACATGGGGGTATGTTGGGCTGATAAGGGAGTTACAGTTATCAGCTAATATCAGGAAGTTTTGTATGAGTATTTCTACATCGCAGTCTCCAGATCAGTGTAAAAGCAGTCTTAATCATTATCCGTTGCCATTATATTTCGTGCACAGAGAGCAATGATGGAAATGTTAGATATTCGTCTTTTTGTGCGGTCGTCGTTAGGCCCTTGCTTTTGAAAGTTTACCGTTTTTTTCGTTTTTTTATCTACGAAACTACCGTGGACTGTAAATTCTATCGGCTCCTGTGAAGTATTCGTATCAACTATATTATTAGTAACGTTTATTTTTTGCGGTTTGCCATCCTTGAATATGATATTAGTAGTAACCTTCTTTTTTTGAAAGAAACCATCCTTTATTGTGTCAAAATCACGTACTACATGCACCATCGCCAAATTATGCGGCCCAGGAACTGGCCCCGTTTCGCCTTCTATTTTTGAGTTATTCTTAGGCCACCGCGAAGTCAGCACCACGCAACGATACGCACATCTTGCCGACTATCCGGTGAAACGGGCTACGAACCAGATATCCGACAAGATCAGCGATGCGCTTATGCAAGTCGACAAGCCAGAACCCCTGTCCAACGAAAGCCACAGCGATCCGGAGAAACAGGAAATCCTGCGACTGATCTGCAGCCTGCAGGCGATGCTGGAAAGGGGGTGAATGCGCCCCAATCTGGAAAATCGGCTGTTGGCTTCATGTTTTTCCCTCGGCGTCCTTTTTCCGAGTTGATTCATCCCCTCACAAAATAAATTTAGCCCATCCCATTCCCTTTCCTCTAGGAATCTATTGACACAGAGACTGTCGGAAAACACTGATGGTGGAGATAGGACAAGAGTCTCCGTGTCCTCCATGCTGGCCACTTGAGCTGGTGGTGGTAATATCGCTAGGTGAACCTGAAAATAATAATAAGGTATTTTTTTCACTTTGTAACAGTTACAATTCTAACCTGTGATAAAAAAATATATTCAGCTGTAAAAAGAATATTGTTTTAGTCTGGGATTTTCGAGATCTGTCGCAGGCCATTCTCTTCATGCGGTGACTCTGAAACAGCTTTATCTCGGAGCACATAGAAATACAAATCAATCAATTCACAGCTAAACTTTACCTTGTAATCAATAGCCGGAAACAATTTCTTTTTTGCTTTCTAGAAAAAGATTTCGCGGAATCTTGCACAATTGATACATTTCAATAATCTTATCTTACTAACTCAGTTTTTGTTAAGCTTAAAAAGTTTTTATATTCCTGTAATTCCTGAGATACACTGAGATATGAGGCAATTGTTATGATCTGGTGTTTTGTTTTCTTTTTCTTCTTCTTTTTTTTAAGAGTGACCAAGTAAGTATTTTTAAGGCAAGAGGGCCAAAACTGCGAAGCCCCTAACTTTGCCTTATCCGCAACAATGGTTCCCTTTTTGTGTTTTTTTACATTTTATTGTTAAACTAAGGGAGGTTCTGGTGTTCCGAACCTTCGCTAAACGAGTTTCTGCTCAAAAGGGTGTAAGCTGAACTGATGTCTGGCTGCTAGAAAACACCAGAATTTTATGAAATATATTTACAATCAACCTAGAGTGGGGAAGGGCATATCACGCAATTGATGCTGGATGAATTCAGTACGGCAGAAGTGACCGGGTTGGATTATGCGGTAACCGCGATTGAATATGCCCACAAACATTTTCCGGAGATTGATTTCTGTGTAGGAGATGCCTATGAGGGCCCCTTCGCCAGAGAGTATTTCGATGTCGTGGTTTGTAATAATCTGTGGGAACATGTACCCGACCCGATGCACCTGTTACGCGAGATGGAAAAGTTCTTGAAACCGGGAGGTTACATCATCATGTCTACCCCCAGAAATCAATTCCTAACAATCCACCATCAAAGACATTAGCAGAACGAAATGTAGCAAGTGGGGATTCTAATTGAATATCGTTTTCAATTACTACAATAGAACCATCTTTTTCTGTTACAAAAATTCGATTATCAGATACTGCAATTGAACGAGGCTTTTCTAAATTTTCTGCCAAAATATCAAAAGAGTCATTTTTAGAATTAAAGTTAGGTTCTGGTAATGGAATAGGATCTGATGGAAGTGTTAAGGTGTATACAGAAAAAGCAATTGCAATAACAACAGGTACTGCAGCCCGTATTCCTGACCTTGCCCGTCAGACATTACAGCGGTGATGTACCACCATTCGCTGCGATAGGCTGCGTGCGCGCCATGGTCTGCTGGAAAGGAAAAACTGCGCGCACGGTCCGCTTTGGCAAAGCCGTGATCGCTGCCTGTGCGATTGCCGTACTCTCCGCCCTCACCACCAAGAACCTGGGCTACACGCAGACCCGATAGCACGTTTTGTTCAGCAGGCGATTCCTGCTCACAGGCCGCCAGCAGGTTTACGCCAGGCAGCCCCAGCGGAGACGACCGAGTTTCGGCGCTGGACGCGCTGAGGGTCATCAACGAACTGGCGAGAATCTTCCAAGCGTCTGCCGAAGTGGTGGCAGTGGATCAGGCGATCGTCGATTTCGATTCGGGGGAAGAATCCGATAAAGTCATTCCGTCGATCCAGGGGCGGTTCTCGCTCGAGCGGCGAACGCTAAAATCGTCTTTTGGTCATCGTCAGCGCGTTGTCACATCGGCGTCCCACCAGGAAGTCGAAATCGCTGGCGAGAATCAGCAACCTCAGCGAGCAGTCGGGGCTTCATGGTGGTCGTCGAGAGCATCAGCCGCACGGACGGCTGGCGGGGGGAGTTCCTGCGCACGGGCGACGACGGCGACCTCGTCATGACGACGCACAAGCCGGAGGACGCTCCCTACGTGAGCCTCGGCGTCTTCGTCGACCACGAACGCCCCGAGCGCGTGTCCGACTGGGAGGCCCTGGTCGAGTGCGTCTCCGACTTCGAGGTCTCGTTCTGGTTCCGCGACGAGGGTCCCGCGTGCGTGCTGACGACGCGCGTGTTCCCGCTCGCGGCGAGCATCGTAAAATCAAATCCAGAGCCCCCTGCACGGATAAAAATCTTCCTGAGTCGACTTATCCTGAAAAAACAAAAGTTTATTTGCACTAGAAAGTATTTTGGACCCGTTTAGGTTAAAATTGTTGTTTTGTAGCACAAAACAACAAAATATACACTTTCTAATGGTGCAGTGTCTTTAATTCCTCAGCAACAACAGCAAAACTTAAAAAACAAGAGCTAAGAGCTCATATGGCACTTGTGACGAGGTCGGAAGAGCCAACAGCCAAGAGCTTATATGGTATTCAATCAGGGAGCCAACCACATTGCTTGGGAATCAGCCAAAGGCCGATATTCTGGGAACTGGTACGACGACGCAGGCGGACCACGAAACGCATCCGCGGTCTTTTCTGCTAGAAACCATTGTTGCATGCAATCATCTTGCCCGGCATGATCGTGCGAGGGAGGTGAGGGCAATGCGGATTAATGATAGAACCGCCGACGATGTGACGGTCTTTTCGATCGCAGGCAAACTCGACACGCATACCTCGCCTGAGGCGCAGGATCGGCTGCTCGGAGCGATAGTGGCCTTGGCTTTCAGGTCACGGCCGGCGGCCATGTCGTCGGGGTTGTAGCCGCCGTCGAAACTCTTGTGCCAGCGGTCATAGAGCGCCGGCGCGATGGCCGTGTAGCCGACCGCCGCGAAACGTTCGGTGACGTCGCGGATGTGTTCGTTCACCCCGAAAATCTCCTGGACGACGATGACGCCGCCCTTCGACGCGCCGTCCGGATCGCACCGGTAGGCATCAAATTCAAAACCGTCGGATGACGTGAGCTGGATATCCTGACCCATGGAATGGTCCTCATTTTTTCTGATTTTTCCTCTCCCTTTAGTCCCCCAGATGGTCGAATCTGGGAAAACGACTTTATCAATTCAATTTGTGCAGCTCCCTGACACGCCTACAATTTTCATCGTCCTAGCACGTCCAGAAGCACCAAACTCGCCAAATCACTGAATCCCTCCCCCAAATCCCCCAAAGAGAGCGAATCCAGTACGGTTCCGTCAATCACGCATCAAGAACATTTGCTTATTCTATCCACCAAGCTTCATCCCGATTCCTCCACTAAAAGTGTTTTCCAAGATTATTTATGTATTTTTTAACTTGAAGGGTCTCCCCAAAAGATCGTGGTTTGCCATTTTCTGTGGATATTGAAGTTGTCTCATCGAAAAGAACTAATTGATGAGATTTTCATGCATATTGTGGGCCAAAGCAGAATTGATTTCGTCATTTTTATTTTCACGATGCAACTACTAATCTATTAAAATCTTGTGTTCGTAAAGTCGTTCCCCCAGCTGTTGACGGGTTCTGCTAATATAAAACTTCCCAAAAAAAACCCGGGACTCAGTAAACACCTCTACCCAGTCAAAAATTAATTTAAAAACGACGTTTTGCTTATAAAAGCAAAGAGTGAGGTCGAAACTTATAACGAACATATCACAGTTAATACAACATATATCTCTAAAACTAATTCAAGTAAACTGACTTGAGATATATTCCTATATTTGAAGAACTATGGAAAATTATCGTTTGACTGAAAGCTGAGCTTGCTTGAATTTTTAGAGAATTTTAATCAGATATCAAAAGTTACCAATATCATGGTCGATGAAAGACTACTGACAGCCTTACAATTTAATATTTTATTTATACCCGCGCAATTCACCACCATGTCGGCCTCGATATGGCCCTGCGATTGGCCGTCATCGCTGACCCAGTCGACACCGGTGACGCGGCGGCCTTCCTTGGAGATGCCGGTGACCTTGATGCGCTCCTTGACCAGTGCTCCGCGCTGGCGGGCGCCTTTGGCCAGGGCCAGCGCGATGTTGGCCGGGTCGCCCTGCCCGTCCTTGGGCAGCCACACACCGGCGGTCACGTCGCCCACGTTCAGGTGCTCGTAGCGGGCTTTCACTTCCTCGGGGGAGATTTTAGGTCATCGCGTGCCCGAGCAGCCCGCGAGGCGCGGTGGCCGGCGTCCGCCGCGCCCACGTGACGCCGTTCCACTCCCAGGTGTCATTCAGCACGGTCACGCTGCTCGAGACGTATCCACCGAACAACACCGCGCAGCCTCGCGTGGCATCGTACGCCATGGCGAACTGCTCGCGGGCCGGTGGGTGCGACGCCACCGACACTTCGGCCCATACCGCGCCATCCCACTCCCAGACCGCGCTCGCGCTCGGCTGGCTGACGAACAGAACCGTTCGGCGGCACAATAAAAACAAATAATTCAACAACCATTTCTTCTCCAATAATGAATGAATTCATACTATCACCTCTTAAATGCTTATAATTTTCTTGTAAAGGAATAAAAACTGTTTCATACCTCCAAAGCATCCCAAAGAAACAAATTGGTTCAAAAAAATCAAAAAATGTTTGAGTTAATGAACCTGCACATTTCCTTCCAATCCCTAAATCAAACAAGATATTCGCTGCAATCACGGACTTAATCAAAACACCTAAACACATATTCATCGAATAATTCCCGTGTTGTTGCTGTTGCAGGACCCCTATGTGAACCTCGCCTTCGCTGCCGTCGAGACCACGCGGATCGGGCTGGGGCCGCTGATCGAAACGCCGATGATGCGCAACCCCGCGGTGATGGCGTCCTCGATCGCCACCGTCGAGGGGCTGGCGCCGGGCCGCACCCTGCTGGGTTACGGTGTCGGCGATACGGCGGTGCGGCTGATGGGCAAGCGGCCGACGCGGGTGGCGGAACTTGAAGAGGCCACGGTGCTGACACGGCGTCTGCTCGCCGGCGAGGAGATCGATCTAGATGCGTACAATCCATGGTGCACAAAGCGTTCAAAATAGGCTAATAAGGCATATTTGACATAGTTTGCATACACAAGATCCGTACATTCCATGGTGCACAAAGCGTTCAAAATAAGCTTAGAACGCATATTTGATATAGTTTGCATACACAAAATGCGTACATTCCATGGTGCACAAAGCGTTCAAAATATGCTTATAACGCATATTTGACATAGTTTGCATACACTAGTTGCGTACATTCCATGGTGCACAAAGCGTTCACAATAGGATAAAAAGGATAACTCTTTCTATTCAAAAATACTGTAATGAATCACTTGCGTTTCTTTGAAGAATTATTTATCATGATCATTACTTGGTAAAGTAACCCTAACACTTCTGACAAACTCCCAAATAATCCAGTCTCTTATTTTGGTGAAAGATTACCAGCAACATCGATGTCAAAAATGATGGTAAAATTCCAAGCATTTTCTAAAATTCCAAAAGTTTACTACTTAGGGTATTGAGTCTTCTGATTTTGGCTATGTACTTAAAAAAGTCCTGAAATGTCTGCTCCTTGATTTTAGTTGAATCAAAAAAGAACAATTGGATCACAAAATAGAACATAAATGAAAAAAGGATTAACTTCCACGTGTCTCTTCTTCGCAGTATTATCCTGTTTTGCCCAATCTAGTCCGGAACCTTTTATCATAAAAGGCAAACTGGACAATTGCTCGGAAAAAAAACTCCTGATCTACTTTGAAAACGAACCTGGGATGATAGAAGTGGATACCATCTATGTAAAGCCCAATGGTTCTTTCTATTTTGAAACGACCAATGTGACGAAGCCACATCGTACCACAAGTTTCCTTAAGATCCAATCACCCCTTCGTATGATATCTCGATTTTTACATTTTTCAAGAATTCCGGTATCCCCCTCCGACTCCCATCAATGTCATCGGATCTGGTCAGAATTTAAAATGAGAGTTTTAAAGCTAAAGGTCCTTCTAAATATCAAATTTCATTAAGATCTGATCAACCGTTCGTAAGTTACAAATACCTCATTTTTTTCTAATTTTTCCGAATTACCCCGACCCCCCAACTCCACCAAAGAGAGCGGATGCGGTCTGATTATGTCAGTAGAATCTGCTCGCGTCTGTTGTTAATACATATTTTACTGCTATAGGAAAACATTATTGTCTTTCAAATAGGTTTCTTTGTTGTTTTACATCAGCACCAACCAGATTCACACAAACGAATTGGTCTGACGAAAGCGTTATCTACACCCCTCCCCCCTGTCATTACGCTCGAATCATATTGGCGCCCTTGGTCCAGTGCCCTAAGATTTTTCTCTAGATCCGCCCTTGAATGCGGTAAGTGATTCTTATGAAAGTTACACCATCAGATTTAGTGTATCAGAGATTTATACTTTGCTAAGGGAAGGCGGCGCCTACTAGATGTCAGTCGTGGTCACTCATAAGCAAACATTACGAAATAGCATACGAGAGTACCTTGCTTTTATGTAAGGAAAGGCAAAGGAGGTAGCAGGGGTAAGAGCAGCTGATTCATAAACAAGGGTCATGAGATGCAAAGTTGCTAGTTGTGGTCGTTTCGTGGTCGTTTCGTGGTTGTTTTGACGAGCGCGTAATGTTTACAGGTTTGCCATGTTTTTAAGTAGCCCTTATAATGCTAGTTAGGAATCGACTCTCCCCCCCCCAAGACACTTCTGGCACCCTTCTTCCGCTCTTTTTCCTTTTTTAATCATTCTAAAAATAAACTTGTCAAATTGGCACCCACATCGAGTCACATTGGCGCCATTGGTTCCGTGGCCCCCGTGCCCAAAATTTTTCTCTTGATCTGTCAGAGATTCAGACATGAAACTGCTCGCATGATCCCCTTACGAACCATTTTGTAATAAAATTATAAGATAAACCTCATTTTCAGGAAAAATTATTCATATATTTAAACTTACTTGCTAGATTGCCTATTGATAAACTTTATGCTATATCTATGACGACTGACTAACCATACGTTAGGGCTTAGGGTTAGGGGTTTGATTGATGGTATGAGTGAGAAACAACTGATCTGAACGACGAGGAAATCGCAAGAAATACAGACGTTTTTGTAGAGCTTGTGCAGTGCCTGGATGACAGATGCTTATCACTGAGAGTGATGGCTGCGTGGCTTTAAATAAGCACTTAACTTTGTAGATGACTACTTAGGTCTAATTATGATTAACTTCCTTAAAAGGAAGAGTGACAAATACCAGCAACCTCCATAGCGCATCCAGGTAAGAAACTTTCTTTTTCGTAGGAACGTAACTAAGATCCTATAAATTGTACTTTTACAAGTGATCGGTTCTTGGACAGTTGGCTGTAGTGGCAATAGTATACCATCTGATCTGTAGAAATCACTAATCTATTAAGTAAACTGAATGTACACTGTACTGTTATACGGTACCTTTATGGCACTACAACTATGCTGTGATCGAAGTTTACCTACTGTAACTTACCACCAATTTTGTGCACTGTAGTGGCAATATATAAACTACCCTTTGAAATAAACATTACAGCCACCAAATGTTCTAAATATATAAATTAAAAAAAAGTAACTGTAATGGAAAGGAAATAGAAACAGAGTATACCTGAAAATGACACTGGAGAGATGACATTACGACTTGGCAAGAGTATTATTGATTAGAGTAGCACAAGAAAGTAACAAATGAAAGAGCTTATGGACGTCATCTGTCTCCAGTGACACACAATATCTGGTGATGCCAGTGCTGGTAATGATATTCTGGAGCACCCAAGGGCAATACCACGATTTGGAACCAATCTTGGATAACTTATTGGAAAAGAGGTTTATAAAAGCAGGTACAATTGATAAAATTATAGTTGGTGATAAAGACTGTGACATTATGCCTGGTTTTGCGCTTTATATGACAACGAAGCTGTCAAACCCATCCTATACTCCAGAAATTTGTGCAAAGACAGCAGTTATAGATTTTACAGTGACACAACAGGGTTTGGAAGACCAACTCCTTGGAAGAGTGGTGTTGATGGAACGATCAGAACTAGAATCTGAACGAGTCGCTGTATTTGGGACCCATATTAGATCTATCCATGCATGAAAACCCCAATTTTCTAAGAATTTCATTTACTTATTGGAACAAAATCGTGAAGCTTTTAGGGCACTGCCACGTTTTTAACAACGTTGTCACATTAAACGGTGAAAATAAATAAATAAAGCCGATTAATTAAATTTGACAACGCTTTTCGTCGGTAAAAATGCAATCACTAACTAACTATCTATCGATTCCCAGAGACAACTAACCACACCTTCTTCATCCACCTTTCTTTTCTTTAATTTGGAGTCCGCTACTATTTTGAACGCTTTGCGCACCATGGAATTTACGCATCTAGTGTATGCAAACTATGTCAAATATGCCTTATTAGCCTCCTTTGAACGATTTGTGCACCATGGAATGTGCGCATCTATCGTATGCAAACTATGTCAAATATGCCTTTTCTTTCTCTTTTCAACGCTTTGTGCACCATGGAATGTACGAATATAATGTATGCAAACTATGTCAAGTATGCCTTATTAGCCGATTTTGAACGTTTTGTGTACCATGGAATGTACGCATATAGTGTATGCAAACGTATGTCCATTTCTCCTGACTATCTGTGAACAACGTATGTCCATTTCTCCTGACTATCTGTGAACAACGTATGTCCAGTTCTCATTCCTATCTGTAAATAACGCATGTCCATTTTTCCTGACGATTTGTGACTAACTTATTTCCAGTTCTCTTAAACTGTTTGAAGTTACTATATCTTTACAAAAATTTCACTATCGCTGTCTGGGGATACGAGGCAGTAAAAAATGCCTCAAATATCCGATCCGTTAATACTTAAATACTACACAGAAGTGCAAAGAAGGTCATTATAATTATAGTTAATACTCATTATAATTATACTATACAATATATTATGCAATTATAGATAATTTTAAGCTGAAATTTAGAAAGAACAACTACTTGGTGAGAATTTGTAAGGATATCTCCAAGAACAGTTGACTTTAAAATTAGAATAAGAAAAAATGGGAGAAGTAGAATGTAATAAATAAAAGTACAAGTGATAAAAAAAATGGGTGACTTATATTGAATATGCGTTAAACCGTGACATAGCTGATGGAAATGATATAGAAAATAATGAGAACCCTAAGACCATGACACATATCAAGTTTTGAGATAAAGACCCTAGCTCAAATTTAACAAGGGGGAGTGGGTTTTAATTTCTGAAAAATTCAAGTTTTCTGTTTAATTTAGTATAACTTGCAAATGGAGTAACGGATCCAAATGAAAACTAGACCAAAGATGCCTAAGATCAGGGCTCATATCAAGTTCTGGTATCACAACCCCTTTATCAAATAGGGTGAGGGGGAGAGGGTTTCAAGTCTTAAGAAAGTTGAGTTTTCTTTTAATTTGGTAGGGCAAATTGATAGTTGCTAAGTTACTAAAATATTCGTTTTAAACCTTTAGCAAGCAGTAGCACTGCCTGGAAGATTGATTTCGTTTGCTTGGCCCAGACAAAAGTTACATAGAAATCACCGATCTAACGTTCTGAGCAATTATTTTTGCAATATTTCTAAACGTATGGAAGTGCCGCCTTCAGAGCATAAAATACAAAAAAGATACCAAATGTAAATGGAACAACATAAGGAAGAAGACATTGCTAAACATATGTGCAAATAGGGAGACTAAAAGGGGAATGAAATCAGGGAGGATTGTTGTTTTTTATTTCGATTTTGTCTAATTCTAATTTAATTTTGTCTATTCTATTCAATTATTATTCTGTTGAATATTTTGATTTTTTGTACAATTTATTCATTTTATCAAACAGTTCGTGGTAACGAACTGTAGTAAGGAGTGATCCGGCTCAATAGTAAACGAAACTCTAAGAAACGGAATTTTGATTCTAAGATATACATCAAAAGAATGAAATTTTCATGCTGATTTTAAATATATAAGTTTCATTAAATTTAGTCTTTGTCATCAAATCACCTTCTAGTAGTGTCTAGGGTTACTTTAAAGCTGAAATTTCGGAAGGATAACTACCTTGCGGGAAGTTATAACGTTAGTATTCTACAGGATGAGAATTTAAGGAAAATTTCCAGGAACAGTTGAATACTAAACTGGAGAGTTTGAAATTTGACAATGTGAAAAATGGGTGAAATAATTTTAGGAAAAGTTGCTGATGGTGTCTTAGGGAAGAAAGTTGGAATGCAGTTAGGAATATTAGTGAAAGGGCTTTGTATCCAATAGAGAGAAGGGGCCTGTTGTAACTTTTTCGTTGATTTACGTTGTACCAGTGTATCGATATAAAATGTTTATTCAAAGTCTTTGTTGGTAAAAATAGTCATTGATGAATACTAATAAATATGGATGGACCTGAAAGAAGACATGACAAGTTGACTGCTACCAATATTCCTTTTGCCTTGATTTTCTTTCTACAACACGGATACGAAAACTACACTTTGCGTAAATACAAACCACATCTAAAGAGCATATTAAAACGTGTTTCCAATTGAACTACTTCTTGTCGTTGACACGTGTGCAGTTCACGTAACCTATAATTCAAATCATACAGATATCAAGATTCTTGAAATATCAGGGACAAACGGAATCGTCTTGTAACTGTACTCGGTATTGCTTCAACCTTCACTGTACTATAGAGTTTTCTTAAAAAATAAGTGGCATGCTGCAAAACCATAAGAGCACAAAATGATACGTAGTTCTTTAAGATCAGTGCCAAGCGTTGGGTTTTTAAAGGTGGGTGGGGGACAAGTAAGATGAGCAATATCTCCTGTCGGCTCCCACTTCTTCTGCATCAGAGTTATTTGCTGTGTTGTGTTTTCATTTTTCGACCGCTTTCTATATATTATTATTCACCACTGTTGTCATTTAGTTTGTTTTGTTTTCATTTTTCGACCGCTTTCTATATATTAATATTCACCACTGTTGTCATTTAGTTTGTTTTGGTTTGATTTTTCGACCGCTTTCTATATATTAATATTCACCACTGTTGTCATTTAGTTTGTTTTGTTTTCATTTTTCGACCGCTTTCTATATATTATTATTCACCACTGTTGTCATTTAGTTTGTTTTGGTTTGATTTTTCCGAGAAATACTTTAGGATACATGAAATGGATAGAAATTTGTAGTTTTTCCTCAAAAAGCGCTTTTTAAGGCCCTATATCTAAGGACAGTCTTCAGCAAAGAAAATAATAACCAATAACACACTTACAATGAAAGTTCTCGGTTAAAAATCTATTTTTTTAAAAATAGCCTTGGCATCATTACTTCTTAACGAAAAGTTCAGCCAAGACTGCGCGATAAAAGCTAACATTTTACAAGCTAAAAAGGTTCATTCATTTCATTAACTGTATTTATTAAAAATGGAAACAAAGAGAAATTACAATGGCCCTGAAAAGTACACCAGGATCACTTGTTGTGGAGTAGTTGAAGAAGTGAAAGGATGAAATAAGGCTGTTAACCTAATAGAAGTTTCCTTATAAGCCACAATTAACATTTGTTTCTTCAAGGAGGATATTTTTCCCCTATGTGAATTTGGAACTAGTCCAATATTAAGCAAACATTTTCCCAAGGCTCTGTCTGCATATACCTCAATGTGATATATACTGTAAAAATTGCCAATGACACCCACCAATAAAGCTAATAACGCTAGATGGCGTTGGCGGTTTTTGTCGACACTAGGGCCAGTTCCCACTGTTATATGTTACCCATACTCTTTGAGCTAGGACCTAAACATTGTCTCGTAGTTAGAACATAATTTTACACCTTTTTCAAATTCAAAACTCAAATAGCAGTTATTGCTTGCAACAAATAATAAATTCATAACAAAACTTTCTGAAGATACGTAAAGAGCCATGTTAAAACTTCAGAGGAGCAAAAACGAAATCCTATAATGATTCAAGCTTAAAATGACCAGAATTTACCGCCTGGAATCTCTTTTTTTATCTCTCTACATATCTCTTCATAAAGATCTCCTTTCATGTCTGGTGGTAGTCCTGCCTGAATGCATACTTCGGTTGCTCCTAACTGATTTGCCTCTTTTGCCCTACGTACAATTTCTTCAGTAGGTAGAAAGTATCCTTCTTCTTCTCTAAAATCTCTACTAAATGCACAAAAACCGCATTGCTTGATACAGACGTTTGTAAAGTTGATGTTTCTGTTTACAACATATGATACAATATCTCCTACCCTTCTTCTTCTAAGCCATATAATGATTAAGATTTTTTTCATGTATTTAAGCCTTAAAAATTTGTGGCCTACTAATGTTCAAAGCAGAAGTTAACTTGATATAAATTTAAGTCTTTCACCGTGGACAATCCATTATTGATTTAAGAGTTAAAATAACTGGAGGTAGGCACTTAAGCATATTTCTGTCAAGAAAGAAGGATTACATGTTTGGGTTATGTCACAAATCTGTCAAAACCCTAAAACAGTCTAATTTCATGAAAAATTTGATGATAGTCATAAGAAATAGGGATAATTAGAGAGTGCCTAATTGATTGCATCCATTTTCTTTTAAGATTTCAAGGATTTGCTTAAAATCCGCAGCTAATGTTAATATTTCCAGTTTCGAGCTGGAGCTAACATCTGGGATGTCTAATGAAATATTCAAACCTTCTCGTTTTGAATTTTTCCTTTTATGTCTCATTGTACATTAATATTGTACTAATATCCAAATATTTATACGTATTACTAAATATCCAACAGTTTTTGAAATAATGTTTTCAGCATTGAATGAGTATCCAAAAGTTCATGAAATAATATTTCACATGTGCGCTTGACCAGATGTTTATTTCCAGCCATCATCACTACAGACCAATCAGGGATACTTGTAAAAGAGAAAATAAATTGTGATTGGTCAAAAATGAGTATACCTAGACACTGATCTCTAGCTAACCATTCGTGTGAGTTGGACTTCACTGATTTGAAAATAATTTGAATATTGAAGTACATAGTGGTGCAAATGCTCATTAGATGGTAGCCTTTTTTTTTTTCCCTTTCCTTTTGTATACACTTTGTGCAGTTTGTTATGAAAACATATAATTACTAGTAGTACTAGTAGTACTAGTAGTACTAGTAGTACTAGTAGTACTAGTAGTACTAGTAGTACTAGTAGTAGTAATAGTGGTTGATAATAGTACTAGTAGTATAGTAGTAATAGTGGGAGGAGGAGGAGGAGTAGCAGTAATAGTTGCAGTTGTAGTAACACTGGTGGTAGTAATAGTAGTAGTAGTAGTAATAGTAGCTGTAGCAGCAGCAGCAGCAGCAGCAGCAGCAGTAGTAGTAGTAGTAGTAGTAGTAGTAGTAGTAGTAGTAGTAGTAGTCATAGACCATAGACCATAGACCATAGACCATAGACCATAGACCATAGACCATAGACCATAGACCATAGACCATAGACTGGCAATGTCACAAGTATGCCTATGGTTTAGTACTGGTACTCTGGTTCTATTCCTTTAAGTCAAACAAAAAATTATTAGGGACTTTGAGTTGATGGGCATCTAGATTCAAACGTTAAGGCAACGGTCCCATTTATAAGGAACCATTTTTAAGCTTAAAGTTTTGTAATAAATCCTTGTAGAAAACAATCATGTTAATTTAAAGTCTTAATTCACTATTGGTACAATATTCATCTAAAGATGTGATTTTCTTATAATCATTTTGCATATATTGTTATATAAAATTCTCTAGCAAACTTTACCTTATTGCACAACATATCTTTTCATTTTTTGCGGAATTTCAAAATTTTTGTGCATTTTTCACTTCAAATTTTGATACTACGAGATCGTCAGTACAAACTCAGGAATGAAAACCTAAGTTTAAAGATATAATAATCATGTTTTTCAAAGAAAAGTAACAAAACAGAAAGGCAAAAAACTCCACTCCAAAACCCTAGTTTCACTCGCAAAACGACCCCAAAAATTCCTGTCAAAAGCCTGTTGCACCGCGGATTTTAGATATGTATAGTTCGCGTCCCGCTTTTCATGTGGCCGTGTGCTACTGCGGGTGTACGCTTTTGGTCGTGATCTCTTAGAGATCTTAAAGAGATGTTTTAGATCCTAGCGAAGTTAGGCCTCACAAGAGGTAAAAATTAACTTACGCGGTTGGAGCGGGTTCTTTGAACGTGAAAAACGTGGCAATGGACCTACATTGAGCCAAAAGCTGTGAAATTTAAAAGAATGTAATTTATTTTTTCTTTGAAGGATAGTTGAAATTCAGTTAGAAAAATAATGATCAGTTCAAACTGTATTCAATCTTGATACAGTGACCAGAACAGTGCTGCATTCACCAAATTACAGTGTTGCATTCACTAAATTATGCTACTTTTATAATAAACATCAATTCTATGCGATGTCTAGTTACAATTGATTACTTTATTTCAGGTTCCAAGTAATTTTATCTCAAATTTTAACAAGAAAGGACAAATTGCCTAATGTGCATACCGGCAAAAAGCGTTCATTTCAGGCTGGTCGGTTTGTCAAATACCCTTGGCTCCATTATGATAAGAAAAGTGACAAAGCATTTCGTTTTACCTGCATGAAGGCAAATCAAACAGGATGCATTCCATCCAGCAAGTCAGAAGCAGCATTTATTGAAATAGGATTTGGAAACTGGAAAGAGAAAATGGTCAAAGGCAGGGGCCTTGGTAAACACCAGCTTTCAGATAAACACAGAGAAGCTGTTGGTCGTTCCATAACCACACCAACAACTGTTACTAGAAAGAGAGTTGATCTTTACAACCATATGAGTTTCTTTTACATCCTTTCTGTTCTTGTGGTAGGATGGCATTATCATCTAAAAACTTGTGCATGCAATTAGTTATAATGGAAGTTAGGATTTTTCTATGTAGTTGTAAGGCATGTGATTGGTCTATAGTTTTTTGGGTTTGGGGTTTCTTGGTTTTTGCGTAGGAGGTACGTTGTGCCTTCAGTTAACCATTCAGGAGCACTGTCTGGTATCTGTAAACTTTTGGTAAAGTTTATCTCTAGTTTCTCATGTGAAGATTTAAATATTTTAGCTAAATTTCTTTCTATGTTCGTTATTAATAAGTTTTTTTCGTTTCATTGCTTACGTGTTTGTATCAAATAGCCAACTCATGTTAAGGTCAATGCCAATTGAGTCAGCCATGTCTAAGTACTAAGGATGTCGTTACCAACACGTAACCAACGCCGCCTGCCGGTCTAGCAAGCATTCCCAGTTTGGTCACATATAGAGTACTAAAGTGTGACGTCATAATTTAGTCAATAATAGAAAAATGATAATATTTTGCACTGGTTGCATTTTATAAACACGTATCCGTGATCTGCCTTCTGGCAAAAAATACAAAATTCCACATTATTGTAGATAGGAGCTTGAAACTTCTACAGTATGGTTCTCTGATGTGCTGAATCTCATGGTGTGATTCTATGACTTTTAGGTGGTGTTTCCCCCTATTTTCTAAAATAAGGCAAATTTTCTCAGGCTCATAACTTCTGATGGGTAAGACCATATTTAAAATCAGCATTAAAATGCGATTCTTTTGATGTAGCTATTGCTAACAAAATTCCGTTTTTTAGAGTTTTGGGGAAAAACAAAACAGATAACGAATAAACAAGCACCCATTCTACAGAAAAAAAAATTCTTGTCCTTGCACATAGAAACTTGGAAGCTTCAGAACAGGATTCTTGGGGAAGCTGAATGCGATACTGTAATTCTTATTAAATCTACCCCCTTTTAAGGGGTGCTCCCTTTCTTTCGCAAAATATGCGAATTTTTTCAAGCTTGTAACTTTACCAGCAATTTAATATTTAATGGAATCGTCATAAAAATAAACTCTTTTACTTTTTTATTGTTATCAATTTTTTTTCTGCACGCTGGAATGTGAGCATTTCAATAGTGCCATTCAGCATAGTTACACTATTTGAAGATATTGGGAATGCGTTCTGCACGCTGGAATGTGAGCATTTCAATAGTGGCCTTGAGCGCAGTTACACTATTTGAACATATTGGGAATGCGTTCTGCACGCTGGAATTTGAGCATTTCAATAGTGCCATTGAGCGTCGTTACACTATTTGAACATATTTGGAATGCGCTCTGCACGCTGGAATGTGAGCATTTCCAGCAAGAAGTTAATTTTGCTGAATATCATGACAGATTTATACTAGACATCATTCTACACAAACTGTACAGTAAAGAGAACATACTGATTGCCATGTCACGTACTTTCCTTGGGAATCTTGTTGACACTAAAGATAAGCCGCCGCGATGAAAATTCGTAGCAAATACTTTCGTGTTACGCGGTATTGGTAAAATAATATCTGTATTGCTAGGCCCGAGTTCAAAAACATTCATACAATCAAAATAAACAAAACACATCCGGAAAAAGGCTCTTTAATTGACAAGATTTTAGCATTCCTTTATCGACATGATATGACATGATAGGACATGATATGACATGATAGGACATGATATGACATGATAGGACATGATATGACATGATATGACATGATATGAAATGATATGATATGAAATGATATGATATGATATGACATGACATGACATGACATGACATGACATGACATGATATGACATGATATGACATGACATGACATGACATGATATGACATGACATGATATGACATGATAGGACATGATATGACATGATAGGACATGATATGACATGATAGGACATGATATGACATGACTAATAAAAAGACAAAGTTTGGCACGGGTGTCACTTTTTCAAAAGCTATCGCTCATGTACACGGCAGCAATGGCATCTAGCTTTCTCCACCATTTTTATGCACTACATTTGGCCACTTTAAGATTCGTACCAGCAACTTTTGGATGGCGTATCTACAAGTACGACTTTGAAAGCCTTGAAAGATGTGAGAAAATCATTGTATGCTAATAAAAAGACAAAGTTTGGCACGGGTGTCACTTTTTCAAAAGCTATCGCTCATGTACACGGCAGCAATGGCATCTTCGGAAGAAATTACTTCTGTAAGTTAACTTAAAAGATTTTCCTAGCTTTGGAAACCTCTCGGATGTGAGCAAAAATACGCAAGTAGATGGAATCGAAGTATTTTTCAGGGCGTGAGGGAGTGACGAATTTAAAAGTTGAATAAACTGCGTTTTATCTGTAATTCGCTAGAATTTCAAAATTCACATCTTTTATCATTTTTCTAAAGAGCAAGGTTACTTGACCTTCCGCCCCGAGTCTCAAAAGGAGGAGCAATAACGCATTTTTGATTCCGACGTCATTTGGAGCAGTGAAGATGTTACAAGTAGAATAGACAAGGCTCAGGGTGTTTTCACAGTTAAAAAAAAGTTTGGAAGAAAAGAAAGGTAGATCTGCAAACAAGTGTTTTGTTCTTTAAACCATTGCTTATTCTCAATTCATAAGGTTTTAAAGACCTGTGAATCTATTTCTGGTAAAATTCTAAACAAGCTACACTCTGCTATCTTAGAAAAGGGTTATATTAGAAATTAAACGTTAAGTAATGAATACTGAGCCAAAAACATACTCTCAAAGGTATTGCCAAATATATCTTGCCACCGTTCTCATCAATAGCGATGCCTTCAGGAAAGCGGGCACCTGAGGTGATGATCGTCTGGTTATTCTTGCGGATGGCATCGGTGACCCCATAGTAATAGTCTTGCGCAGTGGCGGGAACGGTTATGGCAGTGAGTATCGCGATGCAGTACAGCGCAAAAGAACGGGCAAACATAGGTACATACCGGATGGGTGAAAAGAGAGCACTCAGGGGCGTTTAGGTGGAGCAGGAGTGGAAGAATTTTGCTGCTTCGCGCTGTACTCTGAGAATGCTTAATTTTTTTCTTTTAAACAAGGAAATCCAAAAATAAAAACTCGTTTCTGTTAAACAACTTTAGCTACAGAATAAGTCAAGACTGTGGGAGGGAATTGAAACTATGATATGCTTGTAAGAATGTATACAAGTTTTATATTTAATTTTCTGTTCTAGTGCTGGAAGAAATTTCCTAAACGAAGCAAACAACATTATGAGGGAATTAGGATTTTGTGATCATCATCTAGAAATTGAAGATGCTCATTCCATAATTTATATCGACGAATGTATTTTCGTGAAACAGGAACCATAAAACATTTTTCAATTTTGCCATTGACTAGGCTCACCTTTTTAGTTGATGAATGGGAAAACTATATTAAAGAATATATTATGAAGCGTAATGGACCCATATTTTTCTCGTTTTACTTATATTAAAAACGAACATGGATTAATAAAAAAAATGTTTGTTCAAAGTAAAGACTGAATTTAACACTTAAAACGAGCAACAGTTCTAAAGCTACTTAATAAACTATAGTTTTTTCCAAATTATTGGGAGGGGGCAACGGCCCCCCCAGAAATTTTTTCTATGGGTAATTAATTTCATTTTAATTTAATCAGCTTTATTTAATTTTAAAACTTGCGTTCCTAAAATCGATTCAATATAAACAAATCTTTTTTTTTTAATGAAAGCAAACAGCGATGTTAAATCTTACAATGGATATGAATCATCCTGTATATGATAGAGGCTATCGCCTTCTTAATCCTGATTTCTTTGCACCAAAGTTTGACAAGTTTATTCTTGAAAGAATGTGATGTGAGTATGCCATTAATTGAAAGACAAAAAAGAATGATCACTTGAACTAAAATCGTTCCACCATTTGTAGCGACCAGGAAAAGTAATTTAAACATAGCAATTTAAAAAACTAACATCCTGTTTCGCGTCTTCATCCAAAGGCTTAGATATACCCAAAAGTTTTTATGCGGTGACCCAGTGTTATTTAAACATTTAAATGCGTAATTCTCTATTACACGGTTTCTTCGCAGGATTTTTGGATCTATACAATGAAGAGAAGAGCCCATTTAGTATATCGTCATTCGGGAAGCCTACAAATGATAGCGATGACGTATCAAACCTGTAAAGAACAACATTGAAACTTAAAACGGACAGAAATTATTACGTATATGAGGGGGTTGCCCCTTTCTCAGTACCTCACTCTTTAAGCTAATGTTTGACTTTTTGCTCCAATTATTTAAGAATGACTCCTGACACTCATGGACCTTTTATTGGGATAACAAGCTTTTTACAAATTCATAAACACTTTAGCGTAAATTGCGAGCTATCGAGGAGGGGCAACCCCCTGATATACGTAATAGCAGCCAAAAGAAAAATCTGAGAAAATTTTGGTTTCGGTTATCTAAAAATTGATAGTCGCATGCAGGGATGTTACTTGGGCAATACTTAATTTTCATTTTGAAATCAACAAACCATGAAAATAAGGCTCCCTGGCCCCTTGAATTAAGTTATAACCGCTTTCAGTAAAATATAGTAAAAAATAAAGACATCTCTTTTTATAGTAAAAGAATAATAAAGAATTATTACATAAAACTGTTGGAATGAATATCCTTATATTTTAAACATCAATTTAAATTCATTGGTCAGATATGCAGTAAGTTTATCCATACTTTCTTCTTTAAAAAAATAGAAAAAATTTCTTGTATCTTTCAAGTTTGTCGGTACAGCTAAGATTTTTTATCAGTAAATAATTCCGGTCAATTGTATAGCGAATAGTATATTCCTCCCAAAATATATGACAGCTTCTTTTGTCAAGAATCTTAGATGAACAATAACTTAAAAATTTAAGAAAATTCATTGTACCTTTCATATTTGTTGACACAGTAAGATTTCTATCAAAGAATAATCCTGTTTTGTGGTGAAGAAGTTTCACCACTTTTTTTTTAATTTAAGAAAATTAAGCACCACGGGAACTTGTTTTAGAAGAAAAGAGAATTTTGGACCTTTTTCGAGAGTTTGAATTTCCAATGGTTCATGCGTTCTAGAGGACAAATTAACCACAGCCGGTCCAGGAGTGAATCTTGGAGCATAAATAGGGTTATCCATTGATGATTCCTTTCGTAGGTTTTCCTCATTGATATTACCACATATTTCCTTTATAGATATTAACACAGAACCTGTCACAAATAGACCTATGAGATCAGCAGCGAAAAAAGCTAGGCGAGCATTAAAAACGTGTTTTTCCATCCCAAAAAATGATAGGATATTGTAGGGCATCGTAGCATCGATGACTTTCAGCAATTCTTAACAGCTGAGCGTTTCGCTAATGAAGAATAATATCTCGATGTAAAAACTGATCACCGACCATAACGATTGCCACTTCGTCAATAGTTGGAGCATTTTATCTACGCACATGTTGGCCAGGAGGCGTTTTGTCAGCGGAGAAATAACAATTTTATGCGTATCAGTAGGCATCAAGCGATGGCTGTTTTGAACAGACACACTAAATTATTATTTCCGTGCATTTCTGAGCTTCATAACCTAATTTAACCTAACCCAACCTAACCTAACTTTAAATTTTACCATCAAAGCTTGTATAAGACTGAAAAAGCTAATTTACAAACCTAATTGAATACAAGGAGAGAAAAAAGGAATTTGAGACGTTCACGGGTGAATGTTGACATTAACCAGATTTCAGACATTCACAGTAGCATATAGATAACATTTTAGGTATCAATAACTTTTTACCTCTGATGCTACCAACGATGAAAAAGACTGCTCTCATGTATATACGATTACCCAGTTTAAAATATGATCGTGAGGGTGCCAAGTGCCTTAATATAACGTTGACGGTGACATTTTTTCGTTAAAATCTAAACATTAAGTAAGCTGGTAGCCTGGTCCTTCATACCTTATCATTGTAAGCACCCACAGTTACTAATATGGATTCAGTGGGTGTAATGCATGTGTTTATTTGTGTTTAAAATATGATCGTGAGGGTGCCTAGTGCTTTAATATAATGATGACGGTAACATTTTTTCTTAAAAGTCTAAACGAAAAAATATGCTGGTAGCCTAGTTCTGGACGATTGCTTCCGTATTATAGGAAAGGCCAGGTCTGCATTTCATTTGGCCGTACTGGAGTCAGTCCACATAAAAGCAAGAAAACCACAAAAAGAATTCGTTTTCTCACTATTCCTATTCAATTAATCTTGTTTTAGTGGATGCTGATTGGCTCAGAAACACAAGTCATTCAGCCAGTCCAAATTCTGATTGGCTCTTTAAGAAAAATACAGTTGGGTATACTCTTTCACACACTTCATTTCGGTCATTCTGACGTTAGTACTCTGAGGAGTGTCAGACTTTAACTACGGCCATAAAAAGGCTCATAATAAACTACGGCATATAGTCGGTTGTTGTTCCTAACGACCCAGTGAAATGTTTGTTTATATCCTCCAATACCCACTGCATGTGAACTTGGTCAAACAACGTCCTATAGCCTTGCTCGCTACTTTCGATGTTCTGGTCCCTATTTTGTCCATTCTTAAAAGCCCAAATCTTTCTTTCTTGGTAGACCCAGACAGCCAGACAGACCCAGCCAAAAATTGTTAAATTTCTACGTTGTAAATGTCAAGAACATCTCCACAAAGAAGTGTTTCACAAAGAAACAGAAGAGCTTATAATTTAGGTTTTTATTACCCTTAGTCAATCCAGTATGAACAAGCCGAAGCTGGATTGAAAATTATGCAACACAGTTGCACATACTCCTCCTATACCCCAGTCTACTTAAGCTTTAAACAAAGCATCATTATTAATTTTCTAAATTTTCAGATTAATAGTTTTAAACTTGAAAGCTTCACTATTTAGTACCTCATTTCCAATAAGTTTCGATTTTCTAAATTGAAATAACTTAAAAGGGCGATGATACGTGATTGCCGTAACCGTACTGGATTCGCTCTCTTTGGGGGAGTTGCGGGGAGGGGTTCAGGGCTTTGGCGAGCTTGATGCTTCTTGACGTGCTAAGACAATGAAAATTGGTAGGCGTGTCAGGGAGCTGCACAAATTGACTTGATAAAGTCGTTTTCCCAGATTCTGCCATCTGGGGGGCTAAAGGGAGAGGAAAAATTAGAAAAAATGAGGTACTTATAACTTTCGAGTGGGTGATCGGATTTTAATGAATTTTGATATTTAGAAGGACATTGTAACCCATTCGTAAGATAAAGATATCTCAATTTTCACGTTTTCCAAGATTTCTGGTTTCCCCCTCCAACTCCCCCTGTGTCACCGGATCTGGTCAAGATTTAAAAGAAGAAGTCTGAAGCACAAGATCCTTCTAAATATCAAATTTCATTGAGATCTTATCACCCGTTCGTAAGTTAAAAATACCTCATTTTTTCCAATTTTCCCGAATTACCAAACCCCCACCCCCCCAAAGCGAGCCAATCCGGTCTGGTTCTTTCAATCCCGTATCTAGGACTTGTGATCCAACTCCCCCCAATGTCAAAAGATCTGGTCGGGATTTGAAATAAGAGCTCTGAGACATGAATTCCTACTAAAAATTAAATTTCATTAAGATCCGACCATCTGTTCGTAAGATAAAAATACCCCAATTTTCACGTTTTCCAAGAATTCCGGTTTTCCCCTCCAACTCCCCCAAATGTCAAAGGATCTGGTCAGAATTTAAAATTTGAACTTTAAAGCACAAGATCCTTCTAAATATCAAATTTCATTAAGATCTGGTCACCCTTTCGTAAGTTACAAATGAGGGGGGTTGGTTGCCCTCCAATCCCTTTTGACTATTGAAAAGGGCACTAGCCCTTTCAATTTTCAATTAAATCAGCTCTTTTCGAAGTTTCTGCGACAACAAATGGCCATCTCAATATTTCTATCAGATGTCACTCTTCGATCACTTTGAATTTCAAAAATGGCCCTAAAGCTTCTTATTAGTAATCCAATGAGCCCCCTCCGAAGCTTATATAAGCTTAGACCTTAAATGCCCCCAGGGTATAACTTAAAACCCTTGCCCTGGGGGGAGGGGTTGTCAAGTTCAGAACTGGCAGCCCTTCCCTCGAGAATGTGGGAGATTAAGTTGTCCTCAAAGACATAGTCATTTGCTTTTTCGACTATGCTAAACACAATGGCTATCTCAGAATTTTTATCCAGTGACTTTGGGAAAAAATGAGTGTTGGAGGGGGCCTGGTTGTCTTTCATTTTTTTTGTCATTTAGAAAGGGCATTAGAACTCATAGCTTCAAACACCAAAAACAAGAAGAACAATAGGGAATTTCTCAAGACAATAGGAAACAAATTAGAATGAATATTTCGCTACAAGCCACCTCTAAAGTTCCGATTTACGTTTTCCATGTAATGATGAATGTATATATGTATGTATGTATTTATGTATGTATGTATGTATGTATGAATGTATATATGTATGTATGTATTAATTCTGCTATTTACAAAAGCTTGAAATTATAAATATAGGAAATAAAGAATACTTTAAAATATACAACAAATAATTTAAGAGGCGAAAAAAGCATCTAAAGATAAGACAACCCCCCCCCCCCCAAAGATACCCAAAGATAAAGATGGAAGGGAGAGCATCATTGTGCACCATGGAATGTACGCATTCCATGCATGCAAGTGTCACTAAAGACAGCTTTTGGTGCTATTCTAAATGCATTGTGCACAATGTATTGTACGCATTCCAAACATGCAAGTGTCAATAAAAGCATCTATTGATGCTATTTTAAATGCATTGTGCATGATGGAATGTACGCAATCCAAGCATGCAAGTGCCACTAAAGACAGCTTCTGGTCCTATTCTAAACGCATTGTGCACCATGGAATGCACGCTTTCCAAGCATGCAAGTGTCACTAAAAACCAAGCTTCGCTGCGCATGCGCCGGACAACGCGCCAAGCGGTAGAAGTCTTGGAACATTCTCTCCTCGTCCAGTTTATCCTTCTCTTGCCCGGCTTCTTGTTTTGGCCGGTTCTTGACCTTGTGGTTGATGTCTAGCCGCGACCCACCAAGGGCATCTTGGTCGACATCACGGTCATTGTCAGGACGTTGGCGTCGAGCGGCAGGCCCGACATATATACGACCGCGGCGGCGACGTCGTCGGCGCTCATGGTCGGCTCGACTTCGACTGTACCATGGGCTCAATATCAAATAAAGCATAATGCAGAAGTGTAAAATTCATAGACATGCTATTAGTTGACGATATTTGTTGACGGATAGTTGACGAAATAGTTGAGTTTCTTTTTTCTTAATCTCGCCTGTCGCGTTGAAAATAAATTCAGTAAGTTCATCTTCATGTGGTCTTTGGCTTCTTCTGGTACTAAGGTGATACCATTTGACAAAAACAATATCAAATAAAGCATAATGCAGAAGTGTAAAATTCATAGACATGCTATTAGTTGACGATATTTGTTGACGGATACTTCTTTGTTTTACAAGTATACCGCGATACCAAAGCATTGCGTGACTCACTATTGACAGGATTGGAGGTGACAGCTACGAATAAAAGTAGAACTGTGCGAGTTTAACCTTTTCCTTTTGAATTTGAAGACAAGTATTAGGGGAGAAAGAACAGTGAAGACAGGCACCTGATGAAACCGCGGTGAGTTAGAACAAAACCTAAGATCTCCCACTTGATGGTTTTATTTTTGTATTCACCTTTTAAACTTTTCTAAGTGAATGTTTGGTAATGTTGTCGTTTAAAGATAGCAAAAAGAAAATTACAAAAGATTTTAGCCCAAATTATATATGATCATTGTATTTTGAATACCGTGACTTTCATCTTCTTCATAATTCAACGACAAACGGAGTCACGTTACTGAAAATACAATGGGTATGCTTAATTTGGTCGATATGTTTGTCCATTAGGGATAGTGGGAGGGAGGGGAGGGGTGAGATGAAGCAGTCCAAATTTGGGGGAGATATTAGTAAGTATTTTGGAATGTTTTAAAGTAGTTACCAGAATTTTGAAGCATTTTCTAGTCTTTGAACTTGTAAAGAAAAAGGGAAGAGAATACATTAAATGCATGATAACTTGTTCGCTTGTGGAGTATCATAGGCAGCGCAATATAGAGCTGCCTTAGTAAAAAGCGAAGTCAGCACAATGTGTTATTATTTATTTCTTTTAACAAGGCACTTCCTATAGAAGGAGTTGTCATACAAACTTAGAAAGGAGCTCATTCGATTGAAAATCGAAAGTTCTAGCGCAATTTTTTAGAGTCAAAAGTGATTTTGAGGGCAACCAGCTTTCCTCCTACGCCCTGTTTGTGCAATGAAGATGGTTGGAATAATTTTTAAACAACTTGTGATGTTGCTGATGGTCTTTTAGTGAAGAAAGTTCAGATTGCAGCTAGGAATATTATTGAAAAAGCTTTATGTTTAATAGACAGGAGAAGGGGTTTGTACAAAAATTTTCTGAGTGATACAATACATCATGTGAAAACAAAAGGATTGTGAAGAAAGTGGAGAAAGCATTGAAATATGAACTAAGGAGGTGCGAAGTGGAGACCACGGATAAAATTGCCGTGGATCTGGAAGATGCACTTTCTCTTAGTTTTGATCATTTTGAGAAATAAGGGATGGAGAAGGAGGCGTAGTTTCCATGCAATTTTTCGGTTACATAAAAAGGCAACTATAAATTTTGATTTTGAACAAATTTTTGTATTAGTAAAAAATATACGTAACTTAAGAATTAACTTACGTAACAAACTTTTATATTCTTTAATTTTTATATTATGTATATGAGGGGGTTTGTACCCTCGTTAATACCTCGTTCTTTACACTAAATCGTAAGTTTTGTCCTAATTATTTTAGAATGACCCCGCATTAGTCATACAAAAGTCGTGGTAGAAAGTATGTTGAGCTATTGTAGTCTGCTGGGAAAGGTTTTGCTGTAGAAAGTGTCGATTTTTTGAAATTGTGTTACTAAGAAAAAACGTCATTTTTTCGGTCATTTAAAATGTGTATTAATAGCCAACCTGATCACTACATTGCCTTTCAGATTGCGTACCTTGATTTAGGTAGAAACGAAGAGAATTTAAAAGAATTCTTTTTACTCTACAGTCCAGTAAAAATACTGTAGCCAATAAGGTTAGAGTGTTTTAATTTTCCATTTAAGTAATAGGATCAGGCAAGTAAATAAACCAAGAACTTAAACTTGTCTCTCAATATAGGATATCACTTTTTACAATAAATTGATAGGAAACGATAAGACCAAAACACGAGGTAGAAAAATAACAGTCACAAGAGCGACAAGTTTTCTGCCACTCGTGTTAGAGTGGCAGAAAACTTGTCGCTCTTGTGACTGTACACAAGGCGTAAATTGTAAACAAAGTCCTCATGTCGTCGGAGTACCGGCTTCTTTGTCTGAATAAATGCGGGTTCTTTAAAGTAAGTTAAAGGCATTTATAAGTTAAAGCCCATATTGCCTTTAACTAGGCTTTGAAGCCTACTTTTCTTTGTTCTTCCCATAGGTAGCGCTGGAACTCTAACCATATATTGAGTTTAATGTTATCAGTTTTTTCCCAAACTCATTATTTCCAAATATCCCTTCCCTTATCGTATCTTATCTTATCGTAGTACACATCTTTAAAGTAAGTTAAAGGCATTTATAAGTTAAAGCCCATATTGCCTTTAACTAGGCTTTGAAGCCTACTTTTCTTTCCATTCTGTCTTTTTCAGATATAACTTCCAAAAACCATTAAGAAGCGTACGAATTTAAGAGAATTGCTGCAAGCAGAAATTTACTGCATAGTTGTTCAGAAGAAGCCAAAAAGTGTTCTTCTTCAGAAGCCATTAAAAATTCGGACGAAAAAGAGGAGGAGTCTAAGACCAAGAAAACTAAATAAATACATGGTCGAGGAAACCAGGAAAAGGGTGGTCAATGACGTGAGTTTTATTTTACATTCTGTGGTATAGATTTCTTAGACAGTCTTATTTGACCCTGAATTTTATTTCAGATGTTTTGCTTTGTTGAACTTTGGGTAAATCGACCTAAGTTACTTTGAGCTTTGGGTAGGTTTAGTATGACTCTGACTTAATTATTTGGTTGGGGAGGGGGTGATTTTTGCCGAGTTAAGTTTATGGGTTGAGGTTTATCATTCTGAATTTTACTTTTGATAGTATTTCCAGATTGTTCGGCCGGTTTGAATCTTCTGTTTTTATCCCACTCCCCTAAATTTGAAAAATGCCTTTTTGGTACTTTCATAGAAAAATAGCATTTCTAAGATACAAATTTTAAACTTCAAGTTACTATGGGCTGTTTTGAGCCCCTTTAAGGGCTCAAAATGAAATTTGCCCCATAGGCACTTATTGTATTTGGACAAAACAAAAAGGCATCAATTGATGTATTCAGTTTCTTTGTACCTAAATTGCATGAATAGTCTATGTACAAATTAAACACTAAATAACAGACTATTGGTCTTGGATGCAAACATCAAGATCTACAAAACTTGAACAAAACAGCCTTAGAGTCCTAGAAAGGATAAATTTGCAGTCTACAACGGGACTGTCCGGACACTTTCTACTGTTGATGCAAATTTAGGAGCCAGCGAGGCAAAACCCTTCTCTCTTGCTACTTTACCCTCAACTCGGAGAAGATCGTCGGAAGAGATGTCTAGCTATACCTTCAAAATCTTCAGCAATTTATTCATGGCGTTCGTTTGGCACATCATTAATTACTATTTTTATGGTTACTCCTTTTTACTGATTTTATTATTATTTTTTTACTTTTTTACTTACAATTACTTGCAATATTTTACATTGATTTTTTACTTACAATTACAAAAAGGCCATAGGGAAGTGTTTTGGTGCAGTCGCTCCACGCGTAGTTTATACAACCAAAAAAGCACTATCAACCAATCCACAAAGATTGTGTGCCTTCTACAAATTCAAGCTCTGTAATTTACCAATTTTCATGCCAGTGTGAGGCTGGCTACGTTGGCCGCACGACTTTGAGGTTGGTTGACCGTATTTAGCAGCATGTAACATCGCATATTCGCCAAGCATTTACTCCTAAAAGGAAACAACCACCTCGAGTTTCAAAGACCAAAAACGCCACTAAGAAGTTTGACTCTTTCTCTCAATTCTACTTTATTAAAAAGTAAAAAACTTTAGCGTAAAGAGCGGGGCATTGAGAAGGGAACAGCTCCTTTCATACACGGAGTAATCTCCGTTCGTTTTAAGTTTTAATGTCGCTCCTTACTTTCAGTTAAAAAAAACTAGTTTTTCTTATTTAATTTCTGACTGTTTTTGAATTAATGCATGTTTGATTTTGGCTCTTCGCACATAAGTTATTAAAATGAAATTTGCATATTAATTCTTTTTTTGGCTAAATGGCTTTCTCACGTCCAGGAGTTCTTTTTTTTTCAATGGAAAAAAAAACGAAAAGAACGAAACAAAAAAAAATTTTAAAGAATTTTTAAAGAATAACACACAAAAACACAACAACTAAACACATGAAGAAGAAGAAAAAATTTGAAAAATAGAATAAATAAATAATAATAACAACTCACAATATAAGCAAAATTCCAGCACTTATGTTACAACATAAGAAAAAAAACTAACGCAAATGTCAGACATTTGCTTTGTTTTTTTTTTTGTGTTGTAGCATCAGTGCTGGAAGGGTTTTTAACTGGATAGGCCCACTTCCTCATGAGATTGTATTTGGGAATTTCAAGATCTGTCCATGAGACCAAATCGTTCATCTTGGTATTTCCACTGGAAATACTATTTCTCATACTCGTCATTTCCTAACAGAATTAATCAAACAACGCATATCAGCTTCCGATACTTCCATAGTCTCTGCTAAGCTTCGTTTCAATTGCCGTTATCTGTGCAACGCTGTACAACACCGTTGCTCTCCCCTATATCCTCTACATTGCACCCTTCTGGAAGATTCTTACGGAAATGACAATCCATAATATCCTTGAATAAAAAATTGTTCCTGTGAATCAATTAAACGACTTATTTTGCTTTTCTGTAACACTATGAAAGTTTGAAGTCCCCTTGACTGTCACTGTTACGCTTGAAAGTCATCTGACTTTTTTTTTACACTTCTAGGATAATTCCTTGAGACCGATTGATGAACTGTCCTCAGAACAAGGATCAGCTGGGCAATGTGGATTGATGAAGATTGTTCTGTTGATTGTTCATTTTTTTTTTGCTGATTCTCGGTTTGAGAACCTGGTTCAAAACGCAGAAACCCTTCTCGTTGCCTTAAGCTGGAGCCGGGCTGTATGGCGCGAAAAGGGACCATTTCAAAATCGAGTTCCTCAGGGAGGGAAATCACATTGAACCGCATGCAGGAGACAGAACCGGAAATGAGCCCCATGACGGGTCACCTTTGTGCTGGAATGAAAAAGATTCAAGAGTATAGCACGGGCCTCAAACACGAAAAAAATGGACCGCTTCAAACTTTTTTTATTTTTTTTTCAAATTCCGGCCTTAAGCGGAGATCTTGCCTCTTTACCTTTTTTTATAATGAAGAGTAACACTTCAAAGCCGATAGAAAATAAATTAATTTCACGGCAGTTCTTTCTGTCCTTCCTCTCAACGATCGAAACATCTGCCTCGTGCCGACAAGTTAAAAGATCCTCAATGATTCAAATTATACTGATAAAGTGATGTAACACCTTAATCACTGCTGCATGGTCATCCTGTTGAGCGTCTGCAATCACCTTATCAGGGCAAATTTCCCTTTTTGTACCTACTGCCTTTCTGATGTTTCTCAAGTGGTTTTATTGATAGACCTGTCATGTAGGCAAATTTCAGGGGCCTCTAGAGGGAGAAGGAGTAGAGGTGGGTACTTTAAAATACCTTCCCAGGATATACTTTAGCCTGTAGACCCATCTTTGAAAGTTTTATTTTTCTAACCCAAACCCTTTTTGAGATAGCAAGAAGTCAATTAACTAGAATTTTACTGCAACTTTTTTTTCTTACCAAGCCTTAGCTCAGTCTCTGCTTCTAGTGCCTTTTGTCTGGTGTTTCTGTCAGAATTCTACTGTTGCATTTTCTACTTCTACCTCTCGAAGTCGGCGACGTACAGATCCCGCGCGCCTATGCCTCGGGCCTGCGCTCGATCCCCGAGGACGCGATCGAGCGGATCTTGGGGTCCGGGCGCCAGATCGCCCTTGCCTCCGATATCACGGCCGACAAGAAGATCTTCGACGCCGCCGCCGGACTGGTCCGCAGCCAGGCGCTGGCGCGTCTCGATCTCGGCCCGCAAGCGCCCAAGGCCTTGCTCGCGATCGGAAGCCGGGATGTCGACACCTTTCATCAGGGGCAGGGAACCGAACTGATCGGCGCCAAACGGTACGGCGCACGTGTGGGTAGGCGATGAGTCGGCGTCGGAAACGTACGAAGACATCGTAGTAGAGAATCCTTCGCCCGAACGTGTAGAAGCCGCCGCCAAACAATTGGCCAAGAACGGCAACCTCTATTTGATCGGGCAACCTTCGTCGGACGGTGCGCCGAGCCTTGATGTTGGCCGCATCCACTACGAAGGCATCCGATTCCTCGGTGGCGCGGAGTCGCTTGACAGGATTGCATCGGTTCACAACCGAAATGACTTGCTACCGGGCGGTAAAGATTCTGGCGTTAAGGAGGGGAACAGAATAATTTCTGTTTCTTTTAAGTTTTAATGCTGCTCCTTATTTTCAGTTGAAAAAACTTATTTTTTATTTAATTTCTGATCGTTCTTTAAATACTACTGGGAAATCTGGTGCCCCTTCATGGAAGATTTCCCTCCTCCATGAACAATTCTTCCACAGAAAGATCCTCCCACGCAACCTCCCCCCCCCCAACCAACAGAAAAAATCCCCCCTGAATACGTTTGTATACTTCCGAATAACCAATACTACATGTGGGCCGCTACGCTCGGTGTGCCGAGCGTGATTCACTATTTAGATGTGCCGGAAGAAGTTTTGTTTCGTCGGCTCGATATCAGGAATGAACTTCGTGACGAGACCATCGCGATCATTCCACCGGAAATGCTCAGAGAATGGCTCAGCCATTTTCAACCGCCGAGTAGGGAAGAGCTCGAACGCAACGGTACATAGACAAACGGTGCTGCTGGGATGATTTATAGCCCCAAACGAGGTTGTGGCGTTTATGCGCCTCCAGGTTGATAGATTTGGATTAGGTTGTTATGGTCCCCCTTCGTACATGATGCTGAATGTTTTACTTATGTTGATGAATTAACGATGCCTTAAATAATTCAATGTACCCGTCTGACGTAAAAATGCCAATTACAAAATAATTTAGTGTTCTTCAATCAAAAATGGCATGCGACTTAGCAAGTTTTTATTAGCGGACTAGCCGGCATATCTTCCAGTTGCTAAACACCTTTATATGCGCTTCTTTTTGTCTTTGCTGGGAAGATGTAATTACGATGGAATAATCGGTTTTGTTATTCGTTCTGTGCTATGATGCATGATTTCCTGGGTGGCGGATAACACACGGTGGCGGAAAACTATGGTGACGTTGAAGCACCCCTTTCCATCCACCCTGGTTACCTAAAACTAGAACTGCCTCAACTTTCTTCTGGCCTTGCTTTGTTTTGTTTTTTATACAAAGATGAACACTCCCACCGTTCATAGACAAATTTTCTACAATTATTGACAATAATCGTACTATAACCAATATTTATTTCCAATACGACAAAAAATGACATCCGTTTAAAAAAAATTGTAATTGATGGCTTATGATCCCCCGCAACGCCTGGGCGCGCAGGCCGGATACGACCGAGTTCGCGGCGTGGCGGGCGGCGCGGACTTCGCCCGTGCTCGCCACCTGCTCGCGGGACTCGATCAGGACGGTCATGAGGGTGAGGATGATGACCACGAGCAGGCCAAGGCTCACCGCGACTTCCATGAGGGTCAGGCCCCGTTGGGCCCGTCCAAAGCACTTACGATTCGCGAGTGTCATGTTCACCATGGGTTGTCAGAGGAGTTAAGCAGGCGACGTGCCAGCGTAAGCTACGAGTTGTTATTCATTAAATTTGCTATTTCTCATTCCTCAAAGATGTTCTTGTCGAAATTTAGCCTTTACATACATTATTTCCACATCTCAACCAATTACAACTATATTGTATTCAAAGTTTTTCTTTAATATCTGCCAAAAACACTTTTATACAATTGTCTTAACATTTTCTGCCAACATTTCAATTTTAGTTGCATAATAATGTTCAATTCCTGCCATTTGTCATGGAGGAATTTGTCATGGGGGAAGAGAACTTTAATGAAGGTGACGCAGGATTTTCTAGTAGAGAACCTAAAAAAGAGAAATATCATATATTAGTCATAAACAATTTTTTTTTGCTTTTCTTTACACTTCTTTAAATTAAAAATTTTCTTTAATTTCCTTTTTCATAAAATTTATAAATAAAATAATTTATAAATTAATTACTTTAAATTGAGGTTTCTACCTCCATGGTGACTCAAAAGTGAACCTGAAAAAGGATATATATCAAACATTAGTCTTCAGCTAAAGCTCTTTATTTTCTTTCAACTAAGTTATAGATTACTTATTTGAAATTGAAGTTTCGACGCACATGGATTTGGCGTATTGGGAGATAACGGGCTTGGCATTATGGATCATTTCGATGTGGCCCCGTCCGGTCTGGATTTATACATGGCGACGTTCGGCAAGGCCTGTGGTGTGTATGGTGCTTTTGTTGCAGGCAAAAAAACGTTCATCGAAAGGCTTAAACAAAAAGCCCGACCGTTGATCTATTCGACCGCGTTACCCCCGGCCGTCGCCGCAGCTGCAGAAACCGGCGTGCAACTGCTGACCGGCTCGAACGATTTAAGAGCGAGGCTCCTCGTGCTTATAGTTTACACATGTTATTATTTATTAAGTTAAATTGTCTGTTTGTTTCATGAATATTTTAGCTTGGAAAACAAGTATGAAAAACAAAACTTGGCTTTTGTATGTTTGTTTTACTGGTCTATTATTGTAACGCCACTGCTTTTGGATGTTCTAAACATTTTTCGTGTTCAACAGTTCCGCTTTTCAACTGGACGTTCCATTGTATGTTTGTTTTTCTGGTCTATTATTGTAACGCCACTTCTTTTGGACGTTTTAAACATTTTTTGTGCATGAGAGGAAGTGATGCTTAAAAAGAAATGCCTAAATGGTCTTACAAGTAACTTACAAGTTACTGTTTATCTTTTTTTTTGTGTGTTCATTTCCTTAGAACATTTATGTTCGTTTATCAGGTCTTCATTTATTATCTATGGCCTTCTTACTTTAATAAACGTACTCATTTATAAAGAATTTAAGCTAAGATATGGCGAATACATGCTTGCTTTCAAAAATACTAATTTCCTACTATTTCAATAACTGAGAAAAACAACTTTCCGCGAGAATTCTTTCATGTCAATGTCACCCATACAATATGTCTAAAGGTCTCAAATAAGGTTTTTCCTTTTACCTGTACATGCCCTGGTTTGAGGGTGAACAACGTATTCAAAAACTATCGGTTTATTCAATAAAATATGAAAAGTAGAATAAATGGAATTCAGTAAAGAAAAAGAACTGGAAAATATCTCACAACCTACTCAAGTAAATTCCTAAAATAAACGTTTAAATGTGATTTTATAAAATACGAACACAAGGAATAAAAAGTTATAGAAAAAAGCATCTTTCCGATGGTAAAATCCATAGTAAGCTACTGAAACATTAGCAGGTTACCACACCATCGTAGATAAATGTTTAATGGATCAATTAAAAGCTATTGCATATATTTACTAGGTTTTTACAAGTTCTACGATTTATTAAATTTCACAGATTTCAATGTTAATCAGTTTCTGGGGAGAATTTGCAATGAACTCTTTGTCATGGTTGAAGCATTAGCTGCAACCTAATAAAGAGCTAACCACATTCCAAAGTAACTAAAAGTTAAACAAGACCTAAGAGCTCATATGGCACTTGTGACGAGGTTGACTATGTAACCACAATAAGGAAGGTATTCATAAGCCAAATTTTCCATTGGCTGAACTTTTTATAGAACTTTTGTAGGAATATTTTTCCTAACCTTTTTTGTTGAGTAGGATTACTTATTCCCTTTTCTGAACTTTATAGCGATCTTAAACGTAGATTCGTCCACAAAATTTGTTAAATGAAATATTCTAATTACAGTTATATTTGCTTCTTGGAAAACCCTTCTAAGTCAGAAAAATAAACCGGACACTATTCCTAGACTAACATGAATTAATCAGTAATTAGGGGATCTTTTGTGTGGAGGGACTCTTCTGTGGAGGTGGAGTCTGATCTCCTGGCATTATTTAAAAGATGGTCAGAAATTATACATAAAAAACAAGTTTTTTCAACTGAAATTACGGAGCAAGTTTAAAACTTAAAACGAAGAGAAATCATTACGTATACGATTAGGGTTGCCTCCTCCTCAATACTTCGCTCTTTACGCTAAAGTTTGACTTATTTGTCCCATTTATTTAAGAATAGATCTTGAAACACAAGGGCCATTTAATTAGAATAGAACAACACACATTTCGTACTGCGTCAACAAGTCATTGGGATTCTTTTTCAATGCATCTTCCAGCCGTCGTAGAGCGTCTTTAACATCCATGCTGGTTTGTCGCAGCTTGATGACTTGAATCTTGGCCTTACTGGCAAACTTCGATTCGGGGAATCGCCGGCTGATGCTTTCCAGCACCGCAATCGCCTTGTTGAGTAATTCAGGTTCGCCGTCCAGGAGTTTTACGTAACAGTCGTGTTGTAACCAGGCGGCGGTGGCAGCCAGATTCGGATCGAGCCGCGCGATTGTCGAAGGCCACTCACCCCTTTTAGATTCGAAATTTTAGGTAATGGCGTTACGACTGTTTTTTTTTACGTCATCTGGAAAGGTACTACTCAACAGACATTGGTTTTAAAAGGGAGTCAGAGGATCAGCTAGTTTTCTTTATACAAGGTTGCTATAATGTTTCTATGGCAAATTGCCTTATTGGGCCAGGTCTTTCAAGAAACTTTGCAACTTCATGAAGGAAAATCACAGGTATTCAGATGTGACAGGTAAGGGGGAAACACTGGAAATTTTTTGATTGCTGCGGCTATTACTTTTCAAGAGTTGGGTTGATAAGGATAACTTACAGCAATCTTACTAGCACTAATTAATTTCTAACGAGCAGGAGCGTTTGCCAAAAACTTTATATGGCAACCGATTGTCATGTGAAACGGTATTTTGAAACAATTATTCCTCAGAAACAGAAGTCGTTAAATTTCCTTAGGTAGAGTTTAAATCATGTATAAGCTAAGCCGATAATCGCCTAAGATTAGCAACGCATCGTCATTCTTGCTGGCGCTAAAAATAAAACTTGCTAAGCATACAGCTGACAGCCAACACTTGATTCAACACCGAAATGTACTAAACCGTTTAATTTTGTTTAAAGTTCAATAACAGTGCCAATTGTTTATCCGCGACATTTCGCGGTACTAAATCGTTTAATTTTTTTTAAAGTTCAATAACAGTGCCAATTGTTTATCCGCGACATTTCGCGCTAGTTTGTTGATATTCGTCCAAATCTTTAAAGATTAAAGGAATGCGTACCATGATCCATCTTGAGTCACATGCTTACACTTGTGATCGTGAAGTTACCGCTCGATAACTTAAAAAAGTTAGGTTAGAAACGCTAGAGTACCCGAGAGGCACGTCATTTTTTTTTAATACATCAACAAACCTTAGCATGGAACGCATTTTTCCGAAAAGACAATCCCCAATTATTGAAAGGTTCTGTAACTATAACTTCGATGATGTCAAACTCCCCCTAAACCTAAGGGAAACGGCTATAAGATAGGCAATTCGTTCATTGTTTATGTAGAGTACAGTTCATTGAGAGGGGTAAGGATGTCTGAACTATACTATCCAAAAAGAAAAAGAGTATTCAGTGAAAATTTAGCGTACACATAAAGGATATATTTGCAACCTACAGCGCTATCTATGTATTCCAGAGGTGATGATGAAAATCAATAGGCGATGAAAATTTAGCGTACACATAAAGGAAACAAAACAAGAAGAAAAGCCTCAAAAACAATAAAAATAAAAAAAAAAAATAAAAAAAGACAAAAATATTAAAAAAAAGAATTATTATTCTCTTCTATTTTTAGTTTTGAGCTTTGTAATCTTACGTTATTTTTGGACTCTTATGTACTTTTTTATTTTTATCACTTACATTAAAGTAATTAGTGCTATGCAGGAGAATAACATTGATGCAGTTAAAGTAGGATGCGAGATTAATATTTGGTTGGGTGTTGTGCCGGAATATAAGCAGGGTTGGATCTTATCTCTGTTTCTATGGATTATTTTAATGAGCTTTGTTGCAGAGGAGCACCGCGAAGGGATTAGGACAACATGAAGCATTTTTTACTGACAAACCAAATTCTTGAAACGAGATTTCGGCTAATAAGTTGAACAAACAAGTTCACAAAACCGGCTATATAAAACTACACAATATCTATCTTTTTATAATAGTAGCAGCAGGGTCCAGGTTATAAATGAAGAGGGTAATGCTATTACAACAAATTATTCAGGTAGCTAAGAAATAAATTTAAAATAAAGTCACAAGTGTATTTGAATCCAAATTTAACATTCATTTGGGTTGAAAATTAACTTAACCCCCACTGCTAAATATACCAATTAAGGGTAGCCTATATGTTTGCACATCAGGGGGGTGAAGATAAAATTCTAACTTACATCTTCAGTGAGAATTGTATTTCAAATCCAAATTTAGAAAACAAACTAATTTCTTCTTCCCACCAAGAAGAATAAAGAAAAAAATTATGAAATTAGAACTGAAATACTAAAAAAAAACAAATAAGAAAAAAACACAAAATCACAAATAGACTGAAAACTAAATGGTTTCAATAAGCGAACATATGTGTTCTGGGTGGTTGTCAGTTTGCTCACTCTTGTAAACACGGCCACGATCAGTCCACACGTTCTTTACACCATATCGATTTCTTGCACCTTCAAGAATCGATTTTTTTGCTTTCGTAAGATATTCAGTGAGTGAACAAACCTGTTTGACAGCAGCATCCGTCACTTCCTAGGGCAGGATGCTGCCATCTTTAATAAATCTGTACGTAGGCCTATAATAAAACAGCCAAAAAATTGTCAAGCGGGATTTTTCTTTGAACCTTATGTCAACTGCGCGTCTGCACTTAGAGAAAAAACGACCGGCCCGGGACATTACCCCCTTGCCACCTGACCCAGTCCGCCTCTAACTACTACTAACAACTCACCGCAGCACCAAGCCGCCTGTGGCTTGCTCTCAAAGCTTCCCTCTTAATCAATGTGAAAGTCATCGTATTCAGTATATGTTTATAATGTGTAATGCGAAGCATATTACTGGGACTGCAAACGGGGGTGGGGGTGGACCAGGGCCCCACCGCTTTTTGCAGGAAAACATTGGAAAGTGTGACTAAAGTATTCCACCTCTGTAATCCGTCTTTTATATTGACAATATTGATAAGTTTCAAATTGAAGGAAATTCCAAATTTTTCGGGGCTTCGCCCCCTTAACCCCAACCTTCGTTTGGTTTGCCCCCCCCCCCCCCCCTTTCAAACCCGCTGGAGAAATCTGGAGAAGGTAAACAGGTAAGGGTAAAAGAAGGTAAGGGCCAAGAAACTGAGATCAGCACCACCGGTAGGGACTGTAAATTAAGACTTACCACCGGTAAGCCTAATGCCGTATTCTTTACCTGATTCTAGAATATGAAGAGGCATTTGATTCAGCTGATAAAAAAGCCTCAGTGGATTTCATATCCTTGTGTAGTATACCAGATTAGCTGATCTATTTTCTTGTTTTTAACATCATTAATCCTCTTTGTCTACCATATACTTTCTACATACAGCTAATCAATATGTCTCGAAACAGATATTTGAAAAGCTTTGTTCCCTCATTTGTAAAGTTTGACGTCACGACTCGCGGGCTCTTTAATGTGAACTGTTCAAATGCTGAAAAAGTTAACAAAGCATCAACCTCTTCTACGTACAATTCGCAAAGTGTAGAGCTATCGTATGCTGTAGTACTAAAAAATTGTCGACAGGATATCAGGGATCCTCATGATCGTAAACAGTTTTTTAACAGCATATGCAAAGAGGCTTCTAAGGAAATTACAGATCTTAAGAAACACGTGGAAGCGTCGGCTTATTTGCCCCCAACCATGCATTCCACTCCTGGCCGAAGGCATTGAATCGGGAGATCAGTACTTGCGCAACGCTGACCATTGGTCAACATGTGAAATTTTTCAATTTTTTTGGTTGTTTTCGCCACAAACACAGGAATTTGGCTGGAGAAGGTAATTTCGTAAAAAGAGCAAAAAAAAGTGATTTACATGAAAATCCTAGTTTACATAAATCAAAAAGTTCGTGGAAACGAACTGTAAGTAAGGAGCGACCCAGCTCAATGTGGCAGTCACAGTCAGAGTCGCAATCGGTGTAGTAGTAGTTGTCGTAGTTTCATTTGAAAGTAGTTGCAGTCACCATCACAAATAGTCGCAGGAGCAAGCAGTCCCCATCGCAGTCATATATAGTCGCGGTTACAAGTAGTTGCAAGTAGTCGTAGTCGTGGTCGCAGATGCAGATAGTCGCAATTGCAGTTACAAGTAGCTGTAGTTACAAGAAATCACAGTCATGAATGCTTACAGTCGCAAACAGTCATAGTCGATAGATATGCTGATTTCACAACAATTCCACACCTTTGTTGATAGGAGCTTGAAAATTCTACAGTAGGGCTCTCTGATACGCTGAATCTGGTGGTGCGATTTTTGTTAAGATTGTATGACTTTTATGGGGTGTTTTCCCCTGTTTTCTAAAATGAGGCAAATTTTCTCAGGCTCGTAACTTTTGATAGGTAAGACCAATCTTGATATATATTTAAAATCAGCATTAAAATACAATTTTTTTTATGAAACTATTGGTATCCAAATTCTATTTTTTAGAGTTTTGGTTACTATTGAGCCACGTGGAAAGATGTATCCAGCAATAGGAAGTTTGAGGCTAGCTACCCTTTTCAGATAAATTTACAGTAACCTTTTTACATCCTTTTGGTAATTTGAGCACTTTTTTGTAAACAATGTTATGAATTTGTTGTTTCTTAAAATCCTATCAGATTTCTGTCGGGAAAAAAGTTAAACAGATATAAGAGCCCTAACGTAAACCGACTACCAGGGGCTTATTTTTCCTACCTGTGTAACAATCGACAACTTGACTTTATCGTATTTCCCCTACACGAATTTTAAACCAAATAGAAGCAGGGACTAAGCATGTTTTTTAAACCATAATGTTATAATTATACATAATTATCACATGACCTGATCATTTAGGCTTTTTTTCGAAATCCGTAGTTTTTAAAGTGATTACGTTACGTCTGTATAACCTTTCACACTTCAAGAAGATCTTTCACACTAGGCTGGCATAGAAATCCATAAAACAAACATAATAATAGTCTAAGATCATCATAAGCACAGTATTCAAATATTAAAAATATGGAAAGGAGACGGAGATTCAAGCTCCGATCAATCATGAAAAGTAATACGGCTGTTTGAAGGTAATTAATTAACACATTAATTAAAACAATTAATTAAAATTGACACATTAATTAAAATAGCAGTCAAAGGAACCTTTGACTGCTATTGAACCTATTTCCTTTTTTTCTAAGACAACAAAACATGTTGTTTTTTTAGTAAATGATCTCATGTATTTATTCAAGAATACGAACTGTCACAACAAAATATAACATACTAGCTGTTGGGGAGGCGCTTCGCGCCACCCCACCACCTAGTTGGTGGGGGCGCTTCGCGCCCCCCGGTGTAGTCCTTTTCACTTTCCATGGTAACATCGTCAATATTCGATTCCTTTTTCGCAATAGCCGCAGCGATTCTTGCCAGAACACCCTGTTTGTTCACCGCATCAATTTTAATTTTAACCGCAAATGTTCGGGCAACATCCCTACCCCAGGTAACATCCAAGTAGTTTTCGGGATTTTTCTGAGTACGCAATATAGCGCTACAGTTGTGGGTATGAATAACGAGACCATGATCCTTCTTAATAAATCCGACAATAACATCACCCGGTATCGGATGACAGACTATGTCAAATATGCCTTATTAGCCTATTTTGAACGCTTTGTGCACCATGGAATGGACGCATCTCCTTCTCCTTCTCCTTCTCCTCCTTCTCCTTCTCCTTCTCCTCCTGCTCCTGCTCCTGCTCCTGCTCCTGCTCCAGCCCCAGCTACTTCTCCTGCTCCTGCTCCTTCCCCTTCACTGCTCCTGCTCCTTCTCCTTCTCCTGCTCTTTCTCCTTCTTCTCCTTCTCCTTCTTCCACTCCTTCTCCTTCTCCTGCTACTGCTCCTGCTACTTCTCCTCTAGCTAAGATATTTACAGAAATTTTCTTGTTAAAAATCATGCATTAACTTTATTGGTTCACATTTCTACAAAGCAACCCTCCATGATACACCATCTCAATTCAAACCACCGTGCCCTTTCATTACTGGCCGTCTTGCATCCTCTCGTCATTCCGAAAACATTTCTCCTAATATAAGTAGAATTTTCTATTGCATTAGCAAAACCGCACAATATACTATCAGAATCATGCAAGCTATTACTAGAATATTATATGGTATTATCTTAATCTTGCAAGTTATTATGGGCTCGCTCCTCTCGGCGGTCGGCACGGGGGCGGGGTTCGCCTCCGGCGCCTGCCCCTGGCCCGCCTGGGGGTCGGTGCAGCCTGCGATGAGGGCCAGGGAGATGATGATGGTGGTGGTGATGCCCAGGAAACGCGTCATGGCCACTCCTCCTTCGTTCGCTCTGAGATACCCCCGTGAGGGGGGGCGGGTTACCGCGCTCGCCTAAGCCCTTACGGGGCAAACGTCAGCGGCACGGATAGAATACGGCATGGCCAAGGGATTCCTGGAGGTGCTCGAAGAATTGGGACAAAATTCAAGCTTTAGTGTAAAGAGCGAGGTATTGACGAGGGGGCGAACCCCCTCATATATGCGTAATAAAATTATACAAATATATAAGTTCGCTGCGTAAGTCAACTCGTAAGTTACGTATTTTATTACCAATAAAAACGTTCGAAGAAAAAATAAAAAGTTCTGCTTGCCTTTTTAAGAAACCAAAAATTGAGGGCAAATTAAAAATGCAAGCTTTTTTAACTGCAAGTAACGAGCGACATTAAAACTTAAAACTAACAAAAATTAGTAACGTTTATATTCTGCGGTAAAAAATAAAGTTTATCAAAAGCATCCACTATCGAGTTTACCACGCTAATCTTTGCAAATGTTTGCCAAGCGTCCCCTCCGAATGTGACGTCACTGGAAAGAATGTTCGTCGAGACATCGAATTCACAGAACAATAGGCTAACAGCGGCGACCTGACAATAATTTACAAAGACCCTGAGCAGAGTAACAGTTTCCAATTCAATGCTGATTTCTTCATAGCAGTTTCAATTGTTTCAAAATGTGTAAGAAAAACCCACTTGGAAAACGCTATTCTTATAAAACGCTGAGTTAGATTTTATTTTACTTGTAGAGTAAATATTTTACAGAACTCAGCTTTTTTGTCTCGTTTCTTGGAGGCTTGCGTTCCAAACCTTGTTTGAGTAAAAATTCAAATGATAAATTAGGTTTTAAATGTGCTAAACTAATTAATCTTAAATTTATCTAACGAAAGTTGTCAGTATATTAAACTTAGAATGGCTTAGTGTATAAAGGCGTGAATAATTTTATTGAAGGAAAGCACCAGAATTTCCATGACTCGAGGGTAGGCACAACATTCTCATATCTAACTTTAAGCCTAATCATTACCCATTCAGCATCAAAGTTGATCTAAAGACAATATTTTCAAGAATATTTGAAATGCATTATATTTGATTTTATATTTCATCAGTTCTTAACTAAGCAGCTCTGGGCACTTTAAACAGTTTTGGGAATTTATTAAGCAGCTTCGGGTATTTCAGCCGAACTGGAGTGGAAAAGAAATAGAAAATCTTTGACTTTAATTTAAGATAAATTTCAAAAGTTTTTGTTTTCAAAAGCATGGGATTTTTGTGGGGAGGAATTTTCGGGGGTGCGCCTTGTATCATTCACACAGACAAACTATTTCAAAAACAAACAGAAACTGATTTAAAGCAGCAAAGTTTTTCTGAAAATAGTATTAGAGCTCAGAATACACGGACACAACTATGAAAAGCCACTCTCAAAGCAAACAGAACTTACAATGAATAATAAAGCCAAAGTTAATGGTTTTATCCGATTCCCAGTAATTTTCCAGCATTTTTATTTATTGCACCTGTTATCGTTCCTTTTTTTCACAAATCGCGGTATGAAACCGTTAAAAGTGAATGGAACTTTATGGTCAATATGTCACATTCAAATGCAGGACATGGCCGTATGCCAATCCTACTTGCTCAGAATTGGGGAAGTGACAGCTATGATGTTACTATGGGTAATGCATTAGGCCCCAATTTGCCATTTCGCTATCTCAATTTGGGCGTTCACAGTAACGGCCAAGGGCAGTTGACCAAAGATAATCGTAATCACTTGCCGTTTCAAGAAAACCCCTTCACCGTATATAAAATGGTTTTTGGCAGCGCACAAGGGTAAATCAAAGGGCAGTAAAGTAAAGAATGATGTTGGAATCTTGGAAAACGCTTAGAGTTGAGATATCGGGATGAAACTTGGTGGGTAGAATAAGCAAATGTCGTAGATACGTGATTGACGTAACCGGACGGGATCTGACCTCTTTGAGGGAGTTAGGGGGAGGAGTCCAGTGCTTTGGCGAGTTCGGTGTTTCTGGAAGTGCCAGAACGATGAAAATTGGTAGGCGTGTCAGGGACCTACACAAATTGACTTGATAAAGTCGTTTTATCCGATTCGACTTATTTTTCCGGCCCAAACGAGAGAAGTCCGGCCAAATCCGGCCCAAAACGAGAGAAGCTCAGTGGTATTTGCAAGATTTCTGGGAAAGTAGATATATGCTCTCGTTTGTTATAATCTCTTACACAAGTTCTACAAGCTACACCGAGAACTCCCAATCAATTCTACATAGTTTGGTCACACAAACTAAAACTTTTATAATGGACGAGATATTAAGGTATCGAATCCCCGTAAGCCTTTTTTTTCAAGGTAACTTACAGGTGCCTAGTAAAACATTATATTTTGTGTGACTCGATATCGACAGGATCGGAGGTATGTGAAATTTGGAGGGAAATGACAACTAGGAATACATGCCCAACTGCGCGAGTTTAAACCATTTACTTTTAAATTCGAAGACGAATATCAGGGGAGATAGTACAGTGAAGACGGGCATCTGATAAAACCGTGGTGCTTTATCGAAGATCTCCAACATGATCGTTTTCTTTTTGGTGCTCACCTATTAAACTTTTTAAACTGAATTTTTGGTAATGTTACACTTTAAGCCACTTTTATGCAAGCATCACAGTTTTACAAAGTTTTTCAACTTAATTACACGTTGTTTTTGTTTTGTAATGAACCAGTCTATAAGAAATCTCAGACTCAGATTTTGGAAATTTTAAAGAAACTCTTCAGAAACGCAAGCCGAACTAATCCAAAAGTTAAGAAACTTTCTTGAAACTTATTGGCGGAAATAGTATTTTCCTGCACCAGTCCATAGATGTTGCGTTTAAAATAAAACAATATGTCCAATTGAAATCTTTATACACTTGTTGAAATAAGCTTTCAAATCAAATATATTGCCGTGTCATATGTCATTGCATCATCACCATCATCATCCGGAGATAAACAAACCATTTTTACAATTGGAGGTAAGATGGAAGTCTTATAAAATATCGATGCATTTTAGAGAAAGCTCATGTTGCTTGAAAAAGGAGAGATAGCCCTCAAAACGGCTAAGGAACAATTATATTATTTATTTTTCAGTTTTTTTTTCTTAAAACAATAATCAATCATCTCAAATTCTCTTTAAAAAACAAAAAAAAATAATAAATTAAGGGCATATCGTTTGGTTTTGCTTCCAGCCGTCCTTTTATGACTTACTTTTACTACGCAGTCATTCATTTTATTTTACGTTTTCTTTGAGTGCTCTTTCCCACAATTATTTTAATTCTCGGGTGAGGTTATCAGCCAGAGTGGCTACCTGCTTCCTATTATTTCTTATTTTATACGCTATTATCTTCTTTACCTTTACTCTTCATCATTATTGCTCACACAAGCGTTTATTCGTCATCCTTCTTACAATTTTGGGGTAATTTCATAGACAAGACAATCTTTTCTTTAGCTATCCTTTCGTTCCTAGTGAAACCAAAATTTGATTAAAATTTAATACTTCAGTTTATACAATAATATTATCCATTTGGACATTAGGAAGGGGAGGGGGAGTAAAGTAATTTAACCTTACCCTCGCCACCTAATGTGCAAATAGATAGGCCAAATTATGCCAGTCCAATGTGTTCTGCCACCCGTCGTTCGGGTGGGGCTATGCAACCGGTTTTCTCCAATCCTACATTCAGCAATCTTCTCGACTGTGCTTGGTATAATACATAAGTGTTTCCTCCTCAATATCCCCTACTCTAGAACTTTTCTATGTTCTGTTTCTTTATTCTTTATTAATATTTTTTCTCATCTAAAGATCGGTTTCAGATTCAATGAAGAAGATTATTTATTGAATTTCTCCTTCTTTCTTTGAATGGAATTAGCAAAAAGTCTTTTCATAGAAAGAAGAAGATAACTTGTTCCCAGTGCACCCCAGTTCCGCGTGCACCTCCGAAATTCCCCGAACAAACTCCCTTTACTTTTTCTCCTTCTGCTGCTCAACAAGTTTTCTCTTTTCAATTTCTTCCTCTTTTTTGGTTTTATTATACTGTGCCAAAGGATGAATCCACATTAACGAACCGTGCATTGCTCTCGTAGTCGATAAACAGACTTGCCTTCGCATCGAAATAGCGCTGCATGTCGCCGTGATAATCGAGGTGCTCGCGGGACAGGTTGGTGAACATCACGGCATCGAAAACCACACCATCGACACGTTTCTGCGCCAGCGCGTGAGATGACACTTCGATTGCCGCGTGCGTCGAGCCCTGCGCGAGAAAATCGGCGAGATATTCGTGCGTATCAACTGTTGCCGCCGTCGTCATGCCATCCTTGTATAGAATAAATATAGTATGAAATGACCCCTGAATCACAAAGGCCGTAGAATAAATAGTTGAAATTACTAAAAATACTTTAGCATAAAGAACGAGGTATTTAGGAGGAGACGAGCCCCACATAAGTGTAATAATATCTGTTCCTATTAATTTTTAATGCTGCTCCTTACTTTTAGTTGAAAAAACTTTTCCATATTTTTTTTTTTTTTTTTAAGTAGTGCTAGAATATCCTGCGCTCCTTTCATGGAAATTACGTTCTCTCATGACAAATTCCTCCGAGAATAACACATGAACACAGAGAATAGTTTTTAAGGCTTAGGAAAACACCCCAATGAGTTGCTGTATCGATAATCGATCCTTATGACACCACAAGAAAAAGAAGTAAGAAAAAAAGGCTTATTTACAGTTCCTAGGACATAGAAATTAAAACATTTTTGGACCCTTGTACCCATTAAAATTTATTCCAATTTAAAAGCCAAGATTTTATTAGCTTTTCCTTATGGTTGGCTGAAAATTAAAAAATGCTTTAGGGGAGTTGTACCATATTTTTGATAGTTCTAGTTCTCCAATTCATTCAATTGCTGCCTCGTTTTTTTGAGTGAATGAATGTTTTCTTTTATTTATCAGTTGTTCGTTAGTATACATCGATGGCAGTTCATATTTGTTTGGATTTTGTGCAAATCGACGATATTGGCAAATAACTCACTTTATTATTTGTGAGGTATTTGATTTTATTTTTTTTAATTTTTGGTCTTTTATTGAATTTTATTTAGTCTTTTCGGCGTTTTTTTTTCATTGGTTTTGTTGTACTTTCCGCGCTTGTTTTTGTTTTTTTTCCGGCCTTTGTGATTCATTTTTAAGGAATTGGGAAAAAATTTAATCTTAAGTGTAAAGAGTGAGGTACTGACAAGGGGATGAACCCCATCATATACGTAATAAAAACATACGAATACAGAAGTTCGTTACTAAAGCTAACTCTTAAGTTACGTATATCTTTTACTAATAAAAACGTTCATAAGAAATTAAAAGTTCTAGTTGCCTCTTTAAGTAACCAAAACATTGGTGGGCAACTATGCCTCCTCCCACGCTCCTTCTTTTCTCAAAATCATTCGATCAATGACAAACATATTGCAGATTATATCATAACATTTTGTAGATTTTAACTAATGTAATAAAAAAAGCAATAATTCAAAGATAAGTAACAACAATATCATTATTGCACTAATAGTTGCAACCTAGTGAAGCGTAAACCACAGGCTTTCATAAGTAAAAGTTTAAAAAGCCTTCTGAAAAACTTCGATAAAGATTTCGTTGTTCGTATTATTAACCAAAAATAATTGAACATACCAATAGATGCCATTTTTATGCTCTTTCTTGATATAATAAGCGCTTTTCCCTCAAAGGAAATATTTTGTGTTTTTTTTTCACTATATTTTTGCTGGTAAATGCCTTGTTTTTTTCCATTAGTTTGCTATGTAGAGACACTCAATGTCTTTTTCATGCTCTTTCTAAATATATTCACAAACATTGTGTATTGGTGTATTCACAACATGAAAAAGGGCACAATTAAAAAACTGATAAATTGTTAACTGATCATAATATATTCATAGATGTGGAATAGATGACTGTGAAATATAGAACTAGTATTTGATTTAGGAATATTCTTGTCTATGGCTTCCCCCACGTAACCTGCCCCCCCCCCCCCGACCCACCCTAACCCCAACACAAAAAAGTCCCCCTGAAAACGTCTGTACAATTCATAATTGACAACTACTATGTGTAAACAATGATCAAAGTTTATAAGCTAACGCCCCTCCCCAGGGAACTGTGGTGGATTTAGTCATCCCCAAAGACATAGTTATTATGTTTTTGACTTAGTTAAACAGAATGGCTATCTCAAAATTTTGGAGGGGGCCTCGATGCCCTCCAATTTTTTGGTCACTTAAAAAGGACACTACTAAGTTTTTTCCAAGTTTTAGGTCTCCCCCCTCCCAATGCCACCAGATCTGGTCGAGATTTAAAATAAGAGCTCTAAGACACCATATCCTTCTAAATATCAAATTTCATTGAGATCCGATCACCTGTTTGTAAGTTAAAAATACTTCATTTTTTAATTTTTCAGAATTTTCCCAGGAGTTTTGAAAGTCAACAAAATAATACCAAAGGAGGTAAGAGAGATGAACCTTCAAACAAAAGACCCATTTCTATCCTCCCTTTCCCTTCAAAAATATATTAACTTTAGCTGTTTTGAGTGTTTATCCCACGCCATATCTTTTTTTTTTATCTTATTTAATGTTCACATATATTCGGTTGTAAAATTTTTGGAAAAAGAAATCAGAAGTGGATGAAACTTCCTTTGTATAGAACGCAGATAAACCAGCAAACAAACGTGGAAAATAAGTACAATGAAACACGGGAGAAAAAGAACAATATTATATTAAACATCAATCAAATTCATATGGCCTATATTTGTGTTTTGATTAGGATTATTTGAGCATTCAGTTGATGTTTTTCTTTAGAAAAAATCACTAATGATTCACTTATGATGTTAAATACAAGAAAAATTACATGGTGACGATGTTTAGTAAATTGTAGTTATGGGGTACGAGATTTCTAGTTCGTTTCTTGCGGTATTTTAATGTTTTATTACTTTGCGAAGAAAGATTGTTCCTCGCGCATCAAAAATGTACCTCAGCGTTTCTGGAGAATTCTAATATTCTCGAGAAGTTCCAGAATTGTCTTCAATACACTATATTCAAACAAATAGGCTAGTATATACTTCAATTGTATTTCAATTAAAAATACGAAGTTCCACATTTTTGTAGATAAGAGCTTGAAGCTTTTACAATAGGGTTCTCTGATACGCTGAATGTGATGGTAAGATTTTCGTCAAGATTCTATGACTTTTAGAGGGTGTTTCCCCCTGTTTTCCAAAATAAGGCAATTTTTCTTAGGCTCTAAACTTTTAATGAGTAAGACTGAATTTTATAAAACTTATATATTTAAAATCAGCATAAAAATCCGATTCTTTTGATGTATCTTTTAGTATCAAATCCGTTTTTTAGAGTTTGGTTTACCTTTATGTCTCACAATTGGTATTGACCTATTTTTGGTTTCACTGTGTACCTTGCTACTCAAGTTGTCAATCACCTTTAAACTTTTAAACTCTTATATCTCATGAAAGAATTTTTCTACCAAAAAATGGATGACATATACTTTGATAAGGTCATTAAGAGCTATCGACTGGTGTCGAGAAAAATCTATATGTCTTAGTTCAAAAGTCGACTTTTTTGCCGTAGGCCAAGTTTCTAACGTCATCACTTAGAAAGGAGCAAAGGATAAACTCTAATTTCATTATAAGTGAACTTTGAATAGAAAATACTACACGAGTGTCCGTTTGTCAGCCGGGGATGCACAGTCTTCGCTGAGCGAAACGAGGCATTTTCACTAAAAGGCCTTAAAATATATTATTATGGTTTGAATCTACCTCTAAAAACAAGCTTCCCCTCTGGAATTTCTTGGTAGGATCCCGGCTTTTCTTTAATTTATTGTTTCGTTTTGCTTATATTTTATCCTTTACAAGCTTTTTCCACGTTTGTTTTCTCTATTATTGAATTTGTCCTGCTTTTTTCTGTGTGTGAACAAAATGAATGAACTTTAAGAGGTTTTTCATGTTCAGGGTGCTATAAAAGGTTTTAAAATTAATTTTAAGAAGACTAAGTCACTAAGGGTAGGAATAAGTGCAGATGAAAAGGTTATGTTGGATAGTGAAAAATTGATCAGGTGGACAGCTTCACTTACCTTGGTAGTATTAATAGTAAAAACGGTTAGAGTAGTGAAGATGTTAAAAATAGAATAGCCCAGGCTCAGGGTGTTTTTTTCACAGTTAAAAAAGTTTGAATGAATTGGAAGATATGGATAACATTTCTCTACCTCAATCCCAAGTCCGAAAAAACAAATGATAAACCCAGCCAAAATCACGGCAGTACTTTCGGACCCGTGGGAAAATGCCTTTTTTTCGCTTCTGTAAAATTTTCTATTTATCACTCAAAGAAGATATATTGCCTGTGGAGCCGGGTAACTGCCTCATATATTTAACACTTATAGATTTTAGTCCATCTTCAATTTGAAAGTGGTACCTGCCTGCGTGCCTGCTAGAACGGAGCCTTCCATTCGAAAGCAGAAACATGGTTTGATTCGAACACTGTTTCTCCATATAGAGATCATGTTAATATATTTATATATGAGGATCATCAATGTTATAAGAAATATACTTCATAAAATCCACCTTTCATTTTGAATTTGCCGAGCCGAGTAACCGTCCCGTAAATTCACGACACCCTACATTCAGTTTGAGATAGTCTCCTTTTTCGAACAGTTCGAACAGTCCTTTTTTCCAATCGAACACTGTTTCTCCATATAGAGATCATGTTAATATATTTATATATGAGGATCATCAATGTTATAAGAAATATACTCTGTATATCTTTGAAATCGTTGCCTTTTGGCAGCAGGGAGTTGGAGGGGGAAACCGGAATTCTTGGAAATCATGAAAATTGGGGTATTTTTATTTTACGAATAGATGATCGGATCGTAATGAAATTTGATGTTTAGAAGGAATTCATGTTTCAGAGCTCTTATTTCAAATCCCGACCAGATCTGTTGATATTGGGGGGAGTTGGATGGGGAAATCGTGGAAAAACACTTGGAGTGGAGGAATCGGGATGAAGCTTGGTGGATAGAATAAACAAATGTCCGATTCGACTGTGAGCCCTCGGTTGAGGAAGTCCGCTGCTTTGGATCTGGGTTCTGAGCGCCGAAGGTGCGTGTCTGTGTTCGCCCAGGGCGGCGTCCTGGGAACGGCGTGGATGAAAATGATTCGAGGCTTTTCGGGCGGTCGGTTTTTGGCGTGAGTGGTCCGCCCTTACAGGGCTTGGGATTTGTTGGCGGGGGATCCCGGGGCGTTGCCCCGGGCTGTTATGGGGCGGGCCTTCGGCCCTTGGGAGCCCGACGGTGGATAGGGATTCGCGTGTGGGCAAGGAAAAAGCAAACACCAAAAAACAAACGTGGAAAGTACAACAGAACCAAGGAAAAAAAAAAAAAACCGCCAAAAATTAAATAAAATTCATTAAAAGACCAAAAATTAAAAGAATTAAAATAAAATACTTAACAACAATAATGTGCGATTGACGGATACTAACGAACAGCTACATAACAACTGTTCGTTAGTATCCGTCGATGGCAGTTCATATGGTTATTATGACAGGCCAATGTGGTTTAACAAATTATCTTCTTGCGTTTTTATGGCACTTCGTATCGGAGAATTTAACTTCAATTGGCCTACTGACCAAAAAACTGATAAATGCAGAAATATTTTTAAATGTTTTAATATTAAATTTAAACAATTAGAAAAACATAAAATAAAAACCAAAAGTTTGCTGATTAGTAAAATCAACAGTCCGAATCGCAGTTTGATGCGATAGCAGCAATTAAAATTAAATCTAAAAATGTTCTGCTTCAATAAGAATTTTATTTTGTATTTTTTGCTGGCATTTCTTATGGCAAATATGAAAGCAGTTCATGCTAATGAAAGTGATAGGTATGTCGCGGTTTTGGAGTATAATCCACGTTGCTCTTTTCTGGACGGACTCTATGTCGCGTAATAGGTACGCAGTGCGAATAGCAGATGGACCCCACACCGGGCACGCGTACTCGAGTAACGGGCGAACATAACACATGTAGGCATGGAGAAGACTTTCAATATCACACCCAAAACGCCTCATTTTGGTAAGTGGATGAAGCCTTGTGGACGGTTAAATTAATATGGGTACTGAAACTACAGTCACTAGTGAAAGTTACTCCTAAGATTTTTGTTTTGCTTTATAATACCAACTAGATTATATAAGATACTATTCCAAGTTTTCATCCGTCACGATGTCTACAATTGAAAAGGATAAAGTTCAACTGGCTGCTAAGTCAATTTAGTCCCTTCTTTCGATATTATTTTGTAGTTGTTGTTTTTTTCACTGCTGAGGAATAGCCTTTGGTCATATGATAACTGATTGCGTTCTTGTTAGAACATACCGTTTTAAAAACTTCGATAGGTTGACATCTTCATCATTTAACCAATAGTGAAGAAACAAGCACAAACGGGAATATCTTGAAAAGTAGCTAGCTAAGTTAGGAAAATGAAACTTTTAGGGATGGACCTATAGACTAAAGTATATCATGGGAAGGTATTTTGAAGAACCCACCTCTATTCCTTCTCCCTGTAGAGGGCATTGAACTTTACTGTCCTTCAAAATATTTGTTTTATAAAAGTGAAAACTTGCAAAATGGATCTTCTGCTTAAATGAAGAATAAGAAAAGTATTTTCAGCTTCACAACTTTGCTCAATCCCAATTTATAAGTTTTCAAGATCTGTAAATATTTTTCCTAATTGGCCTTCCAATGATCAAAAGATCTAAGCAACTCGTATAAGAAATATGTACAACAAAACCCTTTTTGGGTATTATCTCGGTCTCGAGAGGTTTCCGGCTGACACCTACACGCCGAATCAACTCGAAAATGGGAAGAATTTTACCTTCAGCTTCCATCTGTTGTGAATTGTGACAAATGTTGCCTCGCCAGTACAAGCGGACTAAAGGGGAGAGGTAATCGATTTACGAACTAAAAGGATGGATGAAGCTCCCTTCCTCAGTCAACATGATCCCTTCGAACGACCCAAGTACGATCGTAGCTTCACGCCTTAATGACTGCGTAAAAATGAGGAACTTTCTGGTGGAAAACCAGGACACTACAGCCCAAACTCCAAACTCAGTAGCCTGGCGTTCAGCACCAACTAGTCAGCCGAGACTACCCCTCTAGTATTGATGAATATTCCTGAAGGATTAAACGTAAAGAATCCTACGAAACAACGCGAATTTATTCAAAAGCTCGGGTGTGCGGACGAGATAAAACACATTACAGCTTGCAGGGATAGGGCTGTCGTGCATATGAGTTAACTTGCCAAACTAACTTCTTAATTTGGATGTTTTTATTACGTATATGAGGGGGTTCGCCCCCTCGTCAATACCTCACTCTTTACACTAGAGCTTAAATTTGTGTCCAATTCCTTAAGAATGACCCCTGAATCACAAAGACCGTAAAATAAATAGTTGAAATTAATAAAATTACTTTAGCGCAAAGAGCAAGGTATTAGAAGGAGGTGAACCCCTCATATGCGTAATAACTACTAAGAGTTGGTGACCAATCAATTTTTCTTGCAAATGTTACATGTTTCGATGTGTTTTTCTTCTCTTTCACCGTGCCTGTGTGTCTGACTGTCTGATTGCCTGTCTTTGTGTAGGTTTTGGTGTATTTGTTTGTCTGACTCTGTGTGTTTACGTGTGTGTTTTTCTCTCCTCACTATTCCTGTGTGTCTGATTTGCGTTTGCCCGTGTGTGTCTGTCCTTGTCTGTTTGTTTGCCTTACACTGTGTACTTATGTCTTGTTTATTCTCTCTCTCACACCATTTCTGTGTGTTTGTGTGTCTGACTTTGTGTTTTTGTTGGTATGATTAAAAAACTCCTCAAGATCACATCCCAATTAAAAAACTCTTCAAGATCACACCCCAATTAAAAAACTCCTCAAGACCACAAACCAATTAAAAATCTCCTCAAGATCACATCCCAATTAAAAAACTCCTCAAGACCACATCCCAATTAAAAAACTCCTCAAGATCACACCCCAATTAAAAACCTCCTCAAGATCACATCCCAATTAAAAAACTCCTCAAGATCACATCCCAATTAAAAAACTCTTCAAGATCACACCCCAATTAAAAAACTCCTCAAGAATTCTTTACCATGTGCAATCATAAAATAGTCTAATATCTTCATTTTTCCAACATACGTAGCTATTACCCTCCCGCCGAGGCTGCCGAGGCCGCGCTTGAAGCACCGCGAGCCTTGATGATAGCGGCGCCTCGCTGCTGCACGTCGGGAATGAATGTGCCCGCCACCCACTCGCTGTCTACCAGGTCCGGCGCAGGTGTTCCGTCTACGGACGCAAAGCGCAGATCCGGGTACTGGGTCGACGAGTGATTGCCCCAGATGATCATGCGCGTAATCGAGCCGTTGTACAGTTTCTTGATTTCAAGAGGAGAGACTCTGGTTCTACAGTTTCTTGAAGTCAGTAGGAGAAACTTTGGTTTGGTTCAGGAGGTTTTTCATGTTTCTTCATATCTAGATGATAGACGTTTGTTCTAAAGTTTCTTGAAGTCATCAGGAGAAATTTCGGTTTGATTCTTTGATTCAGTAGGTTTCTATTATTTCTATGATTGTACAGTTTCTTGATTTCAAGAGGAGAGACTCTGGTTCTACAGTTTCTTGAAGTCAGTAGGAGAAACTTTGGTTTGTGACCAAAATGATTGGAGGGCAACTAGCCCCTCTTTTGCCCCAAAGTTGTCTGGTCGAAATTTTAAGATGGCCATTTTGTTCGGCATAGTTTAAATGTTCAATAACCATGCCTTTGGGAATAACATGACTCCCCACAGTCCCTGGGGAAAGGGCTGCAAGTTATGAATTTGCCCATTGTTTATTTATCGTATTTGTTATTGGGAAGCAATCGGTTTCAAGATTTGGGAAAATAAAAGAAATCCAGATTTCTGTCATTCTAACTCAGTTAAAAACTTTTAGGTTTTGAAGCACCGGTGAACTTAGCCTATTCACAACGCAATCGCAGCGCAGCGTTGCGCATTCCAATGTATTCGCCAAGTCCGAAGGCGAAACGCGTAGAATTTCGCTGTCCAGACCCCTCATGCAATCCGTACTATGCGTTTTCTGCAATCGCGATGGCCGGTATCGACGGCATATTAAATCGTATCGATCCGGGACAACCTTTGGATAAGGACTTATACGATCTCGAGCCGGAAGAGGCGTCCAATATCCCGCAAGTTCCAGGGTCATTGGATGACGGCCGCCCGGGCAGGGAGCTGCCCGGTGCGACCAAGGCCACCTGGGTGGCTCCAATTCCGCAGCCTGGTTGGCACCGATCTGCTACTACGACGCCGACGGAGACGGCTGCGGAGATCCCACTCTCTGGGCCGCGTGCGAGGTCTGCCCACCAGGCTTCGTCCGCACTGCGTCGCAGCCTGGGCAAGAATGCACGGCGCCCGCCCAGTTCGTTCGCGGTGACTCGGACAACTCCGGTGACGTCTCACTGTCCGACGCTATCTCACTCTTGGGATTTTTGTTCTTAAAGTTAGCGCTATTCACTTTTTACTAACATTTACTAACAGCTCAATTTTAGGGGCACCAAAGCCAAAGAGTTGATTATTTTTGTTCCAACAAAAATGGACACATGAAAATAGCAATTGGATCTGATCATGCCGGCTTTTCTTTAAAAGAAAAAGTAAAGAGTCATCTAAATTCCAGGGGAATTGAAGTCACTGACTTCGGTCCTGAAAATGAAGAAAGTGTTGATTATCCGGACTTTGGACACCCTGTTGCTGATGATGTGGAGAAAGGATCTGCAGGTCGACGAATACTACGTCATCAATGATGATGATGGCAACGACCGGTAATGACGATGGTTCGTCGTGTAAGAATGAGAATACTACACTTACGAATGTTTCTGCTGCTACGGGAGTACCTACAACCCTAAAGAATATTTCTACGGCAGCTGCTGTTACGGCACCCGACATTCGTGGTGGTCGCAGCAATACCACCGTGAATACATTTTCAACTCATGGTGTTGTTGTTCCTACCAAGTTAAACAACATTTCTACAACAACTGCTCCTGCGGTGACCAGTGGTGGGAATATACTCGCATTTTCGCGGGAAAATTTGATTCGCCGGAAAACTCAATACATTATTTCTGCCACGCTCGAGGAATGACGTTCTTACAGAGAGTCCAATGCATGAAAACTTATATTTCGCAAGAAATTGAACTTGAACCGAATGGAATACTTGCTATGTTAGCATCATGAATTCCTTGGCGAATGCAAAAGTCCTTGAGGCCTATTCTCAAGAGGCGATTCTGAATCTTTTTGAACAGTACAAAAGGGAGACTCAAACTGCTTGGAGATGTCTTACGGCGATCTCCTCTTCCAACAGCGCCTGCTGCCGCATCAGATTGTCACGCTCTTCCGTTTGGATTGCCGCTTGAGCTTCGGCATTCAGTAGTCGCTGCTGCAGCGCCTGCACCACGTCATTTGCCTCTTCCAGTTGCTTCTTCTCCTCCCGCAGTGCGACAATCTCTCGCTGATGCCGGGCAACGTCAATCGAATCGAAATCGGTCACCGCCAGTGCCGCCGTCGCCGCACGATCGATCTGCTGTAGCTCGTCCATCTGTCGACTCAGACGGGTAACCAACGTTAGAGTTATGGTCAAGATACCGGCTTGTCATCTATTATAAGGGTCAAGGTCGTATATCTTTATGCCGAATGACTTTGCATCCTACTGTAAAGAGATTTAAGAATAATGTGTCGCTTCATATCAATCGGGAGTTGGAAATTTCACTCCTCAATTTCTTTCGCCAAGTCTCTGTCAATAGTTAAGCGAGTATATTTCCCTTGGCATGAGACCTGGTTATACTTATTTTTTCTGACAAGTGGAAGCCGTTGCAGGGCACCATAAGGCCAACTATCCTTTCTGGCATTTATTGCTTTAACTGATGATAGTATTCTTGGTACAACCGGTATAACTTAAGTCTGATCTGTTATAAAAAATATCGGCCGTTTCGAAAGAGTTACCAAGTGCCTTGATTTAAATAACCTTGCTTTAAATATAGGAAAGTCATATTTTCTTATTTTTTCAAGAGTCTCTAGGGCTTGCCCGGGCGTTAATGAAATACATGTATCAAGAGGTTCACTAAGGAGAGCTAAGGACCATTACATTTGATTCGTAGGTATCCTGATAGTTGAAGATCTTTCATGAAACACGTTTGCAGGAATTGCGGAAAATGGTTGAGCCTCTGTTTGATGACCCTAGAGTCTATCGTTATTTGGGAACACCTTCTGACGAACAACTTCGAGATTGGGTGCAGGCCGCACAGCATCTAGGCATTGATCGCTTACTAACAGGGGACGATTAGATTCATGCGCATTGCGGAAATGGCCATAGACGGGTTTGGCGTGTTTCGGGAAGTCGCGGTTCGTGATGTGTCTCCGAAAGTGACGGTATTTGAGGGGCATAACGAAGCGGGAAAAACCACGGTAAGATTTTTTTTGTTCTTGACTTTGGAGCAATTTTTCCGTGTATGTTTCTGTTCTTTATCAGGCTAAAGTTTCATTTGCAAAATTTTACCTTCAGGTAGTCGTTAAAATTTCTTCTGGTATGTCAGTTTTTGAGCTTGTCAATAGTTATCTTGTCTGTGTGGAAGTAGCCTACCTGACCACCTGACTAGTTATCGCAGCTAGTCCAGATGCCATAGTTTGATCGATTAATGTCTCGACTAGCCTAAAATACTTATTACCCCCTTGTTTACATGTCTCTGATCCCTCGCCATTATCGGCGAAAGTGTTCTGAAATGTAATGAAGGCACTTTGTTTGCGCCTTAGGGATTCCGTTTCTTTAAAAAGTTATTGCATGATCACTATGAAGAAACTGATAAGTGATAGTTCTCTGTTTGCTCATCGACAGTGTTATACAAAGGCAAGGGTTTGGGTTATTAAGGGTTGTATGTTTCCCATATTAGTGTATCAATATTTTAAGAAATCTTCATAAATAGAGGTGTTGCGTTTGCGCGTTATAACTTGCTATCACGTTACGTGTCGGCAACACAGAACCCTATTGAGCAAGAGGGGACTTATCCGTTGCCCGAAGCGCAAATGGATCGGTTCATGCTGCATGTGACCGTTGATCATCCCACTGATGAAAACGAATTAAAAATCTTACAGCTTGTTCTTGCAGAAGAAGCCGCCACCAGTGAAGCGGAGGCGGTTCAACAAATTCCGCAATCGGTGGTGTTGGAGGCCCGTCGCGAAGCGCAAGACATTGAAATGTCGGATGTCATCGAGAATTATCTGGTTGCATTGGTCAGTGCCACGCGCCATGTCTACTATTTGGCTATCCATTGGAACAAAGAGTTTTGGCTGTTTTGCAGTTCTGAATTTCCAGTTTAATATCAAGCATGCATTCAGCAAAGCATTCATCTAGGTATTTGATTCATACTTTATTATCAAAAATTTCCTTCATATCTGGATTTATAGCCCTTATCACCTCTGCAAAATATTCATTTTTGACCACAGCAAATAGTATATCGCATGCATAAAATGCACAAGCCCAAGCTTTGTTGCAGGCCTCCTGTTATTCTATGATCACTTTTTGGTTACACCAAACCGGTAGATTTGGAGTGCTTCTGATTCGCAACTGATTCGACGATGGGAAGCACGGGCATGGAGCTCAACGAGAATACAATCATTGAAGGCGAGTGTGTCGACGTCCTGTCGCGCCTGCCAGACAATTCGGTCGACCTGGTATTCGCCGATCCACCTTACAATCTGCAACTCGGCGGTGGGCTGACCCGGCCTGACCAGTCTGTCGTGGATGGGGTGACGGATGCCTGGGATCAGTTTGACAGTTTTGACGCCTATGACCTGTTTACCCACCAATGCAGACCGCATGTTCTCAACATGACGACGACCGACTGAAGACTTTGGTAGCGGAAATGGAGCAGGCAATGCAGACGCACGATCAGCTGATCAAGGTGGCGAGGACGCTGTGAGACCGCGGGTCCTTCCGGAGGGGTGGGAGGGGATGTCTGCGGTTCCACGACGGATGAACTTTTTTTCGAATAAGGGTTGAAACAGCGTGGACGGAGAAGTCGCACAACTGGAAAACGAACTGTCACGGTCATCAGTGGCGATCGGGGCGTTAGCAGAAAAGGCAGGAGTGTTCAACTTTTGAGCATAGGATTTGTGACTGAGCAATCAGGGTTAAGATTTAAAGCGCAATTTTTAATCATAGGAAATATTTAAGTTTGAAACAGCAGTTTTGTTTTCTATACAAAACATAGATTAATGGTCATTCATTGGGAAACAAAATAGTGGTGACACTAGCTTGTCAAACCATCACATTTTTAGTTTTTTGTTTTATAATGCTAGTGTGACGTGACTCGCACTGCTGACGGTTGTTTGGTCTGGGAAGTTTAGTTTGTTGGGGTAGTATAACTAGGCACCTTGAGCATATAAACCTGGTTGTCGATGACATGACAGCGGCCCTGCGCTTTTACCAGGCAGCCTTTCCACACTGGCGTATCCGCATCCAGGGTAAAGGCGAATGGAACGGCAAACCCCGCAATTGGCTACACTTTGGCGATGACTACCAGTATCTCGCTATCAGCGACCACGGCGAATCTGGAAATCGCGATCTAGACGGCTACCAGGTCGGGCTTGCCCACTTCGCTTTTGTTACCAGCAACCTGGACGATGTCATCCAGCGGCTGCAGGGGGCGGGAGTAAAACTTGGAGCTAATCTTCTATCTGTACAAGGAAGAATGTAAACTTAGAACAAGCCATCGTCCAGAGATCACCAGCCGAGAAAGATTATAAAGGATTGTCGACAAGTCTAGAAATGGCAGTAAAAAGAGTTTCATGACGCTTTTCTAGCAGTATTTAAATCGTGGCTTTCCTTGCCCTTTTCAAGTAAAATTTGCCAAGGCCATTAAAGGTCAAGGCCAAGGTCAAAATAGGCCATTAAAGGTTCACCAAAACAAGACAGGATGGTCCAACCCTGCCGACGGCCTCGGCTTACCTTCGTCGGCGCAAGGCCTAGGGACGATTCCGGTCAACGGCGGAGACTATCAGCAGTTCGATTTCGACGTACCCTGGGCCGACGGATACTTTTACATCGAGAACTTTGACTCCAGCTCCCTGGCGACGATTAGCGTCACCGGGGGCGCCACGATGACGCTCGCCGCCAGCAGCGCGAGCATCTCGTTCTTGCCGCTGGATGGCACACTGTCGACGACCAATGCCACCTTCAATGGCGAAGGGGACGCTGTCATCGCCTTTGTGACACGTATAAACAATGGTAGACTTCTTTGTCCGCTGGTAGGAACATTTTAGACACTTTTTTTTCAATTTCTTAAAAATATGATGACAGTTTTTGGGATAAGCAAAAGTAGCCAAAAAACTGAATAAAAACAATGATAATTTTTCAATGACAATCTCAGCGATGAGCAACAGATGGATGGCACGAAAAAACGGTCGAACCTTGTTCTAATTTAAATAGTAGCTTGATTCGACTGCTGTCTCCATTCGACTGACTTTGAAATATAGAATAGTTCTCATGGTGACCAGGAAAATGAAGGCAATCTGGGCGGACAGGCCTTCTGGTCGTTTGGCGGTCTGTTTTTCGTCAACTCTCCGGAGCAGCGCCGTCTTGGTATTCGCGACAGCAGGGATCTCGCGTGGCAGGACTGGCTGGGGTCGGCGGCCTTCGACCGGGCGGAGGATTACTGGCCGCGCAAATGGGCGCAGGCCTATGTCGAGTTCGCCTGCGGCGAAAAGCGTTCCTGGCTTCATCGGCAGGGGGTACGGTTTTTTCCGGTTGTCGGCTGGGCCGAGCGTGGCGGAATTAACAGTGGATGTGGCCTATGGCGGAAATTATTATGCCATTATAGATCCGCAGAAAAACTTCCCAGGCTTGCAAGAGTTTTCTGCAGGGGATGTGTTGCGGTACAGCCCAATTGTTAGGCAGATTATGCAAGAGACAGTAGAGTGTATTCACCCGGATGACCCAACAGTAAATGGAGTGTCTCACGTGATGTGGACAGGGGATACTCTGGCTGATAGTTCAGATGCACGAAATGCTGTTTTTTATGGTGATAATGCTATTGACCGCTCTCCTTGTTGAAAATGTAGATGAATTCCTTAAACAGGATATCTATCCTGAAGGTGCCTTCTTAGCAACGAAGACTGATATCAAGAAGAGTCAGACCATCGATTCCGTTTCGGCCGAACCAGATTTCGTAGTGTTTGAGCGGCGCGCCAAACATCAAAATTGCTTCATTATTGAACTGAAGGATGGGGACGCCTTCGATACTAAGAAGGCGGCTGGAGAACGTGAAAGCATGCATCGATTTCTCAATGTTATTGCTCCCCTTATCCCGTTTACAACCACTGTTCACTTCCCGGTCGTCATTTATATTCCCTGTGTCCTGGTCGTCATTTGTGTCCCGGTATCCCGGTCTGTACATACATTCGTTTTTGAATTGGTATATGATGAAATTAATTTTTGTGTTTTTTCCCTTTTTTCTTTTTAGTTTTTTTTGGTTTTTACCTTTTTTTTAGTTTTTTTGGTTTTTTTCTGTTTCATTTTATTTTTTCTGTAGTTTTTACCTTTTTAGTTTTTTTATTTTATTTTTTTAGTTTTGTTTTTCTCCTTTATTTTTCAGTTTTTTCCTTTTTTAAGAAAGGTTTGGAAAGTCATTTGGGGATAGTTCTCTGGTCCCTCAATTTTTGACGCCATTACAGTTGGTTACATTAAGTAATGGTGTAGAAACCACAAAGAGAGCCTACTCCAACTGATCCTTTGTACTGATGAAGTGCTTGAGGCTAAGGTAGAGTCCAGTGAGTAGAGTCCAGTAAATTGTAATATGAAGAAGAAACGATCTTTTTAAAAATGGTTTTTTTAAGGCCAAACGAAAATACTGGAAAAAAAACACAAAAAAGCGAATATATATATATGTATCGAATATTTCTTGGTAGAATCATATTCTAAATAAGTAAAATAGCACATAAAATTGGTAAATCATTATAACAAAATTGTGAATAATACTTAATCAGTAATATTTTAAGGATTATTACTTCACCACTAAGCACAGTATTCTGGTGGTGAATACATGAATACTCTTTATGAAATAACTAACTGCTTGGTAAATGCTATAAGTCTTATTCTACATCTTTTATTTTTCCGCCAATTTTTTTCTATATTACTGATGTATGGCTGCGACAAAAAGAAACAATTCACTGTTCTATCTTTGAACCTTGGTAAATAAACAAACACGCCAACAATTGGACCCAGTCAACTCAAAATAGAACACTCAGCGGAGATGTTATAACTGAGTCAACTCAAGACAACATTCGCAAACAACTAGACACATGAACATCAACACTGCCATTAGATCTACAACTTTATTGTCTTTTATGCTTTATTTGCTTCCCTAAATTGTTTACCTTATCACGAGAAACTGTATTCTTATCTCAAACTCAAGAATTTAGCAAATTCTTTAGCAATTTCATTACACCATGCAAGCATATTTATAACTGGCGACATATGATCAATACGGCCATTCTGGTGAGTGTATTCGCTAAATATCTTGGGTATAAAGAGCAAACTGTTAAAGAATTGGCAATGGGGGCGCTACTGCACGATATTGGGCAAGCTAAAATGCCACAGGGCGTGCTGTCTAAGCCAAGTCAGCTTAATGACAATGAAATGCAGGTTGTGAAAAAACACGTTGCACAGAGTCTAGGCTTAGTTAAAGGTGAAAAGGGCATTACACCGTTAATGCTTGATATGATTGTTAATGTGTTCATGTTCCGCCATGACGCATGTGCAACACTATATCGCTACTCGGAGGTTTTGAAATGGGTGTTTGTTACCGTAACCGGCGGAAACGATGATCCATCTTTCATCGCCGCAATTGTCTCTTTTTGTAGCTCCGGATCTAGCCAGAACATGCCGCCGGTAGCCCCATAAAGGTCAAAAACGGAGTTCGAGAGCTTTGTCGCAGGAATTTCTGGGAATTGCCAATAGCGCCAATAAGCAATGCGAAAATACGGCACCATAAATGTCGGGATATAGGCACGACGATATCGTTTCCTAATAAATCTCTTTCAATATCAAGCTCGGAGCTCCTAACGTAGTTGCATGCTATTTTAAAGTTTTGAGATAACTGCAACGTCAAGTGAATGTTATAATCTGCAATGTATTTAAATTCAGCCACCTCTTCCAGTAAAGGGGTAATAACAGATTTCATTTCATCAAAAAACTCAGCTTTTCGATAGGCAGACTCCAATGTCCTTTTTACTTTTGATATGTTGAAAGAACCGTGATCAATTTGAATATTTGCTACACTGGTATTCAGTCCGACCCACCCCCACTTCAACGCGAAAAAGTCCACTGAAAACGTCTACACTTCATAGTAACTATTACTATATGTAAACAATGGTCAAAGTTTGTAGCTTGCAGCCCCTCCCCCGGGGACCGTGGGGGATTAAGTCTTCCCGAACGACAAAGTTATTAGGCTTTTGACTAAGTTGAATGAAATGGCTATCTCAAAATTTTGATTTGGTGACTTTGGGGGAAAATGTTGCGTGGTAGGGGCCCTAAGTGCCCTCCATTTTTAGGTCGCTTAAGAAAGGCACTGGCGAAGTGCTTCGATGCTCGCGTCGAAGACGCCGCGGCCGCGCTGACGCTCGACGTTCTCGATGCCGTAGCAGGGGAGGCTGGCGATCACGTCGACGCCCTCGGCCGCCAGGAACCGGGCGGTGTCCTGCTGGTCGGGCTCGAGCAGGATCGTCAGGTTGCAGCGGTCGATCACCCGTCGACCGAGGGCGCGAGCCTCGGTCACGAGGTGGCGGAAATCCGGGTGCATCTCCGGCGCGCCGCCGGTCAGGTCGAGGGTGGTCACGCCCGGGCTGCGGGCTACAACGATGGTACAAATAGATTTTATGGGGCCGAGAAGGTAAAAACCATGCACAAGATTAAGCTCCGAATTCTATTCCGAATCTTCCATTATCCATGCTCTCACATCTATATGCAGGGATTCTAAACTTCTACTTCTCAGAAAAATTTAGAATTTCAATTTAAAAGATCTAAAACCGAACTGGCCAGCCAGGGCAAAACAAATGAATAAATGTGGAACCGACGAACGGGCCTATGGCCAGTATGATGGAAAAGAAAAGAAACAATTAAACGAATGTTTCACACCCTATTACAACAAGCCGAACCAGCGCGGCCTGAAAGCGCATTTCGCAGCCGTTGCCAGTGCAATTTCTATTCCGATTTTCATCTACAACATCCCCGGCCGCTCGATCGTCGATATCACGACGGAAACCATGGGTGAACTGTTCCGCGAGCATGAAAACATTGTTGGTGTGAAGGATGCCACTGCCAATCTCAGCCGCACGTCCGAGCAACGCCATGTAATCGGCGAAGAGTTCATTCAACTTTCGGGCGAAGATATTACCGCACTCGGTTTCAACGCGTCTACATTAATGATACCGCTTTTATGATTACTCGAAACAAAAAATTCCATGTCAAGATATTCATGTTAATTGTTAAATGTTTATTCTTAAAGATCTTTAGCACACAGCTAAATTTTTTGAAAATATAAGTAATCATAAATCAAGATCAAGAGTAAGTTGGTTATACCACATCCAGAGTTACCACAAATGAAGAGTTGAAACGGTCATTGAGGTGCTAGCAAATGTTTATTTTAAAATGATCTTTGTTTTCTCCGCATTGATATACTTTAATAGGTGCTTAAAATCTAAATTGAATAAATTAAGCTTAAAACTAACAAAAATTACTACAAACAAGAGTTTGGCTACGGAAACCTTCCCTACCTGTAAAAGTGTAAAGTCTACAGTGTCATTGATGTTTTACTGAAAACGAATTATATTACAAATGTTTTCCTTTGCACTTATTACAACATTCAAAAAAATATAGATTGAAATAAAGTCTCCAGCAATAATAAAGCTTGCAGCAATTAATATAATTATATATCAAATATTCCGTTAAATTTTATTAGTTTTTTCCAAGACGCATGCTTTGCTTACGCGTTGCAATGGTTGCCTTTGCTTCATCTGGCTTACCGTCTGCGCTAATGGGTATTTCTTTCCAACCTAAAATATGATGCGGGAATTCTTTTTCAAACTCCCACTCCAATTGCCAATTTGCTGTTGTAATACGATACACAGTCACCGCTGCTGTTGCATTTACCATACTGGCCTTTGCATCTACAGAAGAAATATCGCTATGTAAATAGCGTACCAACTCACTGCTTAAACTGTATTTAATATTACCTATGGGCAGTAACTTGGGGCAATATCTGAAAGATCAGCGACGCTGCGAGCCAGTCCCGCGCTTTGATCAAGCTTGTTGAAGGCTCCGGCCACCTCGTTCTGGCTCCACCAGAACACCCCGCCGATCGTCAACATGCCGATTGCGGTCAGAAGGCTCAAAGAAAGGATTTTCAGTTTCACGGAAAGCGCGCCGACACGAGCGAGCGCGGACTGCCCAAACATCTTCATGGATCTACAGGTCCCCAGCCGGACTATTTTTTATCCTGGCGGGATTTTGATCCTCATAAGTTAAGGAAATCGTATTTTGGCAGAAACTTCCTCAAAATGCCTTTGAAACTAACTCGAGACTTTGCAACATACTTGTAACTTCTAAAAACATCTAATAATAACATTACACTACTAACTACCGATTTTTATATATTCATTAGAATAAATTAATTTAAAATTAGATTCTTTAAAATGAACTGTTACAAATATGATGCCAAGTTTAGCGTTCATTGAAATTTCACTTGTCTACCCGTGAAAAAGTGTAATGTCGCTTATGTTTTTACGTTCTCTGGAGCACTTGTATCTCGGTACATGTTTGATACTTTCTTTCATGCTTACTTTCACGCCGTGTTTCATGCTTTAATTCGTGCTTGTTTTTATGGTCTGTATCATGGTTTGTTTTGTGATGTTTTTTTCGTGCTTTCTTTTGTGCTTTCTTTCATGATTTCTTTCATGATTTCTTTCATGTTTACTTTTATGCTATATTTCATCCTATGTTTCATGCTTTCTTCCGTGCTTTCTTCTGTGCTTTCTTTAATGCTTCTTTTATACTTTCTTTCACGCTTTGCTTCATGCTTAGTTTCATATTTTCAGCGAAAAAGTTCCAAAGTATTAAAAAACTATAGTACTTGTATTAGAACACGAAAATTTAATGGGCTGAATGTCCAATATGGTGGGGATGTGAATAAACTGACTTTAAACCATGACTGGCTTAGAAAAACTGACCACTTAAGAAACTGTATTTAAACTGATGGCTCGACGTAGGATCAAGCAACTAGAATGATATGCTGTCTCAATATTTATATTTTAACAAAAAAAGCGCTCAATGTCGAGCTCAAACCGGTTCATTTTATTGATTTTTCACCATCGGTGGCTCCGGAGGAGGCGGCGCCGCAAACGGGTCGGCATCGGCGATCACCGGCGGGAACGGATCCACAATGTCAGGCACTTGAGCCGCCGCCGGCTCGACCGCCGCGTACGGATCCTGGACGGGGAGCGGCATGTCGATCACGGCAGGACCAACACACACGGGCGGGTCCTCGGGAGGCACACCCGCAAACGGGTCAAAGTCCGGCTCCGGGTGCTCCTGGGGCTGCTCCTCCACGTCCGGCGCGGCCGCAAACGGATCTGCTCCAGCGGGCACGGCGGGCTGTACCTGCAGGAGCTGCGCGGCAAGGACGTCCAGGCCTGGAACATGGCCTTCGCCGGCGGCAAGGAGCCGCTCGCGACGGCCCTCTTCCAGCGGCACGCCCTGCGCCCCCGGCTCGTGGTCGTCAACGCGGACGGCTTCTTCGAGGAGGACGTGAACCTCGTCGACCGCGAGCTCCTCAGCGAGCAGGGCAGCGCCATGGACCGCTGGTGGGCCTGGAAGCGCAGGTTCGAAGGCACACTCAGCGAGACCTGCCAGGAGGCCCTGCACGCGGTGGTCCCCGAAGGCGAAACTTTATGGGATGCTGATTGGCATGCTTAAGGAAAACAAAAGATACTATGTGCATCCAGTTTTTCACAAAGGAGTATTTTCAACAATTCTAGAATGGCTGAAGGCATTAAGTTAAACCGAGCATGTTGAGGGGAATGTTGAAAAATGGTGGAAAGGCAACCAGCCCTTTCCCATGCCCTTTTTAGCTCCAATGGCCCCAAAGACATCTAGTCAAAGTTTTGGAATTGTTCAAAATAGTCAGAAAGTCTAATAATTATGCTTCCAATAATATCCTTTAAATAACACTCCCTTTTAGCACTCCTCTATAGTTCCTTCTAACATTTATTATACTTTTTATACACTCTACTATCTCTCTCGTTACTACTTATCGCACTCAAATTAAAAAGGTAATGTCTTAGATTAATTGAATTTCCTAAACTCGGCGTTATTCAAGGATTTCTTGGTGTATGTTTTCTACCTAGATTAGGCTTTTTCCTCAGGCATTCTTTCTTCATAAGGTGACTTGTTTTCAGATTCCTTCATAAGGTCACTTACTTTCTGACACTTGTGGTCCGCAAACAACCTGTTTTTCGCTTAGCCCTTGACAGTTGGCCAAAAAGGACAATCTTCGGTAATGTGTCATCATTCATCCACAGAACTTGCCCAAGCCACCTTCAAATTTCTCTCATTATAGCCATAGAAAGTGGGATTGAACCTCACTTTTCGTACAACCTACTGTTTGAAATACGGTCAGTCAACCGGGTACCCAGAGCAATCCGTAGGCAATTTCTCTGGAAAAAATCTAGCAAATCTTTTTCCGCTTTTGGAAGTGCCCATACTTTAGAACCATATCCTTCTTTGATAAAGTTTTCAGCGCGATCAAAATCCTCCAACTTGGTATAGGCCCAACCGGTATTTATAAAGACAGATGAGGTGATAAAAAAATCACCTATGCTCTTTGATTCCTCATGGAGGGGCTCCAAAAGTACCAAGGCGGCGTAGGGCATATCTTGTTTGAGGTAGACTTGGGCCAAACTGTTCTTGCAGATGACACGTCCATAGTCAGAATTTATTTCCTCATTGTAGGCCAAGGATTTTCGATAGTTTTCCAAGGCACCTTCCAAATCGCCCTATTGAAAGGATTGCTGTTTTAGGGGGTGGGATTGCTGGACTCTCTTGTGCGTATCAACTAACAACAACAACTACCAAGAACCACGGCGTCAACACTCCTACGACTAGTAGTGACACAACAAGTAATGGACGACGAAAATTGGAAGTAACCGTGTTTGATACGGGACGTCTCCGTCCAGGAGGACGATGTTCTTCGCGACAACCGGGTGACGTACCCAAAGAAGCTGCCAGTGGCAATTTGAACAGTGACGAAGAGTATGCTACCAAAACATATCCCATCTGAGAATTGTATATGGCGGCTATTAGTCAAGGAGTGATTTACCGGGTAAAAACGTCTGTGTCGGGCGTGAATGCTCGCCTTTTAGGCCTGGAAGAAGTCCAAATTTCTCCAAATCCTTTTAAAGAAACGCTCGCGATTAGCGGGCTGAGTAAAGTAAACGGCAATTTTGAAGTCTGTTTGTACGACGTGCGGGGACGACTCGTTTTTAGAAGAATAGAATTTTTAGCGCCTTCTTTTTCTAGAACTTATGATTTAGGCGGGCTGCAAGCCGGCCTTTACCTCCATAGGTAATCTTTATAGTTATAGTTTTGAATATGTTTCTTTGTAAGCGTAAGTGGCGTGCAAATGTTTTCATTTGTTTCGGAAAGTAAAGATGCAAAGCTAGTACCCCTAAGTGGAGAGGAGATTTTTGAAATTAAAAGAAAAAAAAGAAAGTATTATTTTTACAAAATTTTATGTGTATGCAAGATATTACATTTTAAAAGCTATTATTTTTTTGCCGTTTGTAGCCTTTTCGTTTTTTCTTTCAATTTAGTATTAGTAAAAACAAAAGGTTGTTTTCGCGCATCGAGGCCTACGACGACGCGACCAACCAGGTGTGGTCACCGCCCGCCTCGCTGACCGTCGGCCGCACCTGGCACGAATCCCTGCTCGCCGGCCCGCAGTCCGACGTCCTCATCGTCGTGGGCGGCGCGGTCTTCGATCAGGCCGCCGGTACGGTCGACGCCGAGAAGACCCTCGAGGTCCTCGACCTGAGCCAGGGCACGAAGGTCACCCACCCCCTGCCCAGCGGCCGCCTCGCGCACCGGCTGACCCTGCTCCGCAACGGCAACATCCTGATTAACCCCAAAGCAAGAAGAGTGCACTCCTGTTTTTCAGCTTCGCGTCAGTCGTCGAAAACCCTCAGGTGCGGCAGGACATAGCCTAATTCTTCAACCGCCAATTCCGAAACTTCCGTATTGGCAACCGACAGATGGACCAAGGACTTTGCACCTTTTAAATTGGCAATTCCTGCGTCAGTCACGTCGGTGTTGTCGAGGCTTAAGTCAACGAGTTGACTCAGCTGAGCAATATGTGTCAGCGATTCATCAATTTGTTCTGACGAATCCTCTAGTTTGCAGATTAAACCTATGAGAATCCGTGATAGGTACGTTTTACAAAACTCTATGCGTTATGTGTTTCTGGAGAATGCTGCAGAAATATGAAATTAAGCAAATTCGGTCCTATTTTTATCGGTCTTAGAATTTAGTAGATCGTAAACTGAAAATAAAGTCAAACGTGGAAACCACCTTTTATGAGATTTTCTTGTCATTTGATACAGCTAGATTTCCTCAGAGTGCAAAAAAGAAAATAATAAGAATTATTTATGAGGTTCCTGCTATGAGCTTTTTCTTCTGATTTGCGGATTTTTGTGCGCAATGGGATCTACCACAGCAACTTGAAATTCTGGCGTTGTGTGGCAATTACCACACGATCAGCTTCGTTGCGAACACGGCGCGGCTGGCGGGTGAGACCGGCATGGCAACGTTTCCGCCGCCGATGGACAGTACGTCAACCGGCTGATGACGGCGTTTCCAGGGCTTTTTCCGTGTTGGTGGCGCGCCGAAAGAGGTTGCCCAGATCGTTCAGAATAAGGTAGCCGGCGGGCACCACCAACAGGGTGACTACCGTTGCGAACATCGCCATAAATTATAATGCTGAAGTAGTTTAACTTTATGTTTAAAGAATTAGGAGATATACAACACTAATCAAAATTTTATATTTGTGCAATTTGTATAAAATTGTTTGGCAATGGACAACTTGCATTAAATTTATTGCTACTAAAACACACTTGACTGTTGCTTAGTGCCAGAAAATGGCATTTCTCACTTGCCACGGTTACGTTTGTCGGATTAAAAAAAATATTAAAGGTATATTTATTATGACTATTAAACTAGCTACCAGGTATGATTTTCTTTTCTATCGCTGTTACAAATGTTTTACAAGCAAGAACAAACTTTCGGTCTAACTTATCATTTTTGTAATCGGTTGGTATGTATACTGAAAGTGCAATTATTGTTTTTCCAAGAATGGCAACATGGATGTCAGAAGATGACACCAGTGACGGAGATAGCTCATTGGGTGTGATAAAAGCCACACCACCGCAAGGCCTGCCCCTTCAAGAAGCGCATTCCACAACAACGAAGAATTTAAATGAGCTTCCAAAGTCCAAGAGGCTCATAATTTCCTCAGAAGTACTCCCTCCAGCCGATAGTATCGCTACCGCGCACTGTGTCCCAAAACTAAATCAAGTTTTCATAACTGTATTGGAATCTAAGCTGTGCTCTCGAAGGTCTCATGTATAGTTCTTAATATCTTTTTTTCTTAAATAATAAAATTGGCCCAAATCTTGCCCAAAACTTTCCACTAAAAGTACTTAGGAGAGGTTAGACTCTTTGTTAAGGACATTGACCCAAAGAAACGAAGAGGAAGTATTAAATTTTGGAGAATCGGTTTGCTGCTTAGCATGAAATCCAAAATGCTAAAATTGATTGAGTAAAAAAAAAAAACTCTTGAGCCCTTAATAATGGATGATTGAAATAATTTAGTAAGAACACCGCATATTATTATAACTTCTAATAGGGATTAAACTGAAAAAAATAAGTTTTTTTAACTGCAAGCGAGGAGCAACATTAAAACTTAAAACGTACAGAAATTATTCCGTATATGAAAGGGGTTGTCCTCTTCTCAACGCCTTGCTCTTTAAGCTAAAGTTTGATTCTTTCTCACAACTCTACTTTTTAAAACAATAAAAAACTTTATCTTGATCCTGCTGAAACATCTGGGCAGGGTTAGGGCATGTATGCATCCCATGGATTTCTGCGGTCGGACATTGGCGACGTCGATGTCGTTTATCACGACGGCATCTATCATCTGTTCCATCTGGTGCTGCCCAATCACGATTTCATCGCGCACGCCGTCAGCACGGACGGCATGACATGGCGCCGGGTCAAGAATGCACTTTTCGTCGGTGAACCGGGCGAATGGGATGATGACATGCTCTGGACGATGCATGTGACGCCCGATCCGGACCGGCAGGGCTGCATGAACTCTCTCCCCGACACGCTGTTGAGCGACAGCGCACCTAAAACCGGCGCCCGCGCCGATGCGGCGTATGACCACCTGCGCACATGGCTGCTGGAAGGTGATCTCAACCCGGGCGATAAACTCTCGGTGGTTGCGCTGACCCGCCGCCTGAGCTGCTCGCGGATGCCGGTAATGGCTGCTCTCAAGCGCCTTGAAAGCGATGGATTTGTCCGCATCGTGCCGCAGGTGGGCTGTCACGTGGTGACCCCTGGCGCGCAGGAGGCGCGGGACTTTTGCATTTCTTCAGCCCGGCAAATGTGATGACCCTGCTCGAGATTGTGCGCGCGGAGAAAACTGCCAAGGACGTCGTCGCGACGGTGCTGGAACTGTCGGCCCGGATCGGCAAGACGGGAGTGGTCGTCGGCGTGTGCGACGGCTTCGTCGGCAACCGCATGCTCGCGCCCTATTTCCGCCAGTGCGACTTCCTGGTCGAGGAGGGCGCGCTGCCCCAGGACGTGGACCGGGTGATCGAGGATTTCGGCTTTCGCATGGGGCCGTTCCGGGTCTCCGACCTCCTTTGATATTTTTTTATTTAAGAAATTAAGAAAGGTGAACAAATTTCAAACGTGTTTTCTTTTCAGTAAAGCGCAAATTGTGTTCTGGTCAAACAGTTCATGGTAACGAACTGTAGTAAGGAGCGAAATTTTGCATTATTTTAGAAAATAGGGGGAAACGCCCCCTAAAAGCCATTGAATCTTAACGAAAACCACACCATCACATTCAGCATATCAGAGAACCCTATTGTAGAAGTTTCAAGCTCCTATCTAAAAAAAGGTGGAATTTTGTATTTTTTGCATAGGAATCAGGCATTAAGTCCGCAACACTTGGCAAAATTTTTAAACAAATCTCCTTCTTTTGGTGTTGATGGGGGTGTTGAATTTTGAGTCATTTCTTGTTTGTGATCAATGACCTTTACATTGAGTTGTCTCTCAAGGTAGGGTTAATGTTCCTTGACTCGTCGAAGTAAATTTTAATGCAAAATCGAATTTTCAACGTCGGCAATCGTCTCATTGTTAGTAAACTTAATGAGATTGTCCTTGAAATACTCCTTTAACGAAAGGGAGAGTTCTATTGTCTGGTTGAATCACAAGCCGGCAAGGTAACACAAAACGTCGTGCCAACGCCCAGCTCGCTGCGCACTTCGATGCTGCCGCCGTGGCTTTTCACCAACCGCTGGCAAACCGCCAAACCCAGCCCTGTGCCACGACTGGTGGTGGTAAAAAATGGGTCGAAACATTGGGCCAATTGGCTTTCGTCCATGCCTCGCCCGTTATCGGCCAATTCCAACGAAACGGAATCATCACGCTGTGCCAATCCAATGACCATTCGGCCACCGTCAGGCATCGCGGTCAACGTTTATATATAAAGATAGATTGTATAACAAATTAGCCTTTTTGAGGCTCATATAGGGCCTACTTCTGACAAATAACTTTAATTGTAAAACTGGAACAAAAATAGAAAGGATTAATCTATATAGATAAAAATGTACTGTCTGTTGCCTGTCTGTCTGTCACTAAGTGTGACGTCAATAGATATATATAAGAAAGCTTTCATTTTGATACATGACGTCGTATTCAATATGACGTCTTATTCACTATAAATATTGGTGGCTCAGAGAAAAAGTACCACTTATATCCAGTATAAGGCATCTATATATTCCTGATATAATATCAGGAATGATATAATATTCCTGGATATAATAATATCTGACATAATTGCCATAAATAGGGACGAAGACCACACTGTCTTTCCGTCGCAAACATCAAAAACAAGAAGAACAATAGGGAATTCTTTTCGCAAGACAGTGAAAATCGAATTTGAATAAATTTTTCGGCCCTATGTCCAAGGGCCGTCTTCAGCAAAACATAAATATATAGAAGAAGAAAACTTACAACAAGAATGTTGAAAAGAATGTATGAATTGATTAAAAATGATACTTTTTCCCCTTTAATTAGTCTGGCGAAAACTTGCAGAGAATTTGTGTTTCTTAATGAGAAAGAATAATGAAGATTAATTTCTTGTGGCAAAAATAATTAAGGAAGAATAATAATTGTCTTGCGGCAATAATGTTCTTGCAGCAAACACAATTGAGGTATTTATTTCCATTTGGGAGAAATGATAATTATGGAAGAGGTTTTTCCTTGGGGCAAGAAATATTTAAAACAATAATTAGGTTTAAATATACAAATAACTATTGGATTATTTGGTCAGGTGTTGCTTCGGGACATCGCCAGCATTGAGCGTACTTTGGTTGATCCTCAGTTAGAGATTGCTTGGATAGACGGTATGAATGGCGCCTATCTGGGTATTCGAATGTTACCCGATGTGCGTATTGACAAGTTTTCGTCGCAAATTGACAGCGAGCTTGCTGAATTCAGTCGGACCTTACCGAACAATATCCAATTACATAGTTTGTTTGACCAAAAGGGATATACCGAGGAAAGGCTTGGTGGATTATTAGAAAATATTTTAATGCAGACCGTGAAGATTTTGAGGTAGCACGACGAGTTGGAAGCAGTGCCAAGCTAGAAAGATTGACTGGTTTCAAGCCCACGACTGGACGTAAGGATGGGCTTAAGAAGTCGATCGATTACATGCGCGACATTTACGAAGGTGCAGCAACTTGATTTGGTAAACAATGCGCATAATACATTTAGTTCTTGGCAAAGCAGACCCTAACAAACCGAACGGAGTTAGCAGGATTGTTCACAATGTAGCCTTGTTTCAATACAAAGCTGGTTACAAAGTTGAGGTGGTTTGTTTTAAATTTTAATGTTGCTCCTTACTTTCATTTTAAAAAAACTTGTTTTATATATATACATATATATATCTATTAGTGTATCGCACTCCGAGATAAAACATAATAAACATAAAGCAGTAAAATTCCTAAAGACCATTGTTCTCTCATATCCATTCCTTAAGCATTTCCAACGCAAAACCAATTTATTTACATATATTTAAATAAACCATAATTTGTCAGTAGCTATCCTAAATTTTACATTCACATAGAAAGATTGTACATCTTGTAAAATGGCACCCCAGCCTGCTCAACGCAACGCTTTATTCCCCTTCGGTTTGTCTCTCCCAGGACACCGACACACCTCAGTAACATGTCAGTGGAGGTGTCGCAGATTGCGTGCGGAGAGGCGCATACGGCGGCGCTGAGCAGCGGACATGTGGTCTACGTCTGGGGCACCGGCGATTGCGGCCAGATTGGGAACGGCACCGCAAACAACTCGCCAATCCCGACCATGCTCAAGGTTTGCATCTCCCATCGATCACCAAGAGCCAGTTCCGCTCATGCCGCTGCGATTTTTTGCATGTCTCTCTGTCTGTCCTTGTGTTTTTGTGTGTCTGTCTTTGTATTTTTTGTGTGTGTGTTTTTTTTGTCTCTTTCCCATCGTGTCTACGGTACTTGGCTTCTGTTTGCATGTCTCTCTGCCTGAATTTCTGTGTTATAGTGCCTGAATTTGTTTGTTTGTTTGTTTTTGGTCTCTATACCACCGTGTTTTTGTTACAAATCGTCTATTTGCATTTATCTGTGCCTGTCTATGCGTAATTGCATGTCTGACTTTGTTATGTGCATTTTTTGTCTCTGGGCGCGTGGAAAAAGCTGGGTTGTCGGGTTCACTGAGTTGGAGCTTTAGCAAATTCCCAGAATGGATCGAAAGAGCAGATGCGGCAGCCCCTACAGTCAAATGCTTGCATTAGATCTGGGCCGGTTATGACGGTGCTTTTGCCTGTAGCAATCGATCCACCCGCGACGATGAACGGGATTGAGCGGAAGAGTGCTCCGTAAGTCCGCTCATAAACCCGCAAACCGTTAGACCCAATCAAAGGTGGTCGCATATGCGCCGCTTCATTCTTACGTTGCTGAATTTGAATATAATTCAAAGCCACTTCAGCGACCAATGTCACCAGCGTATCATTTAGCGCTTCCTGACTGGCTTGCACCGTTGCTGTCGCTGACTCAACCGAGCGCCTGATACCGCCAAAAATATCAATTTCCCAACTGGCATCAAAACCTGACGCATAGAAATTTATTGCCTCTCCTTCTTCATCATCAACTTCCCGACTTATTCTTCCTCGAGTGTATTCACCACCTGCATCAACGCTCGGAAAAAAAATAGACTTGGCAATCCAGCGCTGCGCGCGGGTTTGGGAGACGCTGGCAGCTTGCAATGAGGTTCCCTACAGTCAAGTGAACGAGATGAGTGTGTGTGTGTGTGTGTGTGTATGTGTGTGTTGTGTGTTGTGGCATATGCGGCCTGAATGGGCGGCTGATCATTGCCTGATGGACGCCAGCTGAGCAGGTGAGAGAGTCCCTTGCTACTGTCCTTCTCACTGATGGAGTCCAGCACGCATTCGCGGTCCCAGCATCGGATGTAGCGCAGGCCTTCATAAAAGGGGACGGGTGGGTGTATGTATGGGTGTGTTGTCGATTCAAAACTTATATTCTTAAGCCTTTCGGCCAAGATCTAATCTGACACTTAAAGACTATTTTGATATAAATTAGTCCCCAAAAGGGCAAAAACTTTTTTTTAATCGATTAAAACTTATATTCTTAAGTCTTTCGGCCTAGAGAGCCCCCAATGCAAAAGAAGATTTAGAAAAAAATATTTTAGAAATATTATATTATATTTTAGAAAATATTTTAATATTTAGAAAAATATATCAAGAGACTTTTTTTTCTCCATACGACTTAAAACTACTAGCTCTGCGCAAGAGACATTCCTGTTCAACAGATATACGGAGATAGGCAACCTTGTCATCCACTTCTACTTCCCGCTCGGGGTTATCTATCTCCACTGCTTCTGCCACAGCCTGCGCCACTTCTCCTGCACGCATAATAGGGCCAACCTTATTATTTTGACTTGCGTCGCTATTCATAAATTTTCCTTCGTAAATGGTTTAGCTGTGACGTTCAACTGTGTGCTACAAACGGCTCAATGCCTTCAATACTCACAAGTACATCGTCGTTTTCCACTTTTATCGGAAATGGTATTCACGTGATGGTAAGACAGCAAACCTTATTGATTACTTTATTGTAAACCGAAGACTAGCGGGATCAATGCAAGATACTAGGGTATATAGAAGTGCTGTTATTGATGTTAAAAGTGCAGATCACCATCTAGTAGCTTCTAAGATTCATTTAAAGCAGAAATTCAGGAAGGGTAACTACCTCCCGGATAGTTACGATGTTGTTAGACTCCAGGATGAAAATTCGAAGTGGAGGTCATGGATAAGATTTTTGAGGTCCGGAAGATGCAGCTAGGTGGTTCGATACTATTACCTATGGGAAAAAAAAAAGAAAAAAAGAATAGACATACATCGGTTATCACTCTTTTCAGAAAAAAAGAAAATTTTTCAAACTTTAGCAAATAAAGGTTTGAAGCCTCAGCTACAAGGCTTTCTAACATGCTGAATTTTACGGTTTGATTTTCATAAATCACTCGTTCTTTTATGGGTGTTTGCGCCTTCTTCAAAAATCAGGCAAATTCTCTCGGGCTATAGCTTTCGGTGGGCAGCTTTAAACATACTGAATTAAATTTTTTCCCTGGGGAAAGGGTTGCAAGTTATGAAATTTGCCCATTGTTTACACCTAGTATTTGTTATTGGAAAGTATTCTGACATTTTTCTAAAAAGTCTGTAAAGATATTTTTATAAGTCTAAGTGACACATTAATTTTTGTTACCTATTTTTGCGCCCTGAACTCTCAAGGCTTCCCAAAAATTCATTCATTTCGCCAATAGTTTTATCTTGCACGTTCAAATCACCTGTATAATCTAACCCTAGAGATTTTTACTTTCCCTTTTGATACCATACATTCTCCTGGCGATGCTGGCAGCCCGGCCGGAGCGCCGCGGCACGCGGCCGCTTGCCACCGGCAGGATCTCAACCGAGCGGACATGAGATCAGTGCCAATTGCTCAGCCGGTCCGGTCCAGCGCCGGGCCGCCGATGATCTTCAGATCACGCGGGAAAGGCCGCCAGGGTGTGGTTGAGGCCGTTGCGGATGTGGACTTCCAGTTGCTCGAGCGCGGTGTCCACGTCCCTGGCTAGGGCGGCGTCGAACATGGCCTTGTGTTCGGCGACGGCTTCCTCGCCGCGATAGGCTGCTAGCTTCCATTCCTTTAAAAAATAATTCTTGTCCCACACGAGAGGTCCAAGATTTAATGCCAATACGTTTCTGATGATGCTAGAGACGACAAAACAAATCTGAATAGTGACCTCAATTGGAAAAAAGGGGTAAAGGGATGCAATTTGTCATTATGTGACGACTAATTTCCAACCCTAGCTATTAATCAGACCTATGTTACAAACATTTAGTATTCGGCCTCTCCGTAATTGAAGATGCATCATTTTTTGTTGTTGTTGAAGCACTGACACTGAAGACTCGGTGTGCCGGTACCCGAGCTTGAGCACCTTCATCAGGAGGTAGACCTCGAGCTCGTAGTGATCCAACCACGACTGGTGCAGGTTGATCTTGGGATCCTCGAAGATCGACACGCGGATCGCGCGGAACCCGTTGGTGCTCTCGGTGAGGCGCTTGCCGCAGAACAAGCCCAACAGCCACGGGTGCATGCGCGTCGCGAGCTTGCGGTAGAACGGCATGTCCCCGCCGTAGCTGCCGCCCTTCATGAAGCGCGAGCCCATCACGAAGTCGTAGCCCTCGGAAAAATGTCCGTCGAAGAGAACAGCTATATCGAGCTCAGCAGCATTTTCTCGAATGCGTGGCGGCACAAGTGGATCATCGTCGGGGCGACGGTGCTGTGCGGGCTGTTGTCCTACATACTGGTTGCCCAGGTGACGCCCCTGTACAGCGCGCGATCCAGCGTGATGCTCGACCCGAGGTCGGTGCAGGTGCTTTCCTCGGACGCGGTGGTTTCCGATCTCACGCTCAACAACCCTCTGCTCGATACCGAGGTGTCGGTGCTGCGCTCGAACCTGCTGCTGGTATGAAGTAAGACTAGTATGGAAATTGCAGAACCAGGAACTAAGCAAAGATATTTTGTCCCCCGTTTAGGTGAATTCTGCTGATTGACCTTGTTTTGAAGACCCAACAAAAAGTTATTGTAAGACATGCTATTAAATGGAAAGATAGAATTCTCTTATAATTAGCTCATGCTTAGGGTTAAGTGTCCTCTATTGATATCTTAGCAAACAAAATCAAATTTTTGAGGTTTCGAAAGTTCAGACTGTAAGAATTGGTTTGAAATAAACGCTACTTTTATGGTATATGCTTTAACATTTGTGAAATGTCCATTTCTTTGATATTTGAAGCTATTTCTTTTGGGAGTTTGAATCTGGAAGATCCCTCAATTCAGTCAGAAACGTTTATCTGTGCTTGCTGGTGGCTATTCGATTTACCAAATTTTGCAATGTTTCTAGGATGTTGAAAGAAATGGATAAAAAGCAGATATATATTCAAATCTAGATGATTTATAGACGTCCTAGAAGCTTTTTAAAGTTTTAATTGACGTGTTGGTATTTATCTTGGAACTTTGTCTTTGTTGTGTCATTTCTGTTTGATGAGTCTTGGCTTGAAGCTTGACTTTATGCTCCCACTTGTGTGGTTTGTGCTAATCTAATCAAAAGGCCAAGGTCTGTTGTACAACCCATTTATGTTCATTTCTATCTTGTTTTTTCATGTATGTTATAGGTGGTATTTTAGGGTCTGATAGTCTCTCTGGGCATCTGTGTTGAAGACTGTGCACAAGTTTGGTAGTATAACATTGAACACTTTCTAGGGCTACCGTATTTTTTGTGAGCTGAGGTGCAGCTAAAATTGAATCTGCCGTTCTCGGCCGACCGGCAGGCTTCCGTCGCAATCAGCCGCGTCCGCTTCATCGCGCGCGCGCCGAGCTTCTCCCTGCAAATCTGCAACGCGCCGATGGCGCGGTCCATGGCGTCGTCTTTCAGACGCCCGGTGACGGCCAGGCCCTCGCCCAGGCGTACGATACGGGAGAACGCATCGATGACCCGGAACTGACCGGGACGCGTCGGGATCGCGACCAGCAGCCGACAATTGTTGGTGCCGAGATCGAGCGCGGCGTAGACGGGTGCGTCCGAACGGGGTTTTATGAATTGTTTTTCAAATAAATATAGTTTTTATTCTTAATGGATCTCATTTGCCAATCTAACTTTAAAGAGGAGAAATATCTGATATACTAGCAACATACGCTTGTTGGTGAACAGGCAGACCATTACAGTTTTTGCCGTTCTGGAATTGTTTGGAATGTGACTTATTAATTTGTCTTTGTTCTTTTTTTTATCTCTTTCTTGAAGTATTGTTGTTTTTTAATGATTTAACTATTTTAGTTTTCTCCTTTTTTTCCTGTTGATAAAGTTTCCTTTTCGCCGACAAACCGGTCCCGGCGCCGCCACCGACAATCGGCTCGCCGCGCGCAATCATGTCGCGGTAGCGTTCGACCAGGGCTGATCTCTCAAATCTCGGCATACACTAGTTCCTTGCGCGTCTGATAGGTCGGCTGCCGCCGTGAAGGCTCCTGAAAGCATCGACGAGGGCGGCAGAGAATTCGGGATCGTTCAGATTGTGCGGCAGCCGGATGAGCTGGCGGGTCCCGGTCTGGCGCACGGTCTGTTCAAGGGCGTTGAAGAGCGCCGCATCGGCGGTTCCGGCGTGCCCCGCCCCGAACGGATCGAACTCGCTTTCTCGACGCGAGAGGAACCCGGCGGGGCCCTTCGAGGTGCGGATGTGATGCAGGACCCGTCGGCGGCCGGTGAGCGCCTTGTGCGCGTAGGCCTGATGGCCGACATCCCAGACGACCCGATCCCGGGGTGTGTCGAAGCAGTAGTGGAGCGCTACGGCGAGTTCGACGGCGCCGAGACTGCCGCCGAAATGGCCACCGTGAGCCGCGCCGATTTCGATCAGGTCTTCACGGAGACCGGCCGCTCATTGGTTGGCGATAGATCCAGACCACGGGTACAGATCTCTTCGAACTCTTCTTTGTTATACGCGATACCACCACCGGTACCACCCATGGTGAAAGAAGGACGAATAATACAAGGGAAACCCAGCTTGGATTTATTCTGGTCTCATTCCTTTAATTTTCTTATAATTACTCTATAGTCCCTAATTTCCGGAGGCATGGCTCCCTGTCCCCCCCCCTCCCCCCTGCCGGTGCCCATGATTTCTGCTGTCATTACAAAACTGCAACAAGGATTGTTAGCTTTTTGCTTAGCTACACTTCTCAATGTTTTACAAAATGAGTTCAATACCCATGTTATCGTGGTGAAAGATTAACTTGTCTAAACGTTTTGGGTAGAGGTCTTTGTATTGTTCTGATTGCCATTTGAGCTCTTGAAAGAACTCTGCCAAATTTGCATTAAAAAATAGGATAACCGCTTATCCGTCTAACTAACTAACTCGGCTTCTTGTTATTTGCACAGTACAATTCAGAACTGCGTGATTGGTTTTGCTTAGAGGTCAGATGAGATATATCATTGTGACGGCTCGGCGGGCCAGAGCTCGCGCGGGCGGTGCTCGCCGAGTGCCGGCTGTTCGCCTCGGCCGTCATGCTCGGCGCTGCACAGGACGCGCACATCGCCGCGGCGAAGTACTCCCAGGAGCGCATCGCGTTCGGCAAGCCCATCGCCCACCACCAGGGCCTCGCCTTCCAGCTCGTCGACTGCGCGACGGACTTGCAGGGTGCCCGCCTGCTGCTCGAGGCGGCGGCCGCCGCTGATTGTTGGAGGGAGGTCGCCAACGCCCACGCCTACGCGTGCGAGGTCCTGAAAATAAAGGCAACCCACTGTGTAAAATGTATACTGATAATAAGAAAAAAAAAATACACAAGGTGTTAAATCCAAATATAATGGCAAAACCAGTTAAAGAGTTGCCCACAACGAGTTAAAGATAACCCTTTTTTTAAAGCTGAGGCACAAACGCTTTTAATTTGACCACTGCACATAACCACAAGAAATTGTCTGCTTCCTGGACAAATTAATCGTTGTAATTGACTGAAATTTTGACTTTCATTATGTCTTTGACTATAAGTCCATTCATTTTGGGGAAAATCTGTCAATTTTCTACATTTTCAACATAAATCCAACAAGACGTTTTCAGTGAAAATACACCATTTTTAGAACAAAGGAGGGGGCCCAAACCCCTCCAATTAATATCAACGAAAACTTTAGGGAGAAAACAAAAAGCCTAATGTCATATTAAATACATTCCTTCAAAAATTATCTATGTGACTGGGTTCAGGGCTGCCATCCATGGTATACTTTTACTTATTTTGGGAGGGGTCCAACTAATTGGAAGGGAAGGAAAAAGACATTGCCAAAATATTGGACAGCACACACCTTCTTCAACTCCTTGAACTGCAAGCAAGCATAGTTGGTGTGCAAAAGGAGAATTCCAAGAGACAAAAGCTGTTGCGGTGTCTGACAAAATTTTTGTTGCAGAGGCAAAGTTACGAAGAGATGTTGTCTACATAAGGGGGTTGATGTGCCCAAGAGGGTGGTGACAGCAAGGAGGCCATGGTGTGGGCTGTAATGTGACAGCAAACCCTTTGTCCCTTGTGCACCAACCCTCCTGAACTCAGCCCCACCAAACACCTTAACCCTTGCTTAAGTTAACTATTGAAATAGCTTTAATCCGGGTTGTAGCAGTTTATAGTTTAGAACGATTATATTACAACACGATTATTAAAGGATCAAACCATTGCATTTATTGATGTTTATCTTTCGACAAAATAATTTAATTTAGTTTTAGTTCTCAGCTCAGACACGCTAAATTTATTATGTAAACTACTATAATATTTATGGTGTCTGAACAATAACTTTAATTACATTAAAGACTGAACTGTAACCCATAGTAACTAAAGTTTTATAAGGAATCATTATATAGCGGCTGGTCCCGATAGCGTTTGTGGGAAACAGTCGGACCCTTTCAGCCGCCGTCATTCGACGAATGGCCATGCGCCCGGCGTTTGCGCGTCGGCAGCAATCGGATAGATTGTGAGACGATGCAAGACCCACCGAGCGGGAGACCGACATGGACGCGGTAATTGACGCCACGGCCGGGCAATTCGAGCTGAACGAAGACCAGCGTGCGATCCAGGACATGGCCCGCGGCTTTGCGGCCGACCGGGTCGCTCCACATGCTCTCGAATGGGACCGCGAAAAAACTTGCTTTAATAATCAAATATTTTTGAAAAAACTGCAATAGAACACAAAAGACAATGAGAATCCATATATAGAAGCCTGCCACGTGCCATGCTGGAGCCCAGCGGCGAAGCCGCCGGGACCCAGGTAGTACGTAATAATTTCTGTTCGTCTTAAGTTTTAATGTTGCTCCTTACTTTCAGCTGAAAAATTTGTTTTCTTATTTAATTTCTTATCGTTTTTAAATAATGTCAGGAAACCTGGCTACACCTCCACGGAAATATCCCTGCTTCCCACGGATTTGAAAATGACCAAATATTTCTAGTTTTTGGGTATAAAAAAGGCTTAAAATAGCATAAACCAAGCATTCTACACCTTCTTCCATCAGCTTTTATACTTTTGAGATTACATCAAAAACACTGTCAATAATACCAACAACGAAAATTTAGGTAAATGTTTAGTTTCGTCAACAGCTGTCTAAACTGGAAACTATGCTGTGAAGCAGCATAGTTTCCATACTATAGCACTTAGAAATGCTAAAAATAGATATCAACAGTAGATAGAACAGTGAAAGTTTGTTTCTGCGAAATTCCACATTTTTGTAGATAGGAGCTTGAAACTTCTACATTAAGGTTCTCTGATACGTTGAATCTGATGGTGTTATCTTCGTTAAGATTGTATGACTTTTAAGGGGTGTTTTCCCCTATTTTCTAAAATGAGGCAAATTTTCTCAGGCTCGTAACTTTTGATATTTAAGACTAATCTTGATGAAAGTTATATATTTAAAATCACCATTAAAATGCGATTTTCTTAAACAACCATTGGTATCAAAATTCCCTTTTTCGAGTTTCGGTTAGGAAGATTAGAGCCTGTGCTTATTCTTACCATTAAGTTTCATCCCGATCTCTCCACTCTAAGCGTTTTCCAAGATTTCTGTTTTCCCCTCTGTCCCCAATGTCCTCGGACCCGAATTGAAAGTGGAGCATCTGAAACATGACTTCTACGTATATATCAAGGTTCATTAAGATCCAATTACCCATTCGTGAGATAAACATATCTCGTTTTTCATGATCTCCTCATCCTCCAGCCCCCCCTCAGATGGTTGAATCGTGGAAACGACTGTTATCAAGTCAGTTTGTGCAGGTTGCAAAATCTAAGTCATTGATAAAGCGAGCCATCACCTCAGCACCTAAAGCCTCACCATTGACACAGACTCTATCCTGGCGGGCGTAAGGGAAATAAGGTATCACTAACTCAATGGGGACTTTGTTGAATGAGAGTCTTTTCAGTGCATCAGTAGCCATCATTAACTGAATCAATTTTGAGGAGTTTGTGAGGCGCGCGAAAATTTCAATTTTTGCTGTACCAGTAAACTCAGTTGGCTCAAATCGAACGTGCTCTTCACCACCTGAAAATGTAAAAGGCAATCGAAATTAAAAAATACACTGACTACAGAAAGACTTCGCTTTAACCAGAGATACAGGAACAACTTTTATGTACTCTGTTCTGGTAATTTAATACAAAGAGATCAAGATTGCAATCCTTCTTCTTTTAAAATAAAGAAAGCTGCAGTTGTCGGAACAGAAAAAAATTCTAGCAAAATCTTCGTTTTGATGGCTTCTTTTTCCTTTTTTCTCTTTTTCTTTTTTTGTTCAGTTCCTTCACTGATTTTGTTTATTTTACTTCAACAAGTTAATTTTTCTAAAAAGGGCACTAACCCTCTCAATTTCCAATTAAATTAGACCTTTTTGAATTTTATACGACAACACTTTCTCTAAGAAATTATACACCCCAAAGACAAAACTTTTGACCTTTGCCTTGAGGGCTGTAGGGGTGGGATGGTCCTCATCTTCAAAGAATTGATTTCCAAAACTTTGAACGACCTTGAACAAAATATCTATCTCCAAATTTTGATTGGATGTGTGTGGGAATAGTAGGTGTGGGAGGGGGGTTAGTTGCCCTCCAATCACTTTCAACTATTGAAAGATTACGCATCCATCTGCACAATGACCTAGAACTATTCCTTGGTAATAGCTGATACGCAATTATATATTACTAAACATAGTCATAAGTTATTATTTTTTTTAATTATTCACCCAGGCACTTCGCATTCATAGAGTTGTCGTAAAAAACTTCAAAAGAAGCTCTTTTGATCCGATATTGCAAGTTCCACTGCCCTTTAAGAGTCAAAAGGTATTGGATAGCAGCCAGCCCCTTCCCACGCTTATTAATTTCACAGAGACATAATATCGAAATTTTTTAACAATAACTCCTGATTTAATAAAAAAAAAAACTAGCTGATAATCTCATTTCCTACCTTAACCGCAGCAGTATTATTCTCATGCATATCACTATTCACTTTAATGTATTTGTCTGGTATACCATATAAGGATAAGACTTTTGTTAAAACTCTTCTATCAACAGAATCGAACGCTTGCTCATAATCTATAAAACTGAGGTTTCAAAGGTGTTTGACAACTAGGGGAGAATGGGGTAATGGCGGCCAATGGGTAATGCCGGTCACTATGATTTCTCGTAAAGTCCTTTGGTAGCCAGAATCCTGTCATTCGAGGATAGAGGATTCCGAGTTGCAAAAGAAGTTATGCCACATGGTGGTATAAATTTGAATTCAATCAAGTTAATTCGCTTTATTTGTAATGAAATTAGACTGCGTTTGGTGATCTGTAACTGCGTATCAGCTATAGTGAGGGTGAGTTATTGTTAAGGTGGGGGTAGAGTAGACTCTTAAAATACTAAAATTTAATGGACAAACTGCTTGCTCTTCATGAGGCTTCAGATAAATGTTGAAAGAGGTAGGGAGGGCGGGGGGGGGGGGGACGTTGGGGAAACCTAATTTGGGAACCATTAGCCATGTTCACACCAACATCGGTTGTCGAAACAGTTGTACTTATAACGGATTTGAAACCGATTTAACTGCAACCATTTCGAGATCAGTTCATACTGGATGCATCCTAATATCGGTTAATAATGGCTGTTGATAGCTGCGATGGGAGATTGCTCTTCATTGTTGTGGTCATAGAGTAGAGAAAGGGTTTACCGAAAGTACATAATCGTTTAGCTTGTATTCATAAGGCTGCAATTACCAACGTGACGTGCGCGTAGAGCTTTTGCCCCTTCATCTTCTCGATCAAATAGCTCAAGCCGTTGGCGTGGCTGTCGAGGTAGGGGTGGTCGATCTGGAAGATATCGCCGGTGAAAACGACCTTGGTTCCCTCGCCGGCGCGGGTGATGAAGGTCTTGACCTCGTGCGGCGTCAGGTTCTGCGCCTCGTCGACTATGAAGTAGATGCGCACCAGGCTGCGGCCGCGGATGTAAGAGAGCGGCTCGATGACCAGCTTTTCCTCTTCGAGCAATTCGGTGATAGGGAGCGACCCGGCTCAGTAACAACCGAAATGTTGAAATAATTAGTTTATTATACTGATTCCAAATATATAAGTTTCATCAAGTTTAGTCTTACCCATCAGAAGCTACGAGTCTGAGAAAATTTGTCCAATTTTTGAAAAAGGGGAAAGACCCTGTAAAAGTCATAGAATTTTAATGAAAATAACACCATCAGATTCAGCGTATCAAGGAACCCTAGTGTAGAGGTTTGAAGCTCATATCTGCAAAAATGCGGATTTTTTTTTTTTTTTCGCCAGAAGAATACAGAACACACCCAAGAAGTGAAGTTAAGTTAATTCTAATGAGATATATTCAAATGTGATGAGAAGATTGTACTTTAGTATCAAAATTATGGTAAGTACATAAGAAAATCGTGGAAATCAGGCCGCCGAGAAAACATTGTATTAAATATCTAACCTAATTGTGTCTATCTATTAAATATTTAATTAAAAGTACTTGCAAAGTAGTTTCTCTCGCTCAGGCTAAGCTGATTATATCCGAGTGGACACAGAAAACTGGTTTCATTACAGATCAAGAAATACCTAGAAAAGTAATCTATCTTTTTCTCTATTGTAATACTTTAGAGGAGTAAGCAATACCCACCTCTTTGACAGGTAAAACTTGGCTGGAAAACTATTAACTGCATATTTCAATGTCTCGTAATTGCATATTTCTTTTTCTTTACTTCAGTTTGGATTAGTTTTGATTCTTACTGCCGCTTATCTTCGAACTGGAAGTTTTTTTGCTCTTAACTTTTATTTCTGACTCGTTGTAACTATCGCTGACGCAAGATTTCTCAACTTAATATTTCTTTGTTCTACAAGTCAAAGGATCTTAATAAAATCACACCATCAGATTCATCGTATCAGAAAACTTTACTGTAGTAGTTTCAAGCTCCTATCTACAAAAATGTGGAATTTTGTGTTTTTTCCCAGAAGAAAGATCACGGATGCATGTTTATTTGTTTTTTTTTTCTTATCCCCAGGGATCGTAGTTACCCAGTGGTCCTAGAATGTCACGAGAGGACTCATTCTAACAGAAATTAAAGTTATAGTGCCCTTTTTAAGTGACCAAAAAATTGGAGGGTGCCTAGGCCCCTTCATAAAGCCGGATCGCTCCTTACTACAGTTCGTTACCACGAACTGTTTGAAAAAATTGTAAAAATTGTAAGGAAACTGTCGCAAGTTGTGTTATGTCAAGAATCTGTTTTTGTTCTTTGGTTGATACGCACTTCAATATATTGCAACGGTAGCAACAAATGCTAAAAGGGGACTCTTGCGAAGTGATTTTTCTTGTAGCAAGGTATGGCAGTAAGAGGGGGCACAGAAAATTACATAAAATATGTTAAGTATACTTATGAAGTTTTAGCTGTGTGATATATAGTAAAAGTTTAAGGGAAATAAGAATTGGGAAGGTATTAAGAGGGAGCCTTTTCATAGATTGGGATGGACGAGGATCGTACGTAGCTGTGTTGGCTCGGGTGGCTTGGTGCTCTGGTGAGTTGGTGTAAGTAGTAGTAGTAGTACCTTCGAGTTATTAAGAAGACATCATATTTCTAATTAAGCGAGCATGAAACAATAAGAAAGTGATTGCTGAGAGGTCGAATTTACATCATTCTAAATATTTTAGGATCGGTGGGATTACATAGAATTATTCAGATCAGGGGGCTCAGATATGTTTATAACTCTGACTTGTGGAGGGAGGCAGAGGCAAATCGGAAGGCACTATATATATTCAGGTTGTCGAAAAGCATGTCTACGATATCTTTGGAACGGGTTTGGGCATGGAGTTGAAACTGTCAGGCAAACTTTTTGGGAATGGTTGGAAGAAACAAGGGGGATGTTTAGGCAAGGGAAATTCCAACGTAATTTTAGACAGGAGAAAAGGTTAACCATTTTCGTCTTGAACCCATATATAAAAATAGCTTTGCACTATTAACTCACTTCAAAATCACTGTAGCTCTTAGAAAACTTTATTATTCTATGTTTGATAATGCGTTCTCTATCTTAAAGGCCAGTAAAAGTTCAGTAAAGAATCGTCTGTCTTCTGAAGAAATTCTGGAAGATATTGCACTGACTGAAAAATTCATCGATGACATTTTTGATGATGTGACTGACAAACATTCTTCTGGGGAGCTAGAAGTGCTCAGAAACGACCTGATTGAGAAACAAACAGTTCTTGAAGTACTGGATGCTGAAGCTAAACAACTTACGATGAAAAATGCACGTGCCTTACCTTTACTGCAAGCATCTTTGGCGTTTTATAATGACATGGCAAGTTTTGTCGATGCTAATGTTGAGCAAGTAGTTTGATATGAGCACGGAACAACACACTTCAAACACGACTCCAAGTCAGCTTCAGTTATTTTTACTGGCGCTCAGCTTTTTAACGCGTATACCCGTTAAATTAAACTTTGCAGTATCGAATAAGGCGCTCAATCAGGCCAGCCGCTATTTTGCATTGGTCGGAGTATTATTAGGCGCACTTTTAGCGTTAAGCTTAGTAAGAACCTGTTTTAACGTTTTTATATTTCTTTTAACATAGGTTTTTATAGTCTGTTTTAGTTTTTATGTATATATATATATATTAACAACTTTAGGGATTATATACGGTATAGCACAAGCAATGTCATTCAGCATGTTGCCTACATTAACATACAACTTTTCATGACAAATTATGTAAAAGTTTGCTGCAACTATTGATGGCTGATACAGCAAAGGTTGTATATATACATGTCATAATAAGTAATCAAAGTTGGGGTTTCCTTTACGTGTTACTGTCATCTGTTTAATAGCAGTTTGTAGCTAGAGGGTTTGTTCACGTTGCCAGAATGTTTTCGCTAGAATGTTTTGAATCTTAGCTCCTGATTGTGCAATTTTCCAAGATAATTATTATTAGCTTATTGGTTCACTTTACTTGCACTAGTTTTTATTACATGAGCTAACGTAAATTGTTATTCAGCTGTGTCTTTAATTTTTCCAGGGGATTTAGACTCAGACACACTAGATGGAATTCCTCTGGTTTTTCATTACTTCATTCACCAGTAATCTTTAAAGTTATGTTCCGCAGATACGAAGGACTATTTCTAGACCCTGTATTGCCTTGAGCTGTTTCTTTGTACCATTCTTGTTTAAAAAATTCTTCCCTTTTACATTTAAAGAAATAATTAGGGATGCGACCGTGGTCTCGCCACAATAAGCAGCACTAAAGAGATACGATAAGATCAATCACCACAAATGAATCTTTGACTCGGACATCAAAAGCTGTGTATATTAGTTAGTGTCTGTTAGTATTAGCATAACTCCTTGGCCAGTAGTTCGTATTTGATTAGGTCTACCAGTGCTGGTGGCGGGGGGTGTCCAGGTCTCGCTCGGCCACAGCGATTGCAGCGCCGAGACGGCGACGGAGTATTTCGCCGCCGGGGCCAGCATGACGACGCACCTATTCAATGCGATGAGCCAGATGGGGCACCGTACCCCCGGTCTCGTCGGGGCGACGCTGGAGGCGGGCGCGGTGGTCACGATCGAACCGGGGCTGTACTTCATCCCACCCCTGCTGGAAGAACTGCGCGCCAGCGACGATGGCGCCCACGTCAATTGGGCCAAGGTAGAGGCGATGACGGGGGATATTCCAGGGATAAATCTTAATTGTCCTTTAATTGTTTTAAATTAAAGGACAATTAATTCTTTATAACAATTATTTCTTTAATTGTTTGAAATTTTTTTTAATTGTCCTACATTCTCTTTGCCAAATTTTTTACATGGAAATGTTCCGGGGGGATTTTCCAGGGTTTCTTCCCGGCTGTTATGTTTTCTGAGAAATAATTTCTACGGAAGGGGGCATTTCCGAAGTGATCTAGAAACCGATTATAAATTAAAGGCTTATTCAAATGAAAGAATACGAGCTACTTACTGTACACTTATTTTTATAGAATGTGTATAATCATTAAGTACTGTCCAATACAGTATTTGCGTCAGGAGCGGACAATTCCGTTTTGTCCATGAAGGATTCCGTCAGGAAGAAGTCGCCACATCGTCGCGTAAAGGCAGAAAAAACAAAGCCCCTCATCGTCGTTGCAGTGTCGCTTTCGAAAGGTCTGGAGTAAGCAGTACTATCGCCCTGCTGTAGTGTAATACTCCTAGCAACACCACACTTCAACGTTTTTGTCCTCCCTAATATTACCTTGAGGTGCAAATTGAAAAAATTCCTATTAAAAATAATTTCGTATCTTATTTTCAACATTATTTGCTAGAATAATTAAGAAAACATAGAATATTGAACTTCATCGTTGGGTTTTCAACATTTTTTTTTGGAAAGTCAGCAAAGTGTAAAATATAAAATTCTTTCACTGGAATTTCAAAACTAATTGGTTGGATTTTCAAAAATTGGGTGTTGGAAAGTTAACAGAACATGGAATATTAAACTCTTCTGTTGGACTTTAAATGTTTGTGGTTGGAAAGTCTTTTTTCTTTCTGCCAAAGCACTATGTATATAAGGAGCTTTCGTAAAAACTTCGGAAGGAGTTCATTCAATTGGAAATTGATAGTTCTAGTGGGCTTTTTAAGCCTCTCTCCCATGCAAATTTTTTCCTCAAAGACATTCAATCAAGATTTTGAGATTGTCATTTTGTTCAGTATAGTTTGAAGGTACCATAACTATGTCTCTGGGAATATCACCCCCACACACATTTCTCGGGAAAGGGCTGCTAATTGCGCAATTCACCCATTGTTCATATATGGTACTGTTACATGATATCTCTACATAAATAAAATATTCCCTAAATATTTGTGACAATAGTCAGTTAAAAACTTTTTTGTTAGAGATTGGACAAAAGCATCATTTGTATTGTAGACGTTACCTTGGTAACAACAAAAGCAAAACATTTTCAGGAACAAACATCTGAGTTTAATAAGGTCTTTTCCCAAAAAAAACGGATTTTGGTCAAAGCATTTCATAAGTAACATTTTGATTTATTACTGTTAATTATTGGACCATTATACTTATGAAACAATGCAAAGAGATACATTTCAAAACTCTAGAACAGACGACCAAGAACAAGAGGAGGCTATTGTACCTTGAAGTCTACTTCTGGAGGATGTTAAGCATACCAAACATCCCCCTGGCTACGTTGCTGAATTGGCTGGCACCGTCCATAACTTTAGTTTACAATGCAGGCCCATCAGTTGAAAACGGAGCAATAAAAATTACCTTTGGATTCTTCAGCTTACAATATTAAAAGCGAAAGTAGCACAGGGAGTCGAAAAGGATCAGAGTCTATACTGAAACGCATGAGGGATGTTGATACTATTTGGGGGGGGGTTACATTAGCATCTGAGATCCAGTTAAAAGTCCCAGAATAGGGAATACAGGGCCAGAATTAACCGTGTTTATGTTTTGTTGTTTGGAATTTGCAAGGTTATATTAGGGAAAAGTTAGAAAAACTATCAGAGTGAAGTAAATGAGCCAGTTGTGAAAGTAGGGATGTTTTTTGCTTTGTTGCAATGTATAATTCTCTAGATTATTTTTCGTCATGCGAAGATTTTAATGTTTTTTTGAGTGTAGGGGAAAAGTTTCTGGAAACGAGGTTGCGTTTAGGCATTAGGGAGATTGGTCATGTTCAATTTCCCTAACCTATAACGTCTTGATCCCGGTAATGAAAGCTGTTGGCTCATTTACCTGTTGCAGGCTCAGCAGGTGCCGCCTTCGGTCCACCTTTTGAAACGCCAACCATGGCCGGGCGCAGAACGCGCTCGCCAATCACATAGCCAACCTGGACCACTTGTACGACCGTATTGTTCGGAACTTCGGTGTTTGGCACTTCAAACATCGCCTGATGGAAATTCGGATCGAACTTCTCACCTTTGAAAAAAGATGAAAATGGAAAAAAGTGGAAATATGATTTATGTACTTAAATCACAGGTGTTACCTCCTCAAAGACTTGTTAGTAGCATTCTGTAAGGTAGTTATGTTGTTTCTATTTTTATTTGTTTATTTGTGAATGATTTGTACCTTGCACTTAAAGCTTGAATATTAAGCCTTTTACTAAAGATGTCATGCTTCACAGAAAGACAATGATCTGTACCAATCACTACACCAATAGCATGCTTCTTACAACTTCTTTTTGACCTCTTAAAAATGACCAGATCTTAAAAGTTAAAAGTTAAGCTGAATTTTTTTTTAGTATTTTCAAAAGAACTATTTATTCTAATTAAACGGCCTTTGTGATTCAGGGGTCATTCTTAAAGAATGGAACAAAATTCGAACTTTAGCGTTAAGAGCGAAGTATTGATTAGGGGGAAAACCCCTCATATACGTAATAATTTCTGTTCGTTTTAAGTTTTAATGTTGCTACTTACTTTCAGTTCAAAAAATTACTTTTTAAATTAATGACATATAAAAAGTGACCGAGAAGCTGAGGAAGCTCACTCTAAATGATAATTACAAAGCAACAACTGGATGATATCAATGCAGTAAATTTTGGATTGCCAGGGCCCAAGGCATTTAGTCCACAGAGTTGAGGTGACTTTAAGACTGATAATACAAGGTAAGCATCTGTAGGCAAAGACCATCCATTAGCAACTCTTTGTTCCATGGTAATGCGGAAAGAAATTATTTCTAGTATCAGTTAAGGACACATCACTGGGCAAAGTATGGTTTGTCTCATGGTATAACATTAAGAATAAATCTCAAACCTGCCACATGTGTGACTTCGTGACTCAAGAACTCTGAAAAAAGAAAATGATGCACTTGCAGGTGCGCCATTTAGGGAGGGGGGGTATTTACCCCCATAGACTTTGAAGAATACTTCCTTATTTCTATTTCATAGCTTTTTCTATTTTATATATGTTGTGTATTAAACCAGGAAGACTAGCGGACTGGCTGTTTTTATTTTTCAGCCCATCACCGTGCTTTGTTTTTCATAGCTATTAAATAGTACGGTACTTTCAAACTCCTTAACATGGTACCGTATTGAAACAATACGCAGCAAGATGTGGCATACACAATAATAAAATTTAATGGTGAGGTACTGACAAACCCCATCACCAAGGAATGACCTGGTAGTGCTCATGGTGTCCCGGCTCACATCTTCTGCATCTATGCTGTTAGGCATGTGAATGTAATATTTTGTACTACCTAGATAAAGATTGTCGCAATGGATGGGGCCCTATAATCCCACCCACTTAGTGCCAATAATAAAAGCGTAGACCGAAAATTTTCCGGGAATCAAGAGAGACTAGATATCGATCCCCCCCCCCACAACATGGAAACTAACATTTGTCGTACCCTTATTAAGCAGCATTATATACCGTACCATAAAGAGAGTGGATTTTTGGTGGTATTTTCAGTTCAGTACCAGTGCAATACCAGTCCAGACGTCCCCCTTACTACCTTATGTTTTTATTTTATGTTTATTTGCATTATTTGGATGTTTCCTTGTTGCAAATATGCAATCTGAGTTATAGCTGTAGGCGCGTTTGCATGATGTATGTATGAATTGATGGTAATAAAATAAATTACTTGGGGGACAAATGGAGACAAAGACTTATCAATGAATACAAGGATATATACGGGTCTAACACGGTTAAATATAATAAGAAATAACTCCTAAGTAAACTAATCAGAGAAAACCTCCCAAATCGACAAATACAAGGATTCATATGTAGCCGAGACGGTTAAATAAGATAAGAAATACCTCCTAAATGAAGTTACCAAAGAAAAACTCGTAACTCAGTCAATACAAGGATTCATACGAAGTCGAGAGGGTTGGATACGATAAAGGAAACATCTTAAATTCAACTGACAACAATTTCGAACTATCTCGGGCCATTTTGTGACCAAACAACATATTGATTATAACGAAATTGTTATAACAAAAAATCCTATATTATTAAATGCATCTTCTGAAATGGGGATAGGGAACAATTTATGAGTGCATTAAATGATACACAGATATTTAGTTGATGATGGCAAAGTTGATTAGGCCCTCGCTTAACATCAGGTGGTTGTCTCTTTTATCAGTTTACTGTGGTATTTGAGCCAGTACTTGATCTGCCAAACTAACGCTTTTTCAGATTCGTCGAGTGAGTCTTCATCGTCATCAACAGAGAATGAAAGAAGTACAAGAAGCATCCATCCCCAGAAAACAAAGAATAATTCTCAAAAAGCAGGAAAAAACTTAAAAATTTGACATGCAATTTGTATACAAGCTTTTAATATAAGCTTGTAGATGAAGCTACAACAAACCCAAAGAAATTTTGGCAATATGTCTCTAGCCAAGACCATAATAGACAAGGCATCAGGAAACTGGTAACAGAGGAAGGTGAAGAGATGGCTGACATCAACAAGCTTGTAAACTCATCTCCTTCCCTTACCTCCTTCACCAACATAGACCTGCCGTAATAAAATTCGTTGAATTTAGTTTTGTTATGTAACGTTTTAGTCTCGCTTATTTTTTACAGTGATTCATTTGTTGCTGTTGTTCAATTTTTTTTTTAAATTGATTTCTTTTTAGTTTGAAGGGAGCAGTTCTTTTTATTACAATTATACTAATTGGAACTGGATGGGCATTCGTGAAACATATTCTGTCAGAAAGGGATAAGAAGCTGTTTATGCTTGTAATTCCTGTTCAGGTTCGTCTTTCCCTTTATCTATCCATCTTTCAGGAAGATATGACCTCCACACACCCCGGGGCAAGGGACATAAAATACAAGACTTGGAATTGCTTAAATATATTTTTTATGCTGGAATTGAGAAGGAAGGGAGGAGGGCTTTTTGATGTCTTGTATGTGATTGACATTCGACTCTTAGGGATCGTTCCCTGGGCCACAAAGATATTTTTTGTGACAGAAGACTGTAGGAGCTGGATAATATGCTCCCCCTCCCCATAAAAAGAGACCCAAAACAGGAGCAAAATATTATTTTCCTGACCGCGTTAACTTATTACGTCGTTGTTAGGTATGCTAAAATTGAATCAGAACGTTTGTTATATATCCGCCTGAATCAGACCAAGCTCCGCTCTGACCAATACATTCATTTGCAAGATGCAGTTGTAAATGACGGTAATACCACAAACGTGGGAAGATTAACAATTTTACCTTCGTCATATGCTTGCAGTCCCCGTCATATGCATGAATATGCTCAAGATGATTTTGCGTATGTTCGTCTCTATGGTCGTCTAGATTTATTTATTACATTTACATGTAATCAATCCTGGGACGAGAGTCGGCGACGCTGTTCGCCGCGGCCTCCGGCCAAGCCATGACCTCGACCGGCCAGGTCGTCATGGACGTCGGCACGGGGGACTTCGACCGCGACGGCAACGACGACTACGTGGCCCTGATCGAGAACGTCGGCCTCGAAGTGCGCCTGGGCGACGGAACCGGCGGCTTCGCCCTCGGGCCTTTGGGCGGCGTGTGGCCCGGCGCGTTCACGTCCAACGAGACGCGCCTGGTCGTCGGTGACGTCAGCCGGGACGGCTACCCCGACGTCGTCGTGACCTACTAATCGTTTAAAATTTAATAAATGGAAACGAAAGCGCCTTGTTTCCAAGTACTATTTTGTTCCGAAGTATATCTTGAAATATCTGCGTCTCAGAAATTTTTTTTGGGAGAAACGGTAGTTTATACCCCTCCCCCCATCAAACTTACAAGGTGGGCCCTTAGGTTCGATGGATATGACATCTCGTATAGATGCTAGTGCTACGAATCCCTAGCGACAGGGTGGGAAATGAAATTCCTTTTATAAACAACCTACTAAAAAGGGAGTTATAAATAGTATACGCCTTGCGATTTTTGAAAATCGCTTCATAAGATTATAACTGAAGAACAATCTCTAGTTTCTTTGTGTCACTCTTTATTAGCCTGCGAATTCTGCTGCATTCGTAATTTAAATGCGTATGCTTAATGTTCGTAGATGTTTTGGCTTTTGGCAATACAATGGGTAAAGCCACTACTGGAAGCTGAGGATCCTGGTTCGAACCCGCCCGTCGCAAGACATTTTCTTTTGAGAAGCGCCAACCCTTGACTGAACTATATATCCAAGAAACTGACCCTACTTTCTGCGTGACTATTGTAGTGTATTTAGGGAGGCTAAATTAGTTATTTTCAGTCTTATTCGATAGTTCGTTTGGTAAACACCTTATTTTGGATATAACCTATTAATACAGTAAGCTCAAGCTATTGTGATTTCCCTGTAGACATTTATTGAAACTTCATTCATAATCGGATTATTTTCATTTGCTGGCTAATTAATAGTTTTGATATTTGAGTGCAAATTCCCTCCTAATATCTTCATTTTTCCAACATACGTAGCTATTACCCTCGAAAACTAAAACTTTTGAAAGAGGGTTCAGTGATTTGGCGAGTGTGGTGCTTCTGGATGTGCTAGGATGATGAAAACTGGTAGGCGTGTCAGGCAGCTATCAGACTTGATAAAGTCGTTTTCTCAGATTCGACCATGTAGGGGGCTAAAGGGAGAGGAAAATTAGAAAAAAGACGTATTATAACTTACGAGTGGGTGATCGGATCTTATTGAATTTTGGTATTTAGAAGGACATCGTGAGTCAGAGATCTTATTTTAAATCCCGACCTGCATTAAGCCTCTGATTTTCCTTTTAAATCAACTAAATATGAAATTTCATGAAGATCCAATCACTCCTTCGTAAGTTAAAAATACCTCATTTTTTCTAATTTTTTCGAATTAACCCACCCCCCAATTCCCCAAAATAGAGCGGATCCATTCCAATTATATCAATCACGTATCTAAGACTTTTGCTTATTTTTCCCACCAAGTTTCATCCCGACCCCTCCACTCTAAGCGTTTTCCATGATTTTAGGTCCCCCCCCCAAACTCCCCCCAAAGTCGCCAGATCCGGTCGGGATTTAAAATAAGAGTTTTGAGACGAAAGTGGTACTTTGGACTTGTTAAAGCTGTGTTTCATGAAGAAGAGGATGCTGAAAGTCTTTTTCTTCACCCTTCAGGACCTGCTGCCAGCTTTACTGGCCTCAAAGAGAAGACTTGTGCATAATACCTTTGGAGCACATTATCAGTACTGTTGATGCACTGCAATCAAGTAGCACTGGCAGAATGTACTACTTCAAAAAAGAGTGTATCAGAAAAACAGAAGAGTGCTGGAAGAAGTGGAAAAAATATAACAAGCAGAACTAATAATTGCTGTAAAAGGAGAAAACTATGGTCCAAGGTTGCACTTTATGTTTTTGGGTCCCCCTCCATCTTCGGAAAATCAGTTCTATCACACTTGTATTCTAAATGGAGACAGAGAGGGGGGGGGATTTTGTTAGTTATCCTGGAGGGTGCCTTTTTTGAAGAATCATAGTTGCAAAGTTAGGATTTCAACGGAACTCGTTTTTCTGTTTCCCAAAATATTGAACCAGAAAAAAGAGTGTCCACTCACTTTCCATGTGCTTCTATAAGTAGACTGATCTTATTAAATATCCTGGACCTAGCATTTGGCAACCGTTTCTGACTCATTTTTTGACCTTAAATGATTCTTGGACTAAAAATACTGATTAACCAATAGAGAGAAATTGTATCTTTAATCGTGTTGCTCTATAGATTATTCATTTCAAATATCCAATTTTCTTAGAAATTCTTTACCTTTTTTAGTGAAGCTGCTAGACTCTATACTATAAGCGGCTCTTGTAGTTTTTAATCCTATTAGTCCCTACCTTCCCATCACCAAAGAACCACTCTGATTCTGCGTACAAAAGGTGATTAGAAATCGTAATGACCCCGGTCGAGCGATCGATATCGAATGCAAACTCCGCATCGTTCGAGATCTCGTAGGTGACGCTGTCCGTACCGTCCCCGTCCGCCGCGAACGCGGTGATGCCGACCCCCGTTCCGCGCGGCACGTTTTCAGCGATTTCGTTGGGCGCCGGGTCGCTGTCGGAAACGTCGCCGACATCGAAGTCGTCCGAAGCCTTGACCTTTACTTCGAACCGTTTTGTGCTGACCGATCCATCAGTGCTCGTTGCGGTCACTTCGATGCTGCGTTCAAGCGCAGAAATTACTCCGTGTATGAAAGAGGCCCTTCCCTCCTCAATACTCCGCTCTTTACACTAAAGTTTGACTCTTTCTCCCAAGTCTACTTTTTAAAACAGTAAAAAGTTTAGCGTCAAGAGCGGGGCGTTGAGGAGGGAACAGCCCCTTTGATACAAGGAGTAATTTCTGTTTGTTTTAAGTTTTAATGTCGCTCCTTACTTTCAGTTAAAAAACTTGTTTTTCTTATTTAATTTCTGAACGTTTTTTGAATTAATGCATGTTTTGATTTTCGCTCTCCTTAGCCATTTCTGGAGTTGAAATGCTGGGAAGCATATAATTTCAAATGTCGAAAACCATTAACAAGAGGTTTAAAACTCTTCCCATATGTATAATCTCCCTCCCAACCTCCTAGCATTTGTTTTTTTTTTATGGAAAAGCTCCTTTTTCTAGCAAAATTGAAAATAAGTTCATGTTCTTTTTTATCCCTTTCCCTCATTTGTCTTTGACTTTCCCAGATCAGTATTTCCATGTGTTTTCTTTGTGATAATTGAGACGTTCACTTAAATAATTCCTGCGAATACAATTCCGGCGGCCCTGCCCGCTATGTCGACGTGGCCGAAACGGGACAACGCATCGGCTTCATCACGCCGATGACCCATAATTTCTGCGAATCCTGCAACCGGGTTCGCCTGACCTGCACCGGCACGCTCTACATGTGCTTGGGGCAAGAGGACGCCGCCGACCTGCGCACCCCGGTGCGCGCCAGCGAGCAGGACGACCTGCTGGAAGCAGCGATCCACGAAGCGATCGGCCGCAAGCCGAAGGGCCACGACTTCATCATCGACCGCCGCCGCGGCGGGAGAAGTAAATAAGCGTGCTAATCCAATCACATTAATTGGATGATGATGATTGGTGAAAACACCTATATAATACTTGTTCATAATAGGCCTGTGAAGTTTTGTATGCAGTTACAAAAATGCTTCATGTAAACGAGGCTTTTTCCGCGCAAAATCTCATCAGTGATGCAAGATGCCACTTAGGGAGTGTCTTTGTGTGTATATGCATTGTGTGGCTATGCTCTGGAGCAATAAATGAGCGCGCTAGTACAATCAGATCAATTGCATGATGATAATTGGGAGTGCTTCTGCTTGTTTCGCTTTTTCCTCGAATTTGTGCGTGTCATTATATAGTAAACCCCATCAAAATTCTAAAGGGCTTCGAGAAAATCGATGGCGAGCAGCGATGCATTTCCGTTTCCCTTAAACATCAGCCAATCACTGCAAAAAATATTGTCGTAGCGTCGGGGTCTACAATAAAAGGAACACAAATCATCAACACATCAGGCACCATGTTCTATACCATATATGTGCAGAGTTGTACTGGCCAGAATGTTCGGGGGTATGGGCAGTAAATTTACTAAGATTCTTCAAGGGGGTGGAAGTGTGTTGGCATCGAGATCAGTCTTAGTGTCAATCTTTTATATCAGTAATGAAGGTAATAAACAGGAGTAAAGACGAAGATAAAAGAGAAGGACTCGAAGCGGACATTCGGTCTTTCTTATCCGCGAGCGTACTTGTTTTGCTATTGGAAGTGTGTTGGTATCGACATCAGTCTTAGTGTCAATCTTTTAAGTCAGTAATGAAGGTAGGAAACAAGAGTAGAGACGATGGTAATGGAGACGAACTGGAAACGGATATTACTTTAAGTTTTTCGAGACATCTTTTAAGGTTGTCTAAAGTGAAGGGGGAGGGTGTATCACACTTATTTTACAAAAAATTGCAGAGCAGAATAAAATATTGCTTTAGTTTTACAAATAAATTATTATAATAAATTTTAAACAATAGCTGTACAAATAAACTGAAAAATCATAACGAAAAAAAAAACTCTAATAAAATTGAAGAAAGGAGGATGAGAAAATCATAAAATAACAAAATGTGCGAAGATATGTGGATATCTTCATTGCTTTCGTCAAGAATAGTGCTATCCATTGTGTTTTACATAGACACCATCTTGCTGCAAAGAACTAGAGTACAGAGTTGCTCAGGTTCTTGTCATCAAATGTGTTAATCGCATTAAAGCAAATTCATTAAATTCATTAAGTAATCGACTGTTTCTACAGCAGTGCAGTGATAATGATGAGGATTTTGAAAGACTTTTGTTGCACACAGAAGTGAGGTGGCTTTCAAAAGGGGCATGTTTGAATCGCATCTATGCCTTGTATGATAACGATGTTCCTATTGAACTCCAAGGAGATGTCGGTAAGGAGCAACATTGAAACTCAAAACGAACGGAAATTATTTCATTTATGAAGAGGTTGTCCCCTCCTCAATACCTTGCTCTTTAAACTAAAGCTTTTAGCACTTGTAAAAAGCTTCCTATTCTAACTAAAAGGCCCATGTGTTTTAGGAGCCGTTCTTAAGAAATTGGGGTATACATTGAAATTGTAGCGTAAAGAGCAAGGTATTGAAGAGGGGACAACACCTTCATACATGTAATAATTTCTGTCGGTTTTGAGTTTCAATGTTGCTCCTACCTTTTATAGTGTCAGGGATTGAGATGTGTCAGAGATGACATTACCTGGACTAATAGATCGGTGTCCATAAGCAAACCCAACATTGAAGACTCAGAGTGAAGATTTAGAAAGAAAAAAATTAATTGCAAATTAAATGCTAAAGGTTTTCGATTAATAATCTCTTAAAAGACAAGATAAAAATCCTTTTAGACATCGTGGGTGATAAAAGGATCCTGGATTCTGATATATTTGAAAAGTGATCCCATAAAACTGTATCATTGCCACTAAATAAGAAAATTCACTTCATTGAGACAGGGGCTGGTTGGTCTCCATTCACTTTCAAATTAAAAAAAAAGAAGACTAGACCTATCAATTTCTGATCGAGTGAGCATCCTCCAAGGTTTCTATGACCATGAAGGGCCATTTGAGGATGAGAAAGGGGCAGCCCCCTTCCTATATGGTATAAATTCTGCTTATTTCGGGGTTTCATGTTACTCTTTACTTTCATAGCAACAGCATAGACCAGGAATGCTCTCAGAAATCAAGAAAGATTAAATATCAATTTTTAACTCCATCCTCCCCGTCCCCGACGAAATGCGCTAACCAGGCGAAGAAGAGAACCAGTGCGACCATCGTTGTCGTAATCAAACCGGGAATCTCGCTGGCTGCTTCGAAGCGCTTTATCACGTGAGAGATCAGCCGAGCGGCGATGGGCGCGAGTATGAAAAAGGTTGCAATGAAGATCATTACCCGGCTTGTGTTTACAAGACTGACGCCGCCACCGACAGAGTACTCATACAACAAGGCTACGAGAACCACGCCGAGAACATCATCGAAAACGGCGGCGCCAAGCACGATCTGGCCTTCCCAAAATAAATCTTGTATATATACCTTGAATAGGATCAAATGATTTTTCATATTTCTATTTTTCAATATTGATGGATTCGAGTAGACATAAGTAACTTTGCTTTTCATTAACTTCTGACCAAAGTGCTTAGAACAGAGGAAGGGGCGAGTAGATAGCTAGAATAATATTCTGGTCTACTTCAAAGCCAGATTGTTTTTCCTTTCAAGATGCGGATTACGGCTTGATCGACCCGATGGATCCAAATGAAATAAGGAATTTATTGAAAATGACCAAAAAACGTGCGTTCGTATTACACGTGGAATACTAAAAATAAAGTATTTGAACGTCGAAAACAGGATAGGTCAGTCGACGGCCAACCTACCATCTGCAAAGATACCACGATAGGAAGGCTCTACACCGTTCACCCCAATCAACATGAATGCTTCTTTCTACGCCTGCTTTTGTTGAATGTACCCGGTCCGACGTCCTTTGAGTATTTGAGAACTGTAAACGGTACTATGCATGACACTTACCGTAGCGCATGCCAAGCTCCAAATTTATTGGAGAATGACCAACACTAGAACATTTAATAGAAAGATTGTGTGATCTTAACAAGGATTCATTTTCACAAGTTCATAGGGCCTTTCATCTACTTTTGTTACCCAGTACTGCTTTCAATTTCAATTGAGTTTATCATTTATTCTCTGTTTGGGACTAAACAGGAAAATGATATCCCACATGCCTCTTACACTTCAATGCTCCTCTTATTGCTAAAGAGATCGAGCTTAACTTTTGCTCTTTTCTTTGTAGTTATATTGCAAAGCTGGCCCGTGACAACAAAATCATTTTATAAGCCAAGGATGGTGAATAGCTTTTTATTTTTTTTATGGCGGGATGGTTTTTATAAATTACTATTTTTTGTATTAATATTTTTATACCATTTTAATTTCAACATATTTATTAGAACTTAAACCGTCACCAGATTTTAGATTAAACTTACGATCATTTTCACTACCTATCTACAAAACATAATTGTCGAGGTTCCCTTTTAATTGCGGGTATTTCTATGTTCGCAAAGTTTACTGAAGCAACCTATTATGCACCCCTCCCCTAAAGAAAATCCTGGATCCGCCCCTGAGATCGAGCCAAAAGGTTTAAGAAAATAGATGTAGGTGTCAAAACATTTCCAAACAGTTGCCAAAAACATTCCCAAGAAATCGCGCTTTTTGGTCATCCAGCTGGGGCCAAATGAAAACTAGGATGTCTTTAAACTAGGCTTGGTGAATATCTTAGAAAATGTTTCAAGGGGGTACATAGGAGTGCTGAAGAGTGAAACTTCAAATAGAGTGTAATGAATGAGGAGCGTTCACGGCCATTTGGTTGATATGGTGCTCCATTTAATACCTGTGTGAGTAGTAGATGTCCTATGGAATTTCACTGGAATATCTCCTGTCACGGAATATCCTCTGGAACATGTAATACATGCATTTTATAAATTTCACTGGAATAATACATATAAACTGCCAATATGGTGTTGTTTTGTTTGTATAAATACGTCTTCCTTACAGTGATATCTCTCCACTACGAGTATGTACTCACCACTTTCCAAATCTTCAAAAATTATCCCTCATATGCATCTCTGATTTACCAAAGCAGACACCATCTTTTGCCACAATAACTTGAAACATTTACCAAAAGTACGGAAATTAAAAGTTCTAGTGCTCTTTTTAAGTGACCAAAAAAATTGGAGGGTACCTAGGCTCCCTCCCACGCTCATCTTTTCCCCAAAGTCACCAGATCAAAATTATGAGATAGCCATTATATTCACCACAGTCAAAAAACCTAATAAGTATGTCCTTAGGGACGACTTACTCCCCCGCAGTCCCCGTGGGAGGGGCAGCAAGTTGAAAACTTTGACCTGTGTTTACATATAGTAATGGTTACTGGGAAGTGTACAGACGTTTTCAGGGGGTTTTTTTTGTTTCTGAAGCATATTGTGGCTAAAGGTAATAATCTCTGTTCTTAGATCACATTTGATGTATTGAAGGCAGTTTTGCTTTAACAGTTGTAACAGCTTCAGGCTTTAAAAGCCAATTTCGGCCCACAAGTTAAAATGCCAAGTCCTATCCAAAACTACATGCATTTTATCAGAGGTTTGAAAGGTATCTAGTTTCAATCAGTATGTCTTATATAATTTTGTCATTCTTGAAGATGCCCATATGTCTAATCCTACTTTTAGCTATTATGTAGGAACGGATGCTTTTAAGCAGGACTTTCTTCTATTTTAGTTGCCGGATTTCACCTTTTGGCTCATTGTCTGTTTATTTTGGGATTCATTACTTAGTTTATGGCTTTTTCTTTTTGCTTAAGGTCTTAATTCTTTGATATGTCAAAGCCTAATCCTTAATCTAATTCCTTTTTAACATAGCTCCTTATATTTTGTTAATAAACTTCGTTTTTATATCAATTAAATAAAAAAACAAGTTTATTTAACTGAAAGTAAAGAGCGGCATAAAACTTAAACGAACAGAAATTATTATTAACGAACGTAAAAAAAGAAGAAAACAAAAACTAAAAATAGTTTCATACCCCAGGCAAGTAATATCCAATTACCCTGTCCAGTATTGACCCTGTTTCGCATTAATAAAATAGAACCGTTGGGATCTACCCCTTTTCTTTTCAGATAAATGGCCCCTTTCCCTTTTGATTACATTTTCATATAGTATAATTTAAAAGAACAAGCTACATTCTTGTTGCTAAGTCAGTTGTGTTCGCAATAAGTAAAAGCTTTGGTTAAATGAAATCTATTTTTGTTCAGGAACGGTTTCATGCTAAGGGGACAATGTACATTTGCGGAATTGTATAATACGATACAGTGCGTTGTAACCATTGCTCAAACACCAACAGTATTTGCCATCTTAACCTATCCAGAAACCGCAGCACTAAGGCAGAAGATTCGAAAGATAATCGACATAATATGCAAAACAACTTTGCTCCAAAATATTATTGTGTGCAGGGGCTTGAGTTGGCAAGTTTTCCTTCAAAGCAATTGTTTGATTGATGGTAATATTAAATGCCAAGACAGATCCTGATACGACCTCACTAGAGACGGCAACTCAGCCTTTATATATTTTTTTTTATTTGAAAATGATAAAATTAGTAATAAATAACTACAAGCGGTAACCCTGTCATGATTGTGATCCTTGTACTCTTGATTTTTATATAACAAAAGATCTCTTTGATTTTATATAAAATCAGTAAAAATCACCAAGGACATCAACTCAGCCCTTGTGTTATTTCTTTTGTGGTTATTTCTTATCTAGCAAAATTAATAAAATTAGCGATAAATAGGTACAAATGCCAATCCGGCCTTTAATGTCGCGTGGCAGGAAATACCGCCGGGCCGATAGGTTATACGCAGGACACGAGCCATGGGCGGGAGGGCCACAAGCCAACTGGCGAATCGACACGACGATCTAAGTTTGTTATCACCGAGAAATTGGTACCGGTGGGGCAAACCGATCGAACGCATCGAACCATGGCACCTGTCCGACTGGACAGTGTTGCCGCAAGAAAACGAGCTCAGACGAGGCAGTGTAACCGTCGTCGTGAGCCCAAAAGCTATGGATGTGTTATGCCTGCTGGCCCAACATCCAAACCCTCTCTGCACCAGTGACTTGACCAAGGAAGAAGTGCCATCAGGCCCATCATCAATCCAAAGCCCAGTAAAGCCCCGGTGGTGACATATTTTCTATTTCTCTAGTGTTCCTTTCAAAACTAACATATCAAATCCTCTCTTCTCTATGATACTTTTTTTTCTATTCTTGTTTCTAGATTACTCTACTGCCCGTTGTTATTGCAACATCTCCACCCAGGACATTCTTATTCCACCAATCCCCCCCCACCCCCACCCCACCCCTATTAATTTTTATGTAATCTGTGTGTATTCTCCTGATGAGCCCTTGTGTTGGGTTGTTGCCTCTGATTTATTTGTCTTTTTCTTTTTTTTTCATATTTGGTAAATGACGACTTATACTTACTTACGACACAACTGTCTGTCCATGGATTATTCTTTATGGTTGATTGTGTATGGCTATTTTTTTGACCTATGTTATTGTATGGATGAGTAAGGTTAAGGTCTAATTCAAGTACTGATCTATATTAATTACTAATGTAGGAAAACAGTCTTCCTTTTCTCCTTCTGTCTTTTTTGTGTGTGTCACCCATTCTTAAGATAAAGATACCTCAATTTTCACGTTTTCCAAGAATTCCAGTTTCCCCCTCCAAATCCCCTCAATGTCACCGGATCTGGTCGGGATTTAAAATGAGAGCTCTAAAGCAGAAGATCCCTCTAAATATCAAACTTAATTTCAGATCAGATCACCCATTCGTAAGTTACAAATGCCTCATATTTTCTAATTTTTCCAACTCTATCAAAGAGAGCGGCTCCGGTCTGGTTATGTCAGTCACGTATCTTGGACTTGTGCTTATTCTTCCCAGGGAATATCTAACGATTTTAAGAAAACCTGAATTAAATCACTGTATAAGAAAGGTGACAACAGTGAGTGTCGTAATTATCGAGGCATTAGTCTGGTCCCTGTAAGTAACAAAATACTCAGTAATATGATACTTTTTAGACTGAGAGATGCTGTAGACAAAGTTTTAAGAGATGAACAGCGCAGGTTTAGAAAAGGTAGAGGATGTGTCAACCAAATTTTCACTCTTAGGTTAATAATTGAGAAGTACCTTTGTTGTCAAACACCTTTGGTCCTCAGTTTTATTAGAAAAATGAGGTATTTGTAACTTACGAACGGGTGATCGGATCTCAATGAAATTTGATATTTAGAAGGATCTTGTGCTTTAGAGCTCTTATTTTAAGTTCCGACCAGATCCTGTCACATTGGGGAGAGTTGGAGGGGGAAACCGAATTTCTTGGAAAACGTGAAAAATTGGGGTATCTTTATCTTACGAATAGGTGATCTGATCTTAATGAAGCTTGATATATAGAAGGATCTCATGTCTCAGATGCTCCATTTTCGACTCGAATTGAATCTGGGGAAATAAAAAGACCTGTTTGATACTGTAGTCGTAAGAAAGGTATTATACGCAAGCGTAGACCTATGAACCATTAAGCTGAAGATTTACAATAGACCCTCTGCACTCATAGTAGCTCATAAAATTTTATGGACATAGGCAATAGCTCCACACTTGGATGTCGTTGTAGTTATTCTGTCTACCTGTAAGTGGGTATGACGATGTGTTTACTACGGCTTGAAACACAGAATTATCAAGGAGTTCATCTACCAATTTCGTCTTATCTGATGCCTGAAAGAAAAGCTCTCTTTCTTTTGTGAAACTTGTTTATAATGCTAACTAAGCCTCTTTTCTTTTTTATTATTCTCCTTCTCTTTCCTGGTTATTTTTCTCTTACTCTGTGATATATTTCTGTCCTTAACTTTTTTCCATTTTAACGACAGACTATCAGTATGTGCGATTGAGCGATAATTGCTGTTCTGTCTATTTTCATTCAGTGTAATTATGTCTTTGATCGTAGGGGATGGATGCGATCGGTTCGATAGTGACAGGCTTTGTATCATTTATAAACTGAAATCTCAGCCACACAAAAAAAACCTTGGACAAACTTTACGACACTTTTTCCGTCCCACATGTCTTCTTCTTGGTCCCTTTAAGGAGTTTTCTCACAATATCTGAGCAGAAGAAAATTAGTTCTCTATTCTTCCGTTTTTGCAAATACCTTCTGCAGTTGCCACTTTGCACTCGCAACCGGTACATTTGGGTAGATATGGCATTTTGATATTTCTTAAAAAATGGACTAGCTTGCTGACAGGTTCCGTAAGCGTCGAGATAATATTGTCGACTTTCCACTTAAGTATACGGCATGTGCAATTTACGTCAATGAAGGCGTTTCGAGAAACTACCAGAGCAACGCGATACCAGACTTGCTGCTGAAAGAGAAAGTAAAAAAGGAAGGCGTGTCGAGGAATCACAAGAGCAACGTAAAAACAGGTTTGTGGCTTCAAGAGAAAATTCCAGATTAGGAATGTGGAATTTACATCAACGAAGGCGTGTCGAGGAACTACCAGAGCAAGGCGAAAACAGACTTGCTGCTGAAAGAGAAAGTAAAAAAAGAAGGCGTGCCTAAGAATCACAAGAACAGCTAATCTTTGTCCATCTCAATTGCCCTTGTTTCAAAAGCAGTCGTTGTTAAAACACTGGGGACAAAAGTCAAACCTTAGGATAAAGTTCAGGGAGTTAGTTTTATTGGATAAACGTCTATAATAACGGTTCATTTAATGGGGCTGTTCAGGGACGAATCGTATTTTGCAGACAATTATGACCTTTCTGACTAGGTGGCTATATAAATACCCTTTCAACAACAATAAGAACCTCCGAACGATAAAATTTGGGCACTGTTTGGGGTAAAATTACTATTATATGAATTAGAAACAGCTTTTACTCTGGTTGGAGTTAAATTTTAATAAGATGTAGTCTCTAGTCTAGGAGAATACAAAAGTCAGAAAGAATCTGAAGAAAAATTGAGAGGTATTGGGAAGAAACCAAAGCCTTACAGGCTCAAAAACTTCTGCTAAAAGAAAAATTCTAAAAGAATGTTACGACAATAGCAATTGTCATACTTGTAAGCAGGTTTGAGTAGTGAACCAGTCGTCTTTTTGTTTGGAAATTTGGGTGAAATTTGCTATATAACATCAAGCCAGTCCCTCACAAAATAGTAATTTTGCAAACATGGTTGACGGTTCAAAGAGATTAATATATCACAAAAGTCTGAAGTACTAATGGAATTAACATATATAGAAATATAAAAACTGTCCGCTTAGCTGTATAAATAATTATGCCTTTAAGACACTAATATGCTGAGCAAATTAGTGTTATAAACTAAATTAACTATAAATTTATTTTGTTTATTTATTTTATTTATAAACTAATTAAATTCTATTTAATTTATAAACTAAATATGTTAACTTAGCACTGCAATCTACGGGGAAGTAAATAAAAGCTGGATTTTCAGCATTATTTGAAAGAAGGAGAAATTAAACAAAGTTTAATAATGAGCTTTTTAACTGAAAGTAAGGAGCAACATTCAATCTTAAAACAAACAAACTTACTGCACATATGAGGGTGTTTTTGTCCTCCTCAATACCTTGCTCTTTACGCTAAAGTATTTTTAGTAATTTCAAAAGAGCTATTTATTCTAATTAAACGATCTTTGTTCTCCAGGGGCCACTCCTATGGCGTTACAATAAGAAAACAATGAAAAATGCTTTTAGAATATTCAAGTTAAAAGTGATTAGATGGTGACTTGGTTTAAGCCTTAAATTGGTTATTTATACAACTTGTATTTTGATATTATAGCTTCATTTGGTAATCTCCTTGTCGTTTCTTTTGTTACCAGTTATTTCTTGTACGTCATTAGCATTTCCGCTTGAAACACTTGTGTCTCCTGTATAGCAGTCCTCTTTGTGCTAGTATTTGATTGATTTTAACGGAATTCAGGCGAGTGTTACATTGGATTCTTCTTGCGACTATGCGTTTTATTTAGGCCGACGCTGGCATGAGCGTACATGGCGGCCTCCGTTTGATTTTCCTTACAGATTTTCAGCACCCGGTCAATATATTCCGGCAGCACTTCCGTAGGAATGGCCGCGTCTTCCACAAAAGAAATCGGTTTTTTATTGCCTTTCATGCCTAGCATCAATCCCAACCCCTTTTTGCGAATAACCCAAACGTCGTCGTAATCGCCGCCCTCCGGAAATATAGGATAAGCATAACCGAGGCCTAAGCGCTTCAATTCTTCGACCATTTGCCGAGGACGTTCCAGTGGGTGATGTTGATTTCTTATTTGAATAAGTCAAATAAGGCTAGTACATATACAGAAATTCTGATATAAGTACAGTCATAATCGCGCTCTAAAACAGAAGAAGTCGGTTGTAACACTCAACAGTCAAAAAATCGCTCCGAGGCACTGTTGAAGAGCGGATAAATCTTGAAGAACCAGAGCACTCCAGTTTGTTCTTTGAGTCCCTTTGTTTGTTTGTGGATCGTTCCGCACGAACAAAAACGGACGTCAACACACATATTTAAGGAAGGGTTCATTTCGAGCTGTGCAAAGCAAGTTCCAAGATGAAGGGGAGGGGGCTTCGGAGACAAGCTCCCTTCCCCTTTGTGTGCCTCCTTGAATTTCCAAGATAATGTTGGATCGAAAAATGAGGTTTACTTCAAGAAACCCTGACACAGTGGTCAACGGACGGAACTGTCATAAATAGATCTTAAAAATTTGGCTCTCTTTCTTAGGGTAGATGGCATCTCATACCGCCCAGTATATTTGAATAATAAAAGTCCAAACAAAGTCAACAGAGTATGAAAGCAAATGATTATTTAGCTCCTAAACATAAGAAGATCTACTACCAGAATTTAACTCCTGTTCTTTGTGTTTAAGCCAAGGGTCTTCTATTTTCAAAGCCTCGGAAATATATTCAGGCTCATTTAGGAGTATTTATATTAAACAGTATATTTTTTTTAGTTAAAACATTTGAAAGGTAACAGGTAAATAAAGCACATGTAATTCCCCGCCGGCAATGTTTTTGCATTCCAATCACAGCTTAGATACCAATATACAGTTATGAAAACTCGATTTATTTTTGAGACACGGTGCGTGGTAGTTTTCGTTAAGATTTTATGACTTTTAGGGGTGTTTTCTCCCTATTTACTAAAATAAGGCAAATTTTTTCGGGTTTTTAACTTTTGATTGGTAAGACTAAACTTGATTAAACTCACATATTTGAAAATCAGCATTAAATGATGTAGCTATTGGTATCAAAACTCCGTTTTTTAGAGTTTTGGTTACTTTTGAGCCGGGTCTCTTCTTACTACAGTTCGTTACCACGAACTGTTTAATAAATATACCTAAGATTGGTCCAGGCATAAAAAGTATTTTTACTTGTGAATGTGTTGTACAAGGCAATAAATCTCCTGGAAGTAAACGTTTTGGTAAACTTTATTGAGAAGAAAATGTTTATGGTAAATTGGATGGATGTCAGTGTTTTTATCTTTCATGGCATAAACACCGCTCATAGAGTTAATAAAGGTGTATCGTACTTTGAATATTGGTGACTGGCAAAAAATTTGTTACGAAAGTAATTGTTCTCTAATTTAATCATGGAAATGTTTTGCGTCTTTGAATGGGAAATTGGTTTTCTATGCGAAAAAGATGTATATCAAGTTGGAGTGGTATACAGTTGTGTACGTCGAACAGAGAGCGAGACAAGAGTGTTACTTTCAGACACGTTACTCTCACAATGACAGTAGTTGCAGTGAAAGTGAAAAATCGTAGGGAGCCAATATCGTATCTCTACATACTTGAAGTAAGAAAGTAAATGTTCTGTTAAACCTTTATAAACTTAGGTAAGAAACATATGAAGTACAGCGTGTACAGGCGCTGAGAACACCAGAAAAGCCCTGGAAATGGAAAATGAGCCCTAGAAACTCCTTGAAAGTCTCGGCTGAACAGTTAGAACGCATAAGGCAACTGAAGAATTAAGCACTATGTTTAAAGATATGCTGGACACTATTAAAGAAGAGATCGACGTTGTATTCGAACGCGACCCCGCAGCCCGTTCCGTATTGGAAACCATCTTCACCTGCCCAGGCTTCCAGGCCATCTTGATGCATCGCTTCAATCACTTTCTCTGGCAAAAAAAGTTTTATCTCCTGGCCCGTATGTTTGCCCACTTTACACGATTTATAACAGGTATTGAGATCCATCCGGGCGCCCAGATCGGTCTGGGGAAGACAAACCAAAAAACCAAAAAAAAAAAAAACACAAAAACAAATAAACCTTCTTGGTTTATTTTTGCCTTCTGGCAAAAAATACAAAGTTCCATATTTTTGTAGATAGGAGTTTGAAACTTCTACAATAGAGTTCTCTGATACGCTGAATCTGGTGGTGTGATTTTTGTTAATATTCTACGACTTTTAGGGGGTATTTCCCCCTATTTACTAAAATAAGGCAAATTTCATCAGGTTCGTAACTTTTGACGGGTAAGACTAAAGTTGATGAAACTTCTTAACTTCTAGTTTAATGGTTTGGGATTTTATCTGCAAATTATTTTTGAGTTTTTATCCGAAGTTCTTGTAGTTGTTTGTCTTGTACAATCGCAGGGGCATTCATCATCAGATCTGCAGCTTTGATGGTTTTGGGAAAAGCGATAACATCGCGGATGTTGTCGGTATTGCAAAGGATCATCATAAGACGATCAAATCCAAAGGCAATACCAAGGTGTGGCGGGGTGCCAAACTTAAGTGCGTCGACAAAGAAGCCGAATTTTTGCTCAATGTCACTCTCCATGGAGGTGTTAAAAATGTGGGTGAGGGGTGATACAATTTCTGGTGCTAGTAGCTAAATCCACAAAGCTTCAATTCTGTCTGGTACTAATGATTTGTTTGGTCCTATGCTATCTAGTAGTTTCCGTACTTCAGATTCAGTACTTTTTAAGTTACTTGCTACATTGTTTTGGTGTTAAAATTTTTTAATGTTGAGGACATTGAAAATTTTGATTGTTTGGTTATAATCATTCTTGTTAATTTAGCCTTTGTTCCTCCTGTGTCACTGTGGTTGCTTATTATTTAATCTTATAACCACCATATTTGAAAAACTCATTTACTCTGTTCTCTCAACCTCTTATTTCTCTCAAAATTCATTAAGCTCCATAATACAAATCCATTTTTAGACAGGGAAAATTTTGCAGTTACCATATTAGAAACTTTTCTAAATATCGTAGGACGAGCCCTATATCACTAATTTCTATATGGCAATCTATGAAACAGGTCGTGATGACGATCTGTGAGTAAGGAGCGACTTAGCTCAGTCGCAACCGAAACTAAAAAAAAAAATTGAATTTTGGGATCTAGATCGCTGCCTGCCTTTGCGCGAACCCGGAAGGTTCGCCATCGACCGTCTTCGTGGCGAAGCATCCCCTTGGAGTCCCTGCGCTACCCGTCCGGTGTTTCTCTCTAGCCGTCGTGGTGATTCACGGCAAGGAGCAAGTCCGGATGGTTCACGCAGCCCAGGATTGGATCGTGCGCAAGCGCGATGGACGCATCGTTCCCTTTGACATCGCACGCATTCAAGACGCACTTGCGCGGGCGTTTCGTGCAGAACAGAACGTTTCTCCGGGGGATCCGACTAAATTTGATGAGACTTATATATTTAAAATCAGCATAAAAATCCAATATTTTTAATGTATCTCTTAGTATCAAAATTCCGTTTTTTTAGAGTTTTGTTTACTATTGAGCAGGGTCACTCCTTGCTACAGTTCGCTACCATGAACTGTTTGATAGAAGTCCAGTGAGAAATAGAAGCGAACGTCAATCTTAAGCCCCTGTGACAAATATAGTGATAATAGAAGCTTCTAAAGTGGTCGGATTTGAAATCTTAGACACAGAGGTTTATACTCAAGGTGGCCGATCTAGATGACAATATTTCTTTGATTCTCTCAATTTTCCTTTTTGTGAAATCATTAAATTAGTGTTTGGAATTATTTATGAATGTGTTCTTCCAAAGCTCGCAGTCTGTAAAAGAGTTTGCCGTTGATACAAATGGCAAGAGCCAACGTCAAGAGTGACGTTGAGCCAAAGTAAGAGCTACGTCAAAGTTGGCAGATGTAGCGTTAGTGTAACTGGTAACGCTTTAACACATATATATTAACTCTTTAACGCTTTATTTTGTTTTCCAAATTTAATGGATCAGCGCGTGTATGACAACCGGGTCTATGATTACAGCGTTGTGGATAACAGCGTCGACGATAACAGCGTGACCAAGGTCGTAGAGAAGACGGTCGACAAGAGCACGATCGACAACAGCGTGACCAAGGTCGTCGAACATTACGGCGAGCACACCACCGTCAAGGGCGATCTCGTCAAGGGCGACAAGATCGTGCATGGCCCGGACAAGATCGAAGTCACCGCGACCGCCGACGCCAGCGCGACGGCCTCCGCGTCGGGCGGCAAGGGCAAGGGCAAGGTAACCTGCCGTCTCGATTGCGAAAAGAGAGGCGTCATGAGCATTCGTTTGTCACTTCTCGCCCGCTACATCGGCCTCGTCTGCCGGATCTTTGCAGTGACACCGGACAGCTTCGCCAGGGGCCGCCGCGGCAACCTGCCGCCACCCCAGGGCGCCGACCAGCCGGTATCCTTTGTCTGAGGTCACGGGCGCCCGAGGTTACTAGCGCGTGCGGCCAAAGGGCTTCACGCGACCACCCACGCCTAGAAAGATCGGCTTGCTCCCACGACGCAAAATAGCGCCGCTTCCCAATTCACTTTTAGTAGTGTGTTGATGTGTGTGATTTTCATTCTGGTCGTGCGAATGACTGTCTCCGCAAGAAAATTGGAAAAGGGAGAGTGAAAGAAGAATTACAATGAATTTATATTGATTGATCATGAAATTGTTTCTTTAAAGATTAAGATAATTGATTTGAACAGCCGTCCGGTTATATTCTTGAAGGTTGTTAAGATATTGCAACTGAAGTTGGAAAGCTTGATCAAGCGCCTGGACAAATTCGATATACCCGATTTCTCCGGCATTGTTCGACACCATCTTCCTATTTTTGCCACATTCTAAAATGTGATAAAAATCCTAAATAACATGATTTTAGCACAAAAGTTAATTAGGACTAAAACGTTAGGAAAGAACTGCAGAAGGTACCGTATATTCTTTTTTAAGGGAAATAAATTAATTATTACATCAAACATGATAAAGCCGACTTAGAACGTAATTAACAAAACGATATTATATGAGCTTTCCACTCACACTCATATAAAATATTAAAAGCGATCATGTTTGTTTGCAATCTTGCTAGTTCTCTTTCCGATCGTTTTCGCGAGCATATCGCGGTCCTCCAGACGACGCAATAGGGCAAGTGCAACCTCTCCTGAAACGACAACAACAACAACAAAACGAGTGAGGTCACAGCCCGTCCTCTGTTTTCCTGAATGCGCAGCCGACCACTCACCGTACATTGCTCCTTCACTGACATGCCCAACTTTCCCAGAGCAAAGAAGGCCACCGTAGGTAGCAAATGCAGGTGCCGAGTATTTGCAGATACCTTCGTCATCCAGTCCAGGGGAAGTGATTGAGGTGAGTCGGTAACTTTTGATGGGTATAACTGAACTTGATGAATCTTATTTTCTTTAAAATCAGCATAAAATTACGATTCTTTTGATATAACTATTGGTATCGAAATTCCGTTTTTTAGGGTTTCAGTTACTATTGAGCCGGGTCGCTCCTTACTACAGTTCGTTACCTCAAAATGTTTGATAAATTTTCTGTCTTTATAATAAAAGCCTACAATCATAAAAGGTATCTTTACGTCTTCCTGGTGTACTGTGATAGAGATTAATTTGTTGATATGGCTTTTATATCTTTAAACTACAACGAAGCCATCGCCTTTGCACTTTATACAGCATATATCTGCAATATTTGTTCAAATAACTGCCTTGTAATATTTCCAAAAATTTGTTGAATTTTGAAAATTAACATTTTACTGAAAACACAAAATCAACGCAACAAAATATGAATAGGAGCAGCAGAAAAGTCCTTAAGTACCCAACAGGTAAAAAATCCACTTATAGCACCCTCCATTTTCCTCCATGCCCTAAGTGAGAGATGTATGTTTTTCCATCGAAATAGTAACCATATTGATTTTCGCGAGCGACGACGTGCAGACGTTCGCGTCGAGCATCGAGCTGCTCGAGAACATCCTGCGCTCGCCGCTGCGCGAGGCGGTGGTGGGGCTCGTCGATCGCATCGACGCGGACGCCCGGCTGAGTGCCGCGGGCAGCTACTACGCCCCGCGTGACTTGGACTACGAGGCGCTGCTCGAGCAGATGCTGGCGTCGGGTAGCAAGGTGCTGCGCGCCGCGGCCGCGCACCACATCGGCGAGCTTCGGCTCTCGTCGCTCGAGGAGGCGCTCGCGCCGCTCGCCCCTTGCCCCTTCTGAATTGCCTTGGAAGAATAACACATTGATGGCACACATCATTTACTTGCGCACAACTATAGTACTACCTCTGTAACTAAGTCTTAGAAGAATAAAAGAATTCCTACAAAATGTATAACCGTTGAAAGCAAGATAACTATGAGAATAATAAATACCTTTTACCCTATTGATCTGATTTTAAATTCCAGAAAAATTAGTATTCAAGTCATATCACCGACAGCCACAGCCAAAAGTTGAAAGCAGCTTATGACGGAATTGTAACATAGCTCTTGCGCCGCTCATGTCGATGAACAGGGGCTCCAGCCCCTGCTCCAGCACCCGGTCGCCGACGAACAGAAACCCGGATCCGCGCGGGCCGCGCAAAAACTTGCGTGACGTTGCCGAGAGGAAATCGCATTGAATATCTTTCACGGCCAGCGGCATTTGCCCAAGCGACTGGCAGGCGTCCACCATGAACAATATGTCGCGGCTGCGGCAGGCCGCGCCGATAGCATGAATATCCTGCGCCAATCCGCTGTTCGTGGGTACGTGAGTGACGCATACAAGCTGGCCAGATTCGCCGAGTCCGCGAAGCGGTCCAGGCTGGCGATACCGAAAAAGCGCAAGCTGAATTCCGAGTTGCCGCCAAGCGACTGGATCGAGCGGCTGGAAAAAATTTGATCCACAAAAACGCCGCGGCACGAACCAAGAGCCGCCTGAGCAAATTGATCAAAACGTCGGCCAAATAGTCGTGGGCTGGCCGCTCACGGCGTTCGGTTCGTAGCTCGGCTGTCGCGGCCGAGCTATTGTTGTTTGCACGCGACGTAAAATTCAAAATCGCGCTAGTTCTTTAATGAGAGTTACAAGTTCTTTTTATCGACCCAGTAGTGCTAGAATGTCGCAAGAGGGCTCATTTTAATGAAAGTTAGAAGTTTAAGTGCTCTTTTTAAGTGACCGAAAAAATTGGAGGGTAACTAGGCCACCTCCAACACTTTTTTCCCCAAAGTTACCAGATCAAATTTTGAAAAATCTCGAAAAATCTAATAACTATGCCTTTGAGAACGACTTAAAACACCACAGTCCCCGGGGGAAGGGCTTTAAGTTATGAACTTAGCCCATTATTTACATACCAGTCAGTTTCCCAACGCGTGGACCAGGACAAAGTCGCTCAGTATCGACTCGCAAGGTTTCTATTTCTTCTTCATTTTTTAAATAAATTCTGTTTTTAAACTTATAGACTGATACAAAAAAAAATAGTTGGCATACACATAATATGCTCATTTGTCTAACTTTTTGAAACAGAACAGAACCTTGCATGTAATATTGTATCCTGTAAAGCAAATACTTATCGCAAACAACTCGCTGATGCGTTGCATCTTCTGAGGCTGGTAAAATTATTAGTCTTCACTAAAAAGGAAAAACTAAAAAAAAACTAAAAAAAACTAAAAAAAGGTAAACACTACAAAAAAACTAAAAAGAAAAAAGTAAAAACTAATAAAAAACTAAAAAAACTAAAAAAGAAAAAAAAATAAAAAAGGAAAAAAACAGAAAAATAAAGGAGAAAAACATAAAAATAAGTTGTATGTGCGTTATGTCAGTCTGTCTGTCTGTCCGCATATTACGTCTGAATTATGAATTATTTCATCAAATACCAATTCAAAAACGAATGTATTCAAGCTTGAAGTAGCTTTGCAATCACATCTTGGGGGTGAGTGTTGATATCACGCAACGTGTGCTTGCCGAGGAACGGGAAAAGGAACTGCTCGAGCAACTGCATCGCTACGAGCGACTTGACTCCCTGGGCGTGATGGCCGGGGGCATCGCGCACGATTTGAACAATATCCTCGGCCCTCTGGTGGGCTATCCGGAACTGATCCGCGAGGAGATGAAGGACGAACGGATGACCCCGTATCTCGACGAGATGGAGCGCTCCACAGACCGTGCCATCTCGTTAATTGGCGACCTGCTATTACCTACGCCGTTGACGTCGGTGAAGTAAAATTGAAGTCCGGTAAGATTTTCGCCTTGGATTGACGGAAAGACGTAATAATCGCAGACGCTTATGTCTGAAATGGCTTCCAGAACAGGTTGATCGTTTACGTTTAAATTTACAGAGTCGGTAAAAGCGCAGTATCTGGGATCGGGATGGAAATAAATAACGGCCTTTTGGCCGGCGAAAGCGCCGGGGTCAAAAAACGTACCGCTTACGCCCGAGCCAGACCAGGCGCCGGGGATAGCCGGATCTTCCAGTGATCGTCGCCGCCTCGATGGACGAGGTTCCGGCGCTGGTCGACCGGCTGGCTCCGGAGCATCTCGAACTGGCCGTCGCCGATCCCGACGCCCTGTCCCGCCGCATCCGCCATGCGGGTGCGATCTTCCTCGGCCGCTTCACGCCGGAGGCGGTTGGCGATTACGTCGCTGGGCCGAACCACGTCCTGCCGACGGCGCGGACCGCGCGGTTCTCTTCGGGCTTGGGCGTACTCGACTTCATGAAGCGGACGACCACCGTGGCGGCCGACGCCGATGGGCTCGATGCATACGTTTCGCGGAGAGAAAAATCCAGACCCAAAAAGTTACAAAGACAAAAATCAGCACGCAAAAATATACATGAGAAAAAATCAGTTTCACGAGGAGTAAAATCAATTTACAAGTTTCAAGTAGAGAAGCAATTTACAAGTTTCACAAAAATCAGCATACGACAAGTTCAAATAAAAACAACGTTCATTTTTACGGTTATAAGTTTAATTTTGATGGAAACAGATTAAAAACCATTAGGTGTGATAATGTGCACCAGAAGGGTGTCATCAGGATTAAAGTTATTTTCTGAATTTCGTGAAGGCTTACATTTCCTGGTATTCTTTCAAGGTGTTTTTCTGTCCCTTTTTTTTATCATTCCCAAAGCTCCGATTACCACAAGCACTATAGTAGTCTTCATGTTCTATAATTTATTAATTTCAATCTCCAAGTCTTAGTTCCTTTAAGGATATGTTACGATCAGATGGAACAGCCATATCAATTAAAAGCCAGGTTTGGTCTCTCCTATTTTTAATAACAATATCAGGCCTGTTTGCTCTTATGGCTCTGTTGGTGATTTGATATTTAATTTTCTTGTGCCCTTTTTTGGAGTCGAAAGTCATTGGACGACACCCAACCCCTAAAGCCGTAATTTTCAAAGGCATTCAATCAAAATTTTTAGACAAACATTTTTAAAATAGTCGAAATGTCCAATAGATATGCCACCGGGGACGACATGACCCCCAAACACCCTGGGGAAAGGGTTGTAAAAAATGCAAACTGGTATTTGCTTTAAATATATCCTTATAATGGGATAAAATAGTGCTTGTGCAATGTCTAAGGAACGGCTAGGGGCATCTGAGACATAAGATTCTTCAATATATCAAGTTTCATTTAGATAACCCATTCGTAAGATACCTCGATTTTCATGTTTTCCAAGAATTCCGGTTTCCCCCTCAAACTCCCTTCAATGTCAACGGATCTGGTCGGGATTTAAAAGAAGAGTTCTAAAACACAAGATCCTTCTAGATATAAAATTTCATTAAGATCTGATCACCCGTTCGTAAGTTAAAAATGCTTCATTTTTTTCTAGATTTTCCGACATCCCCCCCCCACCAAAGAGAGCAGATCTTGTCGAGAAGGCGATCATCAGCGTCACCGTGGTGATGATGGTGATCAACTGCATGTAGGACAATTGCGTCGTGATAGGCCCGTTCTCGGTGACACCTTCCATCACCGTGATGCCGCCGGAGATTATCGGCTGCAGCGGCTTGACCCGCGCACCCTGCGTGATCTGGACGAAGTTCTGCAGCACGATCGACATGCCGATTGCCGTGATCAGCGGCGCCAGGCGGAACGAGCCGCGCAGCGGGCGGTAGGCAAGCCGTTCGACTGTCCAGCCCCAGGCGGCGGTGGACGTAGAACGTGGCACATCACTTAATACTGAATAATAGTCGTTTAATATTTGCGGCTGGCTTATGATACAATTCTGGGGAGTTTCTATGGTGTAAAAAGGTTCCATTTTGAGACAAATTTTACATCTCCAAAAGATGTATGTTTTCAGGAGGTTGTACTTCAGATTAAGCATCGGCACTGTTTCTGTTTTTGAGAAAAACAGAAACAGAAAAAAAACAGTTAGAAAAAAACAGAAACAGGTCAAACAAAAACAGGTGACCTGTTTCTGTAATCTTTTCTCCCCATTTCCACAAAAGCCAACTTGGAGGCGAAAATCTTCATTTCGTAATAACAAGAAGGAGAAATTCAAAATCCTAACTTCTTTAGGCTATCGAAATGATATTCAGGATTGTGATGTCACAATGGGGTTGAATAGTAAAATTTCACTTCTTTTCACCGTCAAAAATTGGTTTCCGAGTCTTGCTACTTGTTTCGAGGCACTGAGGCGAATAAATTGATATCATTACTTTTTTTGGTTGTCTGTTTTGGTTTTTTGGGGTTTTTTTTGCAAATCAGGGTGGCATCACTTTTGTAAACATTTGTTTACCCTTAAATTAAATCAATAAAAAAAAATGAGAATCAATAAACACATGGGAAATATATAAGTTAATACGGCTATATATTTGTGTAAGGTTACCTTACTTTAAATTACATTAAATCACATCTTCTGGTGATTAAGGTTGAAGAACATGTAGATGTTGCCAGATAATGTTGACTCAATATTCATGTCATAATTCATGAGTTGATCATCACTATTTACATATATACAAGACAGTTTGGTTTCATATTGGTGTCACTAGGTGCTTATCAAACAATATTTTCGTCATTTTGTTTCCGGATGAATTGGTTCATCTTAGAACTTAATTTGTTCCATTTGTCACTAGAAAACGCTTTCTAAAATCTTAGAAGTCTTAATATACCAGTTTCTTTGAACTCGTTCTACTAAAGATATTGAATGCCTGCTCATCCAAAAAAGACATTATAATCCTCATCTCTAAAACTGCCAGCTAACTTCCAGATTTCAGTTTTCCAGTTCCGAAAATTCACTTAGGAAAATCTTCTAATTCCTAATTTATCTATTTATATACATTGCAGATAATCCTAATTCGGATGATTTCATGAATTTTGTTTTAATTTTTTCCGAAAAAAGATAATGAGTGAAAAAATATCACTAAGGAATCGATTTATACAGACTATTTCAACAATTGATAAAGAAATGACTTGGTATTTTGATTCTCATATACATTTGTCTGATCCTGAATATCTTTCTGATATGGATTTTTTATTACGTCAAATGGAATATTTGAAAATTAAAGCATGTTGTGTATCAATGGATTACAATAATTCATTACAGACTTTGTAAAAAAAAGAACTGTACGGAAAAAACCTCTGTGATATTGGCATTTAATGTAAAACTTCAAGTTTGATCTTCCAAAGGTGTATGTATCCTATTAAAGCATTTTCTTCTTATGATAGAATAGGTACAGATATCAGGGTCAATGTTTAAACTGTGGTTTCCAATGCGGGGTGAAAGTCCAATTGGTGGGCATGGTAATATTTTGAAAGGGCATGGGTAGGACGTGTATCCTTCGCTTGATTATATTTCAGAGCCGTAATTTTGGAGAAAATAATTTTTTGTGTAGTATAGAATAATCGAGAATTTGGATCATGAAGATCAGATAGGACGATAACCGGTTCGTTCACAATGCATAGTGATAGAATATAGTTTCTCACCATGGTTGTTCTAATTAAGATTTGTAATTTGCCAAGGATCGAAGAACATGCAATTATAATTTTCCAGGATAAGGAGTTGTTGCCAAAAAAAACTGTGCGTCAATGGACACACCATGACTTTGTACTATTACGAGAGGCAGCATCTTTGGAAGTGTAACCTAACCTTTATTAGCATTAATCAAACTTGCAGCAAATTACTCAGTAATATGATACTTTTTATACTGAAAAATGATATAGAAGAAGTTTTAAGACAAGGACTGTGCGATTTTAGGAAAGGTAGAGGATTCGTCGACCAAAGACTAGAGTCTCCTGTCTCTAGAGTTCTTATGTGGACCAGCAAACTGAGAGCATTTATCTGGATTAATGCAGTTAGCAGAAGTGGGGCCAAATGCTTTGCATCTATAGCACTGAGGGGGCAGGAACTTGTATTCTGCAACGGGAAGCCACTCATAGCCAATATTCAGAGCAGGCTCCTTGATTCCATAAGCGCCTGAAACGAAGTCGATATTTGTATCGTGAAGCCGCGCGATTTTTAAATCGGGCGAATTCTCTACCGTAATCGGTAGATGAATCTTTTTGCCAATTTGAAAACTTTGACAAATCATGTCCCAGGTTTGAACTTCTTTTTCTAAAGACATGAAAAACAAAATCTTTTTAGCTTTTTTAAACTCGTTTGAGGAAAATAGATTTTCCTTTATTAACGAACTTTTTTTTATCAAATCGTTATGACTCAATGAATTTCTGATGGTTTCCAATCTGGAATGCTCATATAAGGTCATCTGCCTAGTCGTTGATTAAAACCCCCTATCACTATAGCTCAACAACAACAACAAAAAAATTAAAAATCTAGAGTAAACCACATGTAAGTTTGCCACGATGAAAAAAAAGGAAATTCAGCGACCCACCCAGCCGTGGAAGTAAAGTAAGTAAAAGTAAGTAAGTATGACAACCTTAAACCCTCAAGGTCGGAACCGGTGGTGCTAATCTCCGTTTCTTTGTCCTTCAGCCAGGAATGCAATGGGGGGCAGTCCTGGGAAACAGGGGAAATATTTTTGACGTAAAGAGCACAAGAATTTGTCACTTTACGCTTATGAAATTCCACGTAAATACACTTTAAAAGTGATTTTAAAAGTTATTTCTTTTGAAATTGATGCATAAAAGATTTCTGAATCTTTAAAAAAGAATCATTCAGAGAGATCTCTAAAATTGATTTCTTTAGAAGTGGTGCAAGACCGAAGAGGTTTGATGCTTTCTAAAGGCTTGAAAAACGTACTTGGCGAAAAACATGATTCAAGATTTTTTCCTTTTCCAAATACTGGGATAAAAGATTCTGTTTTTAATTTAAATATCCCTCTAAATTGATCTTAAAAACGCCAGCTAAAATTAATTTTGGGCTCCAAATTTTATTCAAGCGCCCAGATGGGTTTCATGAGCTTGAAACAATACTTCAAATGGTTGGCTTATTTGATGAAATGGAGTTGCTTCCGGGTGATGGAGAAATAAAATTAAGATGTAGTAAGCCAGGAATTCCTGAAGATGAAAATAATCTGGTTTTTAAAGCGGCGAAGATATTAAAAGAGAAGTTTGCTTCCCTTTGTTTCCTTTCCTTGTTTATACGAGATATTCTAAAATGCAAAATAAATAGATAAGGATCATGCTGATAACTCATGTATGAAATAGAAAAAGACGTAAGGTATAAATGAAGTAGAAACTGATAGGACGTTAGTCAAATTGTTGTTGCTGAATCTTGGTTACTGTCACATTCTGTGACACCAATCGTAATCATGATGCTGGGAACTATGTACCTATGAAAGGAATGAAATGTCTCAACAACCCATCACTGTGCAATCTATGTTTACTAGTCGTTTATATGAAATTCTATTCAAATAACTTATGGGCTTCAAACGTGCTTGGTATACAAAGGGTTTTGAAAGCATGGCTAGATGCCCTCTAGTTAATTTTGGCACTTTAAAATGCCAATTTATGTTAGAATTTGTAATAAAAGTAATCTTTATGGTTCTACAATCATCCATTCAATGTGATGAGACCAAAATAATATGTGGCTGAAATATAGGTGTTTATGAAGTCTCTTCTGATGTGTGGATCATAATATACAATTGCTCAAAAAAGTACCCGAATCTACCCTGTTATGGAACAGTAAGTATAAATGAAAATCTTAAGAAATTAAATAAAAAAAAAGGAATGTTCTTTTTGCAAGCATGTGAGAACAGAAGGTCTGAGTGAGCGGAAGGAGGCGATAAATGGTGGTGGCGTCGGGCTATCTTTGTAAACGCCGAAGGTTCGAGCTACCATACAGTGCGTGAAGATGAATTGAGAGGGACATTCACTTCCCTTGGGCTGTAGCTTGGACCTTTAGCCCTTTATCCCTGGGCATTTTCCGCAAATAAGTAATTTGACAGAAATGTTAAAATAGGAGACCCTTCTGCATGAAAAATCAGGTCTATTGTAGACTGTGTGTCATCTTTCAATTTCTTTTTCTTTTTTTTCAGTGTGTGTCTTTCCCTTGTTATTTTTTATTCTAGTAAAAAAAACGCTTTTTTTCTAACGTTTTTCTTTTTTGATTCATTTCATCTTATTTGTCTTTACTTATATGTTCTTGTCAATTTTTAAGAATGCTTTTTTTGTGTGCGTGTGTCTTCTTTCTTATGTTTTTGCTTGAAAATTTATTGGCATCACCTATCCCTAGAAAGCCGCAGATGGATGCGACCCGGTGCAGGGAATGCAATCCAAAAAGCGTGTAAACCAAAGATGCAGCTCCGCCTTGGGAAAACCCCCACAGGCAGGTTCTTAACGCAGAACCCGGTATTTTTTCTGAAAATTGCCGATGCCCTTCATCGATGATTTGCATCGTGAATTTAATAAATTCGGTAACGGACTGTTTCTGCTTTGGGCCATCTACCCACCAGCTCCACAACCCTTCCCCCGCATCCACCGGTCCTTCGGGGTAAACCATCAGTGCATTTTGGTTAGAGGTTTCAAATACCAAAAACATGCAAACTCTTCAATTGAGTGCAGCTGCCCAGTTGCTCAGTTGCTTAAGGCCGTGAATGGCTAGACAGCTACTCTAGCGGTAGCCCTGCGCTATATACATGCCAACAACATATTCCTTTTTTGACATGGGATACCATCTAACCCATGTTTGCTGCTTAAAGCACGGATGCTTAAGGCCGTGAATGCTTAGACTGTTGCCCCAGCGGTAGCCAAGCGCTATACACAAACCAAAGTTCTGCGAATAGTTAGATTAACACCCATGCCTGAAACTCCCTCACCCGCCCCCGAGAAGGGCCGCAAGAACCGCTCACTGGGCGCGTTCCTCCTGTTCCTGACCGTCCTGGTCGCGATCTTGATCACCGTTGGCGGCGACAAGTTCCACTCGTACCAGGAGCTGACCCAGGAGCAGTACCAGTGGTACCTGCACCAGGGCCGCATCGACTCGCAGGTCATGCGGGGCGAGAATCTGATCGAGGGCACCTTCACCTCGCCGGTGAACGAGAAGACGCACTTCAAGGTGCAATTCGCAGGCCTTGTCCCGTGCCGCCGCCAGCGGCGCCCGCAAAGCGGGCTGGATATTGCTGCGGCTGCCGCATGAAATTAAACAGATTTTCCCGGACTGGCTGGAAGCCCACTACCCACAGCGAGCGGGCCACATAATGAGTCTGCTGCGCCAGGCCGGCGGCGGTGCCGAATATGATGCCCGCTTCGGCGTTCGCCAACGTGGCCGCGGCCCCTATGCCGCAATGATCGACAGGCGTTTCAAGACCGCCTGCCGGCGCCTGGAATTGAATTTGAAACGGCAGCGCGTAACATTAATGTTTTTCGGGTTTAACTATATGTTAGTTATTTTTTTATTCAAGTGGGCCCCAAGGTAGGTTATTTCCATCAGTGCAGTCCAGCAAATATAAACGGTTGGGTGCAATTGTGCTAAGTTATTCTTACCTGCCTGGCGTCTTCTTACCAGTAATTAAGAAGAGGGTCAAGCCATTTTGTGTAGTTCAATTCAATTCAATTTTTCAATTCAATTCGTTTATTAACAAAAAAAAAAACAAATCACACACTATAAACTAACTACACCCTAAGAGAGCACTCTGGAGACTATGATAAATTTGCTTTTTTGGTCGTCAAATGGACAAAAAGGGAGCATGTTAGTTTCCTCATGATGACGTCATGATGACGTCATAAACACCTTGATTTAGTTGGCCCCATATTTCAGATTAATCAGTATGCCAATTTGAACATTTGTGCCAAGCTTCGTGCTTTGCACCAAAAACCCACAATTTTTACACCATTCAGCTGGACTATAAATCGTGCAGCCACTTTTCTTATTCTCGGATCATCTGCGCACAAAATTTCCAAATCTGCGACTCTGTAGCCTTTTGGTCCACCTACAGCATCTGGGTAATCTCAAATGATTTATGACAAGGAATCCCATTATTTTTATATTGTACCAGAGTATTTCATGTACAACCTTATCAGAAGCTCTTTAATAATCAAAGAAACATAAATAGAGGCCTTTGCAATGTTCCCTGTTCTTTGCAATGATCATATTCAGCTTTAGAATTTGATTTCTTGGCCTTTTATTGGGATTGAATTCGTACTGTTGTTCCTAATTCTCTTCTTTCATTTTTGCTTTTATTTGGTCATCTATAACTTGCCGCCTCGCCGACCGTGATCTTGTTGGTCCGTCCCAAAAGTTTTGCCGGGGCATCTGCAACCATGGCAAAACAGTTTTCAAGTTCGGCTTCTGTCGATAGCTGACTGACATTGGCAAAAAGGTTTGCCATACGAGACAACGAACAATCGCCATAAGGCGTAAAGGGATTAAGCACATTGTTGGTTGCAATCGTGCAGCAGACCCCATGCGCGGCCAGCTTATGCGCCGGAGCAACACCACACGGCACCGAATGGTCATGATCACGCCCGGTCAGACCAGGAACACCTAGCCAACCACGGGCATGAACGCGGGCAATAATACCACAAGCAATGATGGCGGTACGGTACTGAGACATCTCATACTCCTTTGGATGTGATGGGGTAGCTATTTCGGTGCGACGTACTGTCCAAAGAGGCATGAAAATTACGATTTGCATTTGGACTATGCATCGCACCGGACCGCAAGAATTTCTGAATTATAGCACACGTTACACGTTGCCCTGAATCAAAACGGGAATTTTTGTCGGTGTAGAACTCTCGTTTTGATGATAACCAGTAATAACTTCACTATCCCTCTTATTGATTGTATTCGTTGACTTGGTATATCTATTACTAACAATCTTTCGAGCTTACGTCAGCGTACTGTTTATGATATAAGCAAAAAGATTCAGATTTGTTATGCATGCTTCAGGTCTTTTCCCACTTCTTAATAATGGTAATTTATAAAGAATTCAGATAAATCATTTCAAATTTTGCAAATTTTGTCTGTATCTTCCACCTTGGATAAAAAACCGAACTCTTGTTAGAAAATTTTCGGTTCCTGATCAAACAGTTCGAAAGAATGGTAGCGTAATGCATTTTTGATAACTCCTTTAAACATTAGGTTAGCATCATACCAAATAACGGGGATCTGTTGTTTAAAACATATTCGTAGAAACAGACAGCTCTTTTCTTAAGATGAACTTAATGGGCAAATATCAGTGAAAACTGAAAAAAAAAAAATATATCTGAAAAACAAAAATATAATAAAATATGTAACCTACTGTATCATCATACCATTTAGAAATCAAACACACATTGGATACATTGACATTAGTTTGAAACTTACAATATATTGATAGCCTCCCACCCATTCTAGCTATATTTTATTTTACTTTTTTTCAGTTCTAGCGTCGCGTTTACTTGGATGCAAAAATACTTTTTTCATTTAATTTCTGTTGATTTTTTTTCGTTTTGTATTTGGCTGTGTGAATGTGATTTTTCATTCCTCAAACAAATGAGACTATTCTCGTTTATGAGGGTTGACCCTTAAGTTTCAGCGCAAAATTGACGTTTCAACTTACCGCAAAAAGCAAATAATCTCGACAATTTATTTTTTATTTAGTGTTTAACCATGGTGGAGCCATATTGCAACTAGGGGGTGCAAACCAAAAAAGTTAGTAAGCAAAGCCCTAATGTAATCAGGGGGTGAACCCAGACATTTGTGCACTGAATAGACCAATGATCTTGAGTTATACTTTCTGAACATATCTTGTATATACACTTTCATCATGCTTTTCTTTATTAGAGGGTACCTGTTATGTATTACTTCCTTTTGAAGGACATCTTCTCTGTTTGTTAACTTGGGTAGAGTAAATATATTACATAGGTTTTCAGAGTACATCTATCCATACAATCTAACTGCGGCAAATTGAACTTGATATTTTCCATGATGAGCGCTTTGCGCGTCACCGGATCTAACTCCTGGGCGACACTCATACGCGGTGCCACACTAATGGCGGCTGCTAAGCACGCAAAAACCAAAACGCGTTTCATACAATCTATTTTCATCTGTACGGATTTAGGGGGTATCGACTCGAACGGAATGTTGAAAACTCAGAACCGCCCCGTCTATTGCTCGCCAACGGCTTCTTCATTGCGGTTGTTTCGTGAACATCTACCCGATCAAACGCAGATAACAAATATATAGGTTTAGATAGTTGGGATTGGCTGACTAAAATCTTGGAAAACTTTGGGTTTTTTAATGTTTGAATCTAGACAAAAATATGTGCTTTATAACAGTTGTCTTAGGTTAAACCTGTCCAAGGTTGACAATGCCTGTGATTAGAATATGTTGTTTTAACTAGAGGCAAAGCTAAGGCAGGGGTCTAGTCTCCTCCCCCTGAAAGTTCCAAGGTATTGGCAGGCAGTGTTGATGCTTTGGAACTTTAGGTGTTTTGGGGATCTTAATATAGCACGTATTACCCTGGTGTAAAAATTAGAGAACCAACAAAAGACAAAATTTCAATTTGCCAGATGCTCCAATTTAATAACCAACCAAACTGATAAACTCGGAAAAGTTTCTAAGTCGACAGGAGCCTAAAGTCTTTGCACCGCAAGATAAAGGCATTTTTAAATTTTTTGTTTGGTATCAGTTGAGCCTGAGGGTGATTCTTAAAATATTCTTATATTTTAAGGATTTTGAGCCTCACAATTCTTATAAAAATAATTCTTATAAAAAGGAAACAGTGTAGCAAGCAACAGGTTGGTACCCGCATGCTGTTCCCATGCTTTATCGACGGATGTGGCCTGTTCGTTGGCGACGTTCACTACGCTCAGGGCGATGGTGAGGTATCTGGCACCGCAATTGAAATGGGGGCAGTCGCCACCTTGCGAGTCGTCGAGATTCACGAGGGCATGGCCGAGAAACTCCCTATGCCGGCGACCAAAGGAAACGACCAAATAATTGATATGGAACCAGCCCGCTATTACCAGACGGTTGGTATTCCATTGAAAGGTGCCGGCGAGGTGCCGCCAAAGTCCTAAACAGTCTTCATACCCAACAATTCAATACTATTTTCAAAAACACCTTGACATAGATCCCAACGACCTGCCTGTTTAAACTCATCATGTCCTTCCTAAGACCCGAGAGCATCGACATCCATGGATCTATCAACACAGCCTCGACTAGTGATTTGTCATCTTCGTACTCTTTGGAGGATTTCACACCATTGTCCTCCTCTTCCCATCCTGAATTTGGAATCCTGAAGGTTAGGTCATTGAAGGATTCTCTTGCCAGCAATGACATAGTACGAGGCCAAAGCCCGGCGCTTTTACAGCCACAACTTTTAATTGCGCGCGCAGACGGTTGACCACTAATACGCCCAAGGCCTGACTTTCAATATCTTCGGCGATAATTAAGAGCGGTCGGCCGGCGGAAACCACTTTTTCCAATACCGGAACGATATCCTGCATATTAGAAACTTTCTTATCGTGAATAAGAATGTATGGGTTCTCATACTCCGTGGTCATATCTTCGGTATTAGTCACGAAATAGGGAGAGAGGTAACCGCGGTCAAACTGCATACCTTCTACAAGTTTTCAAATGACAGGAAGAGCATAAAGAGCCTAGTGTTGAGAGGGCAGCAGCCACGCATATACATAGGATGACTTATGCTTGTTTAATTTTTCATATACCTCTTTACTTTCGCCTCAAAAAACGTTTTTTTTTAAAGCCATTCATTTCAAAGAACAAAGGAACTTACTTTTCCAACAGTGACCCAATATACTCCTTGATTGAAAATTTTGTTGAAAAGTTCCTGTGATCGTAATGCTTGGTTTACAATAACTGACTTTCCGCCACCAGCCATACAGTAAGGCGCTGACAGATTTCATCAGCGTCGAATTTCAGGAACGCAGCGGCGATTTTTTCCTTGGCGTAAAACCGGTTGCGAAACAGCGGTTTGACTGGCTCCAATTTTTCATCTTCCAGCCATTCAGGTTCATCCAACACCTGGATGAGCTTGGGAAAATCCCGACGGATGTTTTGCACCGCCACCAAGATGTGGCGGCCATCTTTCGTGGTGTAAATATTCTGGATAGGGTTGGAAAACCCTTCCTCGTCACGGCGGGCTGCAATATCAATACCGGCGATTGGAGTGGTGAGTTCATGATCGATCCCTCCGAGTGGGCGTAGGAAGGTGTTGTGAATGGGAGCGGACTGGTTGTTGGGCAAGGGGTCTCCGGGGCGCTGCCAGGCAATCGTCAGTGTCTCGTTGTTACTCTGCTCCCGCATGATCGCCTCGTAGAAGTAGCGTTGTCCGGCTTCTATCCAGATCGGATCGGAGAGTGGTTGGGTGGGGGTGGCGGCCACCAATCGGGTCCCGGTGGGCGATGGGTCGAGGCTCAGGTGGAACTCAGCCGGGTTCGGGGAGTTGTCCAGGAGAGTGTTACTTCCCAATTGATTCCGTGTTCTTCTATTTCATTGCTGTACTCGTTAGGATGAAGTACATCAAAATTATCTATAACAAATGAGGATAGGACGCAATCCCGCTTTGATAACTCTTCTATCAGCTGAATAACTTTCGTTATTCAGCTGATTGAACGCTTGCTAATCAAAAAATTCGTGGCAGCAAACTGTAAGTAGCAAGCGAGGCGATTAAACAGTAACCGAAAGTCTAAGTAACAGAGTCTTCATAACAATGAAACTTGATAACCTTCACCAATTCAAACAATCAAATTTCATTGTCACTGTCTTTGGTGCTTTCCTATTAGTTTAAGACGTTCCTATTATTTCTTATTATGTTTTCCCTATTATTTCGGGGCTTTCCTGTTATATTAAGACTTCCTTGTTATTTTCCCTATTATTTCCTTTTATTATTTCCTTTTATTTTGGTGCTTTCCTATTAATTTAATAATATGATTTCTTTTATATCCTTTAAGTTCCCAATTGTTATTATTTTTTTTCACAAAGGTTCATGAATTTCATGTCACAGGGTGAAAGTTTGATTCTAGCTAGTCTATCTACTATTTCTATGAGTCATATGCAAGACGTCATTTCCTAGAACTTCCAACTTTCAGCCAAATGAGCCTCTTCTTAAGTTAAACAACCATCACTTCCATGGAAACCTTAAATGCCCTGCGGCATAACTTACAACCCTCACCCCTAGGCTCTGGTTGTTCGTATTAACCCTAAAAGCCTTGTTATATGATCTTCGGACTATTTTGAATAAAAAGACTGACTTGAAATTCCTATTGGATGTATTTTGGGAAAACCTAAGACAAGTACCATAATAAAAATAGTCTAGAAACGAGAAGGTGAATCATACTACAATTTGTTTTAGTGTTTTCTGGCTTAACACATGCACAGAACATCCTGACGTTTCAAATATTTCTGTTGGTATTATCTCTATCGATCAGGAGTGACGGTATAGTTAGACATATCGAGCTAAACTTTAGCCTAAAGGGTTGTTCCTACAGTCGCAGAAATGGATTTCAGTATTTCACAGTATATAAATCCAGTACGGTCCTATGGCCATGGATCTCAATTTTGATTTATGTGCAACAAAAATAGCTAATATCAATATTAATCGTTGAATATCAAGCACAGGCACATGCGAAATGATCTTATTCGTAAGATCACTTTCCTTTCCCTCTTCTGGAGAGGAAGAAGGAGAGAAACCCCTTTTCTCTCCTTCTTCGTTTTTTCCAACAATTTATTGCATTTCAAATGTAATTTTTATTTTCTTGCACTTACTTTTGAATTGGTATCAATTTTACTGGAATTTTTCAAGTGTTTTAAAAGATCTTAATAGAGTCATTAGTTAAGGTAGATATCCAATCTATTTAAAGCTTCCCTCTTTACACCTCCCAAGAAGTTCCCATTTTCCTTAAATTTTTCCTTACGACATCCTCTCACCCTTTTCAGGGACAACGTGCTTTTTGCTCTGAGAAGATTTTCAATCAGTGAGTAAATTATTCCCTGGCTGGAAATTACTCTCGTTTCGTTGTTATTTATTTTTTTCTCATATATTTTTTTAGTTCTACTTTTCTGCAGTCTCAGAACCTATTTACCCCCCTTCCCCATAGTAATAAATTCCTGTCATATGTTGTCTAGGGGAGACCGGCGATCGCGAGGGCGGGACCGACGGTCCGGTGGAGCCGCGTGAAGGCTTTGCGCATGGGTGCTTCCGAGGGAGGAGCCCGTGATGGGCGCGGAGGAGAGATTCCCCGCAGGGTACACGCAGAGCGCGATTCTCGCTGACCTCGATTGGCGACGGGCGGCCCCCTCGGTGCGAGGTTCGGCCGCCCGTGCGAGGATCGAGACTCGGAGCTAGGGCAGGAACGAGATGGCGACGCCGTCGGACAGGTCGAACTGGCCGCCTCCGCTGCGGAACCGACCCTAATTCAGAGGGCTGGTAAGACTTAAAATTATTTCATTTATATTTCTTATTGAAGAGTTATAAAAGGGTTAAAAATTTTTTTGCCCCCCCCCCCCCAAAACAACATTTTAACAAACTGGGGCGCTGCAGTCACACTCAGCCACTGCGGCCGTGCGCGTATGGTTTAGGGGCTCACTATATATCAATTCAACGTTTGCAAGAGAATAAGACACATTTAAGTTACTGGCAGAAGTGTATCCTCGTGCATTCTGTCACCATAGCTGCTAATTTAAAGAGTCGTCGTCATAGCCCGCCAGCCGCGCGTAGCCATAGACCACCATCTGCCGGATGTCCTTGGAGCGGGTGACCATGGTGTTGAGGGTGCCGCCCTGCACCCCGAAGGCGCGGCCCTTGGCCTCCAGGTCGGCCACTAGCGGCACCTCGGGCAGGCGTTTCTCCACCGGGGGCATGTAGCCCGCCTTCACCTCGGTCGCCCAGAAGGAGCTTTCCTGCGGTGTGGGATCCTCCGCGGCGGCGGTGAGGGGGGCCAGCCAACAGGCAGCCAGGACGGACAGACTTACAGAATAAATCAATACGCCAAATCTCTGCTTTCATATAAGCAATTCGCAGCAAGTAATTTTATAATATTTCATTAATTTTTAAATCATAAGAAAACTAGGTGATATGTTCAAGGAAATTGAACATAAAATGTACTTTAGAAAATGTAGGGTGACAAAATTTAATTTCCTGGATCTAGAGGTGACTCTGTTAGTATTTTATATCTTTTCAGTAAAAATACCAATAAAAGATACTTTTCATTTATACCCCAAAAATGAAGTTATTATAAAGATAGGGGTCGCATACATCACAAATATATTGTTTTATCTTTACATGTGTTTTTATCCGCCATTTTAATGTTTTCAGTTTTTATTACACAAGGAACTATTCAAATACATCTTGTGATCGTCCAGGTTTTTTGCTTCGGAATCCAATTCGAATGAATTGAAACAAACATATGTAGAATGATTCTGTGTCACAACTAGTGATGTACTTCCCTGTAGTTCTAACTCAGACGCGCTTGGTGAAAAATGACTATGCATAACTAAATGTTGACTCGCATCGCTAATACATTCACTCCTTGTATGCTATACCAGACAAAAACATCAAGGTGATTACTGATATGTACGAGAATAACACTGCTGCAGTTAAGGTAGGAAATGAGGTTAACAGTTGGCAGTGTGTTAAATCAGGAGTTAAGCAGGGTTTTGTTCTATCCCCCTGTATATAGATTATTTTGATAGACTTTGTCTCAAAGAGCACAAGAAAGGCAATGGGAGACCACGGAATGAAATTGGGAGGGAAAACATTCCTGGACTTAGATTATACTGATGATTTAAGTTTCCTAGATGAAACTGGATTCATCCGGTGACGGTTGTGAGTTGACTCGTCTTTCAGAAGCTCGATATGGAATTTTGGAACTTTTTCTGGAGTTTTTGTTGTCGACTTCAGACGGAGGTGGAAAGATGCCGTTGCCAGTATGGAGTTGTGGAGATAAGTGATTTCTTTGCTTTTTTCGAATTCTTTGCATTTTTTTCAACACGTGTTACTGGAAAATGGGCTTCTGACAGACCAATGATGTCCCATTTATACCTGTTGATTTTTCGTACAAGTAGATCCTTCTTGTCTTCTCTAGCCTTACTTTCAGGGTGACAGCCTTATATGGACATTCATTAGTTAAAATAAATTTAGTTTATATCCATGTATGGGAAATTATTCGATTTTAATCTTTATTTTTGTAACCTAACAATAAATAGAGAAAGAACCTGATCGAAATCAGATGGCTGTAACAGTCAGTCAAGCAGACAGCAGAAACTGATGCCATTGCCATGGTATCGTGGGACAAATTCAATGCAAGTTTTCTTCTTATAATTGTTGATGTTTTCCTCATAAGCGACTTTAATTTAATTGTTTGTTTGTCTGCAGGGGTTGATCTAGGTATTACAGGTAATGTTTGCCAGAAATCTCCAGCAAGCAATATTAATGTGCTGCCAAAGGGTTTCGACTACCCTCGCAAATCTTTCAAGCATTGATCCAGACCCTCGAGCGATTTTTTGTGTGCCTTTGTGCACTCATCCCAAATAATAAGTTTGCATTTCTGCAATACTTTACCCATCCCAGATGATTTGGAAATATTGCATGTGGGAGTTTCTATAGAATGCAAATTCAGAGGCAATTTAAAAGCGGAATGAGCAGTTCCACCAAAACGAAAAGAAGAAGATTTGTCATTGTCTAAAGTTTCAGCAAGTGTTGCAGACCTATTGCCTCAGTCGTATCGCAAGGAATGTGAAAGGTTCTTGACCTGTATCTCTGAAAATGAACGTGTACAACATGATGGTAAAAAGAATGAGGTTATAATCCATGGCAAGACCTAGAATCTGATTGATATGATATCAGATTTGATTGCAAATCGTAAAAGACATGCATCTTTTGACAGTCATTTGAATAAATTTTTAGACTCATTCGAATTTCCCAAACCAGTTTTTACTTTTTATTAGGAAACGATGTCAGTTTTATGGCTCAGAAATCTAGAGATGAACTGTAATGAAGCTTTCTCGTTAAAAAGGCCTATTTAAACATTGGGATTACCAATATGTCTAAATCTAATTCTCTGTTTAGTGACCTTGTAATATCATAGTAAACAAACTGTTGGTGGTTTTTTTTGTTGATGGCTTATAGAAACATATATTGAAAAATATGTTTAGTAATAATTAAAATTTGATGTGTTTTTAAAGATTTTTTGGAAATTACAATCAGACTGAAGTGTCAGTCCAAGAATGTGTCCATTTACAATGTACCCTGTGCACCCTCATGTCTTCCTTTTGACTTTGGTGTGATTGGCCTTTTGTTTTTATTTGTGCCAAATATTGAATTTCAGATTAAATGGTCACATTCCAGCTCAGAATGCAGTTGTCCAGCATCAAACTAGTAACTATACATCTGCAAACTTACCACAAACTAGCTCTTCAGTTCCAGGGACCCAGGAAGAGATACCAGACCGACCTATTGGATATGGAGCCTTTGGCGTCGTTTGGTAATCCAGATCCAATAGATCTTGAAACAGTTCCTGCAATCCCATTACCAATGGATCGGTCGGTCCCAGACCCGTAGACGACGCCTCCTGTAGAATGGATCCAACGGCATCGGACGACTGTGGCGGTGTCAGCATGTCATGGTCGTCGTTGTTGTTGTTGCTTTTAGTGTGCGTTGTCGTCACCATATCACCTAGCATGCAAACGTGTGATGGTACCGCATAGGCATCGAGCTTTTCCTGTGCTGCCTTAACAACAGCGAGTCGATCAAGATTGTACACATGGGTTTTTAACTTACAAATGGGTGATTGGATCTCAATTAAATTTGATATTTAGAAGGACCTTGTGACTCAGAGCTTTTATTTTAAATCCTGACTGGGATAAAGCCTCTGATTTTCCTTTTAAATCAATCTATTGATTCTTAGAATTTTGCTAGAGCTTACACCATATGAGCTCTTGGCTCTTCCAGCCTTGTCACAAGTGCCATATGAGCTCTTAGCTCTTGTTATGTATGTACACTTACATGTTTTTCCATCTCAAGCCAATTTACCAAAAGACATGCTAGAAGGGGGAACCGGAAATCTTGGAAAACGCTTAGAGTGGAGAGATTGGGATGAAACTTGGTAGGAAGAATAAGCAGAAGTCCTAGATACATAAGTGATATAACTGGATTGGTCTGCTTGCTTTGAGGTAGTTGAGGGAGGGGATTTCCAGTGCTTTGGTGAGTTTGGTGCTTCTGGGTGTTCTAGGATGATGAAAATTGGTAGGCATGTTAGGGACCAGCACAATTTGATTTTATAACAGTCATTTCCCTGCTTCAACCATCTGGAAGGGGGGGGCTGGAGGCGAAAGAGTTGAGCCTGGAGTCAAACATATCTGGATTCAAAGGATATAGGGGAAAGATCCTCTAGAATCATTGCTGGCGAAAGCAGTGTCGAATTAACTTTTCAGCTGCTGGGTCTTTTTTAGAGGGACAAGTAGCTCGGTGGTCCGGAGTCGAATGACATAAAATACGTTATGCTTTTTTTGGAGGGGGGAGAGATAAAAAGGGGCCAATTCACGTCATTGTGTTCAAGTGTTCATAGGTTAAGTAGAAAAAATTATACTACTTAATTATACTACTTTTTTAAGAACACTGATAGCTGGATTAGCAATCGATGTTTAATAAGGGTTTATAGATCGGATGTTGCAAATATTGGCTCTCCAAATTTTGAAAATACAATTATGAAAATTGAAATACGATTGCTTATAAGTAGATTTGCTTCTATAAAAACTTTGTTACTTGATCTCAGTTTAAATGTATGGACTGAGAAACAGTGTTTTTTCAAGGCTGATTGAAGATTTAAGCAATCGTTTATAGTGGACGGGGTATGTCTTGAATGAGATATTTACAGGCGTTTAATGGTCCAAATAATCGACCCCCCACCCCCGCTTATTAATTTTGAAATTGATAAACCTCCCCGCCCCTTATTAGGACCCCCCGTTTATCAATTTCAAGGATTTTTCCCAGTACTCAAAATGTAAATGATATCTGAAAACACTTGAATAACTCCCCGTACATCATTTGACCCTGAAACAGCTGCTAATTAGTCAATTTGTAAGATTTTTGTCCTCGTGTGTCATCCTTTTTCCAAAACCTTCATGAAAATGAGACTGGAGGTCAGACCCCCCTTCTCTTTCGCCCCGGAGACTTGTCTGAAGGGCTCTTCTGTCACGTTCATACGTCCTGCGAAGCGTGTTCTTTGGTCTTCCTCGGCGACGATGCCTTTCGGTTGCCAGTGGAGGAGTATTTTTGGAAGTCGGTGATCTGGCATGCGGAGAATGTGTCCAAGGTATTGTCATCTACGTTGTCGTACAACGGTTGCGATATCTGGCTGGCCTGTGCGGGTACGGATCTCGTCGCTGCTGACACCGTTTCTCCAACTGATTCTAAGCATTCGGTGAAGACAGTTATTCTTTGGCGATAGCCAAAATGAAATCCAAAATTTATTGCGATGTACTAGGACAAAAACAAAAGTGATACGTTTGTCTATGTGCCTTATCTTACAACGTCAATAAGGGTAGGATATCCGAGGGCCTTTTAGGCTACTTGTAATGATGCTATTGCGTGCTAGAATCTTGAAAACCCCTCGGAATCCTGTGCTATGCCAGCATAAGCATCAAATGGATCGATACCATAAAAGTATTTCATTTGGACGTCAGCATTACCTACATTTTGTCTACCAGGAGTCAATAGCAAAAATTGTCTAGTACAGTTGGAGTTCGAAATATCTTAAGAACTTCCAATATTACGATGCAAATAGCACGGATACGCGAAACAGAATGACAAGTTAGGCTGTATCTGGTACAATTTGAGTTTGGTTATAAAATCTAGCAAAATTAAATAATACATTTTTGTCAAATCTACATACGTCCTAGGTTCAAACAGCTATAATTAAATACAGGTAAAAAAGGATATTTATTTAAAAGCAATTCTTACTTATGACCTATGGTTGAATTTACAAGGTTAAGATCTAATGACTCTAGATCATTATTTAGGATGTGCAATGGTTCTATTTTGCTACTTGGTGTGAATTGGAAAGCATTGAGGTCTCTAACATTTTCATTCGTTTTCATGACGCTATTGAGCTTACGTGGACGAAGAATAACTGTTTCTTTTTCTCCGGCTCCTACTATTTGTCCTTCAAAGTCCTGGACAATCGTCCAGACAGTGTTTTCCTTTGTTGTCCCTTCTTTGATTAGTTTAGATGTTACAGCTTTATCAAGTCACTCTTTGCTCGCACACAGATTTTCAAATTTCTGTAACAATCATAGGCAGTTTTTCATTCTTCAATCGTTAAATGTAGCCTAGTCATTTAAAGTTTCTTTCATTACAGCCCATCAGCGACCTGTTTTATGTTTGGCTCCCAAATAGATAGCCAAAAAGCAAAATCTTTGGCAATCTTTCATTTTTCGTTGAATGTGGCCTAGTCTTTTTTAAATTTCTGTCATTATAGCCCATCGTATGGCTTGTTGTATATTTGACCCCAAATGAAAAGCCAAAAAGCGCAAACTTTGGCCATATTTCGTTCTTCATTTATTAATTGTGAGCTGGAGGTAATAGGCCTGAGATTACTTTTGCTTCACATCAAATCGAAGAGCATCACCAAGTGTCGAAAATTTGATAATTTTTCTTGGGTTAGTGTGTTTTCGTGGGCTTTTTGGGGTCGAACAATCTCTTCCTTGTCAGTTCGCCTATTATGGATTGCCTCCATATTGTTGTAAAATATCTGCTGGCTTGAGTAGATAATGAGCTGGAGGTAATAGGCCTGAGATTACTTTTGCTTCACATCAAATCGAAGAGCATCACCAAGTGTCGAAAATTTGCTGAACAACAAAATTTTAATCCGTTGACTTTGGGAAAAAATGAGCGTGGGAGGACACCTAGGTGCCCTCCTTTTTTGTCACTTAAAAAGGGCACTAGAACTTTTAATTTCCGTTAGAATGAGCCCTCTTGAGATAATCTAGGACTATTGGGTCGATACGATCATCCCTGGGGAAAAGAAAAAAACAGGTAAAATTCTAGTTAATTGACTTCTTGCTATCTTGGAAAGGGTTTAGGTTAGGAAAATGGAACTTTTAGAGATGGGTCTACAGGCTCAACTATATGTAAATTAATGTGCCCACATTCGGTGATGTAAATTTTTATAAGTATTTTGAAAAGTTTCATAGTATCTAGGGACACTAGCTTAAATTAACGTTAGCACAAAAAGAGTAGAAAAAAGAAAAAAAGAGGACAAAATCATAAGCTAAAAATGAATAAACTGGACCAACAAATGAGTCAACATTAAGAGAACGACCTGAGAAATGTAAATGTAAGTTGGGTGATAATAAAAAACCTAGACCATCAAAAGTGACAAGAGCAATCCAAGCAACTAAGGAAAAAGCTGAAGATGCAGAAATGAAGTAGAAGTTTAATTCAAACTTGAAACGAACAGAAATCATTATCAATGAATAAACGAGACTCAAAACGAATAATCAAGTCAAACTTAAATCGACCGAAAATTGCTGCAAACAGGACTAGAGCTAACGCCTTCTAAAGCCTTCTAAAGATCTATGTGTCATTTGTGCTTTAGTGAGAGCAAAATGTATTATAATTTGTTTTTCTTTTATGACGTTAACAAATATAAAAGTGCTGAGGCGCACAGGAATGAATATCATTCTATAGTATATATTCTTCCCCTCGAAATATGGGTTAATAGAGTGATAGCGGGTTAACTGAGAAGATGCTACTGTGAGAGGATATTCAGACAGCAAAAATCTTGCATCAATTGTTTTTTTGCTGTGTTTAGACCTACTTGTCTTTCCGAATTTATTTAGGAAATATCATGGACAACAGAAAATTTTGTTGCTCCTTGTTAAGTAAAGCAGGCATTACTGGCAGAGAGAAAGACAAATAGTGTAGCATTCGTGATGATGAGTGTTCTTTTTACTACAAAATATGTAGTGTTTGTGTTTTGTGGGCGGGGGGGGGGAGGGAGGGGGGGAAGGGAGGAGAAGGGGGGGGGGGGGGGGGTTGCAGGGGATTATTTACCCGTAAAAATACTCCTTTGCCAGAAAATAATTGGAATATGAATCAACGGTTCTGCAGACGGTTGAATCAAAGGGGCATAGGGCAAACTACCGCAACTTTGAATTGTAAAAACATATGATCGAAAAATATAACATTTCAACACACTGGGGGGGGGGGGGGCTACAGTCCCCTTCAGCCCCTTTGGTCGTGCGCCCAAAACAAATAGCCGACAGTAAAAGCTTCCAAGGTACTTAGACCAGTAAATTGCTTGAATTGGGACTTAAGTTCTAAGAGGTTAACAGTATCACCATACTTTTAAGTTTTGTCATAAAAATCTAATATTTATTTTATTGTCTCAGAAGACACCATAATCTTTGTTCAAAAGGTTCCCTGTAATTGAACCAGCAAAGAGAGCAGGAGCGTCGATTCACGGAAATGCAGGGAGGGAGGGAAGAGAGGATTTTTTCATAAAAAAACGAAAAATTGCATTTTTCCATAAACCAATTAAGAGTGGCATGTGCCGCCACAAATCGGAAAAATTGTACAGTTGCACTCTTAGTTTTGTCCTGAAGAAGTACGCTAATATTACAAAGAAAATTTGAACATTTATCACGAAAAAGTTCAGGTTAGGCATTTAAGAAAGAGGAAGCCTTTGGATCCGCCCCTCAGTTCTCCGGCCTATCTGAAATCTCGGAATTTTCCTAGCTTTTTCTTAACGTATCTTGTATTCTTTACACAATTTGATTATTATGTGCTTTGAAACAAAGGGCCCTCAAGAGTTTAGGCGTAGCTAGAGGGTAGGGAAGGAGGTAGTATCCCTTGATGCTTTATATTACAAAATCTGTCAGCTAGAATAATATTGTTGTACAAACAGGGTGGGGTGCAATTCTCTAAGAAGTGAACACAAGTTCGACCTGAATTCTTATAAGCAACTTTCATAGTTGGAATAACTTCGATGTTCATTGGCTAGAATGCATAGTTCTGCACTTAGGCGAGGGCAGTAACTCTCCTCTGTGATTCATTTGAATGCTTCTTCCAGGGTAGTGGTGAATAACTGATCAGTTTAGTTTGAATTGGCTTTGATGGAGGCAGTACTGTGTATTGTTTTTACAAGGGTGCTCAAGCAGAAATACAGAAGCAGCATCCACTTGCCATTTACATGCACTGAGCTTTGCATTGTTTGAACCTTGCCCTAGTGAAGGCCTCCAGACTGGTCTCAATTCAAATGTTGTATAGATATTTGCAAGAAGTTGTTCTTTTTTCTTCTTCCCCCAAATGGACTCAGTCATTAGCTTCTCCTCTGCCATCCAGTCTGCTGCATACAAAAAAACAAAGCAACTCTCCCCAAAGACACTGAATCCAGTCGGAATTTAACATGAGAGATCTGTGTTACGAGGTCCTTCTAAATATGAAATTTCCTTAAGATCCGATCACTCCTTCGTAAGTTAAAAATACCTCATTTTTTCTAATTTTTCAAAATTAACCCTCCCCCAACTCCCCCAAAGAGAGCCAATCCGTTCCGGGTATTTCAATCACGTATCTAGGATTTGGGCTTATTTTTCCCACCGAGTTTCATCCCAATCCCTCTACTCTAAGCGTATTCCAAGATTTTAGCAACACACCGGGGAAACTATAGACGTGCTTAAAGCTTTGTCATTATGTAACGCACTGGGAAAAATATGTAGGTGCTGAAAGCTTTGCTATTGTGCACCGGGGAAAATATAGATGTGCTGAAAGCTTTGTTATTGTGCAACGCACCGGGGAAAATATGGATGTGTTTAAAGTTTTGTTTATATGCACCGGGAGAAACACAGAGATGCTGGAAGCTTTGTTACTGTACAACACTGTGGAGAAAATAAAGAGGTGCTGAAAGCTTTGCTATTGTGCACCGGGGAGAAGGAATGGAATAGGGAAAAGCATGGATTAAAAACGCCGATCTAGTCCATTACATAGATTTCCAGCCTCGTTGCCAGACGGTATGACTTCGATTTATCAACGGAGCATTGGTAAAGTCCAGAAGGAAATCCGGTCTTAAAGTTGATGAATATTCTAGGTATGTGGATTCCGTCCTAGCCCCTTACCAAAAGGATTGCACGGCGGAAATCCATATCAAACTGCTGGCTCAAGCCACGTTGCTGTACAATTGTCAAAGTGTAAACCTCGCAATGAAATGGAGATCTTGCTTAGTTTTTATACGGTTAACTGCCATCTTCAGCGTACAATATATCGATAGCTTCAGTTAATAAAATTTATCAATTGATTCTATGGGCCAACTTTAAAATTGTTTGGAAGAGCCGTTTACATTTTTAAGAAGTATTTTTACATTTACTCATTGAAATTTACAGGTAAATCAGCTTTGGAATTAAAGTTTATCCTTTTAGTTTTAGATTAATTCAGCCGCAGTATTTTGGGTCATTCATTGTAGAAATAATCAGTTTTATTGGACTTTAGGGAGTCGGCCCCAGTTTTGCTAGTTCGGGCACTTCCAGATAAGCTAGGATGATGAAAGTCGGCAGGCTTATCAATTACTGAACCAAATTAAATTAGAAATAGTCGCTTCCCCAATTCGATCATCTGGGGGGAGTGGAAGGATGGTTAATTCGGAAAAATTAATAAATGAGGCATTTTTAACTTATGAACGGCGTATCAGATCTTAATGAAGTTTAATATTTAGAAGGACCTTATGTATCAGAGCTCTTATTTTAAATTTTGACCGGAGCCGGTGACGTTGGGGGGCAAGGGTCTAATTACAGTTATTCTGATAACTTTTGCTTCTTTCAGCAACATTTCTGTTTTCAAGTTGGAAGCTATGTTCTAATAGACAAGCAGAGAGGAACCAATTTCAATTATTGGTGAACCTTAACTTTAAAGTTAAGTTTTATAGACTATTATATAAAAGTACTTCAGACAAACGATGCCCTTTCATCTTACAAAAAAATCCTCCAATTTTGAGGGGTTAGCAGTTTCACATTATGAGATGCAACTGAAGAAAGTATGACAAGGACCAGAGCCATGAACAACGACAAGTATATTCTTTTATTTTATGGTTTTACTCTTTTACTCTTTTTTCTGTTTATTTTTTTTTATTTTTTGTATATTTATTCTAATTTTTTCTTTTGTTTTCATTCTTTTATTTTTTATTTTCTTTAAGTTGTGAGTTCATAATTGGGTTGAATGTAAAAGCGAATTTCAATGACTTGGAGGTAAAATCTAACTAAAAAATTGTACTATGAAAAAACAAAATTATTATCTTTTTTGCAGAAAAAAAAAAAAATGCAGTTGCAGGGCAACCCCCCCACGACCACCATTTCCCGAAACAAGTCCAATCATAATTTTGAGATAGCCATTTTGCTCAATGTAATTGAAAGGCTCAGAAATTACGTCTTTGAGGAAGACACCCCCTTCCCCCCTCAGCCCTCAGGGCAAGGGTTGTAAATCATGCCATGGAGGCATATAAGGTTTACAGAGAAAAGGTGATCGTATAAATTTCAGAGGAAGCTCATTGGACTGGTTATCAGAAGTTCAAGTTCCCTTTTTGAGATTCAGATTGATCCAAGGGTGGATCCCACAACCCAAAACACCTATAAATTTTTTATTAATGTTTTCTTCTTATTTATTATGCACAGAATTACATGAATTTTAGTTTCGTTGAGTTACGGGGGGGGGGATGCAAATTTATTAATAGGACTTTAATTGATTAATTAATCAAGCAGAATAAAAATTATGTACTTAATATATTTGTATGTTAACTGGGAAGTTTATTTGAATTTGGATTTCTTTAATCGATTACTAATTTATCATTGGTGCTAGATTAATTATGATTGATTATTTAATGAAGGAAGATGCAGACTATACCCAAGTAAAAAAAATTCCCCTGTAAAATTCAATCCATGCTGAAAATCCCCCCCCCCTCCGTAAAATTTCTTGCTGATGATTCCTCGTGAAAATTCTTCTTAGCATACTTTCATTTGAAAATGACGTTAAATCCTAATCGTTTTTAATCGGTCCAAAAATTCCGCTTCTGTTTCGACTTCTAAGTCTAAATTCCGCTTCTAAGTTAAAATTCTCCCATGGAGATACTTTTGAACTATTTGTTTGCATTAATGTTTGTAAAAAGAAATCTGTATTTTGAAAAGAGGGGGGGGTAATAAGATAGAACCTACGCGATGGATAAATATTGGTTGAATATTCATGTAAAGGAATTATCCTCACTAAGAAAGTTCTACTTAGTAATTCAATATTTCTAAATTTAAACATTTCTGTTCATTTTCATAAGAACTTATTACACCAAAAAAGTCGGCCAAAAAATTAGCAGCTAGTACTTTTTCCCACCTATGACTCCAGGGTATATTCTTGAGCTTTTTTTTCTTTTTTGAAAATGGTAATTGTTAGGGAATGCTTTTGTTTGGTTTTTAGTCGTCCCTGAGACACCGTTATTAGTTTTTTCGACTATGTTGAACAAAATGGCTATCTTAAAATTTTGATCTGGGGACTTAGGGGAAAAATGAGCGTGGGATTTCTCTCCCACACTCATTTTCCCACCCTCAAATTTTTTTGGTCACTTAAAAAGGGTACTAGAACTTTTAATTTCCATTAGAATGAGCCTTCTCGTGACATTCCAGGGCCACTGGGTCGATACAATCACCCCTGAAAAAAAAACAAAAAACACGCCACCAAATATAGTGAATGAAGGAACGGTATATTCTTCCATGACAAAAATTCCAGTTTAATTATATAGGCTGACTCTGATTAACTGTAAAATCTGACCACAAAATTTGTCAAAATCTGGTAAATACTTTTCTTTATATGTGTGGCAGACATACTCTCAAAAGTACAGTTTGGATTGGCATTTCTCCTACAGGAGCCACAGACAAGCACAATTCAGGAGCAGCTTTGTGAATATTTGCCAGAAAATTGACATTATGAAAAATTGACGTTTGTTAATTACAAAATTTGACCATAAAATTTTGCAAATATAATTTTATAATGTTTGCCGTTCTTGAGATATTACTTTGTCACCCTTTTGACAATCTAAATGTTCATTGTTCGTTTTGATCTACTTCAACATCAGCCTAAATATTCCTTGAAAGCTTCAACTGAATTGTTTAAGCTTCAAATTAAAACTTAATACCATCACATGTCTCTGAAGCATTGCTGATACATCCTCTTTACAACCTATGTCGGCATAGTACGTATCGATTTACTTAAATACAGTTTCAATATTGCCCAAAATTTTCGCCTATACGCTCTTAGCCTTTTTCGCTATTATTAATAAAAATCAAAAATTTTTTGATTCGTAATGTAAAAAAATCGAAAGGTTGTTCTCTTACAAACTTCCACCCTTGACTCATCCAGTAATCGGATACTTCAGACGCTTTTAGAGTTCTTCCTAAAACTATTTCAGCGCGTTTTTTGGACTCTATTTCTTCATAAAATGGGGTCAGTCGAATATAGCTTGGGGCGATATTGTATCCATTGGCAATGGGATTATTGCCGATAAAAAAGTTAAAGCCCGCTGCGCTATTCACCAAAACGCCCACAAGATCGAAAAGCCGATAAAGATGAACAAATACTAATACCCAGCCACCGAACACAAGAAACATGCTTTATTGAGAAAGACCACAAGCCACATCACCACTTTGATGTTTAGCATTAAAAGCTAAATATTCACATTTATCAGCATTAAGTTTGAGGCCGATTTCATCAGAAGACTTAGAAACAAGCCGGATCGACTAGGTTTAGTACGGGTAATCAAAAGTAAATAATCTGCATAATCAATATGCAAAAGAACTGTTAGGCGTAAAAAACATGATGCCGAGGGAATTGTCCGAGGGAAATATTCAGCGTGATTTCCGGGACAAGATTTCCACGGAAATTGGAGGTGTTTTCAGTGCAAGGAACTTTCCATGGAGGATTTTCCCTTGAGGAGAGAGAATTTTTCATAGAGGGTGAGCCAGATTTACCTGCATTATTTGAAAACGTTCAGAAATCAAATAAAATATAATTTTTTGCATCGCAAAGGAGCGACATTAGAACTGAACATGAACAGAAATCATTCCTTATATGAAGGCGTTGTCCACCTTTTCAATACCTTGATATCGGTATTTTTGGAGAAAACACTCATATGGAAAAACAAAAAAATATCTCTAAATTACTCTCCTTAGGTTTTTCCCGCTGCCGCCTCTCTATTGCGACGCCAAAAGACGTCGACTATACGGGCCCTACCTTTCTAAATGGTAAGCGAATCGCCACGTCCTATCCCAATTCGCTCCGAGCTTTCCTTAAAAAGCAAAATATTCAAGCTGAAATTCACGAAATTTCTGGTTCTGTAGAAATTGCGCCCAATATCGGCCTCGCCGACGCCATCTGCGATTATAATCTAGATTATGATTTCAAACACTTGACCATCGGTGGAACAATAATTTTGTGATCTGGCTTATTTGCAAAATGGTAAACTTACAATCCTGATCGTGATTTCTCAATTTGACTTGTCAGTAGAAAAGGCTTTTTGCCAATGATATGTCTGTGGCACCATCTATATTAAACAATGTCATCTAGGCTTGCCTTTTTCAAATAGAAAATTTTAAGCATTTATGATTTTCATTAGGCTAATATAGGCAATCTGAAATGGATTCTGTAGTCAAAGCAATTCTAAGTGATGGATTTGATTGTGAAAATCACCATAAAAAATATTTTGATCACTGATGTGGATTGGCATTTGTTTGTTAAGAGATCCATGCGGGGAGGGTATGTTTTCCGCGGGGATCGTATCCTGGAAACTGATCTGACCGGAAAACGTCAATCGTGAAAAGTCAAATGCAGTTTTCTTGATTATGAACTTCCTCAATCCGTCAGCCAATGTATCACTTCTCGTTGCCGGATGGGAATTACAAATGGCCGAACAATCATTGTGCTCTAATTTTCTCCAACATTTATATGTTCAAATAGTGTAACTACGCTCAATGGCACTATGGAAATGCTCACATTCCAGCGTGCAAAATGCACTTCCAATATGTTCAAATAGTGTAACTACGCACAATGGCACTATTAAAATGCTCACATTCCGGCGTGCAGAACGCATTCCCAATATCTTCGAAATAGTGTAACTACGCTCAATGGCACTATTAAAATGCTCACATTCCAGCGTGCAGAACATATTCCAAATATGTTCAAATAGTGTAACTACGCTGAATGGCACTATTGAAATTCTCACACTAAGGTAGTGGTGGATTTAGGATTGTGACTGCTTGCTTCGGTTGGGGTTGGGACGAAAGTTATTTTTTGTAATTGGTTTTTAGTAGCTGAGTTTTTAATTAGTTTTTAATTCTTAAGACTGTTTCTTTTCACAAACAAGTGAGAAACAAAGTTTCAGTTACTTTGGTGTGATCTCTGTGATTTTACTGATAAAGTGTACCGCCTAAAAGTATTTGTCAAGGGAATATGTCTGTATTACGACAAAAGCCAACTGGTAGGCGAAAATCTTCATTTCATAATGTATAGTCGAGCTTTTACTTTTCCCCCAAATAATTTCTTAAATTATTCCTCCGTTATTATTTTTATTGACCAATGGTTTTGACAGAAAACACTGTAAAAAATACAACTTTTTTTTTACTTCTCGAGTCTTAGGCTCATACTAAATTTTTGAAAATAACGCATAAGTATCTTGGCCATGTTTGGTTTAAAAAAAAAACAAAAAAAACTGTTATTCTCAGTAAGAGCATTCTCCTTTTATTATCAACTTTAAAAAAAAAATCCAATCAGCATCAAAAAGAGTGAAAGCCTACTGGTTTCCACGATAGCGACGGCCGAAAACGAGGGATTCGTACTAGTAGTAACAATGAGCAACGTACCGAGCATACAATCAAAGTGACAGCGGCTCCCATATTTCCTAAACGCATTATCAAAATAATTCCAGGTAGTTCCTTATCTTCGTCTTCTGTGGCATTAGTACCTGCAGCATCAGGTGTTGCATCCGCTGCAGCAGAAGTCGTGCTTTCTCCTACAGCCGCCGGCGCCGGGCTACTGGTAGCACCACCACCAAAGCTCTCTGTTGCCTACAGGAACAAATAGAAATTAAGTATTTTAATGGCGTGACTGGCAGGGGTGTGATTTGCTATGGGACAGGGAGGGGGCAACTGCCTTTTGAAACCTTGGTTTCCCCTCAGATCTAAATTTGGTCCCCCAGATAAAGTTTCTTGAAAATCTTGTTAAAACTAGTATAACTAGCATAATTCAAGCATCAACAGAAATGGGTCACTTTTATTTTAGTGTATATTTACCTTTATAGCACTATAAAGTATCTTTTTAGTACTTTCTTGATACCATCCGGCTCATGTAAAAACCAAGAGATTCGTAAGCATGAACATATAATGAGGCATGAAGATATAATTGCATGAACATATAATGAGGCATGAAAAATTGTAAAAACGAAGAGATTTGTAGGCATGAACATATAATGAACATATAAAAAGAGTTCGTAGGCATGAACATATAATGAGTTGAAGGTAATAGGCTTGAGGTTTTTTTTAATTAGGTTTAGTTGATTTCAGTATTTCAATTTGATATCAGAAATTAAAAGAGAAATTGTAAAAACCAAGAGATATTTAGGCATGAAACGGAACAGCAATACTCGGAGATAGGTCTGACGTAGGTTCCAATATGCCTGCAGGAGCTGACGATCAGAGAAGCCAAACTTGCGCATACTTGTTAAACTCCGGACTGAGTAGTGACCTTTGTGCACAATATTGTCTACGTGCAACTTAAAAACGAGCAGTCACGTGCAAATGTTATGTCTAGGATTGTTGCAGAGGAAACAACTTGAAAAGGAAAATCTAGGATTGTGATATCTCGCTTGGCTGAATTGGTAACTCTAACAATCCTTGGTTGCCCAAAGTGAAAGCATTTTAAAAATTTAAGCAAAACTTTATATGTACATTAAAAGATGTTTGTGGGCGTTGTGGTTAAATTGGTGTCCCAGGGATATGAATTTTTCGTTAATTTTCATACCCACAAATGACGCTAATATCATGTTACGATTGTGTTTTCATAAGAAAATAGCGTAGTAGAGTTTCTAGTCACCCTATTGTTCAAGTTGCTTTCAGCAGGATGTAAAACCGGATGCCCCCCAAAATGTAGCCTTGCCCCCCCCCCCCCAAACCTGAAGTGCTGGCTACGTGTCTAATGGACAAGTACTTGATTTTTTTAGCTTTCGGATTTTATTTATAACATCAGAGGGAGAAATTTGGGGGAAAGAGGATGAGGGAGGAACAGTTCGACCTGAACCAGTGAAAGGGGGGAGACTTTGTACTATGGACGCAAGATGCAGGTTCAAATCGTTGGCTATCTTGTCAGTGGTATTCTGTGGCCTGCTTTGTTGTTTATTCTTAGTTTGGGCACAGAGGCAGTATTTTTCTTTTCCAGTCACAGGACCTCAGTTTTTATGGCACTTGGTATCGAGAATATGTTTAATTGCACTTGTATGAATTGCATGTAGTGAAGTATGGATGTTGTATTTATTTAAAGAAGTTTTTTTTCCATCACGTGCATTACGAATTTGTCTTCTCAGCCGGGCTCTGAACATTTTGTAACTTATTTTATTATTAAAAAGAATCTGAACCTGGGGGAACCCCTTCGAGGGGTTGAAATCCTAGCTTGGACGAAACATGAGGAATCAAAGAAAGCACACAAATCCTAACCTAACTAACGATTCCTAAAAGAGAAAAAACAACAACAATGGTAATATTTTTATGTCGTGCAAATTTTTCGGTGTGGAAGTGGTAGGAGGCTTAATGTAAGTTTATTTATATATAAATTGTTTTTTTTTCTCTCTCTCTTTCTCGTATTGTGCTGAAAACCATCAAAGGTGATTAAGTTTAGTCTTACCCATCAAAGGTGACGAGCCTGAGAATTTTGCCTGATTTTTATAAAAATAGGGGGTAGCACCCTCTTTGATTCCTAGAATTACAATGAAAATCATACTATCAGATTCAGTGTATCTAAAGAACCCTACTCTAGAAACTGTTATCAAAACATAAATATCTCGTGAATGGTGCTAACTGCTGCAAAGGAGGTTGAGTGGTATTTAACCAACTGTTTGGTAACAAACGTAAAATCTGGAATAAAAATAGAGATGAAATGATAATTTTTATATGAAATGAAAACATATTAAAAAAAAGCATGCCTGAGCTTTAAAAGGATGAAAGAAATAATACAAGAAAAAACTGTTATCAAAACATAAATATCTCGTGAATGGTGCTAACTGCTGCAAAGGAGGTTGAGTGGTATTTAACCAACTATCTAGTTCTAACTTCATATTGATCCTAACCATCATTCTATCACCTGTATTTTACAATAGATGATCTAACTTTATATTGATCTTGAATGTCATTCAGGCACGCACGCAATAATTTTTTCGGGGGGAGGGGAGGGAGAGGGAGCAAAAACCTTCAAAACAGCAGATATAAAGTAGCACTTTTTTTATTTAGTAACTAAATAAATGCAAAAAGCACGTATATCAGAAAATACAGATTAAATTTAATCTGTAGTATTGTAGCGGATGGGGGGAAGAAGACTGACAATTGTAGTTGTGTCCCTGTGATTCTAATGATTGCCCTTGAGCTTTGTTGATGGTGATTGCGAATCGACCATTCCCTGTGTGCCGTCGTCATTTATATATCCCCCTGTGCCCCCGGTGTCCCAGTCTGTAATTTCTCTTTGAGTGTCCCGGTCGTCATTTATATTCATTGTGTCCCGGTCGTCATTTGTGTCCCGGTGTCCCGATCTGTATATACATTCGTTTTTGAATTGGTCTTTTTTTTTAGTTTTTAGTTTTTTACTTTTTTTTTAGTTTTTTTTGTTGTTTTCTTCAAATGCCTTCTTCACTCACACGGATAGTTGGACAGGAAATTTACTTAAAATTATTAATGCAACTCCTTCAAACAAAATCTCCCTTTTGCAAAGGATCGGTTCATCCGTTCCCTCTAATGGTAGTCAGTTATCCGGAAATTCAAGCTTTTCTGTAAGAGGCTATATACTCTTTTGTCCTTAAAAATTATTAGAAAATATCAAAGTGGTTTTAACCGTAGCTTGGACACACAGAAAGACCTTTCTTTTACACATAAAAATGGTCTTAATACCACATCGAAATCGTCCTTCATGGCATTTTCTAACAAATCTCCCACGTTAACCGATTCCTCAGTAACTGTAGCATCGCAATGTTTTACAACACTATTTTCAATTAAATCTCCGACATCCAATAATTCTACGGTATTTGAATTTGACTGACTTTCGAAAGGTTCGTCAACTTCATCACTACTTGTTCCGGACCAGCAACAGAAACATTTCAAAATGTTACCTTTTGTTCTTTTTGCGTTATGCTTGTTATTTCCAGTGCTATTTTCGGCTCCGTCTGCCTTGGCAGTCAAGTGAGCTTAAAAAAAATTGTTTTTGGGTCAACTTGACACTTGTAGCCTTAACTCAGGACAAGGACAATCAAAAAAACACAAACACACACAAAATGGGGCCCAAAAAAGCGTCAGAGAATATTTCTTCTCCGAGCAGCTTGAAATTTATTTCCATGTGACTTTGGACGACTAAATCCCAAGTGACAGAGGAGACTGGAGACTGGACATACATATCGAAAAAAAATGCAAAGTAAAAGTAAAGTAAGTTTTTTGTTATTTGATTGACCTGAAGATAGTTTAAGCTTTCGTTCTACTTTCTTTACCAAGGAGGAATTTTAGGTGCTTTAAAAGTTTGTCTACTTCTAGTCTATACCATTTGGTATGTTCACAGCTTTTGATTTGGCCTGGAGAATTGCACCTTTCTGTAAACTCAAATTGTGAGGTACTTAAAAACTGACTCCTTGCTTTCTGTTAGTCTGTTATCTTTAAGATTCCATTTGTATACCTTTGCAACGTACGCTACTAACTTTTATTTCAGTTGCAACATGTGTCTCTCTATCACTCATGAGAATCGGATCCCCTTGATGTCGACAGCGACAACGACGGCCTGAACGACGGCGCGGAAGATGCCAACCAGGACGGCCAGACACTGAATACGATCGGTGGCACCGGCGGTGCTGCAGGCAGCGGCGAAACCGATCCGAATAATGCCGACACGGATGGTGATGGTCTCCTCGACGGGAACGAGGTCAATGCGACCGGCCCTCTGGCAGGCATTGGTGCAACCGATCCGCTCGATACCGATACCGACGACGGCGGTGCCCAGGATGGCACTGAAGTCAATGTCGATGGTGCAACATTTGCAATGGAGCTTATAGCGAAGAGATCTTGAGCTACGATCCCGATGCTGAAAAAGTAGCAAACCAAGCTGCGGTTTTTCGGATCCTGATCGCTTTCATGGTCCATTTCCGCAAGACGGGCTTGCCACACGTCCAGGCCTGTCAATTTGCTTACTCCCAATTGCTCGAACAGGATGTCCCGGCAGAAATTGTCGAAAAGGAATTGCAACTGGCCATGCAGCCGGGCTCTTCACCCGATGCCTACATTCGCTCCGAAGGGGCCACATTTGCCAAAGGAGTAACAAAGTAGGAAAAAGTTTCTGGCTTCACAACATTATCTAGATGATCAGTTCTGATCATTATCTGATCAGTGGATCAACTTTGTCAAGCTGAAGAAAAAGATAAATAATTTTCACCTTAAAAGCAAAATGGAGAAAATAATAATAGGAAAAAAAGAACAGCAAAACAGGAACTTCTAGAAATCAAAGTGGAAAATATTTTTGTTCAATGTAACTTAGTGAGTTTAATCAAGTTAAACTTAGTACAAACCCAGAATATTATTTTCTGGGAGGGGACTCTGATGTGCTCTTCTGTATAATTTGATAAGATGTGTCTATTTTAAAAATTTTTAAATGGAATCTGAAAATAGACACAAATTCAAAAATATTCATACCCTAACATGTAACTTTTTAAGTAGTTTATTTCATTCATACAAACCAGAACATTTGAACGAGCTTTAAAAATTGGGCATAAAAGCTTTGATTAAAATTCTGCCGAAAACATTATATTTCAGGGGTGTATGTGACGACTAAATATTGTGTATCATATTGTCTTTTTGATGAGTTTGCCTTTTCTTATTTCTGGATCCGGTCGACGCGAACCTCGCGTGATCGGGGGTGGACGGGCCTTTGTCCCTTGGCTAGCACAACGATGCGATTTCCTTTCCTTAGAGTTACGGACCATCATTATTGAATCCACCCGCTCCGCAACCGTGCATGGTGTTATGGTATCCGTGACCGGTGTTTGTCAGGTCAAAATTTCAGGATTTAAGGAAGTGATCCATGAGAACGGTACGGCACTTGAAAAGGATGTGCATGCTATCCTCCTCGCCGGACAGCATTTCATTGGTCAGATGGGGCCATCGTCTGATCTTTTATAAAAGGATAACACTTAAGCGCATTTCAGCGCACAAAAAAGCTGTTATATATCAGGTCGAAAAAAGAGTAAAATTAATACTTCGGGAAATGTGTACTTGTCCATGTTGGTTTTAGTTTAAAAGGCACCAGTTCTATGACTCAAAGCATGTGACAGGTGTCTTTTCCCTGTAATCTTTCAATGCAACATGGAACATGTGGTGCCGAATTTGCTTTGATACACCATTCATGATTAGTGAGCTTCATGTTGTTATATACATTAATGCCAGTTCTTTCTTGAAGTGCTGTAAAAAAATACAAAATTATTTTACATGTTTATTACGCTATAAAATTCATTTAAATTACTGAGATTAAAGAAATGAAGTCAAATTATAACTTATAGAGCGAAGGATTGGGATGGGGACAGTCCTACCTATACATACGATAATTTTCGATTTGTTTTAAGTTTTAATCAACATTAAAAAAAGCTTATCATTTCCAATTTGTGTTCTTGTTTAATTTAACTTTAGAAATATCCTAAATATTCAAGGCTGGCTGCTTAATTTTTTTACTAAATGGCTTTCTCATAGTTTTGATCGGATGATTTTGATAAAAAAGGGGTGGGGGAAGAGGCCTAGCTGCCCTTCAATTTTTGATTACTTAGAAATGCAATTTGATTTTATAGTTTTTTGTATGAACGTTTTTGTTAGTAATAAACACACGTAGCTTACGAATTAACTTACGTAACGAAGTTCTATATTCGTGTATTTTTATTACGTATGTGAGGGGTTTGCCCCCTTCGTCAATACCTCTCTCTTTACACTAATGCTTGAATTTCATTGGAAAAACGCTCTTTAGAAAGAGCTATAGAGGGTAAATTTGCATAAATATAAGAAAGAAAAGGGTAATTGCCTCAGGCTCATAGAACTTACAACGTGATGAAGTTCACACAAAAAAAAAATAAAGATGGGATATTTCATGAAGTAAATTAAGCAGTAAACCTTTTCTTTTTCACGGAAAGAAAAACTTTTAATAGAGTAACTTCCTAAATGTCTTCCGCTTAAATGATAATTAGAAAAGACGAAATTGTAACAGGATTAAGAGAAGAGGAACAAATTAAACCACAATGAATAGGGGAATGGGGAGGGGGGGGGGGGGGAGGGGGGGGGGGGGGGGGGGGGGGGGGGGGGGGGAATCTGATATTTGCCATGATTTAGAGTCAATTTCTATTCTTTGCAATCATTAAAGAAGGAGCTGAAGAGGTTATCCCTGAAGAAGTCATCTGCAAACTCGAATCTTTCATCAAAATTTTCTAAGACGAATTTAATGTGGTATATGAAGATAATGCTGGGAAGTTTGGTCCCTTGTAGGGTTCTGCACGTTATGTTTTGTTCATTCTGCCCTAAAGCAAAAAATAAATATTTTACAAGGAACATACAAAATCAAAAATAAATCGAACAAATTTAAGCTAGGGCCAACAATTTTTTAATTCCGACAAAGTTTGATCAGTTTGGCTTCCGAACTGCTTGGTTACAAGGGAAGACAATTGTTTTGCTACAGAAGGAAGCTGTGATCTCTATATCGAAATAACAAGACAATTCATAATATATTACAATCGTCTCCCCGAGACATATACAGAAAGCTTATATCTAGAACTAGCTAAAAGATTGCATCTATTTCCAGAAATAACGTCAAATTTGCCTCGCAATAATATTTTTTTCACCTCATTTACGATCCGTACCACATCGGCAAAAGGGGGCCGACGCAAGGACCTTAGTAGTCAAGAAGCGTCGTTAATTCTTAAATAAATGAACAAATACGTTGTGCAATGAAAATACGTTCTGAGATCATACTGGCTATGCATGACGTATGACAACAAGAAAGGAAATAATAAATGAAAAGAAAAAAAAACAAATAAGTGAAAAACGAGGATTTTTTCAGCCAATATTAAAATTTGAATGATCGGGGAGATCCCCTCCATTCTAAGAAATCGCTAATTTTGTGTGGCTTCTCCTGAATTCCCTCCACTTTCTCCATTATTTGCCTTTTCTACCTATTCTTTAGTTTGGGTCCGTAAAAGTGTGGCCCTCATCCCTAAAAATCAATTTTACGGATACACTGGGCTACTTAGCATTACTGTTTTACATCTACTAACTGTAGTGATGGAGTTTTTACAAAAGCACAACTTGAAGGGGAACAACCAACTGTCTGCTTTTACTGTAGGTAGAACACATCTAATCGGCGTTGAGGAGAAAAATCCCCTTTCATATACGGAGTAATTTCTGTTCGTTTTAAGTTTTAATGTCGCTCCTAACTTTCATTTAAAACAAGAGCTAAGAGCTCATATGGCACTTGTGACGAGGCATGAAGAGCTGAGCCAAGAGATCATATGGTATGAGCTCTAACAAAATTCTATGAATCAATAGATTGATTTAAAAGGAATATAAGAGGCTTAATGCCGGTCAGGATTTAAAATAAGAGCTCTGAGTCACGATATCCTTTTAAATATCAAAATTCATTACCAGCAGAAGATGTTCTCCCTGGAGACCTATATTGCGACAAAATCATGCCAGAGCGTACAGATTCAGTTTCGAAAGCGTTTCCATTGTCGCAACTTTTTTTGGGCCTTCCTACTGATATTATAAAACTGGTTGCGTTCAAACCTGTAAGCTTAATCACGTAGCGAGTTGGTTTTATTTAACAAAAAAAAACTAATTGTAGGATTTTCAGGTATTTTTCTAGTTTGAATTAAAACATTAAAATCATTGCTTAGGCACCGTAAATATTTTTGCAGTTACATGACAGAAATCCTTAACTTTAGCGTAAAGAGCGAGGGGTTGACGAGGGGCAACCCCCTCATATATGAGATAATTTCTGGTTGCTTTAGGTTTAATGTTGCTTCTGACTTTTAGTAGAAAAGGCTAGTATTTTTTGTTAGCCTCTCATCGTTTTTGTTTTTTTTTTCAAATCATACCCTGGCCTAAACCAATTAAAATAATGTCGGCACACAACCTTATCAATCCCCGATGTCTTGCTGTTAAATTGTATAGGACTATTTCAGTAAGTGCAAATCAATTTTTGACACAACTAATATGGCGCGTAACGACTTACGCGCGCGGGGGGGCTTGGGGGGCGCGAAGCGACCCACCAACTAGGTGTTGGGGTGGCGCGAAGCGCCACCCCAACAATCCGTATTCAAACCTATTCCGCATTTTTCTAATGATTTCCCTTGAGATTTGTTGATGGTGATTGCTAATTAAATATTCCCTGTGTCCCCGTCGTCATTTATATATCCTCCCTGTGCCCTTCCGGCGTCCCCGTTGTAGTTATGTCCGTGTGTCCCGGTCGTCATTTATATTCGGTACGACACCTTTGGAGGGATGGGTTGAAACTTCGGTGAAAACGCGAGGTAAGTACAGATGGTATAAAAGAATAGAATTAGACGAATAGTACATGGACATGAATGAATTATTTCCGTTTTTATATCAATTGCAGCTTTGACTGCAAAATTGAGCCACGTCATTCTGTTTTGTTCCAATTTCTCTTCTTATCCCACACGCAAAATTTTTTTCCAAAAAGACACTCACCAATAAGATTTTGCCCAACTCAGGCTACATCTTAGCCTGTTCCAACCTTGTCCGACTGTAAGAACGCCTAAGCGATCTCGCTCTTTCAATGAGGAGTAACCTGTAACGGGAATAAAAAGAAATGAAACAAGAGTATGACCTTGTAGAACTCCAGAAATTACATTGTTTTATCTATACTTGATGGATCTACTTTTAAGTCAGTATTGATAACAGCTATGAATTTTGGCATTTTCGTGAGTTCTGGTAAGTTAACGTCAACTTCGTGGATCACTACTCAGGGTTATTTCCTTGTTTGCCTGCCTCATCTCTTTAATTATATTTCTGAATATGTAGAGGGTAAGGAAACTAGAATATCTTGTTTCATAGTATGCACTGGTGCCTGTCATAAAACTACCATTCCCCTATCAGGAATCCTTTCGAGGCGCATGTAAATGTATCAAAGTGATATTCTTTTTTCAAACTCTTATGAGAATTTTGTCAGCCTGTCGCAAATTATGAAGACAAAAATCAAGCAAATATTTCTACAAGGACCTCTGAATAATGGAAGTGTTTTCAAACAAAATGAAGTGGTGAGGGTTATTCTGCACGTGTTGGGCCAAGGCAGAATCAAAATAAAATACGAAATCCCACATTTTTTAGATTGGACCTTGAAATTTTTTCTGTAGGGTTCTCTGATACGCTGAATGCGATGGTGTGATTTTCGTTACGATTCGATGACTTTTAGGGGGTGTTTCCCCCTATTTTCTAAAATAAGGGAAATTTTATCAGGCTCGTAACTTTTGATGACAAAGACTAAATTTGATATAACTTATATATTTGAAATCAGCATAAAAATCCTATTCTTTTGATATATCTTTTAGCATCGAAATTCTGTTTTTTAGAGTTTCGTTTACTCTCCTCTCCCTTCTTGAGAAATTACTTCAACTCCATTAACATTGATATATCTAAATTCCACAAGTCTAGATTCCTACGGAGCAGGCATTTCCACATTATCTGACTTGAAGGTCTGAATTATCCTCACTATCAAACTGTGTTTCTCGATTAATATTCCCATTAATCCAAAATACAAGGCAATAATATTCTTTCATTGTCAGAAGACACGTCACAGGTCTAGGGTGGTCATTTCTGAATTCAAACCAAATCAGAGGAAAAGTAGATAGTTAGGAAAATTTGCGTCCCTTTAATTTTCGCCCCCTGATCCTTCGTTTTTTCCCCTTTAATTTTCGCCTCCCCCTGGGCGGTACATTGGGGGTACATTGTATTTCTTTCCTTCGGTGAAGAAATGTTGCAAAGCGGCATACCCCTGCGAACCTACCCATAATGCTGCCCGCGCAGTTAGACATACAACGCCGCGGTGAAGGCAAGGCACCGCGGAAATTATTGCGGGACTTTTTTCACGGCAGAAAAGAAATTCAGGCTTATATGATATTGTAAACAGTCGCACCCCTTAAAGGTAGGGGGTAATTCTTCTTTTGCGAAGACATTTATTTTAATGAAAAATGATAGTCTCCGAAATTGATCCATTGAAAGGTGTACTTTATCCTGAAAAGGGGGGACAAACGCCCTAATATCAAGGATAATTCTGTTTTGAGGTGGAAAGCAGACTCTTTTTACAAAAAATAAAAAAATAACAGTACAATCACTAATTACTTCAAAGAGGGTAAAAAGTTAGACAGAAATCGGGTTAAAAATTGGGCAGTGACTTGACCGGATAATTGAATGCTGTAAAATCTCTTACCTAGGCATCTTAATAATAGTTATTATGAGCTTTTGCTATCAAATTTTCAATTCCTTAGCACTTCCTGATTACCCCACCCATTACCCCTCTCCCTCTCATTCCAGATAACTCCTCATCACCTCTTGACCTTCATCTACCAGTTCTCCCGGCTTCCTAACACAAAAAAAATATGTAAAAATGGAGTTAGAAAAAAAGAACAAAATGGAAAGCTCAACCCAAAACTCAACATCTCAGTAAAAAAAGGAATAAAAATTAATCCCACAATGCTCGTAAACGTTTTCAATATTTTTTTTTTCTCTCTACTACTTTACTATTTTGTGAGCTGGAACTGGAAAGTATTCGTTCAGAGGCAGCACTGCCTAGGTAAAGAGCCATAAGCCTTCATTGCATTATTTACTTTTTTCTCCGGCTGCCTTGCATAGAAGCTGCAGTCGTAGAGTCTTTGGAGTGAGTTCATTCAACTCGGAATTTAAAAGTCTCAAAAAAACGTCTTGAAATGTCTTGAAGCGCCTTGAAAAACGTCTTGAAGAAAAATGTCATGTTCTAGGGCCCAAAGTATATAGCTGGTAAAATTATAGCAGTTCATATATCTGGCTTTACTATAAAGTGAATTTTCTGCTTGTTGCCTTTTGTATGCTCTTTATGAATATAATAATTGCTTCTACCTTAAATTCGGATTTAAGCATTTTTTGAGCTCTTAAAAATGACAAGTTTTCAAAAAATTATAGCAGTTCATATAAGTCACTTACCAATAAAGCAAACATACCACTTGATGCCTTTTTTTAATGTTCTTTACAAATATAATAATCACTTCTACCGCAGATTCAAATTTAAGCCATTTTAACCAGAGTGATCATACTTAAAATTTGGGTAAAAAAAATATCTTAAAAGTGTCAATAATGCAAATAATAATAAAAAAATACTATAATCTAATTGACTCAAAGATGCTATATATTATAAACAAAAATGTATTTTTTTTTAGTTTGATTGCCTTTATGCCTATATTGTATGGCTATATATGCTATTGCACCATTAGGACAGTGACAACAAAATTATCAAAAATTAAATCATTCCTTTTTGCTTGCCTCCTTCAAGAGAGCATCTGAGAAGAAGATAAAATTAAGTACAGTATTGACAGAAGTGGTAGTAAAAACAATTTTGTTAAAGAACGGATATAACCTAATTTTGGGATTCTCAAACCGATTACTAAAAGTTAATTGGAAACGCTTAGCTGATCCATGACATAAAGATAGATATTGCTTACAACAATTTGTTGCTACTTCTTATCTCTAGTGTTTCTAAATGGAGGAGAGCTTAACTGGTAATATTCCTGGTTACTATAGAAAAGAAAAGCACATGGAAACTTGCACACTACATATACATCAATTAGCCAATTTGTTCATGGAACTGTTTGTGTGCTGTTTTTTGTTCTTAGAACTTGCTGCGTCCTGATTTTTGCTCGTGAAACTTGTTGCACGTTGCTTTTTCTCTTTGTGAAACTTGTACATTGATTTTTATCCCCATGAAGCTGATTTTATTCATGGGACTTTTTTTTGCTGTTTTTTTTGTTCATGGAACTTGCTGTATGCTGATTTTTGTTCGTTAAACTTGTTGCATTTTGATTTTTCTCTTCGTAACCTGATAAAAAAATTGGATGGCAACTAGCCCCTCCCATGAAATCCTTTCTTTATTGCTGCAGCATATTTCTATTAATCGGATTATCGTGTTTCCTGTCATTGTTATACACCTTTTAAAATCTTTTTGAATAATATTTATATCTAACTATTGCATTCAAGTCTCTTGGTGGAAATCTTTTTACTGGATCAAGAGTGCAAGAAAACTGGTTAACAAACAAGACTTGACAGATCATGATATTTAAAAAGCGGAAAATTATATTACTCAGGGTATATCTGATATCATCATAGGATGGGGTGCGTTTTCAGAAAAGTCAACTCAGTGATTTTTTTCCTATAAATGCAAGGTGATAAGTGATGTGTTTTTCTAGTGAAAATATGGTAATGAAATTTATTTAAATATGTCGGATTTGTTTCATTCGCTGTATTTGTTGTTTATAAGTGTTTGAAAGTTTATTTTTGTTTTGTTATTGTCATCTCGGCCTAAATTTTAGGTTGTTAAAAATAAATTATAAAAATAATAAGGATTATTATGAATTCAATATCAAAATTGGCTATTGTTTCTCTTGGGATGTTGTCTGCTAGTGCATTTGCTGCAGGCATTCTAAAGCTAGAAAACGAAAAAGCTGTGTTATTAACACAACTTCATTGTAAGTACGGTAGTTTGTTTAAAAAAACAATTATATTTAAAAACTTAATTTTATTTGTTTAAAAAATTATTCAAAGGATTTTTTACATTGCCGATGGTTTTATATAAGCTAATGGCATTTTAGGCTTTATTAACACTATGGATAATAGAAGAAATTAAATTGTATTTTAAAACTGTATTTAAAACTTATACTCGGATCAAATATAATTGCTTGGATGCAAAACTTCTGGACATGATTAAACTTTAAGTGAGTATTTCGAAATACTCAAGGATTCCGCTATGATTGATCTACCCTGTCCAAACGTATTTGATTTGTGATTCGTTTTGACAAATCTCTGTCGGACTAGCCGTAAAATACCAAAGTACAATTTTTTTTTACCGCTTCATTTGAGATTTTTTAAATACACCTTGCCACTTCCTTCCCATTTATCTGAAGTTATCTCTGATTGTTCGAAAGTTTTACAAAAAAGAGTTTAATCATCCCACTGATCAATACGAAATCGCATTTCTATCTCGATATTTCTTTAAAAGCTGTATGAGATATTTCTCGACATAACCTAACCTAACCAATTATTCCCTTTTTTTTAAGTCAAAAATCAATTTACCGACTCTTGAACATGCAACATATAATTGTCCATGGGAACAACAATCCGTATTCAGATCTATACCTCATTATTTTAATGATTGCACTTGAGTTTTATTGATGATGATTGCTAATCAAACATTCCCTGTGTCTCCATCGTCATTTATATAGGAACCTCTCGGACCTAGAACCTCGGACCTTCTCTGTGTGTAATCGAAAATTTCCCCGTTAGTGACCAAATGCCGCTTCAGCTCCTTTTACCCCCTTTGCCTTCTCGTCCTTCCCCTGTTCTTTTTTCAGGTAATAAGCTTCCTAAATTTTTTGATCAGGTTGATTGGAATCCAAATTTTAAACCGCTTTACCAAGAAAGAGTTGGGACTTTAATTGGTAAAGTTTTTATTCCTGATAGTTTGGATTCAATGGACAGTGATCCCTCTTTGACTATTACTTGTCTTTATTTTGAATTAATTCATTGCTTAAAGTATGGTGAGGAGGTCATTTCATTCATCGAGATACCGAAAGCACCGTCGCCCGCGAAGCCGACCACCGGTGTATCAGGGCAGCCGATTTTGGCACCGAGAATGGCCGGGAAGCCGTAGCCACAGGGGCCGAACAGACCCGGGGCCAGATACTTGCGTCCGTTTTCGAACGTCGGATAAGCGTTGCCGATGGCGCAGTTGTTGCCGATATCGCTTGAGATGATGGCTTCTTTCGGCAGAGCCGCCTGGATAGCCCGCCAGGCCTGACGCGGCGACATGCGGTCGGGCTGCTGTTCGTTTTAAGTTTTAATATGGCTCCTTTATTTCAGTTAAAAAAAAACTAGTTTTTTTTTGTTTAATTTCTGAACGTTTTTGAATTGATGCATTTTTGATTTTGGTTCTCCGCACACAAATTATTAAAATAAAATTTGCATTTTAATTCTTTTTTTGGCTAAATGGCTTTCTCTTAGTTTTGATCAGACGATCTTGAGAAAAATAAGTGGGGGAGGAGGCCTAATTTCCCTCCAATCTTCGGGTTACTTGAAAAGGCAACTAGAACCTTTAATTATTGGGTCTTTTATCATCTTGAGGAGAATTAATGAAACTTTATTTTTCTGTGCAATTTTGTTCTCACTTTATAGCAGCAATGTTTTACTGCTTTAAGACCTTTGATGGGCTCCATCTTCATTTTAGAACTAGGATAGAGTTTTAGTTTCGCCTTGAGTGGAAAATGATCAGATATAATTTTGAACCTCTGATAGTGCCTTGATAAGCTCCTTAATCCCGAATCCATCTTGTTGGTATTAATAGGAAAACAATCTGTGATTGGTTCTTTCCGTCCCTTGACCATGCATGATTGGTGTTCAGCAGATCGATCGAGTTATTGAAGTAGTGGAAGAAACTTTGAAAGGTTTGTCAAATTTTGGTATCTGGAAGATTAATCTAAATTTGGACTTTATAATTTGAGTTTTGACAACCTGAGCATGGCAGATTACCAAACAATGTCCTTGTCGACCAACCGTCTAGGCCCAAACGAAAGGCATGTCATACCCGAATGGGGAGGGAGAATGTCGTAAAGAGAGATTCAAGGGACATTGGAACTTCTTCAAAGGGTAAAAAGAGGGAGGGTTTTGTTACCATAAAATACACCGGAGACAAATAATAGGTACATCAACTAGCAAAAGTTGCGAACCCATTGCCGAAGATGATTATGAGCTAACAGCCGACTGTTGCTTAAAACTCCCCTATATGTCTCAGAAATGGTATCGGCCTATTTTTCGCTTCAGTCTGTACCTTACTACTGAAGTTGTCAATCCCTTTAAACTTTCAAACTGGTACATCTCATGAAGGATTTTTCTACCAAAAAATGGATGACATAGACTTTGATCAACTCGTCAAGAGCTATTGACTGTCATCGACGAGCGCGGCGCCGGGCCCGACCCGAAACTGCACGGCTAGCGGGGGACGACACGATGATCCGAATACCCTGTCCGTTCTGCGGCGAGCGCGACCACAGCGAGTTCACCTATGGCGGCGATGGCTCCATCGTTTACCCGGCGCTTGACGCGCCCGCAGAGGACTGGCTGCAGGCGGTGTTCCAGCGCGAAAATCCGCGCGGCCGCCAAACCGAGACCTGGCAGCACGTCAGCGGCTGCCGCCTGTGGCTCCTGGTCGAGCGCGACACCATGACATAGGATAAGTTATAATTTTTGTTTTGAAATAATATGAATAGAGCGTTTTTAGGTAAATTACCTGGGTGTGTATGATTCTTTTATATGCTACCATTCCTCTAAATATATATAAATATTTAAATATTATATAAATATAAATATTTATTATTTATTTATATTATCTAAGCACTATTCATGTCCTTGAATGATAACTCAAATTATTTTGTATCATTTCAGTAATTGCACTGAGCAAGAGAAAGTATTTCTCCAGGCGGTAACTTCAGAATTTCAAAGGACTGGAGTGTACTTAATTACATAGTAATTTTTTTCAATTTTTGTTTCAGACTCCTTTGATTGTGTTTAGATTGATGGAGTTTATTGGCTTGGCATGTTAATTTCTTCTGATAACATGCCTTCACTTATGCAGATGCCTGAGGACGCGCGAGCACCAGTTGAAGGGTATTATTATCTTTTTGTTTTTCAGTATTATTCTAATAAAAAACCGTGCAAATAATATGAAAAATAAATCAACTCATTAGAAAAGACGTAAAAATAATGTTTGTTGGGAGGGCGGGATTTTTTTAAAATTGTCAATAGCTAGGCAGAACATTAACAAGAGAGTGTTCTCAGTCTCAATGGCTGAGGGTGAAGACAGGATTTGATAGATACAACCAACTCTGAGAGGGCATTGGTGCTGGTCTTCATCAGTAAGGTCAAACCATACAGATTCAATGGAGGCTGAATTTGCCTCAATGCTTAGCTCATGTACTGCATAGGTATTTTTGATCAGAGCCAGAACACTGCGTTTGCATCCTGTACAAGAAAGGTTAGAGATGACTTGGTAACCAGGCATATTAATTGTCCCCTCCTCAACACCCCGCTCTTTACGCTGAATTTTAACTCTTTATCACAACTCTACTTTTTAAAACAATAAAAACTTTAGCGTAAAGAGTGGGGCGTTGAGGAGGGGACAGCCCCTTTCTAATACAGTATAATTTCGGTTCGTTTTAAGTTTTAATGTCGCTCCTTACTTTCAGCTATTTTTTTATTTTATTTAATTTCTGAAGGTTTTGAATTAATGCAGGTTTCGAATTTGGCTCGCCGTACATGAATAATTAAAACGAAATTTGCATTTTAATTTTTTTTAGTTTTTTTTTAATCGTCGATTATTCAACTTGACATGTATAATTCTAATACCCTGCTTTTGACCGTCTGAACAAGTCGTTTCCTCACCCACTCCTCAATCGCGCATAGTTAGAGGCTTGCAATCCTAGATATTTTTTTTATCTTCTGAATTTCGGATTTCTCCAATTAAAGTCTTTATTATCAAAAAATTTACATTTTTAAGAATTTTTAATTGCTAAAAGCTTTTCATATTGTGAATTTTATTCTTTTTTAGAGTTTTCAGAGGTCTAACATCACTTACTGCAGTACCAAGCCTTTAGAGGCCAACACAGAAACGCAAACTGCTTTTTCATCCAAATCTGTTCAAAGCTTCCCTCTTTACACCCTACCAAGAAGTTCCAAGTTCCCTTAGATGTTTCCTTACACTTCCTCCCATTCAATTCTGGGACGACTTGCATCTAGTTTGGCCCTGGATGGTTGACCAAAAAGGACAATCTTTGGCAATATCTCGTTCTTCATCCGCAAAACTTGTCCTAACCGTTTCCACCATTTTCTTATTATAGCCCTAGAAAGGGAGAGATAAATGGTGTTTACCAAATTCATAAATCTCGGAAGTATCATCCTGTAGGGTGTATACCCTACATGGTAGGGTATACACTCCTATATACCCTACTATCTTGCATTGATCCTGCCAGTCTTCGGTTTACAGTAACATAATCACTGAGATCTACTGTTGTATCATCACGTGAAAACGATGTTACCTTTGGGCTATTTTATGACCGAACACCGTATTGGTTATAACTAGACTGTTATACCTACGAAATTGCAACAGTCTGTAGCCACTGCTGTTTGCTTTACTACAAAGGCTAAGGGCATGAAGGCGAAAATTTCAGAGAAATTTGAACTAAATCAAAGCATAGTAACAGCCTCCCATCTCTTCTAAAGACCAGAGCATAATCTGCACTTTACTGATAACAAGCACATTTGAAACGTTTCCCTTTTTTTAAACTTTAATTAATCTAAAATTATCAAGACTTTCAAAAATTAATTTGAGTATTAAACTGTCAATCGATGTCATTTGTTTTTGTTTTTTGGTTATGATGGTGATTTTTTCTTCTGTTAATGATGTTATGTGCCTTCTCCTTCCACAGGGTGTACAGGTCGCACAGCGTCTGGGTCGGATGCTCGTGCGCACCGTCACCGCCGTTGATCACCGGCACGCCGCTGTAGCTCGCGGCGACGCGGGCGGCGCCGTCCTCGGGGTGGCGGACCACGAGGATGTCGGCGTAGTTGCCGCCGACGACGCGCACCGTATCCGCGAGCGACTCGCCCTTGGCCTGACTCGACACCGCCGGGTCGGCCGTGGTGATGACGCCGCCGCCGAGGCGCAGCATCGCCGACTCGAAGCTGAGACGCCTTGAACTTCTCCTGGTTGTCCATGTCCCGGATGATGTGGATCCGCGGCTTGTCCGTGAGGCGCTGCCGGTTGAACGCGATGAGCGCGAACGGGATCAAGGTGCCCAGGCCCAGGAACCCGATCATGAAGGGCAGCCAGCGCGGGAGCTTCGGGAGGTACCTGAGCATAGCTACTCCTCCTCACCCATCAGGTCTTCGACGTTGCTGCCGCCGAGGGTCTCGGCGAAGGCCCGCGTCCGCTCGGGCTGATAGAGCGGGTCCGCGGTCTCGAAGCTGATGGTGCCGGTACTTGCCAACCTGACCGAATTCGGCAAGACGCCTTTGTTTACGACCGACGAACTCGCGACTGTTGGCGTGGCGATGACGCTGTATCCGCTTAGCGCGTTTCGCGCAATGTCAGCGGCCGCACTGAATGTTTACCAGACCATCAAGAATGACGGTACGCAGCAAGCCGCAGTCGATTCCATGCAAACACGCATGGAGCTCTACGACGTGCTGGGTTACCAGGCGTACGAAGACAAGCTCGACGCCCTGTTCGAGGAGCAGGGCCTCAAAACGGTGCAGACCGAGCTCTTCTCGCCGAGCCAGACCGACGTGCCGATGATCAGGATGTCGCACGCGTCGACCTTGGCCTGCAGCTTTGGCCAGTCATCGCGCTCGTAGCGGTCGACCCCGGCGTAGTCGTGTTCGAGGCCGGCGGGGATCTCGTAGTCGACCGGTCGCACGATCTCGGTTGCGACGTTGTTCGCCTGGAAGATGCGCTCGGCGACCTTGAGCAGGCCTTCGGTGTGAGACAGCTTCGGCGAGCGCGTCAACGTGCAGTTGAGCATGAGTACGCTGAAATGGGATTCTTTGACGATCCATGGAATCGTTACGGCACGCTTCAAGATGAACAGCTGCGCGCCATGCGTTTAGTCGTAGATACGGGTATTCACGCGAAAGGTTGGACCCGAGAACAAGCCATCGATTTTATGCTTGATAATTCAGGCATGACCCGCACAGAAGTTGTGGCTGAGGTAGAGCGTTATATTGCTATCCCATCACAAGCGTTATCTTACAAAGTGGGCGCACTTAAAATTCAAGAACTGCGCGCGCGCGCAGAGAAGGCATTAGGTGATGCAGCTTGAGCACCCGCCTGTGGGATGGGCGCTGGCGCGCTACCGGCACTGGCGTGGACATCGCCTCCGCGATCGGTGCCCTGGGCGGCTTTGCCGGCGACAGTGACCTTGTAGCCCTGTCAGCCAACGTGGGCGAAGTGAACGATGCGCCGACCTTTACCGCCTCAAACCCCTCGCGGGTGATCGACTCGGCCGGCCAGGTGACGCTGGGGGCGTGGGCTCAGTTCAATGCCGGCTCGGTCAATGAGACTGGGCAGACGGCCACCTACCTGATCAGCGGTGGTGAACGTAAGTGATTAACAGTTGTGAAGAGCGCCTTTTTATTCATCCTACGTGCGTGAATCTCCGATTATGCCTCATAGCTGATTTACAAGACACTCTTTTAAACGTTCAATGTTGTAACCTTCAGCGCACCTAGAGGCCGTATTTTTCGATGCGACGGTAGAGTGAGCGGCGCGTCAGGCCCAACTCTTCGGCGGCACGGCTAATGTTGCCACCATGCTTGCTGAGGGCTTTGCGGATTGTGGTGCGTTCGAGGTCTTCGAGGTCTAGCGTGTTGTCTGGCAGTATTGATACAAGATACTAGGGTGTATAGGAGTGCTGCTATTGATGTTAAAAATAAAGTTGACCATGTACTAGGGGGTACTTTCTTCTGACCGACCTTATTTCAAGCAGCAAGTTGTACGAAAAATGTGGTTCTAACCCGCTGTCTAGGGCTATAGTGAGAGAAATGTTGAGATGGCTTGGGCATGTTCTGCGGATGAAAGATGACAGATTACCAAAGATTGACAGAGATCCTGAGGTGACAGATTACCGAAAATGGTTGGCCTCTTCGGTCCACGGCCGGGCCTCAGCCGCATCGACGGTTTGCGCTTTGAGACCCTCAACGTCTTCGCCGTGGGCGCCTCGTTCAATTATACGGTGCTGCAGGACTCCTACGAGGGACGCAACTACGCCATGATGGTGTTGCTGGACGGGCCGACGGACGCGGCGCCGGTCAAGGCGCGCTTCTCGCCGCTGACCCTCAACATGACGCGCTATACCGGCGTGCGCTTTGACGTCAACGGCCCCAAGAACAAGGCCACCTTCCTGTATACCCGCGGGGCGGGGGACCGCGAGCGCCCAGTCGAGTGGGATAGCTGTCGCCGAGTACGATGTTTTCGGCCACCGACAGTTGCGGCACGATGTTGAGCTCCTGGTGGATGAAACGGAATCCCAACCGAAACGCGTCCGCTGGTCCGGACAGGAGTACCGAAGCGCCATCGAGCCGGATGTCGCAAGAATCCGCAGCGACGACCCCGGCCAGGATTTTTATCAGCGTGCTCTTTCCGGCGCCGTTTTCGCCCATGAGCGCGTGCACCTCGCCGCGCTCGAGGTCCAGCGAGACACGGTCGAGCGCCTATGATTAATTCTATTGATTTCAATAAGCGTTACTGAACACAACTTAATAGTTCCAAACTACCTATTAAACGATATATTGAACGTAACTACCAATTGCAATAACTTATTTAATGTGGAAACATGTCAGTGTCTAGAAAAAAATTAAAAGCTAAGAAGTCCTTGTCTTACACAATATTGTTTCAAAATATTTTGCAAAAACCTTTGCGTTCAATCAGCTACAAATCAATGCTGCTAGGACAAACACTTGATTATATTTATTTAATACGATTTGTATTCGGTTGACTTCCCCTTCGAAAAGTAAAATATGGTGATCTAAAAATAGGCCTTTTCGTATTCCCAAACCCACCTTACTCCTTGGAAAATAATTTATCTTCATAGTTCTAAGTACAGGATAAGTGTACACCCTTCCTTGGAAGATGCTCGAACCCTTTGCTCCAGTGGCGGTGGCCTCTCTTGTGGCCGGGGCAAAATCTTGATTAGCACCCCCTTCTGTCTCCCACAAAATTTCAGGCGAAATTTCAACAGAATTTTCACTTTTTTAAGTCATTTAATTTTTAATGGCACCCGACAGCCGGAGCCGCGGCCGTCGGAGTACGGCCGTTCTTGATCGCCTTCAACGTGAATCTGGCGACCAGCGACGTCGGCGTTGCGCGTCGCATCGCGCGGCGTATCCGCGAATCGGCGGGCGGCTACCCGGGCGTCAAGGCGTTGGGGCTGGCGTTGCCGTCGTCCGGATTGACTCAGGTCTCGATGAATTTGACGGACTTCCGCGAGACGCCGCCCAAGACGGTGTTCGACCGCATCGTCGCCGAGGCGGCCTCAGCCGGCGTGGAGACGGTCGTCGGCCGAGATGGTGGACGAGGAATAACTGGTCGCGGCCAGCGCCTGAAGGCCGCGGGCGCCCACGCCGTTGCGCTGGGCCTCCTGGGCGAACTGGGCTTTCCAGGCGTCGAACCCTGCACCGGTATTGCCGCAGCTTTGCGCGAGCGCGGTCACGGGCGCCAGAAGACCAAGGCCCACCAGGGCAGAGGCGAGCCATCGCCGGGGACCTGACAGCCAGGTCGGGGGTTCGGCGAGAGGGCGAGAGGAATGCATCGACATGGTCTGGGCGCCTTTGGTCGGAATACCGCCATAGGTCAAGGCAAACGGAACGACGATGACGACGATGGATACCCGCAAGGAATGGGCCACGGCAACGGGTGGAACCGACGCTCCGTAGCGATCGGCAAGGTTCGCCATGGCCATTGAACCACCGGGTATCGACGCGAAAAAGGCGGATTTCTGATCGACACCGGAAACCCGGCTCATCACCACAGCGCCCGCCCCACCGATGAGAAACGCCGCCAGTGTGGCAAGTAAAATAGCGCCGAAATGCACCGCCAGTGCCGCCACGACCGGCGGCAGCTCGGACGGATCCATCGTGTGCCGGGACGCCACCGACGCGCGGCTCTTGTGGCGCTGCGTGGTCGACACCGGAGTGACGTCACTCGTCCGCACCGGAGCCAACGATCTCGTCGCACTGACCACGGCCGGCGTAGTCCACGGCATCCGCGACGGTCAGGTTGCCTGGTCGTGCGACCCGACCGACGGCGTCGAGGACCCGGAGGGAACGCCATCGCGCATCGTCGCCGCAACCGCAGACTCGGTCTGGGTGCAGAGCCCGGGCCGCCAGGCGCTGAGTCCTATAGCTTTTTATATCCAAAAATCTATATAGAACTCATTATTAGACAAAAACACATAATCATTCAACAACCAAAAATAGTTTTATTTCGTTAAGTAGAATAAAATACATCACTTCCAATGGCAGAAAAATGTCTAGTTTCTATTTTCTAATCAGCTAATCAAAAGCACCTTTTTGCAGGTTTATTTTAAAATGACCCTAGCTAAACTACTAATCCTAAGCACAGATAACTGAGATCTCTAGCATTCATTAAAATATTTGTAACATGATGTTCATATCGTGAGGGTCCTAAAAAATTTATTGGTTTAGATAATGATGAACTAAGTAACAGTAGTAGTAGCAGCTTCAGTAGTATTAGTAGTAACCTTAGTTTTAGCAGCATTAGCAGTAGTAGCAGCAGTAATAGCAGTAGCAACAGCAGTAGTAATTAGCATTATTAGTATTAGTAGGATGCAAATATTGCCTTTTGGTTATTCTAATATTCCCAACAGCAAGCCCTGTTAATTTCAACTTCATAAACCAAGTCGTTCCTAAGATGTTACTGATACGCTCTTTGGACCGCCCTGGGGATAGTCCACCTGGGGATGATTTCGCAACCAATCGACAGCGGCAATCAACCGTGGGTCGTCGTCCGGTACACCGGCGGCGAGCAAAGCCAGAATCCCGTCGCACGTGGCCGATGCATAACTGGGCCAACTATGCGTTGCCTCATCGTAAGGCGCCTTGTTGGCAGACAGGGCAACTGGCGAGAAGTAAAAGCCGCCATCAAAGACCGACGTCGCGTTCCCCTCTGCCAATTCCACCGGATGTGGTTGGGCGGCCGTAGCGCTTGGGTCTTTGTAGATTATTGTTGATTCTATGTCTTGTTATTAGCCCAGGCGTTCGCTTTCTTTAACTACTTTTGAAGATGAAAGTGGAAAACACTCTGATTTCAAAATGTGATGCCCATGAAACCCAAAATGAAAGAGGATTTTTTCTATTGTCGATCACGAGACACATGCAGAGTAGTTGTTGAAAGACATATTCCTTTACGTTTTTTTATTGTACAACTGCGTAGATGAAGAATTTATGTATAATCGTTTTCTCAATTTTACACTCCCGGAGAGCAAAGATCCCACTTGCTGGCGATGTCGTCGGCGTTGTGCCCGATCATTCCGAAACATGTCTATGGTGACGGGCAGGATCCGAAGAGCCACCCGGCGAATTCGGCGCCTGTCGGCTCCGGTCCGTTCAAGCTGGCCGAGTTCAAGCCCGGCGAACAGATCACGCTGGAAAAGAACCCTGACTTTTTCATCGAAGGCCGTCCATACCTCGACAAGATCGTCTACCGGATCATCAAGGACCCGAACGCATTGCTCATCGCCATGGAAAACGGCGATGGTGACATGTACGCCTTCATTGAGATAGCCATTTTGAGGAGCATTGCTGAAAGGTACAATAACTATGCCTTTGGATATAACACGCCCTCCGGAAGCCCTGGAGAAAGGTTTCAGAGTTAAAAATGTTCCCATTGTTTACATGTAGTATTTGTTATTGGTATATAAGTATGCATACATTTTTCGGGTAGAAGGGGGGAACTTTTTTCCAGGGAGGTTTTCCTAGAAGAGAGTTTTCCATAGGGAAGGAGGTTTCCAGGGGGTGAACCTTACAGGGGAGAGTTTACACTGGGGGAATTTTCCTGGCTATTTACTACTGTGACTGCTAGAGACTGCAAATATTTGCAATTGCAGCTAATTACGACTCCGATTGTTTGCGACTGCAATTCCAACTGCTTGTGATTACGAGTATTGCAACTCGGATCTAGAAATGTGACTATATGCGACTTTGACTGCAACAACTGCTCTAGTCTGTTGCTACTTATGACTGCGACTTCAACTCCTTGCTACTATGGCTGCAGATATTTGACATTATGACTGTGACTACTTGCGACTATTTGCTAGTGCTACTGCGACTACCTGGTGGCTTGGAGGCTATTAAAAAAGTGGGTGCTATGGTTCAAAGAAAATTCCACGATTGCTTATCTTTACTACACCAATTTACCTCGCATAAAGGGGCATGCTACTATAAGCTGATTTCTTTCTTTTTAGGGAATTTCAAGAAATGTATTTTTCACCCGGATATTGTTGCATGGAAATAAAACTGGTTAGAGTTGCATGCAACTTTAAGTTTCAAAAAAAGACTTTGAAAAGAATGCTAACAGACTGAATGAAGATGGCAGTCTAGAAGACATTATTTTTGTGTCACTCTGATCGTCGTCAGCGATACACATGACATCTCACAAGACGGTGCGCTTTGTCTCATGGGATATCCGTCCGAGCTGACAGTTGCGACTCCGGTTCTCGTCGCCCCAGTCTTCAGCTCCGGCTGTCCGGCGGAGGTTGCCCAGTTCGTTGCCAACTTCCGTCGTGGGATGCTTCATGTATGCATGCACCGTGCGTGGTTCCCAGCGGCTGACCCGTGCGCTCACCGTCGAATTGCCGTCGAAGGTCGGAAGCAGCGCAGAGTCGAGGTCGCAGCAGTGAGCGTAATATTTTTGATCAATCCCTATTTGTGAGGTCCAAAGATCTGTATAATTATTTCTGAAATTTAGATAAAAACCCTTGATGTTTCTTAAAACTCTAATGAAATAGGAATTTTATTTTCAAGAGCTTAGTTTTTTATAGTTTTTTTTATTGGTATAGTTTTTTTTTATGGTACAAAATTAAAGTTAAGGTGTAAACTTCATTATTTTAAAATAACGAATTTTTTTGAAAATCGATGTTTTCATATATGAATTGACTTAAGAAAGGGCCAAGGGTTGCAGAACAAACCACATTAAAGATAATTTAAGCTGAGAGCCCTCCTCCCTCCAGAGGGGGAAATCAAACTCAACCTTTTTCCTTTTGGAGGGGCATGAGTGCTTCTTCAGAGGGTAGAAAAAACGCAGCAATGAAGGAAGTACTCATTTAATTTTTTGAACTAAATTTCTGCTCTTGATTATTTTTTATTATTCATTAAAAAAATCCTTTACACAAAGCATGTAAATAAAATTGGAAATGGTGAAATTAGAAATAAATTTCCGGCCTCACATTTCCAATTTGGCGAACTCGATCGGCTTGCCCTTCACCCCGCTGCGGCTCTGGTAGGAGTAGCGGATCTTGATCAGGCCGCTGGGCAGAGTGAAGACGTTCTTCTTGCTCGATGAGCCTGCCGTGGTCGAGCCGAGGATGCGTGCCTCGGCCCGCTCGACCAGGTCGCGGGTGAAGGTCTCCGCCGCGGACACGGACCCCGCGTCGACCAGGCATGCCACCGGCCGCGTCATCTTGGCGACCTTCTGCTTCAGCGATGGGTCGTAGCCGCCGCCGGTGTTGCCGCGCAGGGGCGCCTGGCTCAGCAACGCCATTCAGGGCGACTTCGGCTATTCACGCAATCACAGCCAGCCGGCCCTCGACGTTATCAGCAGCCGCGTCGGTAACACGGGATTGCTGCTTGGGCTCAGTCTGCTCCTTTCGCTGGCGATCGCCATTCCGGTCGGCATCTACGATGTTCGTCACCAGTTCGCTCGCCGATGCTGTACTGCGCGTGGCGATGACGACCAGCTGTGACAAATTGACAGAGCGGTTGACGATTTCGCTAAACAACGTGACACCATTGTTACTGGTTTTTTTTGTTCGTTTTTCAAATAATAAAGGTGAATCTAGCTCAACCTCAACAAACTAACCTCCCCCCAACACGGAAAATTCTCCATGAAGACTTCATCTAATTTAAAGTACAAACATCCCTTAAAGTTTCCTCCTGACAGTGCGGTCCTCGCTGAAAATCTCCCTCCCCGTAAAATGGGCTTTTGGACGATTCAGTCTGAAAAATTATGCTTAGCATACTTTCATTTGATAAAGACCTTAATCTCTAAACGGTTTCTCGATCACTCCAGAAATACCCCGTTTTGGAATAAAGAAATTGCGGGCGGCGGAGCAATCATAGATCTGGCCTGTCACTGTGTTGAAATTTCCCGTAGTTTTATCGGCAAAGAGCATCGTCCCCTGGAAGTTATGTGCTGGGCCGCTACCCAGGTTAAACCCATCGACGCTGAAGACCACGCCATCGGTTTGGTCAAATACGCCAACGGCGCCATCGGGCAGTTTGAAGTGAGCTGGACTTTTCGCGGCGGTATGGATTTGCGCGACGAAGTGATGGGCACGGAAGGCACTGTATGGGTCAACGTTTGAACTATAAGAAAAATTACCAGTAGTATTCCTGCTCAATTTTAAAAACGTGATCAAATCAGTTCTAGCAGCCTTTAGTTTGATAGTTTTAGTTGACTGATAGGTTATAAGTGAGCAACAGGAAGGTTCGCCTACATAATACGGAATGTAAAAAGAAAACTACATAATTCAGGATGATCGACAGCGCTAACTACGAGTATCGTAGTTTTATATTCGGCCAGGGGGTACTCTTCAAACTATAAAAGAAAAATATATTTTTATGGATTTAAAAATATGTTATCAGATGTAGCCTGAAAATACGAGAAACGTTGAAGGAAAATGAGACAATATTAATTTATCCTTTTGTTTGGTTTTGGCATTTCGGCGTAGGAAAACAAATGGGACATGCTATTAGCTGTTTGGCCCCCTTACTGCAACGTAACCCCCTAGTACCCCTTGCCTCTATTTTATCCCGTTTAAATCTGAAATACCCCCTTAAAGTATCTCCAGATCCCGATAAGGAACACCGGCCTAGAGCCAGTTGCAGGTATTTGCTTTTTGATTTATTTTAGGTCTGCCATTGAAAATAAAATGAAAATTGCAATGAAATAAAATCTTGAACTAACAAACTTTCAGAAATTGACGTCATTATGCATCAAATTTTCGGTTTAATTTTATTAGTTCTTTCCAAGACTGTTCAAAACTCATATAGTTTCCAGTAAAGTGCCAGTGATGCAGTAGACTATGCTTTTACAGTTAGGAAAGGGGGCAGTAGCCAAAATCTTGTTTTTGATAATTATTGTTTGTTTTTTGCTTGATTCGCATACTCAACTTGAATTTTATTCATTTAAAGATTTGGTGTATGGCCAGTAAGATAAACGAAGAATACAAAAATCAAACGAATATTTTGTCTGTATAAAACAAGGCGTCTTCAGCAGAGAACAAAAAAAAATCCTGCTAGAATCTAAAACTAAAATAATAGAAATATATATATATATATATATAATATATACTAAAACAGGCAAACTAAAATACATATATACAACTACTCACATATACAATTCCCAGCTATCTTCATGAAAACAGAAAAGTAACTGAAAACACGAAAACAAATACTTTTTTGTTTTAATGAGGTTAGAGGATCGACTCGTACTCCTCGATCTGCCCAAGCAGCTTGGCGTAGTTGTTAACAAGCGTCTCGATCTCGAGCCCGACCAGTTGGATCAGTTGCAGACGCCCGATCGCCTCGGCCTGGACTCGGCTGAGGTACACGTCGTTGTCGCGGCTGGCGGACTTGAACCGCTCCGGGATCGAAGGCGCCGCCGGGTGGTCCGCAGCGATGCGGAAACCACGCTTGGTCAGCTTCTCGATCGCCTCCTCACGCGTCCGGCTCTCGCGGATCAGCTTGATCACTTCGTTTGGTCATATCGTCCATAGAAATGGGGTATTGAGTAGCCATATCTTCAATAGAGGGATCCTGGAAGATTACAAAAGGCGGTACATTTTTGCGTTTGGCTTCCCGGCGGCGCAAATCTTTCAGGAGCATTACCAGGGTTTCATCCAGGACGGCCGTCCGACCGTTGGATTCTTCCACCGGGGCCGGCTGACTTTCATAATCGTGGTTAAGCGGAATCTGAAAAGAATAAGGCTTTTCAATAAAGGCATGTCCCTTATCCGTCATTTTTAACAAACCGTAACTCCATGGTCTCCGCCATGCCGCTGCTCAAGCGCGCGACCCTGGGAATCGTCGAGCGCCTCGAGCCCCAGGACCACCTGACCATCGTCACCTACTCCAACGGCGCCGAGGTCATCTACCAGGGCTTCCCCGCCGGCGCCGAGCACGCCGACCTGGAGCGCGCCGTCTCCGGGCTGATCGCCAGCGGCGGCACGAACATCTCCGACGGGATCGAGGCCGCCCTGAAGGCGCTGCGCAACCGCCCGACCCGCGAGGTGCCCGCCCTCAGCTCGCAGCGCATGCGAAGCCGCGAGTAGACCCACGGGTCGGTCGAGATCTGCGGCATGGTGGAGCAGCCGCCATCGGGCCACCGGCAGCCCTGCGCCGGGTCGAAGGCCGCGCGCGACGCCATGCGATTGCTGTCGTGGGTGCCGAGGAAGCGCACGTGCAGCCCCTCGGGGCGGTAGTTGCGCTCGAGGTCGCGCACCACGGTCTCGACGTCGCGGAACGACATGCGGTCCGTCACGAGCCCGTCCTGCAAGCGATGGTGCGTCGGGAAATCGAACTGGCCGTCGAGCGCGTTGGCGACGGTCGACTGCACGCCACAAGCATCGTCGTTGCAGCGGAGTTGACTCTCGGGGCTTCCCGAGCAGTCCGAGTGGGCGGACAGAGCCGTGTCGTACGAACTGCCGCAGAGCGAACCCACGAGGAGGCCAGCTTCTTCAGCGGTGTGGACGAACCAGACGTCGCTCGCGTTCGCCGACGCGGCGCAGGTCGAGGTGCCATCGTTGGTGGCGGTGGTCGTGTCTCCGCTGTACTCGGTGTTGAGTTCGGCTTCGATCGCGTTGGCGCAGTCATCGTTCTATCGATCGGTTGCCGCGGGATCTCTTTGCTGGCGCTTCATCTCAGGCGCCTCTTCTCATGTTCGATTGGTCGCGTGATCGCGCTCGAGTCTATTTTCGGACAGGTGGGCAGCGGCGTTTGTCGTTTTTCCAGATGCCTGGAAGAGTCAATAGCCTAGGTGGGCGCTGCCGTGCAACTTTGTCCGCTGCGCTAGGTGCTGCGTCATCAGAGGTAGCAAGCTGGGGTATCTCGGGCGCTCATGACGATGGTCGGCTTGAAGATTTTGTCCTGGGCGGCCAGTTCATAAATTCAAGGAACGCTTTGATAAGATCAATATCAAAAAAGGATTAAACCTACAATTGATACCGTATTTTATTTCTAATCACCCTGCTTGTGAGGTGGAAGACATGGCTAATTTAGCGGCCGAAACCAAACATATGGGCTTTCAGTTGGAGCAGGTGCAAGGATTTACACCAACACCAATGACGGTTGCTACAGTACTTTATTATAGTGGTTACCACCCGTATACTTTAAAACCTACCAGAACACCGAAATCTCGTAAAGAGAAGGAAGACCAGCAGGTAGAATTCCTATACAAAATCCTTTTTATTTGTCTTACTTTCTCTTTTGTGATTCAATTTTACACGGGCAGAATTTTTAATGCTAGAGATGGAAATTTTCAACAAGGTTGGCATTATCTGAGGGAATTTCCGTGGGAGAAAACTTCCATGGGATAATTTTCCGCAGGAGAATTTCTCTATGGGACAATTTTCTGCAGGAAAAACTTGCCTCTGGGGGAGGGGCAGGGTCTTTAAAAAATTTTCCATGGAGTGGGTATTTTCCGGCATGATTTGAAACATAAGTACATACGACACGTTTGAATCGGTGACCTTTTTGCTGGCAGGATTCTTGCCCTATTGTTGGGATATGTCAGTTGGTATTGGTGAAAAATGGTTCAGCTTGACCGAAACTGATAATGAAATTAAAATTTCACTTATTTTCCTTGGAATCGTTACGTTGGTTGGCACAGTGACCGCCTTGCCGTTTGAACTGTATTCGACGTTTGAAATTGAACGAAAGCATGGCTTTAACAAACAAACAATCGGTCTCTTTGTTAGTGACAAGATCAAGTCACTCCTTATAGCCATCGAGATAACAGGCTCTGGAAACTCCATTTTTTCCAAAATAAGAGGAGACCCTTCAGAGCAGAGTGTATCTCCGGTCTTGGTGAGCTTAAGACCAATCACAGCAGCAATATCACCAGTAAAGAAGGCATCTTTATCTGTACGCTGGTTGGCATGCATCTCTAAAAGTCTAGAGACACGCTCTTTCTTGCCTTTAGTTGTGTTGAGGATAGTCATCCCCTTCTCAAGAGTTCCTGAGTAGACGCGGACAAACGTGAGGCGACCGACGTATGGGTTGTATTAAAGAAGTGTAATACTTCTAATACATTATTTAATATTTAATATTAAGTAATTATAAACTAGATTCACTGCACTTCGTCTCAGCACCTGGACTAACATAAGAAGCTTTTCTCAACAGTCTAAAACTGAAATTCTTTTATTTTCTGACGAAGGTATGTATGCATTTATGTAAAGAGGAATAAGAGGTGGTGTATGTCAATGTATGAAAAGATGGACTAAAGCTAATAATAAATATATGATAACCTTTTATTAAACAAAACCTTTAAAGTATTTCATCTCGTTTCTTTTTCCTAAATTATTTAACAGCAAAATCGATTCGATTCAAAATTTTGCATCAAATTAGGCAAAGCGAACGAAGCAATTATTACCGTTCAAACACATTATGTGATTCCGGTCGTATAGTATTACTCTCTTTTGTCTGTCTATTTGCTTTGTCGTCGTCTTCTTTCTTCTTCTTCGTCGTCGTCGTCGTCGTCGTCTTGATTTTTGTCGATAGTTTTAGTCTTAGAATCCGATGAAGACCTCTCACTACCATTTGTTATGTTTCCATTTTCTTGTACAGAAAACATGACCTTGTTTTTGATGTCATTTCTTCAAGTTAGGTTTGGTGCGACCACCCTGGGAAAATACTAAGAAGGCATATAATTCTAATAAAATGATGTTTTAAATATATAGACGACTGTTCGTTGAAAGGAATATATAAACGTTCGCTATTCGTTTGTTTTAACTCATGAAGTGTCAAATGAGCAATAACAACTAAGTTAAAAATTTTTAGAGTGTATTCAATTCGTCTTTCCTCTTAATCCTTCAGAAACTCATACATTTTATATGATTTGGGGGATCACGCTGCACTCCACAGATGCTCAAGAACACGACCGAACCTTTGGGGATTCGCACACCGAGTATTTCATCATCGGCCAGGGGCTCCCGTCCGATAGCAAAGGCGGGCGGGTAAAGCCGCATACCTTCATTGATCACCTGCAAGGTATAGGTCAGCTTGCGAAGATCTCCAAAAGAAGGTGTTCTACCTGCCAGCACCTTATCCACCTCCGCCCTGAGTCTCTCTAAAACTTCTGAATGTTGGCTCAACAAATACAAAATCCAGGAAAGGCCATTCGGAGGAGAATACAGTTGTATTGCTGACCAGGCTTGAGATCGTTTGAATAAACTACCTACTCTTTAACATAGCCTGCTACCTAGCCCTGATTGAAGCAGTTGCAACGAAAAGTCTAATTCTTACCCTAGATCAGTAGAGTTTCGACGCCAAGGCTGTAGTTGAACGTTTATTGTTAGGCTACGAATATCGTGAGGTGTTACTGATGTCGCGGAAAGGCGTGCTTTGCGCCTCGTAGTCTAGAGCATTCCTTGCGACAAGATCTTGGCAACGGCCTCGTAGCTAAAGTAAGGAACAACATTAAAACTTAAAAAGAACAAAAATTATTACGTATATGAGGAAGGTGGCTCCTAGCTCTTTATGCTCAAGTTTGAATTTTGTCTCAATTTTTTAACAGCGACTCCCGAAAAACTGTTTGTTTAATTAGAACAACAAGAAGCTTTTTATAAAAGTACTAAAACGACTTTAGCGTAAAGAGCGAGGTTTTGAGGAGGAGCAACCCCCTCATATACATAATAACTTCTGTTCGTTTTACATTTTAATGTTGCTCCTTACTCTCAGTCCGACTGACCGTATTTCAAACAGTAGGCATTGCGAAAAGTGCGGTTCAATCCCGCTTTCTGGAGGAATAACGAGAGAAAAATTGAGATGGCTAGGGCACGTTCTGCGAATGAAGGATTACAGATTGCCGAAGATTGTACTTTTCGGCTAACTGTCTAGGGCTAAACGGAAAGCAGGTCGTCCGAGGTTAGGGTGGGGGGATGACGTAGGGAAAGATTTAATGGAAAATAAAACTTTCTGGGAGGGTATAAAGAGGGAGGCTTTAATGAGATTAGGATGGATTATACAGTTTTTCAGTTCAAGATTCAATTTGTTTGAGAAGATGCTTTGGCTATGGGAAGGCCTAGGTGAAACAAATTTGGTTAAATACCAAGGTAACAGTACCTATAGAGTAAAGCAAATTAGCCCATGAGCCCTGTGGGCATCAGGGCAAGGTCTGTATTCTATGATTATTGAGTAATTATTTGGCCTGACGCCTGAAAGTGTATTTACCAGTTGCTAATTTCTCTGCCTTTAGTTCTGAAAATGTACCTGTTATTTGAGTAGAATTCTGAGCCATATATAAAGCAATCCATCTTGGTAATCCTCAATCATGAACGATGAGACCATACCTCCAATGGAAAAGGTTGTGGTCGCAATCAACAATGGAAAGATTGCAAGCGGCAATCGCATGCCCAACATGAAGAAAGACACGAGAAGTCCTGCCAACAAAAGCTCGTACGGTGCAGGCTCGAAAATAACAAAACCACCCAGAAAAACGGCCAGACCAATCATGAAATTGGACAACGCTGCCGTATTCAGGGTTACCTGAGGACCAATAGGTTCATAAGTCTGAGTGGTTGGTCTCATTCTTCGCGACGATCCCGCGCTGCCGGGCGAGCGCGCGCCGTTGCTTTTGATCGTCGAGCCGGCGCGTGGCGTCGCCGCCGGCATGCTGATGAGCCGGGTGCAGGACGCCTGGTCCGGCGCACTTGGCGATGTCGCCATCGCCCGTTTCATGGCGATGGTCGGCACCAATCTGGTCGATCTCTCTGAAACCCAGCAGCGCGACCTCGACCAGCGCCTGGCGGAGATACGTGACAGCGACGGCGAGGCGGCTACGGACGATCTGTTCGACCGCGGAAAAGTAAAATTTTGATTAGTAGATTTTTGAGATTTCGTCAAAGTTGACGTTGTTCATTAAAACACTATTTTAAAAAAGAAACAATAATAAGTTAGTGCTTTATCGCCTATACTTAAAACCCTTGTTTTAAATATCTTTTGTGCATTTCTATCTAATCATTTTGTTTTTTTTTGTTTTTTTGTTACAAGCTGCATCTTTATCCTCATTTCATACTCTTATTACTATCAAAGTTACTATACGATGCCACAAAGTTGGCGACATGCTAAATGGTTTGGCCTAGCCCCCTTCAACGTCCCTTTTCCCCAAATTCAGCTGATCAAGATTTTGATACAGCCATTTTGTCCAGCATAGTTGAAAGGTCCAAAAACTATACTTTTGCCGATCGCAAGACCCCGACAGTCCCCACACACCCTTGGGGAATGGCTGCAAGTTATAATTCAGTTTCATTCAGGCGCTCGGTGAGCTAACGTCTCGTTTGTGCTGTGATATATCGTGGCACTGAAGAATTAAGAATTTGGACTTTAATTTCGATTATATTTTTTCGCGGGGGGTTTCTTTCTCCAGCTGAAAAAATAAAAAAGATTTAGCTTTAGATTGCACAGCAAAGCAAAGTAATTTTCATTCTTAAGAATTGTGCTTAAATCTTTTAGACAAAAATTTTCCACAAAATGGTTTAAATTGGGGAAATGAATTAGGCAGCTTTTTATTGCAAAATTTTGTAGGGCTTCTAATCTCAACTTCCAGGTGTAGGCACAGAGTTATCTTTGGACCCATCCCCCTCCCCTGTAAGAATTCTTTAGAACTATGCAACTTTTTTAATAGTTTTCTACATTTCCCTTGGCACTTATCTCTGTTTTCACGAACGTTGAGGGTGAGCAAAACTGAATTAATGACAATATATTTCTGACGTACACACAAAGCAGGTTGGTGGATGGATGGATGGTTTGATGGTGGGTACTTATTGATCTCTTATAAATTGAGGGTTGAAATAACCGGGCGTGGTGGAAACAATTTCAAAAATTTATTTAGCATGGGGGGGGGGGGGGGGGAAGGGTAAACGGAGGGATAGGAATCAATTTTGTGATAGTTGTTAAATGAAACTGAAACAGAAAGATGTCGATTCAATAGGTCCTAATAGGCCCTATGTCCATATGTTTAATGTAAATATATAGAAGAAAAAAAAACTTAGAACAGATTACGATCAATAGAACTAAAATTAAATATTTTTTTAACAGTCCAACTATTTTTACTTCTACGAAGCTCAACCAGGACTGATAAATACAGTGAAGTGAAACGAGGCAATTCATTGAAATGAAAGAAGAATAATTAAAAACACGTTTTTAGTGCTGATCTTGGTATTTTGGCAGCTGACCTCAAAGGTCTATTTGTGACTGGTTCCTGCACCAAAATCCAAAATAGGTGAAGTTTTTTTTAGTAAATAGATCAATAAAACTTTGGAACTCATTACCTGATAGTTGTGTCACTGCTTGTACTGTTTCCTAGCTGTAAGACTGAGTTAGTAAACACCTCTTTTTACAATGATGTATATTGTTAATCATTGATTTTTGTTAAATATTCCAGCAGTTGCCACTTTTTGATTTTCATTTTGTATGTTATGCTTACAAGCTATTGGATGAATAAATAAATAAAACAAAATATCTTATTTTCTAATCCTTTTTACGCTCTCATCACGCGAAACATGCAGGTAGACTTAAAAATGGGATGAAGATACCATTGTTAGTTTCAACTTGGACCAAGACTAAAGCCCTACCGCGTAGACCAAGTTGCCTAGTACTAGTAAATTGCTTTCCTGTTAAAATTCTGTTTAAATGTCTTGGTTTCTCTTTTCCGTCTCAATTTTACGCGTGGGGTTGTTAAGGGTAATTGTTCGGGGTAAATTTTCACCGGGATTGAATTTTCCAGAGGAAATTTCCATGGGGAGGGAGATTTCTCCGTGGGTAGTTCCAGCTACCAAGTGTAACCTGTGTGTACTAAGTACTGAGATGTAACTCGACGAATTTACTCGTTGGAAAATATTCCAAGGTAAATCGATGGATGACTCCAACACTCCTCATAACATTTAACTTTAATTATTGCAGAAAAATAGTGCTTATGGAGCTCTGTTCTTAAATATAGCCCTGATATACTAAGCTGTATACCTATTGTTATAAGCTATACTCGCAAAAATAAGTTACTTAAGGTATTTTGCAACGGATTCCTTCCTTCTTCTTCTGCCGTTTCAAAATTGTTGAACTCGCTCCCGGTGTGGATTTTGATTATGTACAGGAAAGAACCGGCTGCAAACTGATTGCCGCTTAAAGGAAAAAGAAATGTCAAAAAGTTCAGAACTTTATGATCGCGGGCTAAAAGTAATGCCTGGTGGTTGCAGTCGAAACACCATCCTTCGTAAACCACACCCACTTTACGTGGATAAGGGCGAAGGGTGTTATGTCACTGATGTAGAAGGGGTAAAGCGGATTGATTTTGCCAATAATATGTGCTCGCTGATCCATGGTCATTTAGGAGGTGTTACCCTTAATACAGTTTTTGATAATTTATGTTTGTTTTATGTTTGACTTGATTATTTCTTAAAAATTCTGCTTGTTTTGAGTCTCATTAATTTATGGATTGAAATCTGTGTTTGAATTTTGAACTCTTATTTAGTTTCTGGTTGTCTTATTTTGCCGTTATATTTCTGCTTGTCAACTTTGAAAATTTTACTTTTCACCGAGCCACTTTTTTTGGAAAGTTTCTTGTTTAATTTTTTTTTTTTTTAGTTTTAGTTAACATTGCTTTCTTACACCGCCGAAGCTGGAAATGGCCGAGAACCCCGACATTCTCGCCACCCTTTCCCGGCATGAAACCAAACGGCCCGGCCTTGTCGTCGGTTTTGCCGCCGAAACCGATGACGTTGTCGACAATGCCAGAGCCAAACGGCAGAGAAAGGGCTGCGACTGGATTCTGGCGAATGACGTATCACCGGCGACCGGTACCTTCGGCGGGCCTGCCAACACGATCCATTTCGTCAACGCTAACGGCGATGTCGAGGATTGGCCGCAGATGGGCAAGGACGCCGTCGGCAAATTGATCAGAACACAATATTTTTCTGCTTCACACTCACATAGCCTTTTGTTGTCTCCAAATAAATATTTTCGCACCATTTCTAAGAGCAGAACAGTTAGATAGTCTAGATTTCAATTGATTTTCTAGGGGCGAAGGCATGTAATTCTTCTAGTAAGACAAACAAAGCATGTCCTGCTTTTTCCAGGAACAGAGGTGTCACGTGCTCCTCTATTGGTTTCTTAGGAACAAGAGCTTTGTTGTTCTATTAGTGGGCCTGGGTAATTTCCCGTTGTTCCGAAATTTGATGTTAAGCTAATAATTGAAAAGAAAAAACACAGCCATTTTCAAAACTTGCTCAGTCTGGAAATATGTCAAAGCACATGAAATAATTTATATTTTCATATTTAGAATTTGATATGAAAACTTCATGACTCGTGATAAAGAAGATATTCTGAGGGCGATTGGGCTAGTTGATAATGTTTTTGTCTGTTTGTTGATGACGTTGTTTTGTTATATTTTATTTTTGAAATTTGTTATCGTTAATTAGTATTTTTCTTTTCTTTTTAACAATAATGGACTATCACCGGCCTAAAACCGCGGCGGAAGCCCGCGCGCTTCAGGAAAAATCCGATGACGGCACCTATCTGGCGGGCGGGATGACATTGATACCGACGCTGAAACAACATCTGGCTCAGCCGGCCGATGTCATCGACCTGGCAGGGCTTGGCGCGACCGGGATCAGTGCATCAGCCGATACGGTCACCATCAAAGCGGGCACGTGCCACGCGGATGTCGCAGAAAACGCTGACGTGCAAAAACATATTCCGGCCCTCGCCGGTCTGGCGAACAAGATCGAATTATTTAGTATTAAATTTTTATAAACTAAAATAAATTATTATATTATATAAGAAATTATAAGAATTTTTTTTAATAAATAATATGCTTTATTTAGAAATTTATTATTTTATATAAATTTAAACCAAATACTATTATTAAATATTTTCTTTAGATCTATATAAAAATATTTTATATTTAAAACTTTAATTAAATAATTTTATATATAATTATTAGCATAATTCTTATTTTTAAAATTTATAGAAATAAATATAAGTTATATATTTAGACTTTTTTATTTGTATATTTGTAGTTTCTTGTATAGCAGTTACTGTGTACTGTTACTGTTAGCAGTTACTGTGTGTATAGCAGTTACTTGTATATTTAATTTGGCTGAAAATTTGCATACGCAGCAATGACATTGCAATTAACTGAACAAGAAGAAATTCCATTACTCAGCATTCGGATGTTAAGAGTCACAAGATTCTGGTTATAAACTAATTTTTAGCTTCCACCAACTACGCAATTTTTTAATTAAAAAATGTACACCTCTTAAATCTCCCATGATTGGCTTAAAATTGTATTTTACTCCAAGTTGACACAATCCTGTCTAACTCCTAATTCCAAATCTATTCAACTGGTATTCATATAGCAATAATCATTCTAACTTATTTATTTGGTATGCTGTATGTAAGTACATTAAGGAAGGTAAATTTAGCTTCTGAAGAACTTAATGTAAAAGAATTATTCAAGGCTGTCCAGGGGAAGGTGCTTCCCCCCTCCCCTGTACAGTTTTTTTTTAATTAATAAATTGTAAATGTGTGCTTTTTCAGTCGCCTACTCTGTCCCATGATTTATCTAGTCTTGCATGCTTGCTACGCACCAGAATCTGGCTATCGAAATAGCCTTGCTGGATGGCATGCGCCGCCTTCTCGTGCGACGCGCCTGTCGGTGTCAGGTGCATGTGTGTGTGAGCACAAGCAAAGCGGCGGGAGGAGAGGAAGGGTGGCGAGGTCGGCAAACCAGCAAACTTGTCGAGCTCTTCACGACTCAGATTCCACTTCTCGGCCACAAGCTCCGCACTCACACCCTTTGATCCACGTGATATGAGCAGGGGAGGAGGGTGAGCAATACGAGCAGCAGGGGCCGGAGGGGACGACAACATACATCATAATGGTTATTCGCCTTCTGTTCAACCAAACAAAAACTACATGAATGGGGTGACTTGCTAGAAGCCGTTACCAGGTAGAACAGTTTGATTTGTTGAGTTATAGTCCCCGGTCTTATTTACCTTTTACCATATACGGAGTACTCCGGGTACCGGGTACACAATACACACGTTATTGTGCGATGCAATCATTTCGCGCCATTTTCGCGTTACAACGTCATCTGTCGTCTGTCGTCTCATTTTCACCGGCAGTCAATCACAGTTTTTGCATTTGTGTTTTAACTGGATGCTTTGACCACCTATGTGAGCCACCTCTTGCATGTTCATGGCTTAAATGCTTGGTAAAGAGGAAGTCTTATTTGGGTGTGAATTATATTTTTAGGCCAACATCTTGTCACCACAATGGTTTCTGAAAACAAATATTGGCAGCTGCGGGCACTCTGTTAGCTTGTTGTAAAGGAGATCATGTAGGTCAACTATGCAGTCTGTGGGATGTCTCTGAACTCCCTCAACTAGGCTAGTATCACTCTCATGGTGCATGCGTCCTGTCCCCAGGACCCCGGTGTGCCCGGTTCTTCTCGCATAAATCATGTGTTTCCGCCACAGAAATGCGGCTCGTAGACTGGCCGGGTGGAGCGCATTGGTCCGTTCGTGGTCGAAGGAGAGCTGGGCCGCGGAGCGATGGGGGTGGTCTTCGTCGCGCAGGACCCCGTCCTGGGCCGGCGAGTCGCGGTCAAGGTGATCGGCGCGATCACCCCGACCGAGGAGGACCTGGCGCGGCTGCGCCGCGAGGCGGTCGTCCTGGCCCGCCTGCGCGGTGGATCGCGAACACGACCGTGCACTTGAAGCCGTGGTGTACGGCCAGGATCTTGCCGAGCTGCGGCAGCGCCTCCTCGGAGCGGTACTCCTCGTCGCCGCTGATCAACACGATGTGCTTGCCCTTGCCGGGGCCCTCCCGACCCTCGTACACGACCCACTGCTCCTGAGCCGAAGACGAGACGGCGCAGCCGAAGAGGGCGGCGGCGACGAGGATGAGGAGTCGAATCGTGCGCATGTCGTTGGCCAGTGAAGAGGAGGCGAGAGGATAGCAGCTCTCGCCGACCGAGTCCGCGACCTTCGCGATCCGCCAGTTGCCCGCCGTCGACGGCAGCAGCGAGAAGCCGAGGATCGAGAGCGACGCGTCGAGGATCCGCCAGGCCTCGCCGGGGCTGACCGGCCGCTGGGCGACGATCGAGATCGTGCCGCGCACGTCGTCGGGCACGAGGATCGTGCGCTCGGTCGCCTCGCCGATCTTGCGGACGAGCTGCTCGATCCGCACCCGCTTCTGGTTCAGCGGGATCTGGCGCGCCTGCGCGGACGCCGCGGCGACGAGGCAGTGCTGGGAGTTTTGTTTATAATGTGAGTTGTTCTTATTTATTTATTGTTTTTTCTCCTGTGTTTAGTTGTCATGGTTTTTATTTTGTGTCTTATGTTTAAAAAAAACTTTTTTTCTTCTTTTTTGTTGTTTGTCATTTTTTTTCTGTTGAGAAAGGCTCCCGAATGGGCGGCTGAAATATTAGGATTATTTTTATTTTTGTTAGTTAAAGTGTAGTTTTGTCTTTACATTTTATTTTTTGTTCGCTGCTTTGTCGAAATTAAAATCCGTTTTCTCTTTTTAAAAGTGAAAGTTTTAGTCCCCTAGAACTTCCTATTTCCAGATTGGGCTCATTTGACTTGAAACTGGAAGTTATATTGTCTCTTCCTCAACACCCACAATTTCCTAAAACATATTCAATCAAAATTGTGAGATAGCAATTTTGTTCAGTGTAGGTGAAGGGTCCTGAAATTATGGTTTCAAAGATGACACCCCCCATGACCCTCAGGGGAAATATTTTGTCATAGGAGGGATTAAGAGTCCCAAAAATAGGACAACAAGCTTTTTGTCCCTGATCACAGCTGATGAATCGGTTTTAGCACAGCTGGACTGTTTGGATGACTCGCAGTCTGCGGAAGCGGCAAGACTGCAGCTGGCGCTGGTTCAACGCGCCCTTAACCCGCCCGAACGCAAAGCCCACGGTCCCATTTTTCCAGCCACCGACGCTGTAGCCGAACTACAACTGTTTCTTTACCCGAATGGGGACAAGCCCGGCCTGCATAACGGCTGGTGTCATGACAAGTTCAGGGACGTTGACGTCCGACGTACAGGACCCCTTGTGCCGATCGCGAGCCGCATTTGGGAAGACGGACGCGCGGTGACCCAGGATGCGATCCGGCGCGCCGCCGCCAACCTGTGCCTGAAGAAGTCCGACGAAACATACCTGCGGTCCGTGCTGGGCAATGAACGGACGATCGCCCGGCTTGCGCCGTTCATCGCCGTTCCGCCGCAAATCGACAAAATCGAAGCCAGCAAAAACGGGGCGGTCCGGCTGATCACCGTTGCCATGATGCGCCCCGGCGCCAAGACCGCCAGCTACGAGATGCTCGCGGCGGCGCTTGCACTAGTGCCGGAGAACCCTTGTGCTTATTCTTCCCATCAGGTTTCATCCTAATCTCTCCACTCTAAGTGTTTTCCAGGATTTCTTGCCTCCCCTCCCAAACTTCCCACAATGACACTGGATTTAAAATAAGAGATCTGAGTTACGAGTTCCCTCTAAATATGAGACTTCATTAAGATCCAATCACTTTTTCGTAAGTAAAAAATACCTTATTTTTTCTAATTCTTCAGAATTAACACCCCCCCCCCTCTCCCCCAAAGAGAGCGGATCTGTACCGGTTATGTCAATCACTTATCTAGTAGGATAGTCATCATGACTAGTCGTCTTGCATGACTAGTCATCACCATAAACTGCAAGGAAACCTTAAGGAATTATTTTGTTATTTTTGATGAAAATGAATGGTAGTTGTTTGTTATTCGAAACACACCCAAGAATTAAAATTAAGTTCATTCTATGAAATATAACCAAACATCATTATGAAATGATACTTTAGAAAAAAATATGGAAACTTAACCCAACATTGCTTAGCCCCCCCCCCTAATTTTCAAATATAGGCTATAGGCCAAATTATACAAGTTCTATTTCCTCCGTCTCTCAGACCGCCTAAGTTTCAGAACCACAGTTTTGTTGTCGTCACTGTACCTTACAAGATTCTATTTTTCTACGCAGACTAATACACCTATTATTCCAAACCTTTTTCAACTCTTAAAAAACACCCTTGGTCTTGGCTATTTTACTTTTATCACCTACAATGCACCCATCATCATTAATAATACTTCCTAGAGAAGCGAAGCTATTGGCTTCATCAATCCTCCCATTACCCAAATTCACCTTCACTTTTTCACAGACTAAGCCGACTGGTGCCCGTTCACGCCGGCGAATCACCAGGTCTTCTTCCGTCATCACCAGTTTTTTCCAGACCTCCCTGGTTGAATCAAGGTAAGGCCTGCCCATGCTGCCCATATCGTCATAGTTGTCCGGTGTCAGCCTGACCATGGTCAGCTGCCATAGTGCAAACTGCGCCAGTACCTGGCCAGTGCTCAGGTCATATTGATGATAGGCCTCCTTGATATCTTTAAACTGACCGTTTGCCGTAACGTTCGGCAGGATTGTTTCAGATGGCATGCGTACTGCTGAATCATCGGCGGGCAAGATGCCAAAGCGGATAACCCCTACCTATCCATGATGAAGCTCGACGGGGCTATCCTCACTGCCGGCTCGGCGTTTGCTGCCGAAACCTTCGCAGCCAATGCCGGTCGCTCGGTCGATCACATCATCCCGCTGGGGCTCGATGTCGATCACCTGCAATCGATTTCTACCTCTTCAACGCGTGATATCGATATCCTTGGCGTTGGCTCGCTGATTCCGGTAAAAGACTACGCCACATTCGTCGCTGTCGTAGCTGCCCTGGTTCCGTCTTCCTTTAGTTGATGGCATTGAGAATTGTGACCTTAGAACTAAAACGGGACCTTAAATCGAGGAAGTTTAAATTACCAGAGAAATAAAGCATGTGCTGGAAGTTCAAAGTTATCTTCGGTTTTCTACCAATATTCAAAAGCATCGACAAAGGGTAAATATTTGCAGCCCTTCCAAGTGCAACAGCAACCTATAAATAAATAAAAAAGCGTACTTACAAACAAAAATAGAATTATCACATCTAACAAATTGCAAAATTATGATTCGCGCAGGGTGGTCTGGTGTCTTGAACAGTCTTGGAAAGTATTAATAAAATTAAATTGAATATTTGAATAGCGATATTAATTGCTCTAAGGTCATTGAATTTCATTTTACTGGAATATTTATGTTTATTGTCAATGTTGTAATAAATACAAAAGAAAATATTTTTAATATAATTCGTTTACAGCCAAGCCCCAATGACGCAGTAGGTTTGTGAAGTAAAATATCATGATTTGTGAAGCAAAATATCGTTAATTAGTTGGTTTTTGGGTGTGGAGGGGTTTGGGCACGGGAAGAGGGCCGGGCCTCCTGCTCCAGCATGCCATCGGGCCACCGCACGCCGCGGCCACCGGGGGTGTTGGGCACGTCCTCGGGCAGGATGATGTTCACCCGCTGCGGGTCCACCGACACCGACGCGGCACTTTCCACCGTGTCGGCGACGCACTTCATGCCGATCCACAGGCCGGAGAACCGCGACATGGCGATGCCGTAGAGGCCCAGGTCCATGAACTCCTGCACGCCGGCCGGGTTCATGGTCGGGATCGAGGCGTCGACGAATGCGAAGTCGGACTGGTGGGCGGTCTGGAAGACGATGCCGATTGGGCAGAGGTCGTTGATCACCTGGATTCTATGTTAAGGCATTGAGGCAACAGTACACTCTATAAATCTGTCACGATCAAAATACGTCGTAAATAAGAACAATGGGGCAGGAAATTGATAGCAGTCATTTTACGGAAGCGGATTTTATCCGCTTCCGGGAACAATTACGTGACGAAACAAAACGGCTAGAAGATTATTTCTTAACTTCTCGTTTCAGTCACCACGACTATAAAGGCGGGTTTGAATTGGAAGGCTGGTTGCTCCTGTAACTTTTTTAAGCTGTGGCAGAAAACAATAAAATGTATCAAATAAGAATGGCCAAGCAACGTTGCTTTGTGAATTCCTGTTGACGTGTCTGATTAAAAGCGAATTGCTTTGTTATCTTCTTGAAAATTTTTCATGAGTTTTTAATAAATTTTTAATAAATAAATTATTAAATTAATAATTAATTAATTATTATTTTAATTGTATTTAAATAATTTAATTAATTATTTTAATTATAATTTAAATTATTAATTATTATTAATCTAATAAATTCTAATGGGCTCGTCCTACGGTCTCCAGGGATAGCTCGGTCAAGGCGTCGATCTCCTTGGCCCCGGGCAGTGGTCACCCGGGCGGCGTGCGGCGCAAAGGGCGAGCGCCGACGCCGCTTGTTGGAACGGCGCGGCGACAAGTTCCGCGCGATCCGCGGGTTCCGCGATCCGATTCGAGCTGGGAGTGCCGCAGGTCATCGTGCGCAGCCGCGTCACGGGCTGCTCAGTACTGCTTGAACTCGCCCCCGTTCTCGCTGGCGAGCTGCTTCAAGAACGGGGCGTTGAGGTAGTGTACAAAACTATCGATGGTTCCGTATGAGAAATGTGGAACCTTAGTATGATCCGCTGAGCTATCAATAGTTTTGTACGACAGATACGGAACCTTGATTTGGTGCACGAAACTATCAATAGTTTTGCGAAGGAGATGCAGAACCATCAAACGGTGTGCGGAACTACTGGTAGTTCTGCGAACGAGGTGCAGAACGCTGATACGATGCACGGAACTATAAATGGTTCTGTGGAAGCGATACAGTACCTTCGTATGATCCACGAAACTATCAGTGGTTTAGCAAGGAGCGACCCTGCTCAATAGTAACTGAAACTCTAAAAAACGGAATTTGATACCAGTAGTTACATTAAAAGAATCGTATTTTTATGCTGATTTTAAATATATAAGTTTCATCAAGTTTCAGTCTTACCCATCAATGTTAAGAGCCTGAGAAAATTTTTCTTATTTTAGAAAATAGAGGGAAACATCCCCTAAAAGTCATAAAATCTTAACAAAAATCATACTATCAGATTCAACGTATTAGAGTTCCCTGCTGTAGAAGTTTCAAGCTCCTATCTTCCAGCGCCTCGACATTGGCCACCTCGACGCCATTGATGCCGACCACGATATCGCCGGGACGCAGGCCGATCTGCCGGCTGGCGGTGCCGTCCGCCACCGCCGTGACAAAGGCGCCGATACGCAGGTCGCCCAGCGCGAACTCCGCCGCCAGGTCGGCGGTCATATCGGTCACCGAGGCACCGTTCAGCGGATGCGGGCCGGCCAGGCGCAGTGCCTGGGCCATCGCCGCCACGCTGGGCGGGTCCTGCAGCGTGACCGGGACCGCGATCACCTCCTGGTGGACAGTTATATTAGAAAAAAGCCATCCCCGAATAGTTACCGAATTCTCAATATTTGGTTTTCAATATTTTCAACTCACTCTTTTTAGATTTTAAAACAGAAAAATTAGCCTATTCATGTCTCATTCTGTTACTCGTATTAACTCGTATTAACTTGTTATTAACTCGTATTCCTTGTGAAACTCTATGACAACATAGCACCCAGGGCTCCGTCGAACAACCGAATATGATAGTGGATTGTATAATAAATGTTGCTATACATGGCTGATGAAAATTTTAAGACTACAGTTCGTTACCACGAACTGATTAGGTATTATTAATTAGGTATATCAAAGGTTTAAACCAGCTGAGTAAAGTGCGATGCGTGAAGAGCCAGGTACAAAGTGCCTCATAGGTGTAAAACCAGCTGCAGCCCTCACAAGCTCAATTGGCAGACCTTGTGCTCGGTACTATTCTTTATCACAGTATCGCGTTTCATTCTTGGAGTGTTTTCTTGGAAATATTGTTAATAAGTTTTTTTTCTGTCTAAGAGCTATTTTTGCTCCAAGAAAAATGGACGTTCTACCGTCGCTAGTCGTAGTACCAAAATTTAATACTGTTACTAGTAATATCAATACTACTACTGTGACTACCATTACAACTATACCTAAGGGTGTGAAGGTGAAATTATCAAGGAACTTTGAGAGGAGAATGTAAACTGAATGACAGCACACCGCCTGTATGCAGGTGGTCAAAAGGGTGCAACACCAATATCTTAGGACCAGTTTAGAGTGTGAAGTTGAAACTAACAGGGTTTATTGTGAGGGATGTTGAACTAACCAAAAGAACATATATGCCTCCTTAAAGTAATCTCCGAACGATTGCTTATGTTTTATTTACAGAATAGAAGCGGAGGAGAACTGATCATTGTACGTCGAATGATTCGGTCAAATAGTCGAGCGAGTTTGTTTTTCTGGTTCGTTGAAGAATTTGTTTTTGAAAATTTTGTGTGATAAGAAATGATATTAACCAATGTTTGACTAATCGAATTTCGACATAGATTGAAATTATTTCCTTGTTTAGTTAGGATTCTTTGTCAAAGTAGAAAAAAAAGAAGTCTTTATTAATATTAAAAATTTTTTGTAAAAGCATCTATTCGCTTTGCGCTACTTGTTTTTACGCTATATGTTTTAGCATTGAGCTTAACTCGCATATCTATGCGACCATACGAGTCGTTAATTCCTAAGCCTTTAATTCTTAAGCAATGATCCGAGCATGTTGTGCTAGTAGTTACTTTTGGCTTTTGTGCATAAGGATCCGATGTATCGTTTTTCTTAGCCGTTGAAACCACGTGTGTTACTGAACTAATAATAGCTCGTATGTGATTTACAGTTTGATATGCTCCCTCAACACACACGTTTTGCTCCTGAGAGTCCGACGTCGCGCGGCCCACCTCCGCGAGGTCGCCGCTGCTCAGCGCTTCGTTCTCTCGCGCCGGGGCAGAAGCGTCGAGTGCCTCATCGACATCGTGGCTTGCAACGCCATCGGTGCCATCTACGTTCCCGTGGACCCGGCCTGGCCTGCGTACCGGCTCGAGCACGTCACGCGGACGACGGATCCCGCGATCATCCTTGCCGACGACGCTGAGGCTGACGTTACATACGATCCCGCCACTCATGGCGAGCTCATTCGCCGGGTCTCGGTTGTTGAAGCTTATTTAATTTTTAATGTTTTTAGCATTTACCCTCATTAAGTAACAAGCGATAGGTTTTGTCTATATATTAAAACAAAAAAGAACAAAGACAGAATTTTCTAGCCGTATTTGTGGATACTTAACTTGGGGAGGGGGGAGGTATAGTTTTTTCCAGCACAAAGGAAATTTAATAATACAGAATGGTCCAACTTAATCCGAAATATTCGAAATATATCTGGGGAGGGGGAGATTCGGATGACTCTTAAAGATACTTTTCCTTCATGTGGTTAATTTCGATATTTTTTTATTCACAATTTTATATTATTTAATAATTTGAGTCCGGAACCTACGATAAGAAACTATATAAATATAGTAAAATATATAAGAAAGATAAGAAACTATTTAAAAGATAAAAAAACAAAACAAGAACAAGTGTTCTGCTTTACAATTACTCGTGAAATATACACATTTTTTATATTTATATTTTTCTATGTTGGAAATATAAGTAAATCGCTGATGTATTGTGTCATGAATCGCTCCGCATGATTCACAATTGATCTTTGTTATTTTGGAGCGCATCCGCGAGCTGGGCATGTTGCGGGCCGTGGGTATGCGTCCCGCTGCCGTGATCCTGCAGGTGGTGCTCGAGTCGAGCCTGATCATGCTGCTCGGCGTGATCATCGGTCTGGGCGTGGGCAGCCTGCTGGTGTACCTGCTGCGCGACGGAATCGACCTGTCGACCTGGGCCGCCGGGGTCGAGATGGCGGGCATGCGCACGCTGCTGGTGCCGCGCCTGTACGGCGCCGATCTGATCCTGGTGGCGGGACTCAGCCTGGTGCTGGGGGTGCTGAAAAGAACAAAGACGCCCTGGGCGAAACTGAATCTGCGACCGATCAGCAAGATCCTTACGACGTGCTTTATGACGTGGTCATGACACGATACAAAAATGACAAAGCGTACGCACAAGATGAAACTTCGCCCGTCATTTTTTCGTGGTCCGAGTTTCCATTCGACGACGAAACATTCACAAGATTCAACGCCGCATTGGATGCGTTTGCAGCGCTTCGACAGGAAAGAATCGATCAATACAGCGATGTCCAGCGTGCCCTGATGCAACGTCATCTCTGGGCTTGGCCATTGAGTTCGTACTCATCATCATCACAGAGTCCCTGAAATAAGAGTAACAAATTGAATCTTGCCAAGATTTAAATAAACAATTAAACTAATAACAACAAAAATAAATAATTAAATTAAATAATTGTCGCACAGGTTTTTTAGGATAAACTGAATATCTTTGTCTTTAAGAATCAGTTGGATTCCCAAAGAAAAATATACCTTCAAATGATAACTACGTCATCTTAGGCTTGTTTTTCATAAACATTTCCTTTGTCGCCCTGCTGGAAGCAGAGGTGATTCAACGGAAACTTTAATTAAACTATCTTTGAAAAAAGGCGATAAGAGTGAACGTAGTAATTATAGAGGTATTAACTTGGTTTCTATAGGACGCACATTACTTAGCATGATGATACTTTTTAGACTTAGAGATACTATAGATATTTTTTTTTAGAGAAAAACATGTAGTTTTAGGCAAGAGGAGAGGATACTTTGACTAAATTTGCACTCTTAGAAAATATTAAATAGATTAGGTTAGATTGAGAAGTGCCTGTGTTATCAGACCCCCCTTTAGTCCCGGTTTGGATGGTAAAATGGTTAAATTTGCATTTGAAAGATAGGATGCAGACTAGTTGTCCGATCATCAACATCATTAGAAAGAAAAATAGAAAGCGAGGTTCGACAAGGTTCAATCCTTTGGCCACTACTTTTCTTAATGTATGATTCGGGCATGAAAGAATTTATAACTAATTGTGTACTAATAAGATATCCTGATGATACAATAATGTTATTTACGTCATATACGGTAGATGGTTTGTTTCCTATTATGGAGACCTTTTTAGCTCAATTGTCTAGTCCCGATGATATGTCTCCCGGGCCGGGAGAAATCAACCGCGCAAGAATCGCGGGCAAGGAAATTGCCATACCGGACGGATTGCAGTCTCCGGGCCTCGAGCTGTCACAGGGAGAAGTTCACCTGGCGGTTTATATGTTCAAACAATCCCTGGACCGACTGCGCAAACGTTTCCCTGACGTTCCGGTCACTCTGGTTTATCTTCCTTCCGTGCTTAGCTGTTACGACATCACATCAGACTATGTCAGCATTCAGGTGTATGACAAATCACGCGAGCCTTTGTATTTTTATGAATTTTTTTCTAAAGATATTAGTAGAATTTCATTCAAGCATTTTATTTTATATTTACAAGACAAGAAATATGTAAAAAGAATTGAACTTTCGGTAAAAAAAAAAATCTGAAAGGAAGAAGCTTTGTTTTCACTTAAACTTGTTTGAAGAAAGGTTTTACTAGACACTTTGTAACGGTAAAACTATTTGTTTGTAATAGTCTAGAGTTCTAAGTAGTTTAATAATTTCGCTTTTAACCTTCTTATTTCATATTTGATAAGAAATGTAGTGTTTGATCGATCCATTCACCTGTGCGTGCAACCGCCCGTGACGCATGGGGCAACGTGGCTAGCGCGTCTTCGGCCTCAGACAGCGTGTCCATCAGATACCAGCTATGTAAGAGTACGTCTGCAAGCGGTGCATAGGCCGCATCTGCTACGCGTACTTGATCGCGCAAACGAAGCGTGGTTATAGCAGCTTCAGATGCAACCACTGGACTCAGGCGGTCCAAAATCAAGAACGTCGCTTGCCCACGCTGTTCCTGACGCAGTAGCGCCAAAGCATGTTGGACATGTCAGGGGGATTGACTTCTTTAGTGAACGGCCCCTTGGAAGATTTGACCTCCACGGTTTCCACCACTTTGTCATCCACTTCGGTGACCCAGCGGAACCGACCGTCGACATCGGACTTCTTAACCGAATTCCATTCGCGGCGGACAAGCTCGACTTTCAAGGATTTTCCACCGACCGGTTCACCTTCGGGAGTCAGTGTGACCATCTCCACGGTCACGGGGGATTTCGCGGGCAGAAAGCGAGAGCGGGGTTTGACTCCGACCCGATATTCACCGCGGGCCGCATTTCAGTTGTATGGAACCACAGGCATTCCAGTTCGTTCTACACTAAATGTACAGGTTTACTATGCTTTTAATTCTTCAGTGCCAGAAGATATGCCGTTTCGTAAACCCCTTGTAAGAAGGAATACTGGAGAAGAAATTTTCAAAATGACTAATTGGTACATGGAAAAACATGGATTAAGCTGGAGTCAAGTCAAAATTCAAACTAGTTAGTAGAATTAAAACCTGAAGTCACATTATTTTTAAATAAACAAAAATACAAAAATACTGCAAACTTGATTCCGCTGGTACGTCGGCTAGAGCTTCATCCATGGCCGCGACCGACGCCACCGCTTCCGCCATGGCGTGTTTGGTAGGTATCGCTGCATCGGTGATCGCGCGCTCCGTAGCATCCGCGGTTTCCAGTGATTCAACGGCATCCCCAATATTAGGTTCTGCAACTGCGATCTCGATTTCTGGTACGACGATGTCTACATCGATTTGGTCAATGGTCTCAGTTTGCTCGTTGAGCTGTAGCGCCGCATTGGCTTTTACGCCGCCAGGCACTTCGTCTTCATAATTTTAAACTCAAAGCATCCGTCATTGGATAAATTGTCAGTTTGGTTGCCAAGTGACAGTGAGGCAGAAGAGGAAGGTCTCGAAGATCCCACGACTATCTTCAGCGACCTAGAGCGGACATGTCTTGAAGAGCTATTGGAGACATTTCGTCAGTATTGCGAGACGACAGACGACGGGCAGTTTTTCCTCAAGAACATGAAAGACGCTCTTCCGTCTGATGGAAACGTTCTTCCTTTTGCGATTCGAGATCACGAAGAGTGGCCAGATGATGAATTTCCAGACGTTGCGGTAGACGTACGGATTCCCCCAAGGATCGAGCAGATACTTCTCAACGGATGCGTCGCGGGCTTCGCTTCGCGACGCTTGGCGGTACTCGTCGTCGTCGAGAACGACGAGTTGGTCCCACGACACGTTGCCGAGGTACGGAGCGTTGCGACCGCCTTCCGGCGGGTCGTGCATGAGGCTCGTCCACAGCGCCGGAAAGTCGTTCTCCTCCGAATCAACCGGACGGCGCACGCCGGGCATCTTCGCTTCGTCGAGCCGGTACTGATCGAGGCTCGTCTGGATATCACTAAATACGTTGAATATTAGCGATTCAATGATCGGATTTTTTCCTCTTTTGCATCCCACTTCAGTTGCAAGTAATCACATTAACCGTAAATGTGAGCTTTTCGATAAAAAAATACGTTGCAACAAACTGTATTGTGAAATGAATATCTATTTTCACAGATTGTGTGTCTATTCATGTCTTCTAACTGTCATGATTTTCAAGTCTATCTAAAAATATCTTCATTGACAAAAATTAGTGAATTTTCTCAAAAACTCTGCAGGTCTCTTTTGTAGTCGGGCCGGCTCCGGCCAATCGACGTAGGCGGTTCGCGCATGGACGATGACATGGTTCGACAGAAACTGCATATCGCCGGGTTCGAGCCACATATCGAAACGGAACGCCGGGCTGTTCGCGAGGTCGTCGAAACGGTCGAGCACGTGCAGTAAATCGGGCGCGAGTTCGGGCGGTTCGAAGTGCCGGGCGGCGGAACGAAAATATTCGCTGTGATAGAACGTCCTGACCGCGCCGTCGCCGTAACAGCACGGCTGGAATTCGAGAAAACCCGGCTCCCCGATGACGATTATGAGTATTGAAGCGTCCTTTTTTAACAAACTTAAAAAATTGATTGCGTAAATATTTTTTAGATTATGAAATTAGCTAGTTTTTTTTCAGGTGGCAAAGACAGCACGTATGCTATTTACGAAATGCAAAAACAAAATCATGAAGTTAAATGTCTGTTGAGCATATTTCCGAAATCTGATGAGAGTCATTTACTTCATCATCCAAATATGAAATGGACAAAACTTCAATCAGAATCAATGAAAATACCTCAATTAACTATGCTGTCTGATTTCGTCGGTCGCCTGCTTGTTCTTGAGATATCCCTTCATCACGATATTGCCGCGCATGAAGACTTCGCCCAAAGTTTCGCCGTCTTTCGGCACTGGCTGGCCGGATTGCGGATTGGCGACGATCAGGTCTTCGAGAACCGGATAACCGACCCCCTGTCGCGCCTTGATCTCCGCCCGTTCTTCGATCGGTTTCGCATCCCAAGCCTCATGCCAGGCGCAGACGACCGCGGGTCCGTAGACTTCGGTCAGGCCGTAGACATGGGTCACGTCGAAACCGTCCTAGCTAGGGCTTCTTCAAGGTGACCCTTAGTTTTTGCCAATTCCATTAAATCACTTTCATTTTTAAGTACAGAACTTTCTAGTGAAGACTTCGGTTGACTTGCCTCTGTTTGAGTTTGTTCTAATGCATGAACTGTGCCAGTATTTTTTTCCTCAAGTGAGGAAATTTCTTCTGCGTGTTTGAAACTGAAAGATAAGATCACTGTACAATCTTTAGAATTCATAAATGTTCAAATGGACGGAAATTGATAAGTTAAGCAGTAAAAAGATGAACATATCCTTGAACTTTTGTAGAGCAACAAAGTGGGGCTTATAAAATCCCATGTATTTGTGGAAGCTCGTATGTTGGACGTACTAACCAGAACTTGAAAATAAGATTACTACAACATCATAATTCTATTTCATCGTCCTTAAAGGAAAATTCCAAACCTGAAGATTTCATGTCGGCTCTGTCGGTGCATATTTTTAATTATTCAAATCATTTTTTATTTTGTTTGAGAATGTCTCTTTGATTTCTAGGAACCAAGGTTTAAAGCAAATTTTCAGCGAAACAATCGAAATTTGTACCAACAACTTGGGGCTCTGTATCATCTCTTCTTTGTATTGTTTCTATGAGAGTTAATCCTGAATTGTGGAGGTGTTCTAGCAAAGATCTTCTAAAATGGAGGAGCTATCAGTAATGTAAAAACCAGTGTTAATACTGATGTTTGCTTCGCTTCCTGCTTATAACAACCCTTTATATTTTTCTCCTGGAATTCTTGATACTGGAATTTGATATGAATATTAGAAGGTTATTCATCTCTTTACTTTACCATCTTGATCATCATTCAGGAGGGTGGGGGCGCTTTGTGCACCATGGAATGTACGCATCTAGTGTATGCAAACTATGTCAAATATCCTTTATTAACCTAATTTGAGCGCTTTGTGCACCATGGAATGTACGCATCTAGTGTATGGCATGAAGATTGCCCTATTTGGAAGGTAAATTGTGCACTGGTTAGCCATTTCAGGGACATAATTACTTTATTGAAATCTCTTGGCGAGACTGACACTGATGTTCCAACTTTCGTCATCAAGCGTGGTATATCAATATGGACAAGTCTGTAACGGAGGACTTCTGCTATAAAAAAAATTCTTACGAGTCTTGAAGGTGCTAAATGAGTGACATTCTCGAGTCGAATCGGGAAGGGTGTTCCATGTCAAATGACACGGAACAAAAGGATTAAAATCGGATCTTATTGTTGGTGTATGCGAAATTTGGATATTTAGGAAACTACGGAGCAGATAATTTGAGCGATCAGATACAAAATAACTCGTAAATCGAAGGGACCTAGGAGTACTCCCATGGTGCCGAAGAAAAGCGAAAGACACGCAGGAAATAATATAAAGTTTTTCAATATCACTAAAAATACTTTAGCGTAAAGAGCGGGGTATTTTGGAGGAGATGAACCCCTCATATGCGTAATAATTTCTGTTCGTTATAAGTTTAATGCTGCTCCTTATTTTCGGTTGAAAAAACTTTTTCATATTTATTTTTTCATTGTTTTTATTTAAATAATGCTGGAAAATCCTGCGCCCCCTTCATAGAATTTCTCTTCCCCCATGATAAATTCTTCCAAGGAAAGACTTTCCCATGTAGCCCCTTATCTCAACCCCCCTTCGACCAAAAAAAAAAAAACAACCCTCCTGGGGGCACCCCATGCGTCGTCCGTTGTTCGCCCGCGGCACCCTCCGCACCCTCAACGTCCTCGTCCTGGCCACCCTGCTGGCCGTCACCGCGTTCGCCTTCGGTCAGGCCGGCGCCGCGCGTGACGGCGGCGAGCGCCGCCGCACCGAGGTCGTGGACGTCATCCGCCACGCTGCGCCCGCGGTCGTGAGCGTGTTCGCCGAGAAGCGCGCGCGCCGCAACCTGTGGATCCAGTCCGCGGGCTCGGGCGTGATCGTGCATCCCGCCGGGTTCGTTGTGGATGGGAAACCGCGGTAAAGGGTTTGCTCTAGGGTTTGCGGTTTTTGCTTGTCTGACTGCTGCGCCGGTTTTTGCCGGTGAATGCCGCGACGACCAGGTTGTGTTGCGCGGTGACTGGGGCCAGGCGCGCTTCTCGGTTGAAGTTGCTGATGACGATGCAGAGCGCAATTTGGGCCTGATGTTTCGCGATGACATGCCCACAAGCGCCGGCATGCTATTTGTCTACCCGCAAACGCGCGATGATATCGGCTTCTGGATGCGCAATACGCTGATCCCGGGCCAAAAAGGACTATCTTATGTAATTGGTCATCCTTCATGTGCAGAACATATCCTAGCCATCTCAACATTTTCCCCATAATAATCAGTGCTTGATTTTGCTTATTTCAAAAGACCCCCCACCCAAATTCACGTGTCCACTTTCCAAAATATTGGAAAGTGGCAACATTATAAACTCTTAACCAGCAACAGTTTTTCTCCTATTGTGTAGTAAACAACCGGAATAGTCTCTCAGATACAACAGTCTCAGCACCCAATGATGAAGCTTTCAAGAAGTTACAAACGTTTATGTGTGCATTAAATATTTTTGATAATAAAGGTGAATATGGAAGAACCCACTGGTTATCTACTTCGATTGTGGTACCGTTATGCTTCTTGATAATTGCTGTTTTACCGCCATCTTCAGTAGATCTTCTTCTATATTGCGGGTAACCATTCTATTGTCGTATGTACAAAATAATATTTCTAGGTTAACGTCTGAGAAAAAAGACATTTATGATAAGATAATGCACAGTGTCGATAACAACCTTAAGAAATCTTCTTTTTGGATGCGCCAGGAGGTATTTTGATTTGGTTTAAAATCCCACTCGATATTCTCTGAAGTTTCTCTTTATTACCCTTATGCTTTTTGGACACACCCATAATGAGATATACTCCTCTTCCCAATGATAAATCCTTTATATAAGGACTTGGGAAATCGCATTATTTACAACCCTTTCCTAGGGGCCGCGGGGGGAATAGCATCCCTGGAGGCATAGCTATTAGATTTTTTGACTATTTTTAACGAAAGGGGTACTTCAAAATTTTGAAGTACCCACACTAGGATATTGCTGGTGCACCCTCTTCTAAAGCTTCCAGCTCTACATCTACAATTATGGCAATTGCAAGAAAAGCATTTGAACATTGGATTTCCATTTATCCTGTATTTTATGCAGAGTTAAGTGAAGTGGGTGTAGGATCAAGTCTTCCTAATCTACCAACAGCCTTTGGTACTGGTGGTTATGGTAGTCCATCAATACCTTTGGGTTTTGATCATGGAGCTCCTATTGTTGCACCAGGTACAGTTTATGGTGGTAAAGCAAGTAGTACAAAATCAAATGTAAATTGGTTATTAGCTGAGGACTCAAGCAGCTCCCCTTAAAGACATGGGATTGCAACTCCGGCATTCTAACCACTTAGATAGTAGTTATCCTTAAAGGGACCCTTAGTGTGACATTTGTTCTTCATTTTTTGCCAATAAAAATGGCTACCGAAAACTGGAAAGGACTTTAAAAAAAATCATAAATATTTTCTTATATTGTTCCTAAAAGCACTTTCATTTGTTTCTCCCCTTCCTCCCTAATGGAACAATATATAGTCTAGTGAATACTTGCATCATATTTTATATTTCCTTGACTCTTGATCTATGACATCAATAGTTGCTTCTGTGTCAACTGTGACCTTAATCAACATTGACCGTTGCATGAGGACTGTCTTTGTGTTGACATGTGTCTGGATTCTCAAATGAATAGAGGTGGTCATTAGAGACTTCAGAGAGGCTGGAGCTCTCTGCTGCAGTTCTGGGAATAACCCGAATAAGGTTAAGTGAATTAATGACATTCTTATGACTGGGTCATCAAGACATTGGTCTTTGAGGACAAACATGGTGATTTTTTTACCGCAATATTGACAGGTCTTGTCTCCATGCCATGTACCATTGGTTGTATGCAAGTCAACCAACATCTCTGGATCCCATCTCAACAGCACATTCTCAATCAACCCTTGCGTTTCAAAAGCTTCCATCTTAATACCATCTCTATTTAGATCTAAGCCTTGGCTATTAGCTCTTATACCCACCTCAACCGGACTATCCTCTTGCGATGGTCGCCTGCCTTTTTCCATTTTATCATTGGAATCGGTATTATATATTGGCGCAAAAATTAAAACCTGATTATCCAGTAAATGCCTTTTATCTCCTAACCCCGAGGGTCAATCATAGTTTGGCACGTTGGCGTGAATTAACATGGTGCATCACGTTGAGGGTGGCTTGCAAAAACACAAACTATTAGATTTAAAGATGTATTTTTAACAAGAAAATATCTTAGGAGCAATAAGGGGTGGTAGAGGGTGCCAGAGGAGCAGTCATAGTGTGATATGGTGGCGTGAATTGACTTGGTGTATTACGGAGGGTTGGCATATGAAAACACGAACCAATGGATTTAAAGAATTATTTTTATAAAGAAAATATCTGGAAAATTTCTCGGACCCATGGAGCGCATCTTCTTGCCGGCGAAATCGGCCGGGCCGATCAGGCGGCTCTTCACCGCACCGGCGCCCATATACATGCTCAGATGCCCGGCACCGATCATGGTGATGTCGTGCGCCTTGTTGAAATGCGCCGCCAGATCCTTAAAGGTCTGGGTCGAATCGATGCCATCGATGGCGCCGACCGTCGTCAGTTTGCCGGCACCCAGCACCACATTCGCCAGCGGCTCGATGCTGGACGTCTTACCGAACTGGCCGGTGAGGATTTCCAGATTGGTTTAGCTGGAATAAAGACCTTCGTTTTAACATTTTATAAAAAGAATTTAGCGTAAAGAGTGAGGTATTGAGGAGGAGGCAACCACTTTCATATACGTAATAATTTCTGTCCGTTTTAAGGTTTGATGTTGCTCCTTACGTTCAGTTGAAAAACTTTTTTATTTATCTAATTACTTACGGATAATATTTGTTAATGGGTAACATATGGGACCAGTTTTTAAAAAAAAGTAATGAGCTTAATTAAACCAAAAATGATCAGAAATAAAGACAAATAATCTTCCTCTTGGAGCCTTCCCCAGGGCGGTTGTGTGTATTTATAGTTTTTGTAATTAGTAGTTAATAAAGAGAGTTCTAATAATTTTTTGACATACACATTTGGCCGCTTAAGAGGGGAAGAGGATCCAATCGAATACCAAAATGTAAAATGTTATTATAATTTCTTGTTTTTCATAAAAATTAAATATATTATATGAAAGGTACACTATTGAAAATACTGGTTCTTGAAACTATAAGAAATATTCCCTCTAGACTCGTTTCCAGAAAAGAAAAAACTTGTCGCTTTGCTAAATGGTTTTCTCTTAGTTTTGATCAAACATATTTTGAGAAAAAGGGTGGGAGAGGAGGCCTAGTTGCCCTCCAATTTTTCGGTTACTTAAAGAGGCAACTATAATTTTTAATTTATAATGAACTTTTTTATTAGTAACAAATATACGTAACTTACAAATTAACTTACGTAACGAACTTCTATATTCGTGTATTTTTATTATGTATATGTGGGAGTTTGCCCTTCGTTAGTACTTTGCTCTTTACACTAAAGCTTTAATGTTGTCCCAATTCTTTCAAAAGCTACTTTTTAACGCCAGTTGTTTTGGCTTAATGATAATTAATTCCCTGTGGGTTGACTATTCTGGAGTATCTTTGACTTGCCACTCTTGTTTGCAGTGATGATTTTATCCAGATTTATTGTTTTAAAGCAACTTGTCCTATGGATATTTTGAGAAGATATGAAAGTTTTTCTTTGTTTTGAAACTGTCAAATCAGTTTTGTAAAATTGGTATTTTTTTCAGAAGTCAAAGCTGAAAATGAGACCTTTGGAACAAAAGAGTTGAATCAACTTTCTATTTCAGTCACTTGTACTGACTTCTTTACTTTCCAAAGCTAAAAGCTGTATTTATGTTCTACCTAGATCTGCAATTAAAAAAAAATTTAAACTTAACATAAAAAAAAACTGAATAGGTAGTCCTGTGGTGGCGCAGTGGGTTTGACCTTAGCTTGGTAATACGGAACCCAGAGATCGAATTATGTTGCAGCAATGCACTGCAGGGCCGACGCAGGGATCTTAGTAGTCAAGAAGCATTGTTAATCTGATACAATACTGAATAGTTAAAATTTTGTAAGTTCCCAAAATAAAAATATTAGTTGCCTTGTGTCGGTGCAGTGGAAGAGTCTGGATCTTCGAGTTCTGAAGTACTTTGGTTCAATCCCGTAGGGCGCAAGGAATTGATTTCGATTCCTTTGATTTTTGAGGATTATTGGCGGATTCTTTGATTTTGATTATACATTAATACAAGGATTATACACATCACGCTGCAGGAATGCATTGCAGGGCCGACGCAGGGACCAAAGTAGTCAAGAAGCGTCGTTAATTCTTAAATAAATAAATAAGGATTATACATTCTTGATTCTTTTGATGTAACTATTGGTATCAAAATTTCTTTTTTTCTTTTTTTTAGTTTCGGTTACTATTGAGCCAGGTCGCTCCTTACTACAGTTCGTTACCACTAACTGTATGATAAAAATAAACAAATATAGAAGTTCGATACGTAAGTTAATTCGTAAGGTACGTATATTTATTACTAACAAAAACGTTCGTACAAAAATAAAAAATCTAGTTGTATTTTTTAAGTAGCCAAAATTTGGAGGGCAAGTAGGAGGGCAACTCTGATCGTCCGATCAAAACTTCGTGGTCTACCTGGTGCTTGTGTTCAATCCCTGATGGATTGGCACGGGCATTTGCTGCGGCAAATCTGCACAAGCGTCAGATTGCACTGAATGCAACGCCCGGAATCGGTGTAAACTGTCGGTTGGCGGTGTTCGCCGCAGTCGCAACCTTGAGGTGACGCGATGGCTGACTTTACCGATCCCGTGTTTCTGGCACGGCTGCAATTTGCCTTCACGGTGTCGTTTCACATCATCTTTCCGGCGACCTCGATCGGCCTCGCCAGTTTTCTCGCCTTCGTCCTCGTCCGGGTGCGCGCCCCAGCCACCGCATTCCAGGTCGAAATAAACCGACCGCTCGCCGTCTTCCTTGAAGGCGTTGAAGGCATAGACGTAGCTCACGCCGTAATAGGCCGCCGGGACTTGGCCGGGCAGGGCGACCGCGAAGGCGCCCATCACGGTATTGACGATGCGGTGGCCGACCGCCATCCGGTTCGCCACCGGCGCCGGCGAGCGCGCATTGACGCAGAGACCCTTGGGCGCGGTGATCGCGATCGGGCGATAGCAACCGGCATTGGCTGGTTTACGCATGCCGTTTTTCAGCTGCGGCGCTTCTGGGTATGAACGAGTCTAACTTCATCGAGGGCGTAATACCGATTCATCCTACGGATATTCTGGATATAGTGATTGAGCATCACAGGGCTGGAGCCATGATGTTTAATACATGGACGATGTAATTTAGAACGCTTTTACAGCTTTGTTGTATTGAAGTCAGGAGCATTGTTTGCCGGTCCGGCGTTAGCGGGCCGGCGCGAGGTTCTTTACCTAAATAATTTTACAGGGGGCACAAGATGGACTCGACCCAATAGATATATTTAAAAAATTGGATTTTATGCTGATTTCAAATATATAAATTTCATAAGTTTTGTCTTACCCATCAAAGGTTACAAGTCTGACAAAAATCTTCCTGATTTTCCAACAAAGGAAGAATCACCCCCTATAAATTAAGCAATTTTAATGAAAATCACACCATCAGATTCAGCGTTTCAAAGAACCCTACTGTATGCGTTTCAGACTCCCTATCTGCAAAATGCGGAATTTTGTAAATTTTTTTTTGCCAGAAGAAAGATCATGGATGCATGCTTAGACGAGTCGCCGATCTTTTCGTTAGCACCGCTAAAATCAAGTCCTCTTTCAGACAGAAACAAAGTGACATTAAACGGTCACTTTACAAGATTAACCCATTTATCTTTTTTTCCTGAGTCGAACGCAGAAGTAAGCCAATCATATTTTATCCTTTTTTTTATCACTGAATATAACAGGCTTTATGACTACAGTTTTTTCCATCATTTATTTGCAGAAAATCCTTCAGAAAGTGTTAAAGAACAATGTTGTGAAATAGGCAGTATGCTAAATACCTAGGCACGCCCTATGTCGGCTGGCAGCGTCAGGACAATGGACGGTCGGTGCAGGGCGCGATCGAGGCGGCCGCCCGCAAGCTCTGCGGCCATGAGGTCACGGTGCGCGGCGCTGGCCGAACCGATGCCGGCGTGCATGCCCGCGGCCAGGTCGCCCATGCGGATTTCGAAAAGGACTGGCCGGCCGATACGGTGCGCGATGCGCTCAATGCCCATCTCGGTCAGGCCGGTGACAGCGTCGCCATCGTTTCCGCGGTTGCCGTGAGCAACGAGTTCGACGCGCGCTTATAATTTCAATATATTCCGACTTTTTTAAAGTGAAAAAGATATGGTACATTAAAAAAGTAAAATTATAAACGTATTAGGAACCGAATAGGATGACTAAAAATAAACTCAGCGAAACGGTAATCCTTTTGTGTCTCAGGTGGCGTGAAAAGTTTCCAAAATATCCCATAAGGGTTTTTGAATTACCAGATCCAAGACACTGGTATCAATATGGGGTGAGAGTGGCATGGAGCCCGTCTAGGTTATTTGACAATTTTGTATGTAAGAATTATAAAAACGCTCAGCTTGTTTATTCACAATTAAAAGAAAGTTTGGAAGTATAGGAAGATAAGTGTGTAAACCAAGATTAGAATATTGGAAGCTACAGTTATGACTGTGGTCAAATATTGCTCTGAAGCATGGGTGCTCTGAAAAGCGGATGAAGATTTACTAGATGTTTTCCAAAAACATTGCCTACGGATTGTTCTGGTTACCCGGCTGACTGACCGTATTTCAACCAGTTGGCTATACGAGAAATATGGCTCATAAGGAAAATAGGGCTATAAGGAAAGAAAGGTTGCCAAATGCCGCAGTAATAAGACTAAACCTCAAAACCCGGTTGTGCGAGGCAATAGCCGACAACAGAGGGTTTAGAGAATAAGAAACAGACTTCAAAACCCGGTTGTGCGAGGCAATAGCCGACAACAGAGGGTTTAGAGAATAAGAAACAGACTTCAAAACCCGGTTGTGCGAGGCGTTAGCCGACAACAGAGCGTTTTGAATAAAACTAATCGTCGCATTCGCATTCCGAGGGAGCAGAACAAAAGCCGTAGTCACCCCGAAAGTAAGCGGGGGCATGCTTTGACTAAATCACCCTGCTATTTTCAAGGAATAAAGGCTCCGTCACACCGCCAATAATACCGCAACCGATACCTATAACGACAACGATAAATCGTGTTCTAAGCGATCATACCACCAACGAGACATATCATTGGACGAAACACGTACAGCTACCAATCGTGATTAAAGGCAGTGAAATTTGGACGAGTAAAGAAGAATATACGTTGCCGCTGACTCTGCAGTGTTTTGGACACTCGTAACCGCCATTCTCTCAGTTCAGCCAACGACATAATGCATGGATTTCATTTGTGTTAGAATGAGCCCTCTTGCAACATTCTAGGACCACTTGGTCGATACGATGACCCCTGGGGAAAAAAAAAACAACTAAAAAACAAACAAACACGCACCCGTGATTTGTCTTCTGACAAAAAATCCGAAATTCCACATTTTTGTGGATAGGAGCTTGAAAATTTTGCTATAGGGTTCTCTGATACGCTGAATGCGATGGTGTCATTTTCGTTAAGATTCTGTGACTTTTAAGGGGTGTTCTACCCTATTTTCTAAAATAAGACAAATTTTCATGGTTCCTGCTATGTTGAGATACTAAACTATGCACTGGATTTGTTTAATGCACAGAATCTAAATGAAAGTGATTTGCCTCTAGTTTCTGCATAACTACAAATCAAGACTGATTTTCTTATTGACTAGATAACCACATGCATTGAGGATTCCGAAGTCTTCTGCAATTTAAGATAAGAGAAAACAGAAACCCACCAAGATGGTAGTTAACAGGTTTGACTGTAATCTCTCCTATAGTTGCTGTAGTCTTGATAAAAAACCAACCTCAAAATTGATTTCATCTAATTATTACGAAACTACCTCATTGTTTTACGTTATCTTTTGTACCCGTAGCGTAAACACTTAATTCTGTCAGGTTTAAATAGATCGAATACAATGTGCACCAATTTGCACAAATTTCTAGCCCAAAGTGAACAGATTCTTACTTACAAGTCCCTCTCCCGTGATAGACACCAAGTTCACCGGAAACAAATAAATGGGTACACCAACTAGAAAAGTTGCAAACCCTTCATCGCTGAAGTTGATTGTAGCCCAACAGCCGATTATTACTTACAAGTCCCCTCCCCCCCCCTCCTCAGAGGCCTCAGGGCAAGGGTTGTAAGTTATGTTATGGAGGCATATAAGTGATATACAGAAAGGATGATCGTATAAACTTGGGAGAGGGCTCATTAGATTGGGAATCAGAAGATATGGTGCCATTTTTAAGATTCAAAGTGATAAGAGAATGGATACCCCCCACATCTCGTATTTTCCCGAAATACATCAGATCAAAAATTTTAGATGGCCATTTACTGTCGAAGAAACTTCGAAAACAGATTATTCTATTGGAAATTGAAAGATCAGGAAAGTCAGAAAATAAGAACGGTCATATAAACTATTAACTTTTGCGTAATTTGGGATTTTAAGAGATAAAAAAATTTAAAAAGAAGACATTTTTGCATTGTTTTAATTTGTTAAAATAATTTAAACAAGTTTGTCATTGAAGGTGGGCATTCGAAATTTATTTGAATAGAAAGTAACGCTATGAATAGAGAAACGGAAGGCAAAGAAAGCAAGAAAAATGGTCATGAAGATGTTGGATATGTAAAACGCAAAATAAGGAAACTTCATTGACAACGTTTGATTCCATTCCCCTGACTGCCTGTCACGTGGTGGCCTGGAATATTCTTCCTGATTTTATTAAAGAGCGCACTGATTTGGTGCTTTCAAAAATTTTGACAAAATTTTCTTACTTTCCGTTTTTAAATATGTTTTCCTCTTTTCTCTTTCATCCCCCCACCTAGGTGTGAATGTCTCTGAATTGTGGTAGACACATATATTTTTCGTGTTTATTGCACATGGCTCCTCAGTCTGGCTTGGTTGCGGCGGTTGATGTTTGGTGGACGACAGTTTGTCATTCTCTCAATTTTACATATGGGTAGGGAGGGATACGCCTAGCATCTTTTGAGTTAGTTTTCCTCGGCATGTCTGCCCTTTTGCAAGATAATACGTATCTTTTATTTTATACAGGTAACTTTTATTTTATAATATCATACATTATTTGTAATTTGGTGGCGCACAAAACTTGTCTATGTGACCACCTGATTCACTGTTTCTACTTTCCAAAAGGAAGAACACACGAAAGCAAGTGATTTACTGTAAGTGCGTCAATAAGAGAGGATAGATTCAGATCTAAAAAGTGAAGTAATCCGCCGAGGCAAGCCCCACCAAACAACTGAGGAGGAGGAGGAATAGCTTCATTCTTCTTTCAAAAAACATGTCATATACCGTTGCTTTCAATTCTATACTTTGAAGAGTATCATCATTGTGCGCCACCCAGCAACCTCGCAATATAAATTTGGTACCAGCATTCCTTCATAAGGTCATTCCTGTATGCACACACACGCACACGCCGGGCATTAAAACTTGCTTAGTTCAGTATCTGTCTCCTCTCTCCTCTTCGATTTCAGATCCCACAAGTTATAGATCATCAATTCAAGATTTATTCCACTGAAATATTTATGTTCATTTTCAATGCTGTAAGAACTGGACAAGAAAATATTTGTAATATAATTTGTTTTCAGTGAAGCGCCAATGATACAGTAGGTTTTAAGTTTTTACAGTTAAGGAAGGGGGCAGCACCCAAATTCTTGTTTGTATATATTTGTCTTGAACGGTCTTGGAAAGAACTAATAAAATTAAAGTGAATATTTGATGTATAATGATTTTAATTGCTGAAAGCTCATCAGTTCAAAATTTTACAGAATGCTAATGAAACTTATAAATTTGAAATCAGCATAAAAATCCAATTTGTTTGATGTATTTATTAGTATCAAAATTCAGTTTCTTAGACTTTCGTTTACTATTGAGCCGGGTCTCTCCTTACTACAGTTCGTTACCACGAACTGTTTGATCAGTTTATTTTTCTGGATGTTTACATGATAAAAAAAACATGGTAGTTCTCGCTGGCTGATAACTTTTTTTCGGTATTATTATACATAATGAATTCTATCAATTTTGAATCAGCATAGAATGCTGATGTTGTACTCGTCAATACATCGCTCTTTGCCCTAAGTTCTGTTTTGTTTCAATTCTTTAAGAATTACCCCTGAATTACAAAAGCCGTTTAATTAGAATAATGTCTGGTTTTAAAGTACTAAAAAAACTTTAGCGTAAAGAGCAAGATATTGACAAGGGAGCGAACCCCCCTCATGTACGTAATAATTTCTTTTTGTTTTAAGTTTTAATGTTGCTCCTTACTTTCAGTTGAAAAAACTTGTTTTTTTTAAATTTAATTTCTAATTGTTTTTTAAGTAATACTGTAGCTCATGATTTCAATAATGTCTTAGGAGTCATCTTAGGTTTTACGGATTTGGCTCAGCAAAAGGCCAGTGGCCATGATGCTTTGGAAAAAAATCTTCAGGAAATCAGTCGCGCTGGGAAACGAGCACGAGACCTGGTTCAACATATCCTGACGTTTAGTCGACAAGAGAATATTCATAAATCCCCCATTAATCTGGCATCTTTGATCCCGGATATCCTCAGTATGGTTCGAGCGACAATTCCATCGACCATTGAGGTTCGGATGATGGTGCCCAATGCGTTGTGGAAGGATTAAACGGATTGGGGAAATTTTGATAAAGCCGGTATTCTTTCGGCAATCCTTGTGGCGTTTCGTTTAAACCGGTGGCAACGCCTTCAATAATTTTCAGATGCGCGTTTGGCGTTACGTTGTCAAGTTTTTGCACTGCGCCGGAAGGCCACTCGATAACCAGCGAATCGATCATCGCGGCGTTGCCCAGGCCAAAGTGCACTTGCAAATTCTGGCCGCAGTAACTATCCTGGCCGCTAATTTGGCGCATTTGCCAAACTTGATTTCCATCTAATAAAAACGTTCGTAAATAAAACTAAAAATTCCAGTGCCTTTTTTAAGTAACGAAAAAAACTGGAGGGCAACTAGTTCCCTCCTCCACCCATTTTTTCTCAAAATCATTCGATCAAAATTTTTTGAAAGTCATTTAGCCAAAAAAGTATTTAATTATTCGGGTACGGTGAGCCAAAACAACAATCTGAATTAATTAAAAAACATCCAGAAATTAAATATAAAAAAAACAAGTTTTTTTTTTAACTGAAAGTAAGGAGCGACATTAAAAATTGAAACATTGATGGAATTTGTTGTTGTTGTTGCTGTTGCTGCTGTCCGTTCCCATCGATCTCCTCCGCCGCACCGGCAGCTCCTCCTCCAGCATTTGGATGACCTAATGGATCTCCTCGTTGTGGTTGTTGTTCTTGCACCAGGGGTTCTTGTTCGGGACCCAAGCCAGCCTCTTCTTGTTCTTGCTGATGTCCAGGAGTACTAGCAGCTGCAGCTTCCTCTTGTTCTTGTTCAAGTAACATTCGTTCCATGGCTTCTTCGCGTTCACGTCGTTCTTGGGCTCTCCTTGTTTATCGGAGAAAGAGCGGAATTTGCCCGGATTATTATTCTCTGGTATCCAGAGATTGAGGCCACCGCCATAGGTTCCGATCCATACCCGGGAACGACTGTCCTGAAAAATGGTAGTTATACGGTTATTGCTAAGGCCTTCGGGGTTTCCTTTTTCAAAATAGAAGGATGCAGTTGGACGCTGAGGTTCAGAAACTTGCCGCTGCTTGATTTTTCTCATCTTTAGAGAGTCGAAAAAGAATAAACCGTTCCAGGTACCCAACCACCAATTCCTTTGACGTAAAGATTTATCCTAAATGGGGGATATTTTTCTCTAATTTGTGTCTTATTCCGCCTATATTGTTCAAAGATATTGTATTACGTAATGCATCCTTGCAAAATTCATATTTATAAAAAAAGAGAAAAAATAATGATAATATCGTTATATAACCTGAAAAATGATTTGAGCTTGAAAGACGATGACATTTAATTTCCCATTACTGGTTTTTATTATCTAAGTTCTTTCCTAGAAACAATCGATGACTAACGTTTCATAAAAAGAAGAAAAATTGCTATTTCTGTGAGAGTAAAATCGGCCCGGGGGCGTTTTTATTACAACCTTTGATGTTTCTGAACAAAATGGTTACATGAAAATTACTGTTCGATGTCATGGTCGTTACAGGGATGGGCTATCAGAAAAGGGCTCGGGTGGGTGACTAGCTGTCCACCGATCACTTTCTTCCCTTAAAAAGGGTACAAGAACTTATCAATTTTTCGTTGAATCACCCCTTTCCATGTTTCTATGACTGTCCCCTTCATACGAAGTGGCTGGGAAAAAGTTTTTTGGCCCTTAGTTGGGCCTGAGGGAAGGGTTAGATTACCTCTGACCTCTTTTGGCTCTTAAAAGTGAATATAAAAGTGAAATTGAAAAGTGAATTTTCAATTTCCAACCAAAAGAACCCATCTGAAGCTAATATGCGCCACCCTTCCGAAAGAACCATATATGCTCCCAGAGGATAATTTACAACACCTTTCCCTGGGCCTTGGGGATTTGTCAGCCCCTGAGTTTTTTTTATCAGATCTTTTAACGGTTTTTAAAATTTTTATCAGATGTATTTGGGAAAATAAGGGCGGGGGGGGAATGGTAATGTCAGTTGAAATTACATTCAGTATGGCGAAATTATCTTCCTTCTTAGCTTCAATCTTTTAAGAAAAATTCTCTTTTTTTTTTCATCTATAGTTTTACCTATTATCAATCTTATTATTATAATATATCCTATTATCACTTATAATATTATCCTATTATCACACTGCATGCATAAATAATCCTTAAGATCACCGTTCAACCATGCACCAAAATCATTTATTTTTAAAAAATCACAAAATCATTCATTTTTTAAAGCACCAACGATACAAATTTAGAAAACAAGAGGATATCCAAGCCCCAATTTTGAGAAAAATATGCCACATATATCTCCCTGATGAGTTTTTTGAAAATATTTAGGTATTTGTGCGTTCCATTAAACGTTGTAAGGTTCTGCTTATAGTTTACTGGTATTTTCATGAAGAGTACTATACAGTAGTTAATTTATGTTTACTATAAGGGTGTTCTATTATTATTTATTTGATGTTCGCGCTTACTAATCATAAGCTGAACTGCCCTTGGAATTTCTATGATTGCTATTGAGTGGCTATTGAGTGTTGAGAATGTGATTCTGTCAAGATTTGTTTATTTAAGAAACAGGCATTCTGTAGCAGCAACTGGCCACACGTTAAGGTCAAAAATCAAATAACGAGTAACATCTATTGTCATGATTTATCAACTACCAAAGAATGCCAGATAAACCACACGACTTCCACCCCCGCAACGATCAACGAAGACAAGAATACCTCGATAATCCCAGTCATCAGGCAGAAAATTCCAACTATTATTATTTAATAAAAACCATCAATCTACATTCTTAAAACGAAAACAGCAAGGTACCCCACGCCAATTCACGCCACCCTGTCACACTACAACTAGCCCTCTAGCACCCCCTCATCATTCCTAAGACACTTTCCAGATATTGTATTTTTTAAAAATCATGCATTAAATCCATTGGTAAATATCGAAGGAGGCTCATTCAATTCGAAATTGAACTTTTAAGAGCTTTTTTGAGTTTGAAATGATTGAAGGGCAACCCTCCCCCTTCCCAAGCCCTTTTGGCTGCTATGTCCTAAAGAAGTCCGATGAAAACTTTGAGATAGCCTGAAAAAGGGTCTCAGTTTTGTGTAGTGATTTTTTGGAGGGGGGGGGGGATTTGGTCTTTTGATTTTTTATTGTTGTCAGAAAAAGTTTTGTGGTGCATTGTTTATGTTATTTTTAAAATGTATTTTTTATGCATTTTTTAAAATACAGTCTTATATTCTCTGATAGTTTTTACGCCCATCTTTTAAGTCCATATTAACTAATGATTTTATGAAATTTCTTCTTTATTTGAACCTCAACCAATTGTTAAATCTTTAAACCCTTCTTTTGATTTAACTCAAACAATATTTCTTGGGCATGTTAGGTAATGTAGAGGCGCTTCCTAATGAAGATACTATTGAAGCCTTCTTAAAAGATATAGAAGAGCGTTATCCTAATGTAAGGGAGATGTCACATCGTGAAAAACATAAGATCGCACAGAATTATGTGAGTTATGGTGATGTGGATAGTGCATGGAAACTGCTGCTATCGTAGAGAAATAAACAACAAAGAATAAATATAACAATAAGTAATAATTTGATGGAAGTACAAGGAAGAATTAAAGTAATAGGGGAAACACAAACCTTTGGTGCATCGGGCACCGACAACGCCGTCGAGTGCCCGGCAACGGCGCGCTCGACCTGGCCACCGAACGCCTGGACGGCACGGACCTTGGACACGTGACCGCCCGGCAGGAACTCGACCGAATCGCCAGGCTCAACAGCGCCGGAGAGCGGAATCCCGGTAGCCACGGTGCCGATGCCCTTGAGCTGAAACACCCGCTGCACGGGCATACGAAACGGTCCCTCGTGCGATCGAGGCGGCGTCTCCAGCGCGAGCTCCTGCAGGTGCTCGCGGATCGCGTCGATGCCCTTACTCCTAATGAATAGTAGTAACTTTTCACTTGACAGAGTTTCTCTGTTTTGTTTGGCAAGTAAAAGAAACAGAGATCTTTGAAGTCCAGTTACGTTCATTGGTGTTTTTGCTGGTAGAAATTTGAGAATTTTTTTGGTAATCCTTGAGGTAGGGCTGCCTTTTGGTTTATTCCTTTACATAATTTAAATTTGACTTTCATTGACGATCAACCTTCATTAACAATAAATGTCAATGGAAGTTATAAAAAGGCTATTTATGAACCTCTTACATATAGAGTGTTGTACTCGAGTTGGAGAGATCTGGATTTCTACGAGTTCGTTGCGCTCAACCAACTCGCGGCAAAGGTCAACGCTTGAACTGACACCTGCGGTTCTCGAAAGCGAAGCCGGATCCCAGTTCTCCAGGCCGGACAAAAACAGAGCTGCTGAGGCTCGTTCGACCTCTTCTTTTGCACGAAGTTTTTCGATCATCTGCAAAGTCGTCTCGTCGGCATTCTTCAACGGATGGGCTGCAGGATCAAGGACTTGGCCGCCGCCAATGGTTGTCACCGGTGACTCCTCGGATCCCAAGTAGCGGCTCTTCTCTGGATCTGCGGGATCGAGAAGCCAGGGGTCGACCAGGACCCGCTCGCCAATGCGGGCCGGATCGACACCCTCGCCCACGGCGGCAATACGTCCGGCGATGTCCGCGCCCTGGATCCTGGGAAACGCGATCGCCTTGCCGCCCCAGGTTCCCCGAGACTCCTCGGCCTCGGCGAAGCCCTGCCGACCTGCCCCCTCGGTCACGCCGTCACGCACGTTGTCCGCATACCAGGCGGTCCGAGTGTTGATATCCGTGATAAGTGCTATTTGAAGGGTTTTTGACAATCGACGGTCTCTAGAGAATTGAGACAGAAGGCTACCCGAACTTCAATTTTGAACTCCGATGTTTTCAAGTTCACTTGGTCACGGCCTTAATGACAGCAAATAATAATTTGACTAATTTGTTCTTTTGATAACAAAGTGTCAACAAATACAGCGTATGCCTTACTCTTTGATTAGCCCAAAATAAATACGATTAGACAGAACAAGTGACACTTTAATTGCCGTACAATACACTATTAAACGCGTGTGTAGCTCTCATCATGGCGGTGAAAAACTGTGAGTATTTTGAGGTGTTGTTACCCGACGCGGTGCAGAAGCATGGCCTTGTACAGGACATAGAGGTGGACGCAGACGGCATGGTGCACGCATATCAGGGACCCGGGTTGGGTGCGGAGATTGATTTCGATCTTATCGAGCGGAATAAGGTAGCTGAGCTCGGCTAACGTCCAAATCGATAGCGCAGCTTCACCACCACAAATTCGATGATGGGCTCGTCGATGGCGAGGTTGAAGAGTTCGCTGAATGGCTCTTCGTTGAATTACAGTTTCTGTTTAAATAGATGATACTGTAATTTACTCAGTTGATATATGTTTTAAATTCAATTTAGTTATGCTCACGAAATATTACTCGCCGTTCACATAGTCTCTGCTACTCTTTACGATAAAGAACTGCAAAATGATGCAATGAAATAGCAACTTCAGTAGGTTATAATACGTCTTTTCTACTTAAAGAATTTATGCAGTACAACAACGTATTACCTTAGAAAGAGTACTGGTCGTTCTTTAGCTCTCATGCATCCGCAGTATTAATATCCTGGAAAGGTAGGGCAGCTACAGCACAGAAGGTCACTCGGACTCCCTTTTTGTCAGCTGTGAGGTTTTTCGGTAGCAACTGAGGTTTCTTTGTCAATACTCATAACCTCACGAGATACTCTGCTCACTTCTATGGTAAATTTACAATAGCTTCACAAAGCACACAAAGTTGGCGTTTTGCTAGGCAAACAGCCTCTGGGATATATACATAACTAGACAGACATAATAAACAGTTAATAAATATAAATAAATAGATCTAAATATCCTGTGCTAAAAAAGTTTTTAATGTCAGCAACAAAACATAGTTCAAGTAGTGGTCGATCATCAACGAATGGAAAATCATCAAAACATCGACCATCAAGTAATAGTAGTCATGCACCAAAACCATCGAAACCATCAGCAACGGAAAGTGATGGCGAAAGAAGTGAATCCGATCTAGTGATCGACACTAGTGTAGGAAATACTAAACATACAAATGGCAGTGGTAATTTAGGTAGTGGACTTCTTTTACCAAATGGTGTTAAATCGGAAAATAATGAAAATACAGCAAGTTCAGGAATTACCAGGGCGAGGATGCCACAGAGCATAAAGCAGCCGCCCATGACACGCACCGGCGGCACCGCGTAGGTGCCGGCGGCCAACACACCGCAGCCGTAAAACAGCAACCATAACGCCGGCAATACTGATACCGCCGCGCTACCCCACAACACCCAGCTCACAACAGCCGCGGCAATGAGGTTCGGCAACAAACACAGAAAAAAGCGTCGCAGCGGGTCCCAATGCAGATGATCCGCCGTCTTCCTGGCCTTAAAAATGCTGGCTGCAGCGCCGCAACAAACGGCTTAGTCCTTAGTTTTATAGATTTTAGCAAGAGTCTGATTCAGTTGATAGAAGTGCTTTAGTGAAGGTTTTATTCTTGAACGGTATACGAGATAAGTAATAAGAACCAGAATTTTAGTCCAAGGATGAAGAAACAACAAAATCTTAAAAAATTTAAAACAACTTATCCATATTCTTGAATCAGGAAAAATTTTTGAAAGAAACAGAATTGAATTATCTCAAGAAAACAAGTATATTAAAGGATGTACTAGGATTTTGGGCAAAGATGGCTTCAGACCTAATGCCTCGCACCGCGCACATCTTGTGGTTTTGGGGGGGGGGGGGGGGGGGCTGATGAAGGAAAATAGTTCTATATTGGCCGAATTTGTAGGATAATGATTTCTTGTAGCGGGATAGATGGATAGATTTGTCTCAAAGAGGATTAGCCCCCCTGCCCCACCTTAGCAACAGGCCTGTGCAACTGGGATGGTTGTTCAAAGCAAACTATCCGAACTAGTCTAAATACGTGCCCGGCAAGAGATAATTACAATGTCTTCACAGTTTGTAATATTGCATGTATCCTGCATTTTCAAAACTAAAACTAGAGAAAAAACAGAAAACTGAAGATTAGGATATAATTTTATTTTGTCAGAATTCCACTAGGTATAGAGATATGTCAAGTAGGCAGATTTCTAAGACTTCATTATCAGATGAGGGTTAGCATAGTAGCTTGGCAACACCTTTCCAGAGTATGCTTTAGGCCCTGAATTCATTGCTGAAAGTTTAATTTTTCAGTAAAATCCTAGTTTAGTGACTTCTTGCTATCTCAGAAAGGGGTTAGGTTAGGAAAATGAAACTTTCGGCCTCCAATTTTTTTGGTTACTTAAGAAGGGCACTAGAACTTTTAATTTCCGTTAGAATGAACCCTTTCGTGACATTCTGGGACCACTGAGTCGATACGATCACCCCTGGGGGAAAAACAAACAAAAAAAACAAAAAAAAACAAATAAACACGCATCCGTGATTTTTTCTTCTGGCAAAAAATACGAAATTCCACATTTTGTAGATAGGAGCTTGAAACTACTATAATAAGGTTCTCTGATATGTTGAATCTGGAGGTGTGATTTTCTTTAAGATCGTATGCAACGGGGCTTAAAAAGGGGGTTGCTCTCAGTCACAGCGCGGTTATGGCCCACAACGAGGCCTATGCGGCTGCGATCGGTCTGAACGAAGGCGATGTGGTCGTCAGCTGGTTGCCCGTCTATCACGATATGGGCCTTGTTGCCTGCCTATTGCTGCCTCTGTTGAATGGCGTGCCAGCGGTGTTGATTGACAGGATGGCTTGGCTTGCGCGCCCTGGCAGTTTGTTTGACGCCATCGAACGGCATGGCGGAACGACCTGTTGGCTGCCCAATTTCGCTTTTTTTGTGAAACGGAACTATCCGCGCTTCTTTAAAAGCAGATGGGAAAACTCCAGTTTTAAATGAAAGATTAATTATATGCTGTAATAGTAATATTATTGCAGAAAATATTTCTTTAACAATTTTAGAACTAGACCCGTCAATTCCCGCTGAATTACCTGGATTTAGACCAACTAGAAATTCGATTTGTTTCTCATATTATCTGTCTAAATTTTCCTGATTTCTTATTTTTCTGAACTCTTCAAACATATCAGCACTTTGGCAATATAAAAATGAATGATATCCATGTCGGTCGGTGGCCCAAAGGAGTTGAAAGATGGATGATCCAGCATCACTGTCATCAATCCATACCGATGGTCCAGCATCGATATGGATGGTCAGATATGGAAAGATCCATTTCGATGGATGGTCAGAGAAATTTGAAAGATGGATGGCCCCACATCCATGTCGACGGTCTAGCATCAACATTACATCCACGTCAACGGAGTGTCCAAAAAAACTTAAAAGACAACTCTTTTAATCCTATATTAGATTTTCTATTAACATTTTTAAGGGTTTAAGCGGCCAATTCCATGGACACCGTGGCCGACCGCGACTTCGCTCTCGAGGCGCTCAGTGCGGCGACCATCACCGGCGTCCATCTCTCGCGCCTCGCCGAGGAGATCGTCCTGTGGTGCTCGGCGCAGTTCCGCTTCGTGACCCTGTCTGATGCGCTCACCACCGGGTCGTCGATCATGCCGCAGAAGCGCAACCCGGATGCGGCCGAACTGGTACGGGGCAAAGTCGGGCGCATCCATGGCGCACTGACATCGCTCACCACCATGCTGAAGGGTCTCGGCCTCTACACCACGTGTTGGTGACTTGTCCTTGAGCATAAGGATTAAGGCTTCCTCGCCGCCCAAAACTTGAATGAGGAATTGTAGGAAGGAATATAGAACGTATGATTCATACATATCACGCAATGTTTCAATATATATGGCTTGTTTATGGAATCTCATTGCCAACCAGCTTTCAATACTGTATATAGGTACCATAAACAGAATCCTAACAATATATACTTGAACATGCGGCTGGTTGTATGCCGCCAAGTGGCTGACAATCCCCCACATACTGATAGGAAATTCCCCAAGCCCTAAACCTACACCAACTCCTCACACCAAAACCCCAACTCATAAACCTTCACCGAGTCCTCCAACCGATGCCCCAACAACAAGTCCTCCAACCGATGCCCCAAGCCCCAAACCTGTGCTAGCACCTGCTGGTTCTCTTCCCACAAGCTGCGGACCTCGCAAGATCGATTGTACAAATGGAGGCAGAGTCTCCAATGCACAGTGTGTGAAGGGGGATCACTGTCGCTGCCCTGGGAGAGGAAAGAGTGTATGCCAGATTTGCACGCCCCCTGCTCCCAACTCCACCCTTTTTGTATTCCTGGAATCGGTGCTTCACCTTAGGTAAGAATAAACGAGCTGAACATAGCTGAACGAAAATTTGACATTTTATTTGAACGTTATTTAAATATAACGTTATTTAAATATAAAAATTTGAACGTTTATTTAAATATAAACGAGCTGAACGAGCTAAGCCTGTGTTCTTAGAAACAAAAGAAAATACAGGAAACTTGATTTAAAATCTGTCAAACATGAGATTCGAACCGTAGACCTCCTCATAACAACGAGGCATAAGCAGCGAAATATATTTTCTTTGGTAATTGTAATTGTCCCGAAATCGAGACAGTATGAGAAAAAAAAATCATTTTGGTAGCTAGATTTAAAACAAAGCAAACTAAATGTTCTATAATACTTATTAATTTAAATTTTAATGCTTTAAAAATTATCTGGATATAATATAGCATATGAAAGATTGGTAAGTTCACTTCAGAGGGGCACACAATTTTTAAAATGGCCATTAAAATTTGGATTATACAAACAAATAATCTTGAGTATTACAAATAAAATGTAAATAGTGACGCTGCAAAGGCCTACATGACTGTGAATGCCAAAAAGTCAAATATCATAACTATCAGTTTCTTGAAGAGTATACCTTTGTTCAAGCAACCAAACCCCCCCGGAGATGTCCGTCCAGCAGTGCAAACTCCTTGGTATCACTATCTCGAGCGATCTAAGCTGGGTGGTCCACGTTACTAACAGCACAAAGCAAGCTAATTTGGCACTTTCTACGCTTGTATTTTTTTTCAAGTTTTCTTGCCCCGCAAACCACCATTTAAGAATTTATACAAGCTTCGTATAAACTAAGCATGTTGTTTAATATAGCCTAAGAAATAAAATAAGAGCATTTATGTTTAATTAGTTAAGGGATTAATATTAATACCAAGGGGATGATCTATATATTAATTAATTTTTTTTGAAGAGAAAAAAATTCCATAATTAATTGGTTTCCTATAAACAATTTTGGCCTATAATCTTAAGGAGAATTTTGTTTTAGGCGCTGGAAAGTGATGTTCATTTAATAATATTGAGATAAATATTTACTTGACTAGGAATTAAGTTCTTTAGGCTATTTATGCCAGCCGCGAACCTTGTACAGCAGCAGAGCGATGGCATCTGCTTGATCGATGGGAAGATCGGCGCGAGCGAAGGCATCAACGATCGGGAAGTAGAAGCCGTCGGCATAGTGGGTGCGCGGGTTGTAGCAGAAGCGGATAAAGTCGGAGGCGGCTTGCGGGTTGTTCAGGATGTGCGTCTCCAGCGCGCGCTGGCCGGTTTCGCGGAACAGCACGTTCAGATCGCGTGCTCGCATCGGACGCACGTCCAGCTGCTCGGATGGTCCGGGCTCAAAGTACTCGTCAGACATGTACCCAGAATAATCCAAAGACGATTCCTCTGAAAAACATCGAACATATCCTCTTCTATCTTTCGGAATACCCATGTTTAAAACCCATACTTGACCCCTATCATCACTTTAGGCTGAAGACGTATCTTCCTATTCTTCTGAACTTTTCAACTGCGAAACAATATCCTGCGCCTTGGCTATTCTATATTTAACAATTTCACCATAGCCACCATCTTTGCTAATAATACTACCTATTTAAGTAAAGCTACTACTTAATTGATCTTTTCGTTACCCGCGAGCATCACCTGATAACCAAAGACCGAACCGACATCGGTGCCGTCGTCTGTTTCACCGGCCTCTGCCGAGACGAGAGCGGCACATTGGCGGCGCTTGAACTCGAGCATTATCCCGGGATGGCGGAAGCGGAACTGAACCGCATCGCCTTGGACAGTGCCGGGCGATGGCCGATATGCGCGATGTCGATCGTACACCGCGTTGGCAAACTTGTACCCGGTGAGAACATCGTGCTCGTCGTCGCCGCGGCCGAGCACCGTCAGGCGGCGTTTGATGCTGGTAACGAACAGTAGTAAGGAGCGACCTTGCTCAATAGTAACCGAAACCCTAAAAAATGGAATTTTGATACCAATATTAACATCAAAAAAATTACATTTTAATGCTGATTTTAAATATATAACTTTCACCAAGATTAGTCTTACCTATCAAAAGTTACGAGCCTGAGAAAATTTGACTCATTTAAGAAAATAGGGGAAAATACCCCCTAAAAGTCAAACAATCTCAACAAAAATCGCATCATCATATTCAGCGTATCAGAGAACCTTGTTGTAGAAGTTTGTTAGGGAGGAGGCTGGTTGACTTCTATCACTTTTGGCTCTTAAAAGGTAGCTAGAACTTCCAATTTTCAAACAAATTAGCCACCTCTAAAGTGTATACAGCCATCCCTTAGGTAAAAACCTGAAATGCCCCTGGGCATAACTTACGACCCTTGCCCATAGACTCTGGTGGTATGTAACAACCCCAAAAGCATTGTTAAATTACATTTGGACTATTTTGAATAAAATAACTATCTCAAAATTTCTATTGTCTGCATTTGGGAAAAGATGACATGTGGGGGTTGTAATTTCTCTTCGTTTCGGTTTTCAATTATTTATTTATTGTGATTCATGGTAGTTTTACGCTTGGAAGATTATTTGATTTTATTTCTGCTCATTTTTGGTTAAATAGAGTTCATAGCATTTGTTTCAAAAACTTATTTTATAGAAGAAGTTTTTTTAATTAATTTCTGTTCATTTTTTATTGACACAGGCGTTTTCATGGAAAAAGAAAATACCATTTTATATCTCTTCGTTTTTTTTAATAGGAATCCATACTTTGGTATGCTATTTGTATTTTGGGCAACGAGGTCATAGCTCTTCAATGCTGAGGCGCAATTGTGGAGGAGATACAGCTGGAACAGACCAAAGAGAGTGTTCCGTCAGTCTCACATAGACACCTGCCGTGCAGGCACGAATGAAGATTCTCAAAAGGAACGGGAGTTCGCCCCAAAAAACCTGCTGCGGCTTGCTCAGATGCAACGTGACTCGTGAAAGCTGCCGTAACGCTGTCCGACTCGGGCCCTACATTCAGTACCGGTGGGTCGCAATGGACAGTGTGGTCGTATTTTCCGTCCATTGGTAAACCGCGCTAACCTTCACACACGTCGTCGCAACCAGGATTGTAATCTTGAGGCTTATTTTGGACGTAGCCGATGACGTTTCCACGACGGTCTCGCTGGAGAGAACAACAATCTAATAAGATTGACTTCAATTTTGCACGTCCACGGCGCACTCGCGATTTGGCTCCGGATAATGAAATGCCGAGTTGATTAGCAATGTCTTGTTGGGGAATTCCTTTAAGCTCATAGAGCGCGACTGCTTCGCGGTAGGCATCGGGGAGCTGAGCAATCATTTTAGGTTGGAAGCGCACGTTCTCCAGTAGCAGGATGTCGCCGTCGCTCATTGCCTCCACCGCATCCGCCGCGACGGGACCGATGCAGTCGCGCGCGAAACCGACCGGTCGGCCGAGCGTTTCCGCCATCGCCTCCGCGACGGGCGACAGCGACATATCGTCGACCCGCGCGCCCTTCGGCCGTCCGAAATGGGCCAGCAGAATGACGCGGGCGCCACGGTCGGCGAGGTCGGCCAGGGTTGGCACCACCCGCTCCAGCCGCGTGCGGTCGCCAACCACGCCGTGCTTTTATTAACACGTTTAACTAAAGATAACCATGTATCAACAACTCCTCGTGGTGGTGCAGCACCATCAGAAAATGCAAGTTCTGTAACTGCAATTCCATTATCAGATAAAAGATCAATAGAATATGTTGGATCACAAACTCTAACAATATGTATAACATGATGTTTTTTAAATTCTCTAAGATAAGCTGGTAAATTATCATCATTAGGTGCATCAAAAATAAGAAATTTTTTATTTTTATGTTCAATTAAAGATGGTGGATTTGGTAGACTTGTCATACTGCTGACATACACATTAAAGGTTTCCGAGCTAGACAACGAAATTCACTAATTTTTTTTCGACATAGATCACTTTGCGTGGAGTTTTCCCTTGCATCGATTCCTGAAGTTTTTTATCGAGCTCGGCTTGTGCGAGGATTTGATCTTTGGTCCAGTCTGCCGGCACCTGAATTTTACTCCGCAGTTTCCCGTTAACTTGCAGTGGAATCGTCATTTCTTCGTCGACGATCAAGGCAGGATCGTATTCGGGCCAAGGTTGAAACGCCACACTCGGCGAATGGCCGCCTACCGCGAGGGCCGCGGCCTGCGCACCCGGGTCGTGACCGTCGCCGAGATCATGGACCAGTTCGGGTTCGGCAACTACGACCCGAACGCGATCACGGCCTTCGTGAAGTACGCCTTCGAGAGCTGGGCCCTGCCCCGGCCCAAGTACCTGTGCCTGGTGGGCGACGGCCACTACGACTACCACGACCACCTGGGCACGGCGGCGCCGCAGCTGGTTCCCGCGCTGATGGTGGAGACGGCCGACCTGTGGTCGGCCTGCGACAACCGCTACGCCGCGGTGAGCACTTTCTTCTCCGCTCCAACGAGACATCGGTACCTTCAACCAAAGATTATTGAACATTGTGAATTGATAGGAACGATGCTTGTTGAATGGATACTAGTGAACAATATACTTCTCCGTCGTCTCGGATTCATCATGGCGGATGAGCAAAAGAAGGATGGAACTCGTTAATCGCTTTCAGATTATAAGGCTCTCAAGCGATGAATATGTGTATAAGCGAGCCGATCAATGCTGTGTGTTTGGGGATGACGTCATCGTTGATTCTTCAGAGAGAATGATCAAGTACATACGTATTCATGATATTCCTTCTGAACAAAAAAAAAAACTTGTTTCTGTATACGAGATTGAAACCTCTACGGAAGGATTATATGATAAGCTGAATTTGATGGTATTATTTGTTTTTTTTTTTAGAAAGTTTTTCCCAACAAATTTCTGTATATTTCCCAATAATAAAAACTGTACGTACACAGTGAGAAAATAGAATATCTTACAGCCCTCTGCCCCGTATAAAATTTCCCTTCGGAAACTTTCCTCATTACGGAAAATATTTCCCCGTGTGAACTAACCTAAATTTCGAAAAGAAAATGTCAACAGCATAGGGATAGTGTAATATTGGCTCTAAATTTTTATTTATTTATTTATTTTTTTTTATTTCCCTCCAAAATGAGGAGTACGCTACAATATAATATAAAGAAAAGACAAATGATAACACTTACAATCAAAACCTATCAAATATTGATCAAACACACACACAAAAAAAAAAAACTTGCTAAATAGTTTAGCCTATAAATCATCAAGAGCCAGAACTTACTAAAAAACGGAAATAAATTATGGTCTAAGTCCGTGATCGGCCAGGTGAAGTCACCCTTCCAGGGGGCCGTCCACTCGGCAGGGTCATGGACCTCGAAGGCGTAGTGGAGGGTGTTCGCGTCCTGGCGGGTGAAGCGTTCGACGACGCGCAGGGTCGGGGTGCCACCGCCGAAGGTGTGCCGGTTGTCATTGAAATTCGTGGTCTCGACCACGAGGGTGTCGCCCTCCCATTTCCCGATGGAGTCGCCGAACCAGAAGGTGACGTCGGCCGGCGGATGCTCGCCGCCGATCCGGATCACCCGGGCGTCGGTCGTATGTGACTCAGACCTTAAAAATGCTGCTGTACATTTTACACAGTTACTCTTTTCTTCAATGCCAAGTGACACACTTTCACTTTCAAAGTGCAAATTTTTCTCTTACTTTCACCATTCTGGTTCCAATTCCGATCTTGATTTCAGACTTCCGTTCTCTCAAATATTTTTGAACTTGAGTGTCATTGTTGACATATCTGATGATATGTTAAAAAGTGACCATTTACATTTAAAGTTTTGTATGAATTTGTTTATTTCACAAATCAGTCAATAGCCTCGGTGCCAGCGACGAAAAGCGTGGACCATTTACCAACATTTTCATTCGAAAAAACAAAATCTGTTTGTCATTTGTAATATCAATCTGTACCGATGCTTTGACTAGATATAGTTAGACATTGAAAAAAAATCGTTTGACAAATGCTTTATTAGAGGGCGAACTGAGCAATAACAACACCCACTTTGCCTAATTTCTAAAGTCTGACTGTCAGCTAGGGTTGCAAAACTGAAACACGGGGACCCTCACTGGAAAGAGTATCTTGAAAGTTTTCCACCACGACGCAACCCGGCAGCATCGCGAGGTGGTTGTCCCAGGCATAAGGCGCCTGCGCCACGTCGACCTGGGTGAGTTGGCCGCCGTCATAGGCGTGCAGGCGGCCCAGGCCGTCGCTGAGGTAGAGGCCGCCGCTGGCCGGCGCGGGGGCGGTGCCGCAGACATCCTCGATCGCCAGCATGTCGACCAGAAGCGGGCCGTCGACCGCGACGATGGCACAGTGCCCGCCACGCGGTGCGGAGGCGGCGGCCAGTCCTCCATCCGGTGACAGGCTGACGCTGCCGATGTGTGGTTAGATGAATATATCATACTCATCCTGTGTTCTGTATATTACCAGGGAATATATTTATATTACCCCCATTCTGCATATTATCACATACAGAATAATTTATGTTTGTTTTAAGTTCTGATGCCACTCTTTACTTTCATTACAAACAACTTACTTTTTTTTTTATTTAGAAGAACTGCAAGTCCCGTTAACAGCAAAACGGCATAAAACATGCCAAATTTGGTAACCTTTTCTTGATTACAAAACAATTTTTAATTAATACAACACATTTTTAATTGGGAAATCTTAAAAACCTCTATGTAAAACATTTTCGCCTAAAACTGGTTGAAAACGTGTATTTTTCAGTCATTATTTGTTTGGCTCTCCCTTAGACTTTAAGTCTTTTAACAGAACACCTTTTGAATCACCGCAATTGACTTAATGTGTTTGCCTTTTAGGCTTTCTTTTTCGCATGGACTTGACTGTAACCATCTTTTTATTTTGCGGATAATTTTGTACAAAAACTTGAAATTTGACCGATTCATAGCCAACTGGCAGCTGGTAATTAGGAGTCAAAATTGGGAGTCTCATTCGATCAAGTGAAATATTAGAGGCCTTGAGGCCGTCTCAACTTATTCTCAAACTTCCAATGTGAGAGGCTCGGTTGACAGTGGTTTTGTTGAAAACAAGGGCTTTGGATTCTGCTGCCAAGTGGGACAGCTTTCGTCAGCAGAACTAGCACTATCAGACAAACCAAATGTCTTGCCAAAACGACCCAGCAAATGAACGTTCACAATTCCGCAGGAACGAGCTGCTTACTCCAGACAGCAGGATGGTGGCTTGGAGATTTGGAAACTCTTGCTTCGGCCTTAAGGGCACACGGGCAAGCGCTGCCCCGGATCGATACCGCCAGTGGTTCGACGCCATCGACGCCGAACCTGTCTACTCCACCTACCCGAACTTTGGGAAGCTCGCCGCCAGACTTCGCCTGAAGAGCCCGTTAATGGGCGACAGGCGGGCGCGCTTCGTCGCCGAGGCCTGGGCCTTCGATGATGCGGGTACGATTCGGATCAGAGCGGACAGGGCGCACAAGTTACCGAACCCGGTCCTCTATCGACGCGAAGAGGCAGGGGCCTGCTGGGTCGAAATTGCTGAAACCGATCATGTACGCGGCCTTAGTGATAATCCAGTTAGTATTGTTGTATATGCAGATTTTCAATGCCCCGCTTGCGCCACTGAACACGAAGATATGACGCGAGTCTGGCCTGAAATCCGGGACAAGGCTTTCTTGGTGTTTCGACATTTCCCAATTACTACAAGCCACCCACACTCATGGATGGCGTCACTTTATGCGGAAGCAGCAGGCCGTCAAGGTAGATTCTGGGAAATGCATGACTACCTGTTTGCGACTCAGTCGGTTGATTTTCTACCCATTGTTTCAAGATATTGCAACAACTCGTGGACTCATAATATTCCCATTCTAATTTATCACATTTCTACTTTAAACCCATATTTACATGAAATGTTGGTCACACTATAGCATAAACTTAAATCAGACACACCTCCTCCTTTTAGCTAGATCCTGCTCACGAAAATTTAACTGTAATAAGTCATAATTTCCCTAAATATTGTGTCACATATACTTCAGCAGCCGGAGATTCTAGAGTTTTTGACCAAATAAATTATATAAAGATTTAAATACTCATATACGTTATGAAAACATACGAATGCAGAAGTTCGTTACGTACGCTAATTCGTAAGTTACGTAAATCTTTTACTAATAAAAACGTTCGTAAAAAATTAAAAGTTCTAGTTGCCTTTTTAAGTAACAAAAAAATCGGAGGGCAACTAGGCCTCCTCCCTCGCTCCTTTTTTTTCAAAATCATTCGATCAAAACTATGAGAAAGCCATTTAGCCAAAAAAAAATTAATATGCAAATTTCGTTTTAATTATTCATCTGCGGAGAGCCAGAATCAAAACTAGACGAAGGGGCGAAACCCCACGCCCTGCACCAGGCCGCGCACCGTGATCCGTTCTGCGCCGGGAGCGTCCCTCATTCGGCGGCCTCCCTCCGTTCGAGCGCGACGATCACCTCGAACGCCATGTCGACAGCAGGCATGATCGCGTCATGCATCGCCGGGCTCATCTCTGTGCCGAAGGTGTCGGCCTCAGCGATCTGCGCGGCGACGATGCGTACCAGAGGTGGCAGGGCGCCGACCTCGCGCGCCAGCGTCAGCGCACGCACCGGAGTGGCGTAGTGCTTTTAGCATCAAAATTTCGTTTTTTAGAGTTTCGTTTACTATTGAGCTGGGTCGCTCATTGCTACAGTTCGTTACCATGAACTGTTTGATAATAAGACACGTTGTGCCACAAATATACAATTATTAAGGCCATAAATTGCGATTGTCTAAGTGCCATTTCAGAATGACCTAAAACAATACAAGATACTCCAGATAAAATGTTATGACTCAAAATCTGACTCCGTCTTGTTATCAGCAGTACAATAGCGCTGCCTAAGTAAAGATCGAAGTACGCTCTATCTGCCACTCCCATGAGATTTCATATGTAATCGTTTATTTTCTCTTGATTACATCTTGGATTTATTGATTTACTTCTGATTTTTCGTCTAAGTCAGAATTTTTAGATAAATATGACTCTATGAAGTTTTCAGAAAGTCTTAACTTGATCGTCAAAGTAAATCTCGAAATAAATCAAACCGTTAACAATTGGCACTTTTCAAAATTTGCAGCCTTTGCCCCAGGGACTTTGGTCTCTTAAATTTCAGCGGAAATAAATCCTTTGTTTTTAATTTGATTTCTGGAACGTGTGGGAATTTGCGGGAGTGACGTTCTCGTTGCGGGGGCCCTTGGAGTCGTGGGGGCGCTGGGATGGGGCGGCGGTTCCCGTGCGTCCGTCCGTCTCGGACCGGGACTCTGGTGGGCGATTCCGACCGGATGGCCGTGGGCGTGCGATCAAGCCTCGGGCGAGGCTTGCACCAGCGCGTCGAACTCCGGGTCCCCTCGCAGGCTGTCCAGGTCGGTCTCCGTGCGCGCTTCTGCGCGGAACCGGGGCTCCATGCCGCACGCGATCGTGAGTTGCTATATGAGGGGGTTCGCCCCCTCGTCGATACCTCGTTCTTTAAACTAAAGTGTTTTTAGTAATTTCAAAAGAACTTTTTATTCTAATTAAACGGCCTTTGTGATTCAGGGATCATTCTTAAAGAATTGGAACAAAAATTCATGTTTTCACCCAAAATTCGCATATATAATGTCAATTTGTAAGTTATGTATATTTATTAGTTATAAAAACAGTCGTTAATAAAATTTAAAGTTCTGGTGGGCTTTTTAAGTTCCCAAAAAATTGGAGGGTAACTAGGCCCCGTTTGATATTGTTTATTAATGTTTTAAAATTCATCCTTATCTCTCCTTCGCCGTGGAATGGTTATTGATCTACATCTACAGTACTATATTCCTTTGTGTTTATTATTTTTATTCTTACAGCTAGAACCATGATAATTACGGTAATATTAATGAAATAATTTAACGCCATAAAGCTTATACTCCTACACCTTACATTAATATAATACACTTAAATAAACTACAGTTGTACACTTTAAATACCTAGTTTCAATAGTTTTTTTTCTAAAGTCTTACTTATTTTTACATATAGCATTTGTTAATGGCAAGTTTACAGACATTTGATGGGGAGAGGTTGGGCTTGGGGTGGGTTTCCATGGGGAGAGAAATTTCAAAGGATGATCTTTCCATGGGAAATTTTACTCAGGGAGGATTTGGAGGATTTGACAATTGTCCGGTGGCTTTTTTCAGCAGGTTTGGATTTCCGAGGAAAAAAATTAACGAAAGGGTGATTTCTGGAATGATCAAGAAATCGATTAAAAACTTAAGTATTTTCAAATGAAAGTACGCTAAGGAGAATTTTTGCCAAAAAAAATAATATGGAGCCGTTTTCAAGAAAAAATAAATAAATACATGCACAATTCTTGCTCACTGATAAAGATAGTAATATGAACATACGTACATGTATGTTGTGATGTTATCGTTTCAAAGACTAAAATAAAGGCAACTTTTCTGATAAATATAATTTGCCAAAAAGATTATGCATACCATTATCTAAAAATAAATAATTACGTATTAGCAAATGCAATTAATTTTTAACTGAGTTATTCAGGCAAGAAAATGAAAGCTAAATGTCGAAATTAGGCGAGCTGGGTGTTTGAAAAAACCGTCTTCACGAGTTGCCCCCAAGTCCCCTGTTGTCTCACACAGCAGCGCTAATGTAACCCATTTCAGGAAAAACGGAATTCCGTAACATGAGTATAAGTCTCTGAGGGCTGTAACAAAACCGGTGTGAACCCGTCGTGATTGACGCTGTCCGGCCATCGCTGCGCTTCAAGGCACAGCCCGGCATGGGCCCCATAGTGCCTGCCGTCCAGCCCAGGAACCGTCACCGAGATCCGCTGCGCATCATAAAGCTGCAGGCCGTCCACAAGCAGCACTCTGATCATTCTTAACCCCTTCATGCACGTAACGAAGACATGAAGGTACTGCTGATTCAACAATCAGACAACGGAGCTAAGCCAAAATCGGGCGAACTTTCAGGAAATCTCCATAAAGCAATATCCTCGTAATATCACTTTTTGAAGATCCGCACGGGTCTCAGCTGGTAAACGCTTGGATACCGGTCTGCGCGCGTCCGAGAATCAGCGCGTGGATATCGTGCGTGCCCTCGTAAGTGTTGACGGTTTCCAGGTTCATCACGTTGGTTTCTAACACATATACTGTGCTATTATGTGGGCTTCTTCCCCAATTACTTATCATTGGCACTTTGAGCTGCAAAATTTATAGCATACAAATTTTTGCAAATAAGCATTTTTGTTGAAAGAATTATCAACGCAAAGTGTCAAGGCAAAATAAGTTGATTGGTGCCCACATACTCTCTACCTTGAAATTAGTTGGCACCATGGCCATATGACATAAAGTAATTGAAGCTAAATTTTTAAATAAACACCGTTTGACACCCTTTTGTACTTCCCACTTCACTATCTATCGTAATTATGGTTGTACTAGTAGCCACACAGGTTAGATTTTCCTCATTAAATATTCTTTATTATTTCTATTTTTGTATATGTGATTTGTGATTGTGTGTGTAAATTAATGTAATAGTCTCGTTAAGTCGAAAAGAAAGAAAGAAAAGAAATGCATAAGAAGCGAATATTTCGGCCCTGTAGATACGACAGTACTGTTTTTTTTTAAGAATCCGCCTCTTTTAAAAAACGGCTTATGCAACACTTGCCAACTTAATATCTCCCCAAAGACTTTTTGCTACAAGCCAAATGCTATTAGATCAAATCAATGAATGGCAAAAAAACTTATTTAGCTTAGACAGCTTAATGCAATATGAAGGAGTGCCTCTTTGGGTTTCAAACGACGATCTTTTGAATGAATTATTAGAGCCTAATTTTAATTGCACAAACAAAGATAATATTTTTCGGCGGACAGCCGACCAAACTCAATTTGAAATAAAATTCAATAAAGGTAAAAAATTTATTCTTCCCGTAACTAAAGGTTTAAGTTACATCTTCCACTTAATCGCAATCCATGAAAAAAAATTGCTATCTGACACTGACTTAGGAATGTGTCAGACGGTTCGTCTTAAAAGTGAAAGTTTCTTGCGAAAAGAAATTTATGATGATTTTGAAAAAAGTCTGATTCTCCTCGAAAATGGCTTCAGATCAAAATGAAAAATGTACCATTGGTATCAACATGGGTGAAAAGCTTATACAGGTAAATTTAGTCCCCCTCCTTAAAGAACAAGGGAAATCACTTTTTGCATCGGTATACACTCATCTGTCACCCGTTTTTTTTTTCAGTAGGCCTTGTAAGAAAAAATATCTTATGCCGGAGTATAAGTAAGAGGCTAAAAATCCCAAAAGCTCTCCAGTCTACTTTTTCCTTCAGCTACCTTGATTACAAACATAACTGTACTTTTTTCTGTCAAAACAAAGGAATTCATCAATAAAAAGGAATTCTATAATATCATTACTAACAACATTGCTAAGAGAATAAACCCGTCTGTTCTTTTAGATTCAAATTTGCTATAAGTTAAGGCTTTCAGTTGGATTGGAAAGCATCATCTAATGTCATCTCTTAGTTTTTCTAGCCTGGCGCGGCGCGAGGACCGCCTCGCCGCCCTAGCCGAGGAGACCGGCTGCGCGCCGCTCGCCCTCGACCTGCGCGACATCGACGAGATCTACGCAAAGCTCTCCGGCCTCGAGATCGACGTGCTGGTCAACAACGCCGGACTCGGGCGCGGCTACGAAGGTTTCCTCAAGTCGACCAAAGAGCAGATCGACGAGATGATCGAGGTGAACGTGACCGCGGCGATCCACGTGGTCCGCGCGGTCGCCGAGGGCATGGCCGCGCGCAAGCGCGGGCACATCCCCCTACCCCCCTCCAGTGCTAAAGGATGAGGGTAGGGGTGAAAATAAGAGTGAGAGAGTCAAGAAAGTTTTTTACTATTTTAAAAAGTAGAGTTAAGGAAAAGAGTCAAACTTTAGCGTAAAGAGCTGGGCGTTGATGAGGAAGCGGCCCCTTTCATATGCGAAGTAATTTCTGTTCGTTTTAAGTTTTAATGCCGCTCCTTACTTTCTGTTAAAAAAAACTTTTTTTTTTCTTTTTACTTAATCTACAACCAGTAACGCCGCTTTGGGCAAGACTTAAGTGCCAAATGAGGGGTGGCTGTTTACGTTCAAGCGCATTTCAATTTTATATGGTATCTGTTCAGGTAATAAATATATGCTCTTTCTGGTGCTATTCCGCTCTTTCTGATTTTCTACGACTTTCGGATACTTTATTTGATTATTTATTTTTCAAAATGGTATGTGTCTTAATTTTTTTCTATTATGATGCAAACTTGAACTCGGCGTATGTCGTGTGTGATACTGTTTTAAGATCGCACAAATATTAATATCTTTCAGAAATATTACCTAAGTAAGTAATGACGAACTCGCTTGCGAGCCGGTCGTGGTCGAAGTCCTGGGCCTGGGCCTGGACGGCCGCGGGCTTGAAGGGCTCGGTACCCTGGGCGAGGTCGAGGAGGCTTGCGAAATTCCCCCCGGCCTGAAAGTAGTCCCGCAGATCGAACTTCTCCGCTCCCTCGGGAGTCGGAAGGGTGATCACGCGGACCTCTCGGGCGACGTCGTGGAGGTGGGTGGCCCAGGTCAATGCCCCCTTCTGGCCGGCATCGTCGACGTCGTGGACGATGTTGACCGTCTTCCCCCCTTCAAACTTCTTGAAGCGACGGTTTTTCTTTAGCATCTTCATGCACGATCACATCCGCATTAGGGAAGAGAGTAAGGATTTTTGCTTGCACATCCGCTGAAATGCGGTGAGCTTCACTGAGTGAGAGATCAGCGTCTAATTCCAAATGAAGCTGGATAAATAGATCCGGTCCCGATTGGCGTGTGCGTAAGTCATGAAAGCCGAACACATCGAGGTGATTGGCTGCGACCTCCGCGATTTGTGCGCGCATTTCATCCGGTAATTCCCGATCCATCAAATCGATCTAGTTCTGGTTCTGGGCGGTAGCTAACTCAATATTGTCAACGAGCTTGATTTAAACGGATTCCTAAAATTAGCGCTAGCTAAATCTCATTATTAGCAATGGGCTTTTAGACACAAATCTCTTTTAAATGGGTCTTTAGACACAAACCATACAATACTATAAAAAAGCGTTAAGTTCGTCATACCTTAGATTTTGTGCCTCCAGAGACGCTTATGGCTTTGAAAAGGAGTCTTTGGGACACGGATTCCTGAAATTATCGCTAGCTAAATCTCATTAAATCGATTGCCGCAGCCAACTCTGAAGATAGGCTGATACTGCGCTTCTCCACTCCGGACATGGCGGTCTCCTTCGCCACGATGGTAGCAAATATTGCTACCATCGCCAACCGCCCCGGGCGCGCCGAGGCCAATTGACCTTCGGAACCATCACGTCGTATCGCTTGGCGCACCCACGCGACTGACATTCGGGGGCAAGCATGATCGACATTGGTGTCGTTCACTACGTGATGAGACCCGAGGGCGGTGTCATCGACGCCGTCTGGCACTCGACCAGATTCACAGAGAAACAATTTAATTCATTCATACTCCCACCTTACCTCTTTCAACATTTAACTGAAACCTCATGAAGAGTAAGCAGTTTGTCCATTAGAATGTTCTTTTTAGGAAACATCCTACCCTTAATCTAAATAATTACTCACCCCCCCCCTCGTTATAGCAGATACGCAATTAAAATCACCAAACGTAGCCTAATTTCATTACAAATAAAGCGAATCAACTTGGCTGAATCCAGTACTGCCACTGTGTGACATTATTTCTTTTTCAACTAGGAAGCCTGAAAATGTCACCGGATGTGGTCAAGATTTAAAATTACAGCTCTGAGACACAAGATCCTTCTAAAACTAAAATTTCATTAAGATCCAATCATCGGTTCGTAAGTTAAAAATACCTTAATTTTTCTAGTTTTTCCGAATTACCGAATTAGTCCCCCTCCCCAACTCCCCCAAAGAGAGCGGATCAGGTCTGATTGTGTCAGTCACGTATCTAGGACTTGCACTTATTCTTCCCATCAAGTTTCATCCCGATCTCTCCACTTAGGCGTTTTCCAAGATTTGGGTCCCACTGCAATTTATGAATTTACCTTAAACAAAGATACATTTTACATTAATTGCAAAATTTCGGAACTAGTATAATACGTAATTTAAATAATTCGTAAAAAATGTGAAAAAGGGTTATTGCTGAACTCCCACCTATTCAGAGCTTTCGTATTAAATAAGAAACTCTACCAAGTCAGAAATTCCGAAACAAGTCCGATTTGTTCGCTTTAGAGAAGCATGATAACTGCATTAGACAAAAAATGGTGCGGGGTGTTTCATTTTGTTTTCTTTATGTTAATATTTACCGAAATATCATGAAAACATAATACTTTAGTGACAATATTATGAAAATTACAACAGAGAATTACGGAAAGCGGGTCACCCAGAACGTATTATATTAACCGAACCTAGCCAACTCTATACATAAATATAAAATATACCTGGTATAAATATATTGCAGGTATAAAATATACCTGCATTGTAGTTTATCTGACTGAAATTACGATAATTATCTCCACATGCAGACAGGGAAACCGGTTTCACCCAGATCAACAACAACAAAGTGGTCGCTATAACATGTAAGTAAATTTCGCAGAGGGTGCCGGCAGGGTATTCGTCAATACGGATGATGTTAGCGAACGAGATCACATCTCAGGGACAGATCTAGCAAGATCACCCTTCCAAGGATTCGAACGCTTTACAGAATGGGATCACAAGAATTTCTTTGGCCGTTCAAGGCAGATCAAAACTGCTCAAGATAGCTTTCTCGATCTCCTCAATAAAAGAACTCGAAGTGAGCCCGTGATTCGAGTCTTCGCCCTGATCGGACCGTCGGGTATTGGAAAGTCATCGCTCCTCCGTTCGTTGGCCCTCGTCATCAACTAAAGCTTTACATTTGTATTCTCTTTCAGCACTATCATCCTTGGAAATATTATTCTCACATATCCATCATCGTTAATGTTGAGTTTTTTCGATATTCCTAAGCAATTTAATGCTTCACTGTCACGACAACGCACACATACATTACCAGTATAATTTCAAATAATGCTTGTTTCATAGTTCAAATATTTCTCACTGTTAGCATTCCACACAACAATAGCTTTATCATAAGCACACATTTTGTTGGAATATTTCATCTTCGTCCCGTATTTGAGATTTCAAAACCTTAGGGAAACCTGTATTTCATATTTCAAAATCATAGGCGCCCCCAATCATAATTCACTATAATCGAAACGAGAGGCGTCCAGAGGCCCCAACATAAGATCTAGGCCATAGGATCGACGGATCCGACGACCGAGGTAGTCCAGGGTGCACCTCGTTTAGAATATGTAGCAAAACAACAGGGGGTTCCAGGGGGATTTAATATCGATTGATAAATGACTATGGTTGAAACCATAGACCATATTCCTAAAACAATTAAGGGAGGAATGAACATAAATTCCAACTGAGAGCTCAGATAAACTTTCTTAAATTCATGTAATGCATGTAACTATCTCCGGTTTCAATTGGTGTTTATTAGTAAACCGACGAGACTGTCAACTAATTGGTAACAGGGTTTTCTTATGCTTTCTTGAAAAGACATTTTCTTCCTCTTCTATTGGTTCTTTCGTTTTCGATTTGGAAAATTGACTTGAGAAACAGAGTCAAGCTTGTATTTCGAGCGTTTTTCTCCTATTTTTTTTTTTTTTTTTACCTTCAGCAGGACCATGAAATTAATTTTCGTTTTCAAAATGAAATTTAATTGTTCAAACAAACATAAGCTTTAAATAAAAAAGAACTTGCTGTGTTGATTTTTTATGTAGGAAATTTTAGTTTTAGAGATATATTTTAGAGGAAATCCTAGTTCTAGATTAACTGTCGAAGGATGCCAGTATGAGTTTAGGGCATGTATTTATGTCCAAATCTATTGGAATTATAAATTATCTAAAAGGTTGGAGTTGAATCCAACTGAAAAAACGTAAAGGTCTCAAATAGGTACTAAGAGGGGAGCTGCGTTGGGGCGCACCTCCGCCAGTGCCAGACGGATGTACAGGATCGGCGCGGTCTTGCTGGGCAGGCAGGCCGGGTCAGCTTTGCTGCATCCGAAAAGTTATAGCGGTTCCTGAGACTTCCGGATCCGCGCTTCGGAGGATGCTTTCAAAATGGAAAGGCTCGACCTGGTGGCCAGTATGAAACAGGAAAACATTGCCCGAGTCATAGACTTCCTGCAGGAAAACAAGAACAGGCAAGGTGAAGTTTCCCTGACCGACGTGATGCATCTTGCGTTGTCTTTCCTTAATCAGCTACAAATGGCCATTCTTTCCCACTAGAAAGTACTTTTTAAACGTTTTTTTTTTACAGTGCGGCCGTGGTTCGTTCTTTAATATATTTCCTGCTGTCGCTGCAACCATAATTAAAAATTTAGAAAATAAATCGCAAAAACAGCCTAAGTTGAAACATTTTGAAGTGTTTTATCAGTCTATGCACATGATTGGGCCCTGTGTTGACATTTTTATGCTGAAAAGGAATTGTCAAGTTAGTAGAAGCAGTCAATTAGACATCATCCACACATTCACAGCATTCATCCATTCCTTCCATTCATCTTTCTTATTTGTCCTGCTATGATCGTTGTTGTTGGCGCCCTCCTTGTCTTCGTCGTCCTCGTTATTATTGTTGTCAAATAAGAGTGTAATTTGTAGCGATGTTGTTTGTGCTGCTGCCGCTGATGATGATGATGGAAGGGTCTTTTTCTTTGGTGGATACAATGTCGCCAAATCTTGCATCCGATGTTGTAATGATCGTGGGTACAATATCGCTGTCCCATTTTGTACCATCCACTTTGCCCTGAGCGTTGAACTTTATGAGCTAAACTGAATGAAGAAGAGGATGTTAATGTCTAAAAAAAATTTTTGCAATAACATAGTTTTTTTAATCTTTTTAAAATAAAATTTTACTAGTGCCTTTGAGATTTACTCTTGTTTGTAAAACTGAAAAGTAATAAGGGTAACTTGCATGGCTTCAAAAACAATGAGCTTTAGCTGCTATCTATTATAATTTAGTCATTGTATAATATATACAAGTACTACTCTGTAATTTTTATTTTTAATGGTAAAATACATTAAAGGCCTAGCGAATTGTCAACAGGCCCTAATAAGGTCGATGCCATTTCTTGCAAATACGCTAATACGGATTCAGAATCTACAGGCACACCTCGCCATAGTTGAAATGACTCTGCGGCTTGAGCAACTAGCATCCCTAAACCATCAGAATAGTATTCAACGCCTTGCGCTAATGCCCAGGTAATAAAAGGAGGTGTATTATTCGCATCGTAACAAATATCATAACACGCCATTGTTTGATCTAAGGTGAATAATACACTGGATTGTATTAATGACGCTGTCCATCAACAGAAACAAGTGTCATATTTGGATTCAGGGTAAAATTCTGATTCTAAAGGTAAGCTTGTTTCTTAGATATCTGAATAGTATATTAATATAGATATTTACCTTTTTTCTCCTCCCTTTTTGGTTACCTTAATCAATTTTACTAAATACTAAAAATGTAGGCCTAAGCAAACATTCAAAAACGACAATCTATTGTAAGCTACCTTTGGCCTATGCTTACACTTGATTTAAGCAAAAAAAATTGACTTCTTCCCAGCAATAGAAGTATTTCAACGTTGTTAGACATCGGGATGAAACTTGATGGGAAGAATAAGCACAAGTTCTAGATACGTGATTGACATTATTAGAACGGATCCGTTCTCTTTAGAGGAGCTGGGGGGTGTTAATTTGGAAGAATTAGAAAAATTGAGGTATTTTTAACTTAAGAACGGGTGATCGGATTTCAATGAAATTTGATATTTAGAAGAAATTCATGTCTCACAGCTCTTATTTAAAATCCTGACCGAATCTGTTGACATTGTGGGGTGTTGGAGGGGAAAATCGAAAATCTTGGAAAACGCTCTATTTTCTGTCAGCACTGAAGGTATTTTTTTGTTGATTTCCAGAGTGGTGGTAAAGCTCAACCTGTTAGTGGTGGGGCAGAGCGGTAGATATCAAGTGAGGGCTGTATTGGACTAGCGACTAGATGAGGAGTGAAAATCTGTTTATCGTCTTAAAGTGGGAAGTAATATTTTGATGTGCTGGCGGAGACCTGGTTTGATTTCTAAAATGGGTCTTTGTGGTCTTACTTACCATCTTAGTGGGGGTGCTGGTAGTCAGGATCTACAGAAGGGTGGAAGCGATTATTTCGAATTTTTTCCGCCCCCCTCCCCCCCAAGAGTCCGACAGAGTTTTCTAAGAACATAATGTTTCAGTAGTTGATGCTGTAGTGCTGTGAATTACCACCCCTCGTACAAACCTCCTTGTCAACTATTAAACTTTATGTCAAAGGTAACAATCATTTAATGAGCGCCCCCCCCCCCCCTTTTTTCGTTGAAAATTCAATAAAGTCCCTGGAAACCTTTCGCCCCACTGGTCCACCTTTTTTTTTAAGCCAAGGGCCCCACTTTTTTTTTTTGGGTCGCCATCAAGGGAATGAACACAGCTGAAATCGCCGATTTGCGAAACACTAGCGATGGCACAGTTAAAGCGCAAAGCGCGCAGGTTTATCGAAAAGCTGGTGTGAACAGCCGAGCGCAACTCTTAAGCCTGTTTGTAGAAGATCTTTTCGATCAAAGCCTTATTAGAAACTGAGCGGCACACCAATTTTATAAACATGGCGGACTTGCCCCGCCATGAAAATTTTCTGCAGCACACAAATGAGCAGCTTGCGCCACTTCAAAGCAAGCGAACCGCCATACCGCAAGATTTGGAAATACTTGGTTAAAATCTTTATCAATATCACAACCTTTTATCATATGGCACCCTTTCAAAAAACAAGTCACTTGACAGGACCAGCCGCTAAAAGTCTAAAAATTCTGAGTCCTGAAAATTCTAAGTAAAAAAAAAAAAATATCACTACAAACATTATTTTTCGAATAGGAACAATCACGACTAACATACCTATGGTTCCATCCTTCAGTTCAACCTGAAAGCAACGATTCTAATTTGTTTCGAAAATCCGGGCTGACCCTCGAACGGGCCCATATATTTTGGTAAACTAGTTAACTTTTGGAGTTATTCTATCATATTTACCAACAGGGAGGAGGAGATAAATATAATTGTGTCAGGCAATTTCTAAGAACCAATTTCCTATATAGTCCTCATCTGTTTTTATAGCTTTATTATTGTTATCATTGATTTTGACAACTGTCTACAATAGAAAAGACGAAGCATAAAAGGTGAAAAATAACAATACTAAAATTTTTGTTGTTGCTGCTGCTCCTAATAATAACTTACTGCAACATCAAGCCGCCTGAGGCCAGTTGAAAAAAAAATCATTTTTAAGGCACTTGGTATTTACCAAATGACATATAGCGATCGCAATTTCTGTCTGTCTATCGGTCTGTCTGTCTGTCTCTCTTTCGGTCCCGGTTTTGCTAGTTTGAGCACTTACAGATAAGCTAGGATGATGAAATTTGGCAGGTGTATCAGGGACCAGACCAGACTAAATTAGAAATAGTCGTTTCTCTGATTCGATCATCTGAGGGGGATTTGGCGGACGGTTAATTCGGAAAAATTAGAAAAAATGAGATATTTTTTGACTTCTGATATGACGGAAAAGTGCAACTTATATTTAATGCAACTGCAGACAAAAATCTCTTATCTTTGGATATTCACTTTCATCGTTCCAAGCTTGTCTAATTTGGTAATGCGCATTCAGACTATCCATTTTCTAGAAAAATGCGACAGAAAACTGTAAGCAGTAAAAGCAGCCGAGTTGTGCAGTATTTTTTAAGCACATATGTAATAGTTTGTCGGTCGTCCTTATTAAAGCTGTTTTTTTTTTTTCTTAAAAAAACTATTTTTTAGCATGAATCAAAATTTGAATCTTTCTTGTAAGTCAGTGCCTTTTATGATAATGCAAAAATGATATCATATTTTAATCTTCGCTTGCAAGATGATGTTAATAACATTAGTTACTGAAGTGTTATACAAAAATGTAGTTCATCGAAAAAATAATTTTATTTAAAAATATTTTTGTTAATTATAAAGTTTTTCTAAATGCAGCAATTACCTTTAAAATGAGCCATGAAACAGCTCTTTATGATGTTACAGTGCCCATCTAGCTGCGGAGACAAAAAAAAAAAAAAAACACAAAAGCTTATATTTTTATATATATAGATATAGTTTCTTTTTTAGTTTTTCTTTTCTTAGTTTTTTTCTTTTTTTAGTTCCTTCTTTTTATTAATTTATTTCCTTTTTTAGTTTTTTCTTTTTCAGTTTTTTTTCTTTTTTAGTTTTTCTTTTTTTGTAGCTTTTTTAGATTTATTTTATATTTCGTCACTTAACTTTTTTATTTTTTACTTTTTTTCTTTTTTTTTAGTTTTTTAGCTTTTTTTTTCTTTTTAGTTTTTTTCTTTTTACCTTTTTTAGTTTTCGACGGATCTTCTGCAGTGGGTGGGATTGGGCGACCGGATGCATGCCTACCCGTCCGTGCTTTCCGGCGGTGAAAAGCAGCGCGCGGCCATCGCGCGGGCGCTGATCCGAAAACCGGAAGTTCTGCTGGCCGACGAGCCGACCGGTAACGTCGACCCGCAGATGGCGCGGCGTCTACTGCGTCTGTTCATCGAACTGAACCGGCTGGGAACATCCGTTCTCATCGCCACCCATGACCATCAATTGATGCGGCAATTCAAGGCGCCGCGGCTGGAGCTGCACCGACACTCAAAAACCCGGAACTGTTTGCCATAGTGACCCTGTTTGTCGTGCTGGCTGCCAGTACCCTGACCGAGGTTTCCGGGCTTTCCATGGCGCTTGGCGCCTTTATCGCTGGTGTGATGCTGGCCGAAACCGAATTCCGCCATCAGATCGAAGCCGACATTGCCCCGTTCCGCGGCGTTTTCCTGTCGCTGTTCTTTATGTCGGTCGGCATGTCGGTCAATGCCAATGTGCTTTGGGAACAGCTGGGCAGTGTTGTTTTCTGGCTGATTATGCTGATAGGAGAAATTGAATTCACGCCAGACTTCCTTAACTCCATTGTTATTACTTATTTGACATCTCATGACTTAAACAAAAGAATAACGAATATATATACTCCCTTTAAATGAGTCCTTTAAGTGAGCAACTGTTTGTTTATTTAAAACATTTTTTCTTTCGAATTATATCCATTTTTCGTATTTTCCCCAGGGCGGACGCATCGAACTTACTCTGAATCCATGACATCGAGAAGAAGTCCACATTATCTCCAGTTAGAAGACAAGTGACAATCTTTTCTGTTTATCGCTCTATTTTTAAAGAATTCCATTTGAAGTTTAATCATAGTGTCATAGATGATCTTTCATCTTTTATATTCATCTTTTCATCTTTTATATTTTTTATGGACATCCTGGATAATTAAGAATTGGCGATATTAAAAAGAACAATACTGATCCCATAACCATACTGCCTTGTATGCAATGATTCTTTCTTATAGCTAGAAATTTGCTATAGATGAATTTTATTAAATTATCTCATTAAACTTTTTTCAATTTCAAAACACATAGAATTTGTTCTCCATTTGTACGAGGAGCTCGACGGCACGTTCCCGAACCACGAGGCCAACCCGCTCTACGAGCCGAACCTCGATGTCTTGCGCGAGGTGGTGCGCAAGCACGGCACGTCGATGGGACTCGCCTTCGACGGTGACGCCGACCGCGTCTTCCTGGTCGACGAGACGGCCCGGGCGATCTCGGGTTCGCTCACCACCGCGCTCGTGGCCCGCTCCATCCTCGAGCGTGAGCCCGGTGCGACGGTGATCCACAACCTGATCTGCTCCAAGACGGTGCCCGAGGTCGTGAGCTTATCTTCCCCCTCCTCTCTGACTGAAAAAAATCCTTGTATATGAGCATGTGGTGTTAAATATGCTCGAATAAATTTTGGCATGGTATTTCAGCAGTTTTTATAAAAAAAAACGGTCGTAAAACAAGACTACTTTAGAGCTATTTGTCACTGTCACATTGTTTAATCTCCTTTTATTTTCTATTTTCTTCCACAAATAGAGGATTATTAAAACTTATTCAGACCATATATCCTCTTTATAGTAAGGCATGATCACGAATTTTGATGGCTGTTTTATCGTCAAATTTTGTCCTAATTCATTAAGAATGACTCCAGAATCACAAAGGCCGTAGAATAAGTAGTTGAAATTACTAAAAATACTTTAGCGTAAAGAGCGAGGTAATAGGAGGAGGTGAGCCCCTCAAATGGGTAATAATTTCTGTTTGTTTTAAGTTTTAATGCTTTTTCTTACTTCCAGCTGAAAGAACTTTTTCATATTTATTTTTTCATTGTTTTTTTTTTAAATAATGCTAGTAAATCCTCCGCTCCCTTCATGGAGATTTTCTTCCCCCATGACAAATTATTTTGTTTTATTTTCATTGGCATTAACCAAACTTCACTTCTCAACAGAACTTGAGGGTGGTGAAGTACACAGTCTTCAGCTAAACAGACTTCCTCTTGCAACGAATAATGAATACCAAAGGAAATCTACACTCTTTTCACCATATAATAAAGCTTGAACTCAATATTTTCTTGGTGGAGTTATTAATACATTTAACGGTTTAAAAACGTGCCGAAACAAAGAACTGACATACATGGCATAGTAACGAATACTAAACTTCGTCGGAGACCTAGCGGACACATTCAATCAGGAGTTAAGCTGAGTTGTGTTTTATCACCCTTTATATGGATCATTGTGTTGGATTTTGTCTTAAGAAGCACAGGAAAGGCAATGGGAGACCACGATCTTTGCATTCTAGATGGAACTGTGATCAAAATGAATGAACTTTTAGAGGTTTTGCAAGTTCAGGGTGCTAGAATAGGTTTGAAAATAAATGTTAAGAAGACTAAGTCACTAAGGCTAGGATTAAGTTAAGATGAAAAGTGACGTTGGGCAACGAAGTGATTGATCAGGTGGACAGAGCTTGAAACTTTTGGTTTTCTTTTTTAAGGTTTTTGAAATATTTTAATCCCTCATTAGAATATATACCAATATTTTTGCAATTTCCAGTTTTTCACTTTTTACGCAATTTAATGTCTTTTTATACTGCAGTCGTATCAAAGAAATTTTATTACTGAAGCAAGACCAATTTCCAACACCGATTTCCTACAAGCTTAATACTTTTGGTTTCCTTTTCTAAGGTTTTTGAACTATTTTAATCCCTTGTTATAAACTATATCAATATTTTTGCAATATTCAGTGGGAACAAAAATATTTTCCAAGGAGTTTTGCGGGGGATATTTCAGTAAGGAGAACATTTTAAAGAAGAATTACCCTGAATTGTTTTTGTCCTTCGTATATTCTTCCCCCCCCCACAGAATATTCGCGTAAAAGACCTCTCCCTGCAGAAATCTCCTCCACGAAAAATGTATATATTTTCCCATTGCAAATACTACGTGTAAGCAATGGCCAAATTACGAAAACTTAAAAAAAGCCCTTAATCTCCTACAACGGGATTCTCCGATTGTTTTGTGGCTAGGGATACACTGTTCTAAGTGCTGAGGGCAACCAAACAGGACATGCGTATTCCAGAATGGGGCAGACGTACTTTATGTATGCATACTTAATACTCTCTGTGTTCGCACTGAACCTACGCATACCGTTAAAGTCTGTAGACTAGCGTTTGTACTTTTAACCACGTTTTCGATATGTGCGACAAAGCCGAAGTCATTTTAGAAAGTAACTCCAAGGATCTTGATACTGTTTGCTAGAGGTAATGGAACATTTGGCTCCATAACATCACTTTTTTGCGGGTTAAAGCATCAAAATTTTGAAATAGCCATTTTGTCCAAAATAGTTCAAAATTCAAATTACTATAACTTAGGTGCTGAGAAATCCTCCATAGTTCCCGGGGCAAAGATTGTAACTTATATAAGTTGCCTATTATTAGAACATAACATTTTTGTAGAAGGGGTGGTCGTATTAACTTCGGAGGGGGCTCATTTTATCAGAAATTGAAACTTATAATTCTTTTTTAAGAATCAAAAGTGATCAAAGAAAAATAAAGTCCATTTTAAACTTAAGACACTTATTAACATACACAAGAATTGATTTGGGTAATCAATTCTTGAGATACACCATTTTGACAATGTGCATGCACATATCGTGTTTAGACTTAGTTCAAATTTCTCCTCAATATTGTAAATGGAGTAGTGATGATAGTGTATAGTAGTATTGATAGCATACAAATATTGCCTTTTTCATCAGTAGAGTTCCCTTACTATTTTTGACCGCAGCCTATCCGTGGACTCCCCAACAGTCCTGCTGATTGTGAGAGCCCTATCACACCATTGTCGTGAGACCCCTATTCCGTCATTCTATTCCAGTTAAATTTTGTATCTGTTCACTGTCAATAAAAAGGTTTCATCACTATTTTGAACTGTTTTACTTTCGTCATGGAAAGGCAGTGTCGTCTTCGAAGTTATCTATATAAAATTATTGCTTGTTTATAAGGATAGTATATATCGTTTTCTGTCGAACCCAATGGTGGAGGGAAGCACGTTTTTACAGGGCTTCTTTGAATCTGTGCCCTTACGAAATGTCTAAATTCTTTCAATTTCAGCCCTATTTTTAGTTTAGTGTCATTATTCTACAGGATGTTATTTTTCACTTGACTCGCTTTCCAAGTCTAGCCAATTCTTGTCTTCTTGCGAATAACGATCTGACACGTTTCCGCTAGTTGCGAAAAATGAAAATACATTATAGAAAGCTAGGCCAGCTTTGCTTTCCAGCTTTCGAAAAAAAGGCCTTATATAAGCTTACTTTCGCGATTGTGCCGTATCACGATGCTTCACTTCTACCAGACAACTTGGATGTATGGTTTACCAGTGTTACAATATCTGATTTTAATTCTTTATTTTAATTTGATTTTAATTAAGTTTGCGCTGCTGTTGTGCTCAAGCGGCTTTGTGCAGAAATGAAATGCGCATTATTTTTAAATAATGTGAATTATCGCGCTGCTGTTGTGCTCAAGCGGCTTTGTGCAGCAATGAGATGCACATTATTTTTAAATAATGTGAAATATCGCGCTGCTGTTGTGCTCAAGCGGCTTTGTGCAGCAATGAGATGCACATTATTTTTAAATAATGTGAATTATCGCGCTGCTGTTGTGCTCAAGCGGCTTTGTGCAGCAATGAGCTGTTATCATTTTTAAATTTAGTGGGTCATAGACCATTTCACAAGCAAAGCAAACTTACGATTCATACAAAATATGCCTCTGATCGGCACTTTGTCAGCCTTCTCCCTTTCAAGCTCTGATTTTCTCGAATTTTCAAAAGTTGAGAGCGAAATGTAAACCAAGTGATGTTGATGTTGATGCCCTAGAAGCCCAGCTTTCTCTTCCAAAGTTACATCTTTCAAAATGTGACACTTTTAAAATGGATCTTCTTCAAGCTATTGAAATTTGATCTGACCTCTTAAATGCCTATTCTGCACTGCTAAAGTCCCGGTGTCCCGGTATGTAATTTCATCAGTTGAAAAACATATCTTACTCCCAATTCTGTTCTCTGCAAAAAAAAAATAGGAATCAAAAATTTCTAGCGCCAAACGCAGCTCAATGGCTCGGGAAAGCATTAGGATTGTCTATAAATAAGTAGAAAATTTCAAACAGAATTGGGTAATTGATATACTGATGATATAGGCATCATCTGTATATTTATCATAGGGACCACAATAGCACTGCCTAAGTAAAGAGCAATATGGGCACAATGTCTTTTTTTTTTCGAAGACCCCTAGAATACGATGTTGTACTTTGATTGCAGGTACTCTTTTTTCCCTTTTATTCTTCGTATGAGTTATTTTTCATGTTTATTGTCGCTTTTTTCTTCCCAAGCACTTATAAATTTGTTTTATTGATTAGAGCTTCCATTATTATTTCTTAAGAGTCTGATCAACTTTCTATTTGTTGGCAACTTTGAATATGCTTTAGTCTAGTATGTATCTCGTTGTATACAATCTAAGCCATTTTATGGGTCATCAACAGGTCTGTAAAAAGGAATTTACCGACGTGTCCCTCCAAGCATGGAGGTCGCGAGAGGAGGGAGGCCAAAGGAAGAAGAAGATGCGCAACGTGAGGAACGAAGATGGAAAACCCCGCCAGGTGCCGGAACGGACACCGGAGAGGGGGAAACTCGTGAGGAGGTGAGGGGAGGAGACTGCGGAGAAAACAAACAAAAGGAAAAAAAAAAAGAGAACTGCGGCGAGCCATTGAGGTGCTGAGCCCCAACGCTCAGTCTGGAGGTGTTCTGAAGATCAGGTGTTGGCCATGCAAAATCGAAATTGGAGGGGGGAGAGAGAGGGAGAGAGAGAGAGAGAAAGAAAAGGGTGCAGATGGGTTAAGAGAAGAAGATAAATGGAGGAGAGGAGAAAGAAAGCAAGAGAGAAAAAATAGGAATGATAGAAAGATGCTAGACCTGCTGAGGTCCTTGTCCCCATGCACCTGGCTGTTGTTGTTGTGGGGCTCCCCATGCCGATTGTTGTGGCTGGCCTCCTGGCTGACGCTGAGCTCCCTAAATGACAAGAATAACTAATTGAAAAATTACTGACATAAGGAATTAATTGAGGATAAAGTTATAGAAAATAATCAAGAAATTTATGACAATTTGAAGGTGATAATATTTATTTTGCAAGGAAGAGTTAGAGACAGTACTAAAAGGATTAAAAATAGTCACAGCACAGGTGCTTATACTGTGGTAAATTAGAGAGAGAGAGAGACACTTTTATTGTACATATCATCAACATACAAAAGAACCACATCAGCCACTGAAATAAAATGAGACAACAAAGTGGGAAAAAGAAAACAAGAAGGAAAAAAAGGAGGAAGAGAGAGAAAAAGAATCCTACAAAACTAAAAAAACTAAAAAAAGGCAAAAACTACAAAAAAAACTAAAAACTATAAGATCAACTCGCCGCGCGCGCTCGAGACGGTGCTCTTCGACGAGCTCGGGCTGCCGGTGATCAAGCGCACCAAGACGGCTCGCTCGACCGACCACGAGGTGCTCGAGGAGCTGGCCCAACAGCACACCCTGCCAGAGGTGATCCTCGAGCACCGGTCGCTGACCAAGCTGCGCGGCACCTACCTCGACGCCCTGCCGCGCGAGGTGGACCCCGACACGGCCCGCATGGGAAGCATCCCCTAAAAGTCATATAATATTAACGAAAATCACACCATCAGATTCAGCGTATCAGAGAACCCAAAAGTTTCAAGCTTCTATAAACAAAAATGTGAAATTTTGTATTTTTTGCCAGAAGACAAATCACGGATGCGTGTTTATTTGTTTTGTTTTGTTCCCTTTTTTTCCCAGGGGTGACCGTATCGACCCAGTTGTCCTAGACTGTCGCGAGAGGGCTCATTCTGACGGAAATTGAAGTTTTTTATTGTTTTAAAAAGTAGAATTTAGAGATCTCCGTTACGTAATGATTTCGGACCGTGTTGAGTTTTAATGCAGCTCTTTACTTAAATTTGATAAAAAGCTTGTTTGTATTATATACTTCTTGTCAATTTTTAATTGGATATTCAGGCTCACCATAAATGTAAGGGTGGTTACCATGCCTGAAGCTAGACTATTTAGATCAAAATTAAACTTTTGCCCACCAAGGCTTCGAGAAAGAAGGCTTATTTAGGGTTCAGCTTTTGCTTAAGGCTAGGAATAAGTGAAGAGGAAAAGGTGACGTTGGGTAACGCTAAATTTTGACAAATTTTTCATCACTAGACAGTTTTTTTTTTTTTAACTTACCTTAGATCAACTTAAATTGCACTTGCTAGCAATATGGACAAATCCAGTGTACACCAGTTAGTGATGATATGGCTGCAGGATATCTGCTGCATCCCATTGAGTGAGCTATGGTTTTGTTGCCAATTTCTTGTAAAGATTTTATTTGAAGCTATTGATTGTTCTTGATCCCATTGTCTTCTTGCTTAGGCTGTTCCACAGACTTGTGATTCAACTATAGAAGAAATTGTATTTTGATCTAGGTCCAAAGGCCGTCCTCAGCAAAGCACACTAAACGAATAAAATAAAACCTAAAATAAAATGTGAATATTAAAACTAAATGAATAATGAATAATGGATAAATGAATAATGGAACATAATAATAAATAAATGAATAATGGAACAATGGAGAATGGAAGGATACGGTGAGATTTTTCTTAAACCTTCAATGAAAATTTTGATCTAGGTCCAAAGGCCGTCCTCAGCAAAGCACACTAAACGAATAAAATAAAACCTAAAATAAAATGTGAACAAAAGTCACCCAATCAATATTTTGAGATAACCATTTTGTCCAACATAGTCGATAAGTCTAATAACTCCGTATGTGAGAATGGCTTACTCTCCCACAGTCCGCGGCGGAAGCGCCACAAGTTATGAGCTTTGCCAAATGTTTACATATAGTATTGGCTATTCGGTAGTATACAGACGTTTTCAGTGGCCTTTTTTTTTTGTGAGGGTCTGACGAGGGGTTCACGTGGGAAAACCGTTCCATGGATGAATTTTTCGTGGGGAAAGGGATTTTCGATGAAGGGGACTGTTTGACTGTTTGTCCCAATTTTTTAACAGCGTTTACTGAAAAATTGGGGCTTTTTGATTACAATTGTAAGCTTTTTTCAAAGTGCTAACAGCTTTGGCGTAGACAGTAAGGTAATGAGGACGGGGCAACCTTAATATAAGGAATGAATCTTCCAAAATTAATATGCAAATTTAGTTTTAAGTTTTCATGTACGGTGAGGCAGATTTAAACCTGCATTAGCTGAAAAACGTTCAGGAATTAAATATAAAAAACAATATTTTTTTTAAACTGGAAGTTGGTTTGAATGCATTGTAAAGTTGTTCAATCGTGCTCTGACTTGTTGTTGAATCAAGCAATTCTAGTCGACAATATTGACCTCGAAGTATTCTATATTCAGGATTGGATGCTGGATTTGCACGTGGAATCCAATTCAGTACAACATCACCAACAGGTTGATCTGCTGCTACTTCTTCTGCCATCTTTACTCTACGTATAGTAAATATTTCTCAAAGAGAAAAATGAGATATGTGAAAAATAAATGTAAGACAATTGATTTCTCTTATTTAAAAATCTCCGTAGGTATCTTACGGTCTTATGATCATAAAAGTTGCAATTAATGCACTATGCTCAATGAACAGTATGTGAATTTAAATGTTGTGAGTATAAAAATTTGACTATGATTTTTGCTATCGTAGCAAAATTGTAGAAAGTGTGTGGCCGATTCACACTTATGTAATCCTTGCATTTCTTCTCAATGCTGTGGAGCAATTTGTGATTGTTGACTGACAACTTCCTTATGATGATCCGGGAAAGAAAAACCACACACGGTTTTAAACAAATATATATATATTGTACGATTCTGAAACAAAAAATTGTGTGTGCAAATATGCATTACGAATGGTGAAATTTTATTCAATCTATTCATCAACTACTGGCTATGCAACAATATTGTTGATTCAGGTGTTGGCTTGATTAAATTTAACTTTATTTCTAATTCCGAATGTGATGGATAATTTTAAAGTATTTGAATGAAGTTTTTTTTCTCCTTTGTGTCCAAAAGTATACTCCAGACAAGGCTCTATCAGAACTGCATTTGTATGCAGAGGATGCACTGCTCTCTTTATCTTGAAAAAACTTTTACAGGCTATCCAGAAATACATGAAAAGTAAAAACTAAAGCAAAAAAGAACAAACAAGAACACACTCCAATCATGACTTCGTTTTCAATTATCACGTTGCTGAACTATCACAACTTCGCTTTGATTAAAAACTATTGAATAAAACACAAAATTTGGCTCAATCACGTTGATCATCGATACCCCAATGGTCCCAAGGAACGTTGAGGCAGATTATTCCATAGCACTGGCTAAAAGCCGTCCTGGCCGAGTGGGTTGGTGCGCTGGATTCGGGATCCCGGAGGATTGCGTCCATCAACGACGTTTTGCCGGCGCTGCTTGACGATTGAATCACGATTGCAAGTGGATCGGATAACTTGCGACTTGTCGCAGCCAAATACCCAGCCAGTTTGTTGGTTGATTCGCCTACCATGCCGCAGGCATCGATATCCGAGACGATGCGTTCGAGCAGATTCGGATCGCGAAGCAATTGCATTGCTGCATCGGTTTCCTGATCCGATAGTTCAACCGTGGTCTGCTTGACCGTTTTCGCCTCCGCGATGCGTTGTTCGCGCAACGCTAAAAAAATCAGGTGTGTATTAAAAGATTGCATTTTAATTTAGCAAAATCCAGATAAACAACTCAAAGAGAAATTCGTGGTTTAAAATTTACTTTTTATCCACATGTAAGACATACAGATACTCATACAGCGAAGCAAACATAATCAATTTTGGAATTTCTCACCTTTCTTAAACAAAAGCTCCAAGAAGGCGGAGAAATGAAAAAAAAAATCAGGTGTGTATTAAAAGATTGCATTTTAATTTAGCAAAATCCAGATAAACAACTCAAAGAGAAATTCGTACAAAATTAGGATGTTTCGATGGCAACGAAGAACTCGTTCGTTCAGGCTACATTCCGTTTGAAACATTCTATGGCGAAAAGTCATTTCGACATAATTCCAGTTGGTAAGACACTTTCATCTAAGAGACTAACCTTCGGAACTTGATGTTTTTGTTGTATTTGGGAAACAACCGACTGCTAATGTTTGAATTTTTACGGACGGAAAGCGCTGTCGAATCTAAAGAATTGGGTTTTCTTATTTGTTTTCATGGTTCAGCTTGGCAGCACTGATAAGAATATGTTAATATATAAGTTACCGACTTTATCTTGTTCCATCTTCTTGCTTCGAAGTGTCTATTTGTTATTCCCCCTGCTTCTGTCGATATACCAGAAGAGCATATTCCTCGTTATTCTTTTTCAGCCTTCTTAGTGCTTCAAATATAATCAAATCAAATATATCAAGAATAATATCAAATATAATCAGGGGACTTCGTACAGAAGGAGTTGTCGTAGAAACTTCGAAAGAGGCTCATTTGATTGAAAATTACAAGTTCTAGTGCCCTTTTTAATAGGCAAGAGTGAATCTTAAATACAGAGAAAAAAAGGAAGGATCTTGAATTTTAATACCAATAGTTACATCGAAAGAATTGCACTTTTACGCTGATTAAAATATAAAAAATTCATCAAGTTTAGTTTTACCCATAAAAAGTTACGAGCCTGAGAAAATTTGCCTTATTTTAGAAAATAGGGGGAAACACCCCCTAAAAGTAAAAGTTTTTTAACGAAAATTGCACCATCAGATTCAGCTAATCAGAGAGTCCTAATGTACAAGGTTCAAGCGTAATTGGTTCAAGGTTCAAGGTAGATAGGAGCTTGAAACTTCTACAATAGGGTTATCCGATACCCTGAATGCAAGAGTATGATTTTTGTTAAGATTTTATGACTTTTAGGGAGTGTTCCCCCTATTTTCTAAAATAAGGCAAATTTTCTCAGACTCGTAACTTTTGATCGGTAAGTCTAAATCTGATTAAACTTATATATTTAAAATCATCATAAAAACTCGATTATTTTAATCTATCTATTAGTTCCAAAATTCCGTTTTTTAGAGTTTCGTTTACTATTGAGCCGGGTCGCTCCTTACATTCACCCAGACAGGATTTTGATATTACTACTACTACCAACAACTCACCAAAGTACCGAGCCGCCTGAGGCCAACATAGCTACGCATGCTCCTCTTCTATCCTAATCTATTCAAATCCTCCTTCTTTACACCCTTTTAAAAAGTTCCCATTCCTCTTGAATCTTTCATTATTATACCCTCCTACCCCAAACGAGGATGACCTGCCTTCCGTTTAGGCCTGGCCGAAAAGGACAATCTGTATTTTATTTAGACTTTTCAAGGGGAAGGATTTAAACTTAGTACAATGAGATACTCCAGAAGCAAAAATCATCGAAATAGAACGATCAAACGGAAAGAAATTTACTTTGAAGCAAAAGAAGAATAAAAGATTGTCGGAATAGAGGATAAACAACGAGAAAGAGAGAAAAAGAGAGAGAGAGAAAGGCAGAGAAAAACAAGCTAATAGTTTTATTCGATCGGTTTCTATCAATTATTGATAGTTCACATAAGTCTTTTACAGACAATCGTTTTGTTTCGCGTTTACTTTTCTTTTCAATACTTCATTATAATCGTCGTATTGTTAAAACTTAATTAAAAAAAAAGTTTAAGGTTTCTTCTGATGACTCCTGGCCATTGAGGGCAGCGTCGCACAATGTACCAGCCCCGGTGACAGCCTTCTAGTGCAAATTAACACACATAAGGGTTTTCAACCTTTTCTCCTCAAAATAAATAAACTAAAAAATGGCCATTGTTTTAATTTGAACTTGTGGCGTGTTGAATTTTGCTCGTGAAACTTGTTGCATGTTGGTTTTTCTCGTCCTGAAACTTCTACATTAGTTTTTCTGTTTGTGAAACTTGTAATAAAAAGTTACAAGCCTGAGAAAATTTGCCTTATTTTTAAAAATAGGGGGAAATACCCCTTAAACGTCATAGTATCTTGACCAAAATCATACCATCACGTTCAGGGTATCAGAGAACCCTACTGTAAAGTTTTCAAGCTCCTATCTGCAAAAATGGGGAAATTGGTACTTTTTGCCGTGGAATTCGTGCATCCGTGGAAAGACCACAGATGCAGATTTATTTTTATTGTTTTTTATTTTTTTTTTCCAAAGGTGATCGTATCAACCCAGTTGGTCTAGTAGCGCATGCCAGGTTGTGCCGCACAGGCCACCGGGCAGCCTACGGACGCACCGGGTTCGAATGCTACGGATGCGGCCGTTTAGAGAGTGAAACTTAAAAAAAAAAAATTGACGATTGAACTAAAGTGTCAACTAAGCTAGATTTAGCAACAACTGGTCCAAGAATTGAAAAGGAGCAAAGGAATTGGAAAAGTGTATCATGATGCTCGGCTTTTAATCCCTCTTGGAATCGATTGTTTCGGACTTGGAAAGCCGCTTTCTCTTAGAGAGTCTGAACACTTTGGGGTGTGTCCCCCTATTTTCTGAAATGAGGCAAATTTTTCTCAGGCTCCTAACTTTTTATCGGTAGAACTGATCTTGATCAAACTTATATATTTAAAATCAGCATTAAAATGCGATTCTTTTGATGTAACTACTGGTATCAAAATCCCATTTTTTATAGTTTCGGTTACTATTGAGCCGGGTCGCTCCTTATAACAGTTCGTTACCACGGACTGTTTGAAACGCTAGTCAAAGTTCGTAACTTGCTGCTCCTCCCCCAGGAACTATGGGGGAGTGGATCAGTTGGGAGGGAGGGTTAATTCTGAAAAATTAGAAAAAAATGAGGTTTTTTTAACTTACAAAGGAGTGATCGGATCTTAATGAAATTTCATATTTAGAAGGACCTCGTAACTCAGATCTCTTACTTTAATCCCGACCGGACCCAGTGTCATTGGGGGAAGTCGGGGCGGGGGGAATCGGAAATCTTGGAAAAGGCTTAGAGTGGAGAGATCAGGATGAAACTTGGTGGGAAGAATAATCACAAGTCCAAGATACATGGCTGACATAACCGGACCGGATCCTTAGATAAGAAATCAATAATGTTAGGATAATACGTCTTACAGAAACACCTTATTTGGGCATTAAATTTTGTCAATACTCCCACGAGAACATCTTATTTGGGCACTAAAGCCTGCCTACTGAAGCATTGTCCTAGTCAGTCTATGGTAAAGTATCACTGATTGCGGGTTTTATAACTGAACCGTGATGCCACGAGCTATTTCAGCTATCTGTGTCAACATCCATACATCATATCCATGATCTTTTCGTAATTTATCACATTCCAGCCAAAGCAAATTCAGTCAAGCAATTTTTTTCTGGCTTGTAACTTTTGTTTGGCAACACTAAACTTGATCAATGTTTCATATTTAGAATTAGCATAATAAGCTGATTCTTTGATATCAAAATATCGAAATTCCATTTTTTAGAGTTTTGGTTACTATTGAGCTGAGTCACTCCGTAATTACAATTTGTTACATCAAGCTGTTAGTTTTTTTGCCATGGAGTGTCAAAACTATTTTCTTCTTAGTAAGGAAAAATATTCCCTTGAATTTTTCTCCTTTATATTAATTTTTTTTGGGTCGTGTACGAAAATTGCTTCCGTTTATGGAAAAAAAACTCATATAGAACTCTCAGATCTCGAAAGCCTTATTTTCCACGGGGGGGGGGGTCTATTACGCGGAGGCTGGGTATTTTTTTAATGGAGGGGGGTATTTTCTGGGGGGACGCCATCCACCGTAAAGCTATTACACATGCTTATTAACCATTATTTTAGTTAAAATTACTCGAATATTTCGTTTTGAATATTTATTTTGCTCTTTATTGTTTATATTTATTTTGCTCTCTATTCTTTCGATGATTATCATGTTTCGTTGCTGTTTTTTTATTGCTTTTTTTTGTTCCGCTGCTTTATTCAAATTAGACTGATTTTTTTCTCTTAACTTTTCGTAAATGGGAAAGTAGTGTGGTTAAAGAAACAATTTATTTTTGATTGGGTGTGATGCTCGTTGTCGTGTGTCTTCTAATTGCCAATTTTGTTGCGCTTCATTTCCGTTCTTGATTCGTGGCAATTCTCGCTTTCGGTTTTGTTATATCCACCGTTCAGGCTTTAAATTAATATTCCAAAGCTGTGACTTCTTTAGAGTAAGACAAGGCCCAGGGCTATGCCTCTTGTGGATCACCCGAAGTCCTTGCGAGCACTAGGTGAGGCAAGGTTTTCAGGACAGTTCTTTATTACAACGGCAAACGCAGGAGCTGGGGCAGGGTTAGTTGTGACGAGTAAAAGAGTTTGTTTACTTTCTTCTGTAGCAATATTCAATTAACTACTTTTTGTATTACTTGTTTTATCATTTATCTTTATCTGGGTATTTTAACTTACCTTATAGTATATGCTCCACCTCTTCATTGAACATTCATGTTTTTAGTTTGTCAATGTATTTTCGGTATCGCTTCTTGTGCATCGTCACTTATAAACAAAGCGCTATGAATTCAAAATACTTTAAAACATTCCAAAATGCTTGATTATGTCGTTTGAAAAGGCTTTTTCATTATACTTATAGGATTTGAAAGTTGTTACTAGCCCCCCCTCCTCTGATTTGCAAATACATAGCCCAAATTCATTACACTCTTTGTATATTGAATAGCACAACTCTTTTCTTCACGCTAATTGAACAGCTAACGTAAAACAAACGATAACAAGAAAAGTATCTAGAATTTTTATTTTTTTACGAAAGTTTTTGTTAGTAATAAATATATGTAAATTACGAATTAACTTAAGTAATCAATTTCTATATTTGTCTAATTTTATTACGTATATGAGGGGGTTCGCCCCTTCGTCAATACTTTGCTTTTTACACTAGAGCTTGAATTTTGTCCCAATTCTTTAAGAATGACCCCATGAATCACAAAGGTCGTAGAATAAATGGTTGAAATTACTAAAAATACTTTAACGTAAAGAGCAAGGTATTGTGGAGGTGCCGAACTCCCAATGCGCTCTGGCTACCCGTATAAGAGGGTGGTTAACACCCATGGTGGCATTAATATTCTCTTGAAGACGGCTACTTCGTTTGACAAAACAACTTACAATATCTGGAGCGGTGTGTTCGACTGAAAAAAAACCAAGTGTATACGACATTCTCCTTCAACCACCCGAAGGCTTGCTCATGCCATCTCATGCTGACAATGCTTGCTCATGCTTGTTCATGCTGCATGAGCAATGTCATCTACATCAAGTCATTGCTGACAGTTTTATTAAAAGCCAAGCAATTTCCGTGGAGGAATTTTTGAAGGGGAAAGAGACTTTCCATGAAGGGGGCGCAGGTTAGAAGTTAGAATTTTGTTACGTAAGTTATTTTCGTAAGTTACGTAAATTTTTATTAATAAATACGTTCATAAGTTTTAGTTGCCTTTTTAAGTAACCAAATAATTGGAGGGTAACTAGGCCTACTCCCCCGCTCCTTTTTATCAAAATCCCCCGATCAAAAGTATGAGAAAGCCATTTAGCAAAAAAATAAATTAACGTCCAAATTTCGTTTTAATTATTCGTTGGAAAAGTCCCCTAACTTTTCTATATCGGTTTTTATTACGGAGTCATTTTGTTAACAACTCTGGCGCAATATTGATGACAAGCAGCTGTTAGCAAAAGAATTTGGATCAAGGATTTGTTTTGCTAGTTATTTTGAGACAAGAAACAAATAATTACTGCATTACCTCGAGGGAAACTGAAGCAGAAGGTACAGATTTATTACCTGAATAGATATCTGGTTACAAACAAAAGCCGAGCAATTAGCGAAAGCGACCAGGGAAACAGCTACCATACATCAACGTGCTTAATTGTCAACCTTCTAGCGATTTCTTATCAAACTGTTTTCAGTGCAAGCGTTTTTCATAAAAAAAAACACAAAACGAGGTGCAGTTGGTTCTTCAAAATTAAATAAATTTCAGGGAAAAGTTACATACTACAACTGTAAAGGTACCATGGCTTGGTTTTGAGGAGTTGACTGTTGCAACGAGCAGCTGTGGTGACAAGACTCTCTTTACGGAGGGACAAGAACATCAGCTTGCATTCAACCTGTTGTTCTTCCTTTCCTTATTTGTTTTCTTGTAAAAATAATACTTGAAGTTTACTATTAAATAAACACAAACGAGCGTCCCTTTGATATAGCATGCTTTTTTTTTTACCGTGTCGTATGCACTTAATCCCGGTCAGGTATGTCCCTTGGTACCCTCTAAGAGAATAATCTAGCCTTGTCTTCGGGCTGATGCAAAGCGCCTTCGAATTTAGGACAGATAAACTCTTCTAAATTGAAAAGTAGAATTTTTAGTTCAAATTTTTAGATCACAACTTTATCTGTAGGCACATTACCCTTTTCTTACAGAGCTTCGTTATTACCACTAAACACCCGTGAATATCGATTAAATTCAATTTATAATATCTTAATAAAAAAAAATGCTGAAATTGTATATACTTTTAATAGAAAAGACGGTCAGTAAATTTTGCAGATTCGGCCTCATGTAAGTTTGACTTTAAGATATAAAATAAAACAAACTTTGAATAAGTCAATAAGTTTGTTTAGCAGCTCAAAAGATTCAATAAATTCATCAAAGACAATAGTTTCTTGATCTGTAGTTTTCTTTTAATTAATATAACCAATGACATGTGTTCCCCGAAAGAAGTCGCTGTGCATAGAGAAGAGATATACCAGCGCATCCAGAAGGAAAAAGGTGGTGAAGGAGATCCACCGCAAGGCGACGGATCCAGCTGAAACGAATTTGTACACAAAAAACCCCGCATTGCGGGGTTTTTTGTTTCTGGCGGAGAGAGAGGGATTCGAACCCTCGATAGGGGTTAACCTATACGCCCTTAGCAGGGGCGCGCCTTCAGCCACTCGGCCATCTCTCCTCTATACTCGTTTAACGAGGGCGCGCATGATAACACACGGTCCCAATTCTACATTTCAACTGTCCAAATGGCACGCTTGCAAAATACCTATGGACTGGCCCTATCCCTGAACTCACCCAACGGCCAAATTATTATCAGCGATCGAGTGCTGCTAATAAAATTGCGCCCCATTTTGAACATAACTTGGCTGGTGTTGACTGGTGTTGAGGTCGATTTGACACTCAGAATGAATCAACGGAGTGAAGAAATAATATAACATGATGGAACTTTTTTTTTACTCCCTCTGCTTGTTGATTATCAACAGATGAAGTATACATAATGGTGTTAAATTTATGTCCTGTAACATAACTCCTTTTGAGTTACTCCAGCCAAGATCTACAAGACTTTAGGGTGACAATACCGATTTTCTAAAATCTAGAGGGTAAAAATCCATTGTATTTTCTTTCAGTGAAAATACACAAAGGAAATTCCCCTCCCCTAGATGTTTTTTAATTTACGGGAGATGAATGGGATAAGTCCTCCTCCCCCACAATTAACACCACTGATTTTGCCGTTACACCTGGAAAATTAAAATGTTGCATAATTTTCTAAATTTATACCCCGTTTAAAGGAAACATATTGGCATTATCATAGATTTTGAGGGGTTTACTATCATTTCTAAGTCCGCAGCGTCATCTGCAATATTATTGAGGAAACTCATAGGGTTTTTTATTAAGTTTCGGTAGCAGATTTCAACAAACGTTAGATCATCCACAAATTCCCATCTGTCGGGAAATTCCTTAGCGAGGCTATTTATTATAACAGAAAAGAAGGGACCTAGGGTAGTACTTTGGGGTACTCCATTGTGGACAGGGAGGGGACTGGAATAATGATTCTGATATTATCGGTTAATAAATTTTTTTATTCGCAACTTGTCTAGATTTCCCTAGGTAATTTTTGCTTGTCGAATCTTTGAAGGCGGAGCCACCAGCTAAGTCTGACCATGGTGGAGAGAGCAGCAGAGATGAGTCAAATGAAGTCAAAGTATATTTGTATTCAATAATTGCCAATACATACTGGGTGCAGCAATGTTCAAAATATGTGGTAACTTGAAGATCACACATCTTCTACCAAAACAACTAAAAAGAATACAATAAACCATACGGTTGCTGTATAACGAATGATTTACATTGTCCTTTTTTATTACTCAAGATCTATAGGAATATCGACCCTAAAGGACAATTTTTTTAAGTGGGGGGTGTATCCCCATTATCCGCCTCGCTTCGCCCCTGTCCTAAAGTTCTTTTTCACAGTTTTGTGTCGCTTAAGTACTCAATTTACGAGCCAGATGTCGCGCCCTGGCTGATTGCTTCGTTTTCGTATGTTGGACAAGTAAATCGGTACTATTCATCCAATTGAATACAATTTATCTAAATGAGTTTTTCAGATGTAGCTCATACTGGGCTGCAGTAGCTCTGTAGAGGGAGGATGAGTGGAGTCTGAAATTTTCATTTTCCAAACCCAACCAATTTCCAAGATTGCAAAATAGATCCTTAGCTAGAATTTCTACTATTTACCATATAATTTGCTGTAATTTCACAGAAAATTAGACAAAAGGGGCCTAGGCTAAGTAATTGCCTGGCCACCTAGGCTAAACTGGTCAAAATCAACTTAGGCATAGACCTAGGACAGGCAGATCTACTTTTATAGGCTATGAAATTTCAAGTCTGAAAAGCAGTGAAGCTCGCAATAGAATGTTGGACTTCTTTTGGGTAGAATTAATGTTTTTCACCATAAAATGGCTAAAAACTCTGATTTGCTGTGGGACAGTCTTTTTGGCTAAAATAATTGTCTATGTTAGCCGTTTATTTTATAGGACTATCTGGAGCCTTAGGAACGAATGTGCCACCGTACGGTATTACTGCCTCCGAAAGTCGAGGCTGAATATACGTATGGATTTTCGACGATCCTAAATCAATTAACTAATTAATATTTTTCACAGAATAGCATTTTGAGGTTCTTTTTTCACTTAGGTTAACTTTTACAAGTTGTTTCTGAGAGTCATTTTTTTTCCATCTCTGTTGTGGTGTTTTTTTTGTGCATCCACTAAAGGTTTGAGTGAAATAAAAGCTTTTTCATAAGTAAGCATTACTAAAGTTTCCGAAAGCTTTTACAGTACATTTGAAACAGGATGAAAATGAATCTGCACTTTTGCTGAAGGTTATTTTAGTTTCTGAAGGAAAACTTCAGATTTTATCTTCCTTAAGATAATGACAAGTCCCTATTCTTCCTAACTAACAATACACTGTTTGGTTTTATGTTGGTTCATTTTTGGTTTAATTGAGTTCTTTACTTTTCTTTGAAAAATTTATTCCTTAAATTTTTTTTAAGTTCATTCTGAGAAAAAGTGAACGATTCAAGTCGTATAAGTCTCATAATATGGGTCTCAGAAATAAATGTATGGGGTGATCCGTTTCAGGGTTGGTGAGCTAATCAAATAGTTGGAGGTAACGACCTGTAAATAAGGAGTGCCTCGGCCCTATAGTAGCCGAAACTCTAAGAAATTGATTTTTTTTACAACAAAGACGCCCAAATAGTAAAATAATTTGACAGGGTTTTTGTAAATTTAGTGGGAATAGTCAATATGGATTTGCCCCACTTACGATACGAACGAGGCCATAATTAGCGATAAAAAAGACAGCTAAAGAGAGATGGGAGAAAATTTTAAGAAAGTTGTAAACAAAGTTTGGGTTACAGGCAAAGATATAGAGGAAAATAAAAAATTCTGACACCTGAGATGTGAAGAATATCCATTTTTGACGAAGAATTGCTGAAACTACCAAAAGGAATATAAAGACAAGACGGAGATCATCGCACAGTAGCGAAATGTCCGCTTCAACATCCAGGATTCCGCCAGCCATGCTTCCAGGTCGTCGCCCAGCATGTCTTCATCGAACAGCTGCGCCAGCGAAAGTTCGTCGCGCTCGATCATGAGCCCCATGTCGCGCAGGCCCCAGATCGCCATGGAATAGTCGGTGGCGACGAAGCCCAGCGGCCGCGCCCGTTCCCGTTCCAGCCGGCGTGTCAGCAGCATGCCCAAGGTCTGGTGCGCAAGCCGGCCCTCGAACGGATAGGTGACCATGAACCATAGGTTTCTCTACTCTGTAACAAGCGGTGTATAATGGGAGTCCAATAAAAGTGAAAATTATATTTATTTACACAAAGCAAAAGAAGGTCACAGAGCCCCTGTAAGACTTCTTTAGGGGGTGGTGGACCTGGGGTTTGGTGACCTTCTTTTGTTTTGTGTTAATGAATATAATTTTCAATTTTATTAGATTCCCATTATACACCGCTTGTTACAGAGCAGAGAAACCTATTGTTTCATTATGAACATTTGCTTTGTTTTGTCTTGAGTTATTACCAGCCTGTGCATCGGTAAAGTGAAGCCCCTCCGCCGCGAGCCGATCGAAATGAGGCGTTTCAATGCGACAGCGATCTCCCCCAAAACTACGCACGTCTCCGTAGCCCAGGTCATCGGCCATGAAGTAGATGATATTCGGACGCAGGCCCGTCGCGATCTCCGCCACACTTGTGGGGCAGTCCAACAGCACCATACAGGTGCAGAGGAGACTCACGCCGAGGGTTCGAAATGGGCTCATGGGCCAATCCTCCCTAAGCCCATCGGTAAAGTCAACGAACGAGCTACTTTCGGTTAAAAAACCTTGTTTTTTAATTTAATTTCTGAACGTTTTTCAACTAATGTAGGTTCGAAGTTGTCCTACTGTACATGAAAAATTAAAACAAAACAAAATTTGCATATTAATTTTGGCAGATTTATTCCGTACATGAAGGATTGCCCCCTTCTCAATACCTTGCTCTTTACGCTAAAGCTGTTGGCGCTTTTAAAAAAGCTTCCTAATCTAATTAATCGACCCCCGTTTTTCACTTTTAGTAAATAGTCAAACTTTAGCGTAAAGAGTAAGGGTGAGCGCTGCCGAAGCGGCGGGTCTGAACGGGACCCGGGTGCGGGGCCTGCTGCAACGGGTGAGCCGTGAAGTGGACGAGGGTCTGCTGCCGGCGGTCCAGGTGGCGGTGGCCAGGGACCGTCAGGTGGTGCTGAACGTGGCGTTCGGTGACTGCACCCGGGACAGTCTGTTCTGTGTGTTCTCGGCAACCAAGGCCCTGACCTCGGCCGCTGCCTGGTGCCTGTTCCAGGACGGCGTTCTGGACGAGTCCGAACGGGTGGCCGAGATCGTTCCGGAGAACAATTTGGGGAACATACTTCCAGCCTAACCATGCCCCCAGCATAGCGAGTAATTTAAAGTCGCCATAGCCCATGCCTTCTTTACCAGTAAGGAAATAAAATAACCAATAAGTTGCATAAAAGGTAAGGTAGCCCAAAACTGCTCCTAGGATAGCATCTTGCGGGCTAGCAAAAATTGGCACCAAGCTTAACAATAATCCTAACCATAAACAGGGAAGGGTTAACTCGTCGGGGATAATTTGCTCGTCAAAATCTATAAAGGTTTGTTGAATCAAGATGGAGAGGGTTCAAACCCAGAAGCATATCTACTTCGCCTTTGAACTATTTTGAACAAATTGGCTATCTGAAAATTAGGGAGTGGGCGAATTGCCCATTGATCACTTTTGATTCTTAAAAAAAGAAATAAAAGTTTCAAGATCCCATCAGATGAGCCCCATTTAAAGTTAATACGTCCAACTCTTCCACAAAAAGCTTACATTCTAATAATGGGAAACTTACATAAGTTACAATCCTTTCCCTGGGGGCCAGAGAGGATTTCTTAACCCCTAAGCTATAAAGATTAATTACTGAACGTTTTTCAACTAATGCAGGTTAACATTTGGCTCACCTTACATCAAAATTAAAATTAAATTAGCATATTAAGTTTAGCCAATATATCCTACATTTGACGGGTCGCCCCCTCCTCAATACTTTGCTCTTTACGCTAAAGCTGCTAGCACTTTTTAAAAAGTTTACTATCAAACAGTTCGTCGTAACGAACTGTAGTAAGGAGCGACCCGACTCAATAGTAAACGAAACTCTAAAAAGCGGAATTTTGATGCTAAAATATACATCAAAAGGTACGTCTGGTGTGAGTGAGCTATCAAATGTGGTTGAGAACCTTCGAAAAGATTTGCTGGATAAAATGCCTTCAAGGTTGTTAAGCCTTGATCTTGTCACCGTCATGCCTTGATCCAAGTTTCAAGAAAACGTATATCTCTCCCAAGTCATCATATTCTTTTAGTCTTCATTCTTATAGATTATGAGCGAGTGTTTGATTCAGCTGATAGAAAAGCTTTAGTGAAGCTCCTATCCTTGTTTTACATGCCCGATAAATACATTAAGGTGATCAATGCTACACTACATAATTTACGTTGTAGCTCGTAATCTTGCTACATTCAGAGCAAGAAATCTCTTGCTTTCAAGATAGAATTTTTCGGGTTGTTTTAACAATATTATTGGAACCAGCAAGTACTGGTATAACATACTGGTTTAATTTGAATGAATTGACTTCTTTGATTGGGATCTATGACTAAAACTAGACAGTACCAAAACTAGTCATTTTTTTACTGATTTGTTTGAAATTGTAGAAGTCATTCCAGGCGGAGGAAAAATGACTCAGACTGTCTTTGACCGAAATTACCACGTCTTTTTGGTTGGAATTACAGTTCCCAAATTGCCATATCTATGCAACCCTAATTGGCTTTTGCTAAAATGCTGCTTGACCCATTAATAATTGCCTTTCGTTTTTACTAACTAAACTAACTTCTGTTTGTACTATGGCTAGCTTAGTCTTCTAACATATCTAAGGGTATTGTGTATTTTATCCAGGTCTTGGTTTTGACACTGCAGTGAATGAAGCCTCATTTTTGGGGACTCCTGTTCATCCGTCGTAGGGCTCAAAGGGTAGCGACCCTTGGGCCAAATGCAGCAATCACAGAAATGTTGCTTCTGTGCATTACAGTGAAATTCTTTCCCATTATTCTGATAAGCCAATTCATAGACAGCCAAAACAGAAGAACAGGATTAAATCAGGAAGAATTCCAACTAGGAATGAGAACTATCGACCGAATTTTGGTCCTTCATTAAATCACAAAGCACAGAGGAAAACACCAAAAATGAACTAAAAAACCGTTTATTGACTAGATCAATAAATCTATTCTCCGTTTGTCCCAATCTTCACAAGGGAATATACGAAACGTTTCGAGGTCGAGCAGAAACTGTTTTGTCGGCAGGCCGCCGCCAAAGCCGGTCAGGGAGCCGTCTGCTCCAATGACGCGATGGCACGGTACAACGATCGGCAGTGGATTTTGACCATTGGCAATGCCGACCGCGCGGCTGGCTGACAAATCCTCGCCAATCCGGCACGCAATTTCGCCGTAGGAAACGGTTTCGCCGTAGGGGATTTCGTAGAGCGCCTGCCAGACCGCGTTCTGGAAGCGGCTTCCTTTGAACCGGATAGGCAGATCGAACTCGGTTAGCTCCAAGCACTTTCCAGTCGGAAGAGGTCTTGTTCGTACCTTGGAACCGACCTCTGTGTTACTGCGCCCGAAACAAAACGTTGTTTTGCCCGGTCCCGTGTGTACCTTCTACATCTGCTCCGCGTTCCGAACAGAGCGACAGAGGCCTGTCCTGCTCGTATGCGTTTCATGATTGATCGCCGCTGGGCCTTTCTTGATTGCCTACATCAGCGTGCTATTATTCCTTTTCGGTTCGGCACAAAGCTGGAAATTAAAGCTGAACCGTGCCCCAGTCGTAACCTGATTTCTGTTTTACAGCATAAATTTATTATTGCAAAATTGAGTATAATGGAAAAAAAAGTTGAAAAAGACTGAGCAAAATGGAGTTAAAAGCTCCTTTTGGGGCTCAAAATGGAATATGCAGTGGTAGCAATTGGTAAATTTGGAAAGGGGGTCAAAGGGTGCATTACCTAATGTGTCCATCTGTTAGCTATAGCAAATTCATCAGAACAGTCCCTTATTCATCTGATTGCCTCAGCTATAGCTAAAATGTTTTTTCCTTAATTTCGGTTTGAGTCTGACCGCAATATTCTGGCAGCCACCCAGAGTGCATGTGAATGAATGGAATGCCTAGTTCAAGAAGCGCAGGCTTTACCAATTGTCCACCATAACCAGAATAGATAACGAAGTCGGGCTGGATCAGCTTAACTTGTCTGGCAATCTCCGGATGATTGACGTCGTCCAGCGCCAAGTATTCCACATTCCATTCCGTCCGCCGGCAGGTTTCCGTCAATGTCTCATTCAGATCCGGATAAAACAGTCCGTCGGCAGACGCCGTTTTGTCATCATGGCAAACATTCCTGGACCACGACGTTAAAGTTTCAGAGATAAAAGAGTTTCAGAGTTTCAGCGACCTAGACAAAATATGTTGCATGATAATGCTAGATGAGTATGATTTTCTTCTTTTTACTTGTCGCTGAGCAGTTGAATGGGAATAGGATCTATCAATGAGTAAAATGCTACCAGTAGCACGAGCAAGAAGTTCGCCTTTGTCATCAACTATAGGTTTTATGTTTGCATCCTCTTTGAGCACTATCATCTCTGGAAGTGCTCCTTGTGTCTATCCACCTCTATAGTGCTGGCTATCCAAGCTGTGTTATTTGTCAGAAATGATGTCAACTTGTCTCTTCAAGGAAAGCAATTACAATATATTAATTTCAAATGATAAAATTGAAATTTTTATTTGAAAAATCAACCTTTGGAAATTAGGATAGAAAACAATTTATTTGAAATGTTTTCCAGTGGTGATAATCTTATAATCAAGGGAAATTATTGTGAAACTTTTATTGCAAATATTATTGTACATCAGTTGTAAGGGCTAGAAACACAGTTCTGTACGTCTTTAATATTAAATGTTAATAATAGCGATATACTGAAACAAAGGAAGTGGAGCAAACAGTGAATATCAAGTTGGCATTACAACATGAAACAAAAAGAAAAAGAAAGACGAGGATTTAAACAGTTAGAAAGGTTCCTGAAAATAATTTTAAAAGCAGAGGAATAGGATATATTACTGTTGGGATGGAATTAAAAAAACAAATAGAAAATAGGAGAAATAAACAAAGGAGGGAGAAAAATTACTGAACTAAAACTACGTATGGACCCTTGGGAAAATTGTCTTTGTTGAGAGGAATAGAGGGCCCTGACTACAGAGTAGTCACACTGTAGTCACATCTGCCAATAAAAAAGCCAATTTACATGAATGACCTAGTTTTTCTTAATTTTAACGTCGCGCTTGCATTTCAGAAGTAGAAAATTAAGATGGCGAGAAATGCTTTAGATATGCTTTTACCTAAACTATTTTGTTGAAAACTATTCTCCAGTAATACAACGTCTTCTTATCTGCGACGTCTATCATATAGTAGCGACGTCTGTCAGATTCTTGTTGCAGACGGGAAAACTAGTGTTTTAAGCTTGCATAGGGAATAAAGTGAGACAAATAGCTGATTTTGTAATTCACATTGTTTTCATTTCGCCATGAAATCTTCAGCAAAATCAATTTTTTGCTTTTTTGGCTATTAACATGTATTTATATTCTTTATCCTGAATATGTGCAAATGCCAGCGTAGTGCGTATAGTGTGGCACACTATGTGCAGTGCGTATAATATTTTATGGCAGACTGGTTCTCCCAACGCTGGTTCTCCCAACGCTGGTTCTCCCATAGAAAGTCTGACTCATCTGTTCTTTTTTAAATCATTGTATGTCACATAATGCGTTTCGTATTTCCACAGCCGCAAGTAATAAATTGTGGAAAAGTCTATTCATTTAACGATTAACCTTTTAGCTGCCCTTTATTACAACCCTAGTATCATCCATTAGCCGTTTCAGATCGTTAAGCCAATGGAAGGCTCTGTAACACTAGGCCATTGGTCTCGGTTGGCCCAGCCTCATATTGGGAGTATTTTGGAGGAACAAGAAGGTGTGACTACGAAATGCTCAAATCCGGTGTTAGATAGTATTTTTACGTATGACGAATATATGGAATCTTACACAACCATATTTACCCTTAACAAATTAGGATACAGCGAAATTCAATTTTAACGAAAACGCCCTCTATATGCAGTTATACAGTTTTTTGTAATAGTGGGGGCTAAATAAAAAGAAGAAACATGGTTGACAATCGTCAAAAAATAAGCGAAATTAACCGAAAAATATTGGCATTAAACAATTGAAGAAGATGTGGCTTTCCTTTGAAGATATTTGAAAACTATCATATTTTTTATGTCTGAATTTTCACTCACGAAAAGCGACGGCAAATTCTTTCAAGAAGAAAGAACATCAATTTTCATCTTCAAAAAACAAATACGAGGTACTTCCCACACAAATTTTCATTCTCCAGAATCGAAAGAAAGTCACGAGGATTTTAGTTATTTAGAAAATAAAGACAAATTAGTTTATTAATGTCTAGAAGACTCCACCAAATCGACAAAGCACGACCAACAACAACTATCAATCATGAGAAGAATGGTATGACAAGATCCACCTACTGAGATCCTGAAGGCCTTCAAACTGGCGAACCTCTCTACCCAAGTAGAAGCCTATTGGCAGTTGTTGCTGGTGGTCTGTTTTCCCTATTTATCATTCGCCGGAGCTTCAAAGCGTGAGACGTTGTCTGTAATCCTTGCGCTGACGGCGTTAATGAAATGGAGATTAAGAACAATTGTGCAACCCATCCTGTCGTCCTCCGCAGAAACAGCGGTCGGCTATTACTATTAGTGTTCATCCACATCGCAACTACTAGCTCTTCCTGTACTTATTTATTGCTTCCTCTCCCTGTCTACCGCACCGTCGATTTAACTGGACACGATGGAAGCCGGATAAATGAGGTTAGCAACTGGTTTTGTATTAAATCAGGAGTTAAGCAGGGTTTTGTTCTATCCCCCTTTATAAGGATCGTTTTGATGGACTTCGTCTTAAGGAGCATAGGAAAGGAAATTGGAGACCATGGAATTAAATGGGGAGGAAGAACGCTCCTGGACTTAGATTATGCTGATAGTTTAAGTATATTAGATGAAAGTTTGAGCAAAATGAATAAATTTTTAGAGGTTTTACGAGTTCAGGGTTCTAAAATAGGCTTGAAAATTAATGTTAAGAAGACTTACTATGAAAATTTGATTTTATTTTTTGCTCCAGCCAAATCATACAGAAAAAAATGTTTGAGGAAAACTGGAAAGGGGTCACCCAGTCACAAATTAGAACTTATATTTTCCTTATTAAGGGTCAAAATCTATTGGCAGGCAACCAACAATGGGGCAACACACATTTTTTCTATGGTTTTTCTCTATTCTGCTTTCTTTCCTTTGGTTTCCTTACGATTACTTTATAGTCTCAATTTCTTTTTTTAAGGGGGGGCATGCCCCCTGCCGGTGCCTATGAAAGCAGGGTCATTCTTAAGGAATTGGGACAAAATTTAAGCTTTAATGTAAAGAGGGAGGTATCGACGAGGGGTGAGCCCCCTCAAATACGCAATAAAAACATACGAATATAGAAGTTCGATAATTTTATTCGTAAGTTACACATATTTTTTACTTATGAAAACGTTCGTAAAAAATTATAAGTTATAGTTGCCTTTATAAGTAATCAAAAAACTGGAGGGCAACTAGGCCTCCTCCCACGCTCTTTTTTCTCAAAATCTTCCGATTAAAACTATGAAAAAGCCACTAAAGGCAGAGAAAAAGCAACTAGAAACTGAAAATTTCAATAGGTATAAACCTGTCATGTAGGCAAATTTTAGGGCAGTCTAGAGGGAGAAGGAGTGGAAGTAGCTACTTTAAAATACCTTCCAGGGACATACTTTAGCCTGTAGACCCACCCCTGAAAGTTTCATTTTCCTAACCTAAACCCTTTCCGAGATAGCAAGAAGTCAATTAACTAGAATTTTACAATGTAATTTGATAACATCAAATTCGGAATCCCCTCCTCCTCTAGAGACTGCACTGTTTTCACTTGATTTGGGATAAAATGGGTCCAAGTTCCCCGCCCCAGGATTTTCACGAAATTACGCCACTGTTTCTGAACCAATTCGAGAACCACCTGATATTTGCTTGCCCTCCGGATGGGTGACCAAAGAGAACAATCTGCGATCTATCATCCTTTATCCGCAAAATGTGTCCAAGCCATCTCAACCTTTAGATCGTTCTAGCCACAGAAAGTGGGATACGAAGAAATTTTTCGTTCTACTAACTATCCGTAGACAATGTTTTTGGCATAATTTTAACGAACGTTTAGAGTGGAGAAATCGGCATGAAACTTGGGGGGTAGAATAAACAAATGCCGTAGATATGCTATTGACGTAACCGTACTTGATTCACTCTCCTTGGGGGAGTTAGGAGGTTGGGCTCAGTGCTTTGGCGAGTTTGGTGCTTCTGGACGTGCTAGGACGGTGAAAATTGGTAAGCCTATCAGGGAGCTGCACACATTGACTTGATAAGGTTGTTTTACCCGATTTGATCATCTGGGGGGGGGCTAAAGAAATAGGTAACATTAGAAAAAATGAGGTCCGCTACTGTCAGTTTAAATTTTCAGCGATTTTCTTTTATTTTAAGGGATTGGGCCACTTTAGTTGAGCAAAACATTTTTCTCTGGCGCTTGCAAAAGAGCTCAGGTCACATTTTTTGTTTAATATTTTATGTGTGGCGCCTGACAAGCGGTGTTCCTAGTCTATTATTTTTCTTAGTGATTATCATCATTGTTATATAAATGATAATAAGCCCATTATTACGATAGTATATGAATACTTATTCTAGGTGTTTATCATTACTTTTATCATCACTGCAACACACATAATAAATAAGTCAGGCATAATAAGTGTTTAGGCTCCTGCTATTTTAGAAAAATATGAAAGAATATCAATATGAAAAAAAAATAAGAAAGAATTTGCTATTGGACTGTCAAATTTGCCGTGGCTGGATGGTAAAGAAGGTGTGACATTCCTTCTTGCATGTGGAAAGTAAAAGGTCCAAAACCTCCATCTTGCATAGGGCCGCAGGGGTGGCAATTTCATCATGTATGGGAGGTGCAGGTCTTGAAGGGTCTGAAGTTCTCGGGGGACCGTATTCTATTGCGTTTGGTGGTGTGCTGCTGGTCGGCTTTGACCCAGCGGTGCTGGCGTATCCGGCGAGTATCGGCCTGGTGCTGACCGGTGCGCTAATGCTGTCGGCGGGCGTTACCCTCATGCGCAAGCTCAGCGGCATCGGCCCGATGAATTTTCTGGCCTGGACAGCGATCTTCTCTTTGCCCATGGTGCTGGCGATGTCGCTTGCGGTGGAAGGGTCGCAGTGGCACCTGTTTGCCGAGGCACCGACCAAGGCCTGGCTGTCGCTGGTCTATTCGGCGCTGAGTGAGTGTATTATTTTACTGGCAATGGAGCCTTACGGGACACTACATTAAAGTGTTTTTCTTTTCTTTTTTGTTCTTGTTGTATTGAGAACACCGTTGTACTTGTTAAACACTTATATATTTCTTGTTTTTTTTTTTTCAAGAAATTCAGTTCAGTATGGTATGATAGACTTGATTTTACGAGAAAAGGTATACCTGATATGGTAACAGGTAATATTACCGAACAAGCCGGCGATTAATACCATCAATCTATATAAGATAATATACTGGAGACAAACCTAGACAGATCGCCGTCCGAGCCACCGTCGCTGCCCGTCCGCCGACTCAGCGCCGGAAACGTCATCATCGGGATCCTGCTGAGCGCCATTGTCTTCGGTGGCGCCTACGCGGCTGTGCGCTTGTACGCCGAATACGCCGAGCGCACCGCCGCGCAGTCGGCACTGATCGACGTGGGCATCGACCCTGACGGGCGCGAGGGCGAGGCGCGCCTGAGCGCTGTGCCCGGTGTGGACGTGCGCGTGAGCATCGACGGGACGCACGTCGGCAGGCTCCCCTCCCAACGTGGGTAGGTCCACTCACGGTATGGTTGGTCAGATGACTGATCACCTTCGACTTTTAAAAGTAAGGGCCAGCAAATGTGAGTATTTAATAAATAAAAGTTTAATAAAGGCTTAAATTTTAATTATTTACTGGGATTTTGAGTTTTATCTTCTTAATCTTGCTAATTCTAAGATTTGCCAGTTAAACCCATCTTTGAGCTTCTGCAGTAGCATGTACATCTTTACTAGAAAAAGAATCAGCTTCGCAGCAAAAAGTCCCTTAGCGTGTTTTTGTTGTCTACCTCATTCACTCGATTTTTATTCCATTTAAAGTATTCGGGCATTTTCCAATAATTCTGGATTTTCACTTGTTCGAAATTTCTTGTTGTATCGAAATTACGCTTCCAACTTTCAACCTTGTTGTCCAGTGTCTACCCAAGCCTCTTGGGCTTGACTAATATCTTGAATACGGTATTGTACAGGTACATGAATATTTAAACGTTGTGCGACATGACTTCTTTCTGATATCGTAGCTAAACATTCACTAGTATGTTTCAGTTGGTGTAATGCAACTTTCTTCCCGTGAGACAGTACAAGGTATGAAAACAACGAAAGGAAATAATAAATGAAAAGAGAAAAAACAAATAGGTGAAAAACGAAGATTTTATCAGCCAGTAGCAAAATATGAAAAACAAGCAAATATTTCGACAAGGACCTCCGCCAAGTCGGCCTTTACCAAACACAATGATAGGTCTTTGGGTGAAATTCGCCACTTCAATTTTTGACAAAGCAAGATCACGATCAGATGTCTCTTTTTTTCTCGAGCAGATTAATAGGACCAAAAACCAAACAAGCTTATTTTGGGCCAGCCCTAGAAATTCAGACCAAACCATAGAAATCAAGACCAAACCATTGATATCCAGACCAATACATAAAAATCCCAACGAATTCATAAAATAAAGACTAAGTCGTAGAAATCAAGGCCCACTTCTTAAATCTGGACAAATTTATAAAAATAAACTCAGGAGGTGGCCCTGGAGGGTGAGTCGGGGGCCTGGAGCGGAGCTTGGAGCCTTAGAGAGGAGCTCGGGACCCTGGTAGGGGTATTGGGCCCTGAAGGGAAACTTGGAGACCCAAGCTCGAGGGAAAAGGTATGAGATTGGGGGACATAGAAATAGGTATGTAACAAGTGTAGATCTTAATGCACTATTTTGCAATCGTACTTTGTCATAATTAAAGATATTGAAGTCTTTTGCTTTAACTCTTATATGTATTGACAGTTTTCGCTGTTTTGAGGTAGGGCATAGTTAGCTGGCTGACTCCCTGTAATGTGTAATCTCTGTGTTGTTGCAGTTGCATGGTTTCATCCAGCTTTCCAGGTCCCCCCGTAAATTCTAGGTCCCCCCATAATTTTAGGTCCCCACCTAAGATACAGGAAATATCACTTTGGCAGAGCCTGGTCCAACAGCTTCCTGGTGCCGCATTGAGGTGAATAGCCTGTGCCTCGTCTTAGGAACAAGACGAATTTGTGATCGAAGAATTCGGCATGACAAACTCTAAGTAAGGAACGATTCGCCCCAATGATAACACAATTTCTAAAAATGGAATTTTGATAACGGTTAATAAATTAGAAGATTTTGCTTTTTGTGCTTATTCCAAATGTATAAAAATATTAAGTTTAATGTTACTCATCAACAGCTATAAATAGTTAATATAGAAGAGAATCGAGTAGGCAAAATATGTAAGAAATCGTGATTATTTTATGTAATTCATGACAATCTTGATTTCAAAGGTGATACTGATCAGTAATCATAAAATGCCATGATGACATTAAATTAACAATTTCCATGTAAATTTCTTGGAATTATTTTCTCAAATAATTGCAATGAAAAAAGAATATAACCCACAAAATATGTAACATTAAAAAATGGATCAAATGCCATATTTGAAGGTGATGTTAACCTAAGTAATGTAATCTTGATAAAAGTAATAGAATCTTAACGTAAATCACACCATCACATTTAGCGTATCAGAGAACCCTTCTGTGTAAGTTTCAAGCTCCTACCTAAAAAAAATGTCGAATTTTGTACTTTATTACAGAAGACAGATCACGAATGGGTGTTTATTCGTTGGTTTGTTGGTTTTTTTCCCCCTGGGTAATCGTATCGACCCAGTGGTCCTAGAAAGTCGCGGAAGGGCTCATTCTAACAAAAATTAAAAGTTCTAATACCCTTTGTAGGTAAACAAAAAACGGAGGGCACCAGCACCTGGTTTTGTATTAAATCAGGAGTTAAGCTGGGTTGTAGTCTATCCCCCTTTATATGGATCATTTTGATGGATTTTGCCTTAAGGAGCACAGGAAACGCAATGGGAGAACACGAAATCAAATGGGGAGGAAAACTCTCCTTTACTTAGATTATACTGATGGATTAATCATTTTAGATGAAATAGTGAGTAAAATGAATGAACTTTTAGAGGTTTTGCGGATTCACGGTGCTAAAATAGGTTTGAAAATTAATGTTAAGAAGAATAAGTCACTAAGTAAATAAAGCCTTTTGCACTTGAACAAGTCCTTTCACACTAAGAAACTGTAAAAATCCCAGAAACCAATGTAATCATCATATGAAATAATCACAATCATTATAAGCGAACAATTCAAAAATTAAAAATAGGGATTGGGGGGGGGCAGATTCAAGTTCTTATCAAGTGTGAAAGGCTTTATAGGAAAGTTGTTTAGTTTACTTTTAAATTTACTAATTGCTCATCCGGAAATAATATTTTATTACTACTTTGTTGACTATTCCATAACATAATAATTTGTCCTTATTGGCAATAAGTTAGGGTGTCGGGGCGTAATTTGTTCCAAAAATAGCGTAAAGGAAATTTCACAATTAAAGAAAAAAAAAATAGTGAATTAGCTGAAAAATAGTAATATGTAAGGAAGAAAATCATAATTGAAATAAAAATGCCTGGTTAAGGGATTGAACCCTTGCCATTCTGATTCAGTGTCTATCGCGCTAGCACTCCAACTACGGCGGCTGATGATCGAATTCAATCTATTTGTCAAACAGTTCGTATTGATTGTCTCAAATTCTGGCTTCTTTAATTCTGAAAAACTAAAAAAACGAAGTATTTTTAAATTACGAAGGAGTGATCGGATCTTAATGAAATTTCATATTTCGAAAGAGCTTGTAATTCGGATCTCTTATTTTAAATTCCGACCAGATCCAGTGACATTGAGAGGAGTGGGGGGAGGGCAGAAATCTTGGAAAAGGCTTAGAGTGGAAAGATCAGGATGAAGCTTGGTGGGAAGAATAAGCACAAGTCCAAGAAACATGAATGAAAAAACTGGGCCGGATCTACTCTCTTTGGGAAAGTTGAGATCTCTAAGAAGTTTACTCTAGGAGCTAAAACATTTTCGTTTTTGTTTCTTTCTCACCATCTCCATATAAAACTCTAAATTTTTTCTCGCTTACCGTTTCCAAGCCAGAGACCGCTAATCGCAAGAAAAACAAAACAAACCAAAAATCATATACGAAAGAAGCAATGTTGCTAGGTGGCACTATTAATATAAAATAGTTCGTGGTAACGAGCTGTAACTAAGGAGCCACCCGGCTCAATAGTAACCGAAGCTCTAAAAAACAGAATTTTGACACCAGTAGTATAATGGGCAAGTCTGGATCGTTCAGGGTCGTTAAAATTGTATAGATAGATTAAGGGTAGTTAGGAGGAGGAGGTATTTGGAAGGTTGGGTTAAATAAAGAGGACTTGAAGGCTTATTTTGATTGGAGAGGAAATGGAATCTTGGTGAGAAAAGAAAGTATCAAGGGAGAAAGGGGGGGAAGGCAGAATCTATTGCTTGTCCTATGTGTGGATCTGAGGATGAAAGGTTAATACATTTTGTGTGTGAATGTGTCCAATTGAATGAATGGAGGTGAGAGATATTTTTATTATGACGGAGTTCCTTTCCCCTCAGTCCCCTATTTCACACATTAAAGTTTAAATTCTGCTTAAAAATTTTAAAAATAATCCTTGGCAAAGGTGCAACTAGAAATTTTATAGGGGGAGGGGATCTTAAGTGGATTATAAGCAACAATTGCTTTCAAGACGTGATAGGTGCTCTTCGCGGAAGATGGGAAGGGGTAATTGGACATATATTATGGCTAGGGGGTACTTTCTGTACCCCTTCTGTCCTTGTGCACGTAACCCCATGAATTTTATCCATATAGCGATCGCAAATTCTGTCGGTCTGTCTGTCTGTCTGTCTGTCGGTCCCGGTTTTGCTAGTTTGGACACTTACTGATAAGCTAGGACGATGAAATGTGGCAGGCGTATCAGGGACCAGACCAGATTAAATTAGAAATAGTCGTTTCCCCGATTTGACCGTCTGGGGGGGGGGAGTGGGGGACGGTTAATTTGGAAAATTAGAAAAAATGAGGTATTTTAACTTACGAATGGGTTATCGGATCTTAATGAAATTTGATATTTAGAAGAATATCCTGAATATTCGCATAAATAGGTCTTAGAGCAGAAGAAGATAATCACTACCAAAAAACAGAAAAACACAAAAGAAAAATCTTTCAGCAATCTAGATTGTCAGAAGTGTTTATTTATAAAAAGTAGAACAATACAAACTAGTCGGTAAACAAAGCATGGAGCACAAACACAGAAACCCCAGGAGCCTCAAAAAAGGGGCTGTAACCAAACCCTAGAGCACTACTCAAAGATCAAAGTAATAAAAAAGAAAAGTATAAGCAAATCTCGGGGCAGAAAATGTAGAGTCATTCTAAATGTCCGCTATACTAGCATATCTGGTAGTTTTCGTGGCATCTCATAATGATAAAAAATAAGCTGTTAGCCAAAACCCAGTATCTGCATTTTCACTTACGAGCAAAAAAAGGGGATTTTATTTGTTTTTTATAAACGACAGAAAGAAATGAAGATATAAAGTTTTTACTATAGCTTTTCCAAAGTCCACTTTCTTCCCGTCTTCACACATCTGTTTTTTGCCGGACTTAAGTGCTGAGTTGGTCATTCTAAATATCCGCTATGCTAGTATATCAGTGGTCCTGAAAGGTTTAAGATAATACCACTAGTCGTTCCCAAGACATTGCATTGTGTTCCCAAGACAAGTATCTTTTGATGGAGTACAGCACCCTCCTCAACATTCTCTGAAGTCTCATCTTGGCTTTTCGGACAAATCCAGGATCGAAAATTCCTCCTTTCCCATTGATATATCCTCTATACAAAAAAAGGCAAATTGCATAATTCACAACCATGTCTCGGGGGCTATGGGGAGCTTCGCATCCATGAAGGCATAGTTCTAAGACCTTTTGACTACAAACACAAGGGCTCATCAGGAGAATACACTTGCCTATAGGGTTTCAGCACTTTAAATTCTCTAGTTTCTATTCTCTTTGTTAAGAACTTTCTAATTCTCTTTTTATATCATAAAAAAGATAGACACAGAATTATCATCGCTTAGTGAATCTTTAATATCTAAAATTAGTGCAGCAATAGTTTGTTCAGTGGAATGACCCGGACTGGATCCAAACTGAATTTTAGTAAATAAATTCCTTTATCAAAATACGAAACTATTATTTTTGAAGAATTTTTCCTAGACATTTTCAGGGGAATTTTGTAGTGGAGAGGTAGGAGGTTGAGGGGAGGGGATTACATGGGAGGATCTTTCCATGGAGGGATTAGTCAGGGGAGAAGAGAATTTCAATGAAGGGGGCGCAGGATTTTCTAATATTATTTAAAACAAAAACCAATGAAAAGATAATTATGAAAAAGTTTTACTCCGTATATGAAATGGGTTGTCCCCTCCGCAATCCCTCGCTCTTTACACGCACCCGTGATTTTTCTTCTGGCAAAAAACACGAAATTCCACATTTTTTTTCGTTTTTCATTCCTTCGATGTCGGCTCTTCGTATCATTGCAAAGCAGCATTCACCAAGTGCAGGATTGCTCACCCACCTACAAATAACGTGAACTTGGTTTAAACTTCCGTGGGATAGGTTAGTTTTATCCTACAGACATTCAAAGCTGTGTCTATAGCAGTCCTTCAAAGTACGATAGAAACCGCAGGTTCTCGAACGGACAACGGTGTGAGGCTATGTCCGTATGATTATACTTGAAAGCCTCAGACTCACTGGTGGCTATACATAACCTGGTCCTTTTCTGATTGACCGAAGCCGTTCATCGCAAGGCCCACCACCAAAACTACCGCAGCGCAAGCGGCCATCGTGACCGCGGCCACCTTGGCCATGCTGGGCGACTGTTGGCGGCGCAGCCGCTCGCAGAGCGATTGCAGCTGCCCGGCCTCGCACGGGGCCCACGTATCGGTGTCTTTAGATTGGCGGTTCATGCCGAAACTACACGGTTAAGAGGAACAGAAGGGGCTCGGATTCGACGAGTGCGACGCCTTGCACTCAGTCTCGATTATCGGCGCTGCCAGAGCGTGTAGGACATCGCATCCTCATTGACTGAAACGAGAGGCCCGCGGACGCGAATGTCCTTTTCGTCCACTGGCGTGACCTCGGCGACAATGAACTGCTCGGACGCCGCTGTTGCCGGCGTAGGAACAATGTCGACGATATGTGAAGCTTCAAGATCAAAGTCGAGTTGCAGCATTGCTGGCCGGCCGCGGGTTACGTGCAGCTGGTCACGGTTGGACAACGTGATCTTGAGTTCAGTCTGGCCGAGCGGGTTGCCGTCGATGTCAGTGACAACTGCTTCCTAAATGTCGGAAAGTCATGTTTTTCATTTTCTCCAGTCTCATAGGCTTGTCCTGACTCAAATGAAATAAACGTATCAAAAAGTTCTCTAAATAGGCCTAAGGATCGTTACGTTTAATTCCTAGGCATCTTGCTTGACGAATATCTTTCCTTCAAGCATCATATTGAACTGATTAAAATGAAAGTCTCCAGGAGTCTTGGAATCCTTAGAAAGCTCAAACACACATTCCCAGGGTTGATTCTTAGAATCTTGTTCGGCAGCCTAGTTCAGTCTTATGTTTCTAAAAGTTCTAAGCTCCTATCTACAAAAATGTGGAATTTTGTGTTTTTTGGCAGAAGACAAATCATGGATGCGTGTTTATTTTTTTTTTCTTTTCCCCAGGGGTGATCGTATTGACCCATAGGTCCTAGAATTCTGTGAGAATGCTCATTCGAACGGAAATGAAAAGTTCTAGTGCCCTTCTTAAGTAACTAAAAAGTTGGGGGGCACTTAGGCCCCCTCCCATGCTCTTCTTTTTCCCAAAGTCGTTGGATGAAAATTCGGAGATAGCCATTTTATTCTAGAACTTGCCGTGCAGCGGACATTCTTCTGATTCTTTTTTTTTTCTGGTTTGGCTATTCACTACAGTAAGTACTATATGTATTCCTGCGTGTGCTATTTTCAGATTTTAAAAACTGTCAAGGTCCAAACGTAATATTTGATAGGAGCGCTTGTCAAGAAGCAATAGCAGTATCGTATATGGTCTGCCATGAATCGTATGCCATTTTTCAAATCTTTGTTGACATGTTATATCGTTTGTTGGCGTGTCCTTTTACTCCGTACTCCGTACAGTACATCATTCGCGATCTCGATGGCGCGGCGCAGGTAGGCGAAGCTCTGCCGGGACTCGCCCGCGCGCAGCAGGGAGACCGACTTGTTGGCGTAGAACAGCGATTCCGCGTAGGCGTCGCTGACCTCTATCTGGGCCGCGTCCGGATCCGGATGCATCAGGTTGAAGTCCACCGTCACCCGGCTGCCGTTGTGGTTCTCGATACGCAGGCCGCGCAGCACCACGTTGATGTGGGTATAGCGGATCAGGAAGCCCGAGTCGGCGTCCCAGGACTGCGGGATTTCGACGATCTAATAAAAAAAAAACGACTCGAACAGGGCCAAAAAGGCTATTGAGTGAAAATTTGTTAGGTTGTATTTCGCTTTAGATCTGTTGGAAAGCTAAATAAATATGCTTCCATTTTCAAAGGTCTATACTACCCCATTTGTCCTGAAGCATATTCACAGTCCAACAAAACAAAGGGCTATTATGTCGAAAACACACAGTATTGCTAATAGTCTTACAGTAATGCCTTACCCCCAACCAGTCGTCAGAGTAGTATGAAAGGTCAGTGGGTCTTTCAAACGGTTCGTTTTTTTTAAATGAAAGTAAGGAGCGACATTAAAACTTAAAACGAACAGAAATTACTCCGTATATGAAAGGGGTTGTCCCCTCCTCAACATCTCACTCTTTACGCTGAAGTTTGTTATTGTTTTAAAAAGTAGATTTGTGAGAAAGAGTCAAATTTTAGCGTAAAGAGCAGGGCGTTGAGGAGGGAACAACCCCTTTCATTTGCGGAATAATTTCTGTTCGTTTTTAAGTTTTAATGTCGCTACTTACTTTCAGTTGAAAAATACTTTTTTTTTTAATTTAGAATCTTCTGATATCCCGGATGATCCAAATGTATAAATAATGGGATAATCTAATAACCATCCAGCTATTGCAACCATTTGTGACGGATAAGGCACTACTCCAAGAGGAATTTCATCCAAATTTTCATCAACCAAATATTTTCTAATTGTTTCAAATATTATTTTATAATCATCATCAAGTTGAGTAACCAATGGACCTTGCACAACATCAATAAAAGTACAATCATCCAATAATTTAACTTTGCTTTTATCCAACAAAAACAAAGATTCATCGTCTTGAAACACATACACACATACACACACACACACATACACACATACACACATACACACATACACACATACACACATACACATACACACACGCACGTGTCATCTCATTATTTCTGTATAGTCGTCTGTTGAGAAACTCACTCAGGTTAATCTCATGCGGTTTTTTTAAAAGCTAAAAAATCACAGAATGATAATAAAATCACTCAAAATAGATAAATAGCCAAATTTCAACAAATCCCTTCAAAATTATAATAAATCATTTTTAAAAAAACTGAAACCTAACCGACAGATGGGAATCACTTTTCTGATCAGAACAGTTGCAGCAAATGCAACACTAAAAGAAAGAGGAACAGAAGCAAGGGGAGAAGGAAAGACAACAATAAGAGGAAACACTCTCTTATTGAAGATTATTGTGACACCTGCTGCAAGAAGCACTGCAAAGAGTTTGATGTTGAACTAGGAAGCAAGTCTGTGAAAGTTTCTGAAGTGAAAGCTATGCCTCTAGAAGCAAATTCTTAGCTGGATGTAGAAGACTAGAGCCTATAAAAAGGCAAACTGTCCATGCTGAAGACAATGTTTCACAATGTGGACATAATATAGGTGTTTCTCAATTTATCAAGATATATTCTTGACTTAAGAAAACAGCTGTGCATCATAGATTCTACGGTTTAGAATTCAAAACAACTTGAATTTTGTGAGTGTCATTCACAAAGCTACCCCAATACCTGAAATCCTATCGCAACAATTCATGTTTTGTGTGCAATCCTTGCATACTTTTTGGTTATGTTTGTGTATTCATTTGTGAAAATTAGCTATCACATCAGCTTATAGAACTAGGAAAAGTGTTTACAAAGCCCTCAAAATAGAGTAATAAGGCATATTTGACATAGTTTGCATACACTAGATGCGTAAATTCCATGGTGCACAAAGCGTTTGAAAGAGGCTAATAAGCATATTTGACATAGTTTGCATACAGTAGATGCGCACATTCAATGCTGCACAAAGCGTTCAAAAATACGCTAATAAGGCGTATTTGACATAAGTGGGATACACTTGATGCGAACATTCCATGGTGCACAAAGAGTTCGAAATCGGCTTGAAAGGATATTTGACATAGTTTGCATACACCTTTTCCACAAAGAACTGAGTTGCTTGATACTATTTTTTTTATTTCATTTTTTCTTAAGTCTTGTTGTTGACTTTAATTGGCAGTTTGAAAGGGAACTATCAGTAAGACCTTCTTGGATATCACTATCTGTATATAGAGTTGGTACATTATAAATGACTGGCCTAGTTTCTTTTTAAAGAATTGGTTCTTTTGGTTTGCAAGTTACTTCCATGGTACTAATCTGTTTCAGGTCCAGTAGAGAGATAAGACAAACTGCATCATTTTCTAATACGTCAGCATATCACACAGACGGAGAAGAAGAAGAAGAAGTCGTCCGAGAGGCCACACGAGCAACTGTTTTCCAGGCAGACGCAAACGGTCACCAGCCGTCAGCGGGTGACACAGGTCAGCTCACGCCCTTTGTTTGTGTGCTTGCTCGACACTCTCGTCATCTCCCTGACCCTTTTCGCACTGCATGCGCCATTATTAGACGGCGTCAACGAGCTCGACACAGACGGCACGTCCTGGTTACTACATCGACGAGCGACAGGATAGGGTGATGGAGGCAAAACCGTACTTCGAGAAAATTTGACTGATTTTAGAAAATAGGGGGAAACACTACCTAAAAGTCATACAATCTTAACAAAAATCACACCATCAGATTCAGCGTATCAGAGAGCCTTATTGTAGAAGTTCTACTATCTACAAAAATGTGGAATTTCGCATTTTTTGCTAGAAGACAGATCACGGATGCGTGTTTATTTGTTTTTTTGTTTGTTTTTTCCAGGGGTGATCGTATCGACTGAGTGGTCCTAGAATGTCGCGAGAGGGCTCATTCTAACGGAAATTGAAAATTCTAGTAACTTTGTTGTATATGCCAACCCAAACATCTCTTTCACTGTATGAATCCTTTATGTTGTCGTTGTTGTTAAAGAACACATTTCGAGTTGTTTTGGTTTATCTTTTACAGTTTTAGGTACCTGACGATTACTTTTAGTATTTGCTGTATGGTGCAATTGTCATGTTTCTTGCATATCTCAACTGATCATTTCTTTCCTAGAGTTATACCGTGCTGATCAAAATTTCTTCCATTTTAATGTTGTGCCAAACATATACAGTTTCCTGTTCTTCACTTCTTATGAATAGATTTGGGTATTAAATTGAAACTTTCGGAGAATACTTAAAGGGGAAGATCAATTGACAAAAAGTAATATGTGTATGTCACTACTAATACTAATACCACTGCTTTTCCTTATGCTACTACTACTTATGAACTACTCCAACTACTACTTTAATTGCAAAAACTTGCAAGGTTAAGAGTTTTAAGGTGAAAAGGGCATCAAAAGGGTGTCAAAAGTGCATTTCAACAATATTTTTGGAACGGCTCAACTTGTCAAGGGGAAACTTCTGGGGCATCATGAAAAATACAAAATTCCACATTTTTGTAAATAAAGCTTGAAACTTCGACAGTACTATTCTCTGATACGCTGAATCTGACTGTGTAATTTTCGTTAAGATTCTAAGACTTTTAGGGGGGTGAATCCCCCCTATTTTCTAAAATAAGGCAAATTTTCTCAGGCTCTTAATTTTTGATGGGTAAGATTAAACTTGATGAAACTTATATATTTAAAATCAGTATGAAAATGCGATTCTTTTGATGTAACTATTGGTATCAAAATTTCGTTTTTTAGACTTTCGGTGTGATGAATTCAAGTAACCAAAAGTTTAATCAGATAATCTAGCACGTCAAAGTAAATACGGGAAAAAATGAAATATTTTACCAGAAGACTTTGAATTAATGAGGACCCCTGATCATAAGTATCTTGTGTTTTCTATTCTCTTTGTAATATACTAAAGGAAAATATGCATCCTTTTTTTCACGATTAAGTAGCAATAATATGTATATTGGCCGCTTAAAATGGAAGTAGTTGAAATTTAGATTGCCCGGCTTAAAAATCACGGATTTGGCTTAATCACAACGTTACCCTGCCAAAACATTTTAGCATCGTTTCGAATAAGATTCCTGAAACTCTTGATACTTATTTGAATTGCTTTGAATGCTAGGGAAGATTCTAGAATCGTAAAAGTCTTAGAAATCTCAGAAAGCGAGCAATGAAAGGCTCTAGAATATGAGGACGAAAGAATTAAAATACTTTGATTTAAAGCTTTGATTTTCAACAATAACCCTCCTAAAACATTTTAACGTCCCTTCAGATAAACTGCTTGAAACTCTTGATTCTTATTTGGCGTGGCTTTTAATGGTACGACCTTGATTTCTCGTCTTCTTCTTGGATACTAGAAGAAAAATAGAAGAGGGTTGGAGAGTAGAGAAGTAGAGAAGAGTAAATACAAATGGTATGAATTACGAAGAGTGAATACAAAGAGTGTGAATTACCGAAATGTTTCATATCCTTATAATAGTTTTTGGTAAGAAACTAAATTTGACATGACCCAATTACACCTACTAAAACCGCGTCTAATTGGCTAAAAATTTCATACAAAAGAACTAACCAGATTTTGAAAAACTTAAGTTCGCCATGTCCCTCCGAAGTTTCTACGACCACCCTTTCTATTAGAACGTTGTATGTCCCAAGGGCATTGCTTACAACCCTCGCCCTGAGGGCTCTGGGGGTGTCACCCTCAAAGACATAATTTCCGAATATTTTAACTATGCTGAACAAAATTACTTTCTCAAAATTTTGATTGGATGTTTTTGAGGAAATGGTGGGCGTGGGAGGGGAGTTAGTTGTCCTCTAATCACTTTTGAATACTACAAGGAGCACTAGCCCTTTCAATTTATAATTAATTGAGCCTTTTTAGAGTTGAGATTGAAGCTAAACCAGCGCCTGTTTCCCAACCAGGTTCCCAAAATCGGTATGTGGAACTCTGTTGAAGAAAGCATTCAGATGGCTGAGCACCTTGAATAGTTTAAAAGTTAGTCAAAGTGAAATGTGTTAGGTGATGGTTTATAGTTTTTTCTTACCTTCTTTTTTTTACGTTTATTATCATAGATGGGCCAAATAGTTATGGGCTAAGTGTTTTTTGTCTTCTCGTTTTTTGTTTATTTTTTTGTTTTTTACTGTTACTTATTACTTAATGCCCTGGAGACTTTCATTTTGACCAAGTCAGTTTTCTTCTTCTTCTTGTTTGGATTATTATGGAGACGATTTCACCAAAACCTAATCACCTTGTTTTGTCTTCCTTTTTCTTATTTTACTTTGAATTTCCTTTTAAGTTTCCCTAATCTTTTTTTTTTTTTACCAGCAGTGTTTCTTCTTTGGTCACAGTTGTGACCAAATTCTATAAAACGAATCTTAACTAATGTTACTGCTTAGGCTTTATCCTAAAAAACTGAATAAAACCGATTCAGAAATATACATTTTTAGTCAGTTTCACCTTTACTTTCAAGCTTGCTTTATTAAAATCTTGATTAAGTTTCGATTTTGGTTTAGTTCCACATTTTAGTTTTCTTTTCAATCAATCAATCAATATTTATTAATTCAAATTAAAAATATACAAAAACAATATTATGTCCCAACAGAGAGCAGAACTCGTAAGGCTGGGGCAGTACAAATGCATAAAACAAAACGCAACGTCTCGTCATACTAATAATTCCAAAAAGAGAAAAAAAACTAAGACAAAAAAAAAAACATACAAGGCCGTAAAGGGTATATATACTTGACCGGAGTTAGGGAATGCGCAAAGGGTATGTACACTTGAACGGAGCTAGGGAATGCGTAAAGGGTATATATACTTGACCGGAGCTAGGGAATGCGTAAAGGGTATGTACACTTGAACGGAGCTAGGGAGCGCGCAAAGGGTATATATACTTGACCGGAGCTAGGGAATGCGTAAAGGGTATATATACTTGACCGGAGCTAGGTAGTGCGTAAAGGGTATATATACTTGATAGGAGCCAGGAAAATCTTGTCATAGTTAGATATTATGCTGATTTTAAAGTAAGAATTCGAATATTTAATAAAATACCATGCCCCACCCAAAAAAAAAGATTCTTATGTTTTTGTATCCTAATACTTTTTAATGAAGACTAAAGGTCTGAAAAGAGGTTTCTAACTGATACACAGTTCTAACTTTCTAAGGTTGGATCAGAGTTCCGAGTTTTATTGACCAATAAATACAAAATGGAAATACAATACTCTTATTCCCCCTCGAAAGGCTCCCTGGCCAGGGATACAAGGGGGATACAAAAAGAATACAATAGTACTAATATTGGGCGCGATATTTTGCAGTATTTAACTAATGATAAGAAATTATACGGTTCCAAGACGCAAAGCAGGTTACATATTCCTTCTTTTAAAGCTTGGGGAAAATGGACGGAAGAAAAGGATACCGTTGGCAATGCATGGGCGATGCAGGCGTATTTGTCATTTAGGGATAATTATTATCATGATTTTCCATATGAAGCGGACGAGGTTAAGTTAAATGAAAAAAGAATAGTCGTTCCAACCGTCCTGTTAATAGGACATAATACGGCTTCAGCGTTTCCGGCACCACCGTGCAGGACATCAACAAGCTGCTCAAGCAATACAACCAGATGCAGCGGATGATGAAGAAATTTGGCAAGGGCGGCATGAAAGGCCTGATGAAAAAGATGCAGGGGCGGATGCCGCCAGGCGGCATGCCACCGGGCTTTCCTGGGGGTTAGCGGTCCGATGGACGGGCCGTCCAGGGGCTGAAATTTTAGCCCCTTTTCCGCTTTATTTTTCAGCCGCTTGTTGTAAAATGCCACCACGCTGGCATTCAATTCACTGTGGGTAGTCCTTTAGAATTAGATCTCTTTGTCTTATTTACTTACTTATGGGCTTTTTTTGGAAGGTTAGTCTTTTCAGCGTATGTTTCTTCCTCTTCTTCTTTACTGAGCTGTGGGTCACCCACAAGTATCATATCATATTTGCTGCAACTTTTTCCAGGTGGCAAGTTGATTCTCTTCAATAGAGGGGTCCTTTTACTTTCCTTGCCCTTTCAAAGCTCTGTCTCATTTAGAACATCATTTGGTGTTTCAGTCATACAACTTGGTAACCAGTTTAGAAACTGGTTACGCAATAATTATTTTTAGTAAAAACGGTTTCTTTCTGATTGGCCCTTCTTTTTCTAGGGGAACTGATGCAGAACCGGGAGCTCCAACAATGGGTGCAAAAAGTCTATGCTCCCCATTTGACCAACCACGTGCCATAACAGAGGACATGAAGTGTATCCATCCAGACTGCAGTAAAAAACCTGAGAAGTTTACGCTTTTCGGCAGAAGTTATTAAGTGCTGTAATTCCCAAAGAGTATGGAAAACTGATAAGAAAGTAAACTCACTGCCATCGAAATACATACACGAAGGACCCGCGGCTGAAGATCGTCTGCGGCGCGCTCCAGTGCGGCGAGGCCTTCGACATTGAGCTGCACCCGGCCAAGGACCGGGTGCTTGCAACGCTCGCGGTCGACTACCAGGTCTTGCGCGCCCGAGACCTCCGGCGCGGGTCCGACCACTACCGGAAGGACCTGGGCGATTGGGTCAGGAAGTGGCGCGGGCTCGACCCTGTAATGGTCCAGCAGCTCGCCGGCGCGCCGATCGAAGAGCCGCTGCCGCCGGCGACGACCTTTACCGAGTCCTATGAAAGGGGCTTTTCCTCCTCAACACCCCGCTCTTTACGCTAAAATTTCTTACTGTTTTAAAAATAGTGTTAAAAGAAAGAGTCAAACTTTAGCGTAAAGAGCGAGGCGTTGAGGAGGAAAAACCCCTTTCATAGACGGAGTAATTTCTGTTCGTTTTAAGTTTTAATGTTGCTCCTTACTTTCATTTAAAAAAACTTTTTTTTTTTTATTTAATTAACTATAAGACCAGTTTATCGCGACTAATGACTAAAAAAAAAGTTATTTGGAAATCGATTACGCTCACGGGCAACTCCATCCTCGAGAACCACTTCGTCGGTCAGGGCCCGAAGTCCCGCGTCGTCGACGGGGACGGCAACACGGTCGAGGGCAACACGAGCGAGCCCTGACCTGCCCGCGCGTCGCGTACGTCGCGCAGTGGCACGCCCGCCAGGACTCGAACCTGGGACCGTCGGATTAGAAGTCCGGTGCTCTATCCAGCTGAGCTACGGGCGCCCGTGGGGGTAGGCTAACTCCGCGTCCGAGGCGTTCACACCCGGGAGGCGCAGACCGCGTCCGTTTTTCTATCAGTTTTGAAAAATGTCAATTTTTTGTTGTAAATTGTTTAGAGGATAATGACAGGGCGACTCTCGATTGTGGCAATGGTGTTATTTTCCAGTCGTCGCTTATTTGGTCACTTATTTGGGATTACCTCATGCTGCTTCGAAAAGAGATTTTAAACCAGTTCTGGTTCAGCATGTTCAGATGAAACTACGCAAGGCATTTGGTCTTTTAATTCGTTTTCAAGGTCTTACCCTCCGGTCATCCTTGGTCGTATGTATAGCCCTGTTGCCCTTCCTCGATTTTCTAGCATTATTAAAAAAAAACAATGAAAAAATAAATGTGAAAAGTTTTTTCAACTGAAAGTAAGGAGCATCATTAAAACTTAACATGAACAGAAATTATTACGCATGCGAGGGGTTCACCTCCTCGTAATACCTCGCTCTTTACGCTAAAATATTTTTAGTAATTTCAACTATTTATTCTACGGCCCTTGTGATTCAGGGGTCGCTCTTAAGGAATTAGGACAAAATTTAAGCTTTAGTGTAAAGAGCGAGGTATTGACGAGGGGGTGAACCCCAAAAAACATCGATCAAGTCTTCTAAAGAATCGACATGAATGGACAAAGAGAGAACTTGTTCGTGGTGATTTGCGATTTAGAAATCGACCAATTGTAATCTGCTGTACGAGAGTTCGTACTAAACCCCCAAATCCCCCTGAAAACGTTTTCTCTTTGTTCATTCATGTTGAATCTTTTAAAATTTGATCGACGTTTTTTGATCGTTTTCAATGTTTTCGAAAACGAACATTTTAAGAAACTCAATTCTTGCTCTAAAAACTGATGAAAGAAAGATTTTCAACCGCGCTCGCGCTGCACGACAAGCTCGCGCCGCTGTTCCGCGCGCTCTTCCTCGAGCCGAACCCGCAGCCCGTGAAGGCCGCCCTCGAGATCCGCGGCGTGATCGGCGACTGCGCCTGCCGCCTGCCCATGACGACCTGCGGCGACGCAGTGCGCGCCGAGGTCGAGCGCGCGCTGGCGCCGTTCGCGTAGGGACGCCGTCCCGGCGGAGGACGTCGTCCCGGCGGAGAACGGAACGTAGCTCCGGGCGGACACACGCTCGCGCAGCGCTCGCTGGTCCGAACTCTTTTCATTAAGGAGGATGCGTCACTTTTTCTATTCTTCCTCGCTGTTTTGCTCTCTGCACCATCGTCAGCTGTTTCAGTGGCGTTTGCTTTCTAAAGAATAAGAAAATTAATATTGTTAAATAAGTAAACGTTTCTGTACAGTTCCTAGCTTTCTTGAAACGTATCGATGTGATGGTGTCGGGTTATACTTTCTAAATTAAGGATTTCAAGAACAGCCAGTTCGACGCTTTCAAAACGTGCTTACATAAACTCTGTGCCTGGAAAAATTTCAATAGATTTGCCGAATAAACGAAACATTTCGGTTTTAATGACTAGAGTAACTGAAAAGATAGGCGATGAATCATCACATCCGAGCATGCTGACCAGCAGATGCAATTGCGTCACTATCATATAGCAGCTGTAAATTTCAGATGGAAACAGAGAGAGAGAGAAAGAAACAAGGTTTTATTATTCAAAGTACTTTTGAGCAAGCAAACCTACTGACAGACAAAGGAAGCTGGGGGGATGTTGATGAAAAAAGGAGTAAATGTCTGGACTTTTTTTTTACCTCTGTCAGGGTATTTGGAATGCTGATTAATATTATTTATAACATTTGGGAAAAACAAGCTTCCAATACCAATGTGATATAACTATGTGATTACAAATCATTCTTCACCCTTAGCTTGTGTATATCAAATCACTCTGCTGCTCTGATTGATAACATTTTCGTTGGTTCTATATATGGTTCTATATAACGTATATGGTTATATATATATTTATATGGTTCTATAAAACGTATGGTTCTATATAACATTTCGTTGGTTCTATATATATCTATGCAGATGTGGTTCGTGCTAACACTCGTTACGATGAAATTACATTTTTGTTTTGTTTTTCCCAGAGCCACTTCATATGAAACGGTTGGTCGGATAAAGTTCGGAAGTGGTCCGTTCAATCGGAAGCAGAATGTTCGAGTACCCTCTTTAAGAGTCAAAAGCGCTCGAGGGCGGCAGGTTCCCCTCCCATGCCCTTTTTTTCCCAATTGTATCTGATGAAAATTTTTAAAAATTGGTTTGCTCAAAGTAGTCCAAAGGTACAATGACTATGACTCTAGGGTTGACATAAAACCCCTCAGCTTGTGATTCCTCCGCACGCCTTCTTTTTTTACTTTCTCTTTCAGAAGCAAGTCTGGTTTCGCGTTGCTCTGGTAGCTCCTCGACACGCCTTCTTTGACGTGCACATTCTTAATCTGGCCCTTTCTGTTTGAACTGCAAGCCTGGTTTTGCTTTTTGGTAACATTCTATCTTTTCCAATGTTTTTCAATTTGTCAGTGTGCATTCTAACATTGACTGTTAGAAAAACTTTTACGTGCCAAGCATGCTAACACTCAACCGGGACACTCAAAGAGAAATTACAGAAAATTTCCATGAAGGGAGTGCAGGATTTTCTAGCATTATTCAAAAAAACAATGAAAAAATAAATATGAAAAGTTTTATTCAACTGGAAGTAAGGAGCAGCATTAAAACTTGAAACGAACAGAAATTATTACGCATATGAGGGACTAACCTCCTCCTAATACCTCGCTCTTTATGCTAAAGTATTTTTAGTGATTTTAACTATTTATTCTACGGCTTTTGTGCAGAGGCGCCATTTGGACCAAATCTTGGGGTGGGCATAAACTCCATCTTGGGCCCCCAGTCTATCTTTTATCACTGTTTTTAGCGGTTTTAATATAATTTCTTTTTCTTTCTCCTTTTTTTTAAATCCATATATATGAGCTATTTCTGGATGAGCTATTTCTATACGAATGAGCCAGGTCCAGTCTATCTTTTATCACTGTTTTTAGCGGTTTTAATATAATTTCTTTTTCTTTCTCCTTTTTTTTTAATCCGTATATATGAGCTATTTGGGCTATTTCTATACGAATGAGCCAGGTCCAGTCCATCTTTTATCACTGTTTTTAGAGGTTTTAATGCACCAAGTTTGCTCCTGTGTTCTGTTTTAGATCGAAAGAAAAGGTTGAAAACATGAAAAATAGGACAATAGTTTTCTATTTTGAATCAAGTTTAGATCACTCAATAAGAACTTCGACTGACTGAATGGATAGACCTGGAACTAATGAATCGGACAGTATACTATAAGTATTTTGTCCCTTATGCGTAAGTTAAAGCTGTAGGCTTGTCACAAAATCCCATCTTTCACAGGGAGCATAAACCTTGAAGGATACAAAGAGCGAGGTGCACCCACTCTCCACCTTCCTGGAAGGAAAGTTTGATTGTGTCAATTTAGAGCATTAGAAATAATTTGTTTTTTTATTGATCCGCCTGAATATTTACTGAATAAAAAAACTAATAAAAAAAAAAAATGCTTGGATTGATTGCTGACGTTTGAACGTGTTTAAAGCAATAAAACAGTATTCTCAAATAAATGATCTTCACATGCTTTTATTTAAACAAACAATCTGCTTTAATAAAATAGAACGTGAAAAGGTGAAATAGTAAAATGGTGGATAAAATACGTGTATATTCGTGGTTACTAGCGAGAACACGAATTCTTTTTGTCTGCATAGCAAAGGCTTTCTTCCTATGGACTTGCAGGTGTAATCTCCAGACCGATCAGAGACTAAGGGCTTTTGTCCCGTTTTAGTTTTCCTAACGCCCGAACTCTGAAAGAAGTCACCAGTAGTGCGTTGACCCTGATGTTCCTTCTTAAAAGTTTTCTGGCGACAGAATTCAATACGGGCAAGGTTATGAAAAGCAACTCATCTCTTCAGTTCTGGCCAAGATGAATTTTGACAATGAAAAGTTGTATGGCAGTGTCCCAGTCGTCATTTATAGTCGACAAACATGACGTCAGTCAACACACAAACATGACATCAGTCGACACACACATCCCAGTCGTCATTTGTATCCCGGTGTCCCAGTCTGTAATTTCTCTTTTAGTGTCCCGGTCGTCTTTTTTTTCTTTTTTCTTTTTAGTTTTTTTTTTGTAGTTTTTCCCTTTTTTAGTTTTTTTTATTTTTATTTTTTTAGTTTTCTTTTTCTCCTTTAATTGTCAGTTTTTTTCCTTTTTTTTGTTTTTTTTCTTTTTCTATTTTGGGTAAAATTCTAGTTAATTAACTTCTTGTTATCTCAGAAAGGGTTTAGGATTGGAAAATGAAACTTTCAGGGATGGGTCTACTGGCTAAAGTATGTCCCAGGAAGGTATTTTAAAGTACCCACCTCCACTCCTTCTCCCTCTGAAGGGCCCTGAAATTTGCCTACATGACAGGTCTATAGGCTACCTATTGAAATTTTGACAAAACAATATTTGGTAAAATTCTAGTTAATTGACTTCTTGCTATTTCAGAAAGGGTTTAGGTTAGGAAAATGAAACATACGCTGATCACGAAAATGACATTTAAAATTCAGTATAGAATAAAAGTACTATGGAAAACGGGGGGAAAAAGAGGGGAAATATGTAAAAATACAGGGTAGGGTTAGAAAGCACTTTTAAATATGTTTTCTGGGGTTTTTCTATCTGCTAATCCCGAAACTGACATCTAAAATGAAATAAAGAACATGAGCCCCATCATAATGGGGGAAAAGAGGGGAAGAAAAGGGACAATTGAAGTCAGGGGAGGAAATCAGTTTGAAAGGTGTTTTTTGGGGTTTTCACGTCTGCGGAATAAGGATGACAGATTGACGAAAATTGTCCTTCTTGGCCAATTATTTTAGGCTAAACAGAAAGTACGATGTCCTCGTCTGGTGTGGGGGGATTCCATAAAGAAAGATTTAAAAGAAACAGGAACTTCCGGGGAGGGTGTAAAGAGGGAGGCTTTGAATAGATTGGGATGGAGGAGAAGAGTGCGTACATGTGTTGGCCTCAGGTGGCTTGGTGCTGCAGTGAGTTGTTAGTAGCAGTAGTAAGAATTAATTATTATAGGACTTTATTTCGCCGGGTCGCTCCTTACTACAGTTCGTTACCACGAACTGTTTGAAATATATTTAACTATAGAAAATCAATCAAAACCATATCAGACTCTTATCGGACTAACAGCTTAATTTTAACGGTTACTCAAAAAAATTTTGATTAAGAAATGAGGAATATATGACAGGCAATAGCCTAGCCCTTCCATTCCCATCCAGCCCCTGAAAAATATCCATTTCCTTGAAAATTCCCCCCTCCTCCTAGGAAAATACCTCCGCGTCTGATTGATCTTCAATCATTTGCGACGATAAAACTTGGGTTTGCCGTCCTTTTCCTTTCTTATCCTTACCTTTCCTTTCTTTTCTTAACGATGACAATAATATTAGCTACTTTCCTTGCTTTTGGGAAATAAGACAAATTTAGACATGCATTAATATCATTTAAAGAGGGTGGGAGAAAGTATATTAGAATTCTTTTGAATTAACGTGTTTAAAATATTATCAGGCGCAGGTGTATTCATTGGTTTTCTGGATTTGATTGCATCTTTTAATTCAACTAATTCTGGTGTACACCAGAATTAAATTCTGCCGCTGAGGAAACTCAGTGCGCGGACCGCTTCCAATCGCACACGGGGATGCGGGTCTTGGATGCGTTGCTCGAGCAGCGCGAGAGGTTCTTCCACCTGGTCGAGCCAGAAGGAGAGCACGCGTGTGGCTGCGGCGCGGGCGCGGTGGTCGCTGACGACGTCGAGCCCAATACGGTTGTCGCCGGCAACCCGGCGCGCGTGATCAAGCGGCTGGACCCCGATGCCGATTTCCGAACGCGCGACGAACTGTTTTCGGGCGATATTCCCTACGAGCAGGCCAGTCAGAAAGAGGGAAAAAAACTCTTGTATAAAGGAAAACAAATTTTGTTTGAGTATTTTTTTTTTTACTTTTTTTTGTGATGATGTTTATTTTTTCATAGGTTTATTTTTAAATATTAGCAACCTTTTTTGTGAAGAAATGACACTTTATTTTTTGTTTTCAATCTTTTACAATTTAAGTCAGAAGGTGATTGGAAGAACACTGCCATCCACAGGACTTTTGTCTTGTATATGGTTCTTTAAGTTTTTTTTTTTGTAAAACATAATTACGTTTTTTTTTAATCGAGAGGAGGACCTGCTCGGTGTTTCGGTCTACGACCTCGTCGTCCAGAAGGATCGCGAGCGCTTCATCGCGATGAACGAGCGCGTTTTCCGGGGCGAGCACGCACAACTCGCGTTCGAGATCGAGGGACGCAAGGGCACGAGGCGGCAGATGGAGTCCTTCGCGGCGCCGCTCGCGAACGACACGGGAGAGATCATCGCGCAGCTCGCGGTCTCCCACGACGTCACCGAACGCAAGCGCGAGCACGCCGAGCTAATGGCCTATCGCGAGCGGCTCGAATTTTTTATTAGACTTGGCACCATGAACGCAAATTAAATAATCAATATATTCGATTTGGATCTCTAAATATCAAAATACAAATCCTATTGCACACCCTCTAATTTCCTTAAAAAAATGTAAATCGTTGACAATACCCTTATCATTGTCAATAGTAGTCCATCAACTGTCAAGACGATAGACTAAGATTGGCTTTGCATGTTTCAGACTTCAAGGAATGTTGAATATTTCAATCCTCTTGGCCAAGAGGATTGAAGACCATATACTTTTTACGCCCCTCACAGGGTGGAAGCCCCAAGCCATTCTTTGAGGGAACCAAAGACCCGATCTGTATACCATAGAAACAACTTCTCCGGATATGGGTCTTCTGGTACGAGGGCTCTACACGGAAACTGCTCGCAGGACAAAGCATTTTTGTCAATATTTGTTTATGGTAATCAGAGCAAACGTGCTTGTGCTAAAACGATTGCTCTTGCGCCTGCGCTAATATTCTCGGCTCTTGGACATATCATCTTGAAATGGAATGCATAAAGTACAAGATCAAAGACGTTCAAAGCACCATCAATGGCCCATTTTAAATGCTTTTATTTCAGCGTGTAGAACGCATTCCGATTATGTTCAAATAGTGTAACAACGCTCAATGGCACTATTGACGTTCTCACATTTCAGCGTGCAGAACGCATTCCCAATATGTTTAAATAGTGTAACTTCGCTCAATAGCACTATTTAAATGCTCACATTCTAGTGTGAAGAACGCATTCCCAATATGTTCAAATACTGTAACTACCCTCAATGGCCCTATTGAAATGCTCACATTCCAGCGTGCAGAACGCATTCCCAATCCACCAGACGGGACTCCAGGCCCTGCTTCATGGCGCGGACGATGAGGCCGAGTACGTAGCCGTCGAGCTTCTCGATGGTCTCGACCTTGGCCACGAAGTCGCGCCCGTGGCCGGCGGCGGCGAGCACATCGACGTGGAGGTAGACGAGGTCGTGGTCCTCGATCGCCGCCAGCGCGGCGTCGGCCTTTGCCCGCAGGTTCGAGCCGGGCAGGCCGGTCGCGCCCTTCGGCGTGACCGTCTCGATGCCCTGCAGCCGCGCGGCCCCGAGGAAGCACGGATCTATATTTTATTTCAGGGACAGGGAGCAAGCCTGTCACCCAGCTTTGCAGCAGCTGACACCGGAATCCATGACCTCGTTTCAGTTGCCGGGTCTTTTTTTTGCAAGGAGAGAGAACATGCATGTCACCCAACTTTGCGGCAGCTGACACCAAACTCTCTAGCAGCTCGCACTAGCCTCGATTCAGTTGTCAGGTCTTTTTTGTCCAGAGACAGGACGCAAGCCTGCCGCTCAGCTATGCAGCCGCTGAGGCCGGACTCCATGATGTCGTTTCAGTTGCCTGCCAAAAAATTGGAGGGCACCTAGGCCCCCTCCCACGCTAATTATTTTCCCAAAGTCACCGGATTAAAATTATAAGATAGCCATTTTATTCAGCGTAGTCAAAAAACCTTATAACGATGTCTTTGGGGACGATTTACTTTCCCACAGTTCGCGTGGGAGGGACAACAAGTTACAAATTTGACCTGACTGAGTGCTTACATATAGTAATGGTGATTGGGAAGTGTAGAGACGTTTTCAGGGGAATTTTATGGTTGGGAGGAGGGGTTGAGAAGAGGGGGATCACGACCGGAGATTTTATAGAGACTGGGGGGGGGCAAGGCACCTTTAAACTCTTTATCTTTTATTTAAGCTTCTCTGTTTATTGACATTTACGCCAAAAAGACCCAAAACCTCAATATTTTGGTGATCATTCATTACTTTTTTTATATGATTTTCTAGCCACCAATTTGTAGATCTAACACTTAAGCATTTATGAGTGCTATTGGGATTGAGAAATCTTTCTTAAGGCTTTGAAAATAAAACCTAAACTTTATTTCGTTTTAATTTTGAACAGAAAGGCCAAGAAAACAAAGTTTGGATGACTGTAAAGGATCTACTTCAAATATCAGAGAAAATCCCAGTAAGTCCCTCTTAGTCACACTGTCTATTGTTATAACTTTCATACTGTCTTCTTAAGTTGAATCAAACTTTAGATTCCGCGTTGATGGGATCTTGCCGCATTTGTAGATAAGGTTAAGAGATTTCACAGAATGCCCAAAATCAAATTTTATTTCCTATCATAATGAGGTCTTTGCATATTCTTGGATCCGACAAGGATCTTTCTTAGGATACCGGGTGCGCTTTGATTCATCAGTTTCCGGGAATTGCCCTGGAAATGTTGAAAGTTTTCATACATCGTTTAAAAATGAGCGACAAAAAAATAGTTAGCCTTACTTTTTTCGACGCGTTTCAAAAGGTAAGTTCCACGGTAATGGACCTGGCCGAAAAAACCGGGAGGCAAGAGGGTAAATACACCGCTATCGATTTAACATTAACCCGCCAAGACATAGCCAATATGATTGGATTGAGCCGGGAAACGTTAACCCGTATTTTGCAAGAACTGCACTTCCGCGAGATTTTGAGCTGTCGACATCGAGCAGGGTCTCGAGAGTGCCGCCTCCGCCGAAGCCGCCGAGGATCCCCGCCTCCACGACGAGATCGCCCTGGTCGAGGCCCTCGAGGAAGCGGCGGGCGCGCACGACGGTGAGGGCGGACGGTGGGGTGGGGGCGAACCAGGCGGTGCGTGCGCCGTCGCGTCGGAAGGCGTCGGTCAGGTTCACCGCCAGCAGTTCCCCGCTGGGCAGGTCTGCCGGCAGCGTCGCGGACCAGCGCGAGGCAGCCGCCAGCCGCGGGAGCGTCTCGGGGACGATGTTGTTCATGATAAGGTAAAACTTCCGACGGGCCTTCGGGCGGGGAAGTGGTCTCTTCGGTTTTGCAGGCCGAAAATAGAAGAGAGCTCGCTAAGATCATAAAGCTTAGTTGATTTAGTCGACTACGCATGATTGTTGAATTGATAAACAGCTTATTCAAAGCGACAAATTTAGTTAAAAATTCTGCTTATCTGCGACTTATTAATTTTCAATGGCTTTAATAGTCTTGTTCATAAATAACATATCGTCCTATGAAAAAATCTTTTTTCCTCCGGGCGAGTTCGGAGAGAGCATCGAGGCTCTGGCGTCCGACCTCCATCGTCGCGCGAGCCCCGCGTTCGGCCTGTCGCGTCAGGATCACGAACACCGACACCGCGGCGAGGACCAGGAGCAGGAGGCTGAGGACGAAAGCCGCGGGCCACCCGAGGGCGCGGCGAGGCGGACCCTCGGGTGAAGGAGACGGCCTCTCGAGGTCGGGCTCGTGTGATGGTCTTTCGTCGGCTGGCATGGCGGATCGGGGTATGGCCGCAGGAACGGGGGGCGGCACGGGCGCTGCCAGGAATCAGGGGCACAGGCGAGGGGTGGTTTGGGGTTCGAAATCCATTTCCATACCAAGAAAAATTTACTTCAAGATTACATAATGCATGCAATAGACTGTATTTCGACTCATCCTCTCCTCATTAATTGAATTACCTCGTCTCAAGACTGAACCCTAGATACACCTCTATGTGGATGTCTACTCATAATTGTATGCTAGGAAAAGGATCCCTTATTAGGATTGACTCCATGAGACTATTCTGGTAAATTGTTTTTAGGTACATGAAAACGCGGAGGTTGGCTCCATTCTCTAATAGATATTTAGTCACATCAAATTTCTCCTTAACTGTTGAGTAATATAATGGTGTTCTATTCCACATATCTAAGGCATCTATGGTGGTACCTTTGGTAACTAGTAGTTGACAAATTTTTAAGCTGGCAAACTCTGCAGCAGAATGTAAGAGTGTTTTATGATTAAATTTGTTTAGATTTGTGTTGGCTCCATTCTCTAATAGATACGTAGTCACATCTAAACTATTTGAAACAACACCATAATATAAGGCTGTTTCATTTCTATTGGGGGGAGTTTGGGGTGGGGGAACCTAAAATCATGGGAAACGCTTAGATTGGAGGGATCGGGATGAAACTTTGGGGGAAAATAGGTAGAAGTCTTAGATACGTGATTTACATAATTGGAACGGATTTTTTGAAAATTGAGGTATTTGTAACTTACGAAGGGGTGACCAGATCTTAATGAAATTTGCTATTTAGAAGGATCTTGTGTTTTAAAGCTCTAATTTTGAATTCCGACCAGATTCTGTGACATTGCGGGGAGTTGGAGCGGGAAACCGGAATTGTCTGAGAAGAACAGGTTCACAATACTCGGATCGAAGATCGTCGTTTGCAGATCTTCGATGTCGGCAAAAAACACACTACCGTTCAATCGAACAGTACGGTCTGCAAGATCCAGCTTCCAACCGATTTCCATGTTTACCACGTCGTCTGAATCCAGATCGTATGGGACGGTGTAACCGTTAGGACCGGCAGCACCACCAGGACGGTTCAAGAGACCAGGTCTGAAGCCTTCGGACCACGTAAAGTAGTACAAGGAATCATCATTCGGTGTCCAGGCGAGGGCAAAAGTTTCTATCCGCAAATACGACCAGTACAATGAACTGCCAGAAATCAAAAAAGACTTTGATTGGATTGCAGCCGTTTATTCTGACGTATTACAGGAAGTCTTAGATCGAGTTGATAAAGCCTATAAAAACTTTTTTAATGGTTCCGGCTTCCCTAGATTTCAAGGTAAAAAGTGGTATAACTCGTTTACTTTTAAACGGTCGTATAAAGTATTCAACCGAACCGTTAAGCTTCCTAAGATTGGAGAGGTAAGGTATTACAACTCCCGGCGCATTGTTGAGATATAAAAAAAAGGCATATTCGGTGAAAGTTAGCTCTCAATAGAGACACTGAAGAAACTTTTTAAGTCCCAATTATGATGAAATTATTACATAAATCCACAAAATTATGTTGTGCAATCAAATAGAATATCTGATAATAATCTACCGGGAAAGTGATTAGCCTTTAAGAGTGCTTTACGTAAAATGAAACTGTGAATTCCATTTAGACTTGTGTTTTTTGTTCAGTTAGCCTTTCACCGTTGCCCAGAAAGGGTCATGCTATTTTAGTTTTGTGTCAGAAACAACTTTTTGATTTCGATTTGGAATTTATACAGCCCATTGATTTAACCTAATATAGTTAGTTTTACGTGAGATATTACAATAAAGCCTTACTGAAAATTAGATGCATAGAGTGTCCTTTGATTTATCTTAACGTACCCATCAACGTCTCCTCAAAGTTCCTACTCAACACTCTTGAGCATTCCTGAGATATGGAAGATACATCCCAGGCACGTACGCAGGAATATTTTCGGTGGGATTGTCCAAAAACCTTCGAAACAGCAGATATAAAGTAGTTTGGACACAAAGCAAAAAGGCACAATTTTTTCTGTAGTTTACAAATTTTTACCAAACCTACCCCTCCCTCTCATAGAATCTTTTTCTAGCCTATTAAAAAAGCAAATTGGAAGCAAAAACATAATCTGCTTCCTCTTTGTTGGATCTTAGAATACAAAAAAATTAATTTATTGATTCCCACTACAACTTTATAACCTAAAAAAAGGGAGGACAGAAATGGCAATCAACATTAACTCAACAACATAAAGTAAAAATTAACATTTCCACTGCTGCCAGAGTTATATTAAATTGCTTAAAGAGCAAAAACTGGTAATTGCAAAAATATTTGCATATATTTTGACAAATGATTACAACAATTCAAAAACGTTAAAAAAGTAAACAAACAGTTCTAAGCTTAGTTGAAATCGTTGTTAGAAATCAGGCTTGAGGAATTAAATGAATTAACTCTCTCTGCGTTAAAGAAAGGGGATGTATGGGAGGTCAGGTATCCTCTACAAATATTATAATTATGCTTAGACATGTTCTGTCTGATACGTTTAGGAACCTTTTTTTGCAATTGTGCGATTTTTCTGAATTCCAGTAAAGCTTTTGATTTTCTAACCAATAGAATTATTCTTTTGGCATAGTCCTGGAATTCAGCATAACCCTGCCATGCAGGATTATGCCGGGTTTGATTCTTTTTCATTTTGCAGAACTATGTCCATAGATTCTCTTTCCTGTTTTTTTGTCTGAAGTTGCGTTTGGTCTTCCTCTAGGCTCTGTTCGTAGGCTTCTTCTTGCGTTGATCTATGTTAATAACCATATAGTGGTGGTTAAAAGACAGAAACGCCGTCGACAAGCGCCTCCTTCATGGAAAATTTCCTTCCCCCATGAAAAACTCCTCCATAGAAATATCTTCCCATGTAACCGTCTCCACCCCCCTCCGACACCCCCCACCCACCAGAAAAAATCCCCCTGAAAACTTCTGTATACTTCCCAATAATCAATACTATACGTAGACAATGGGCAGAGTTCACAACTTTGAACCCTTCCTCCGGGGACTGGGGGGGATTAAGTCATCCTCTAAGAAATAGTTATTAAATTTTTTTAACTGTGCTGAATGAAATCTATTTCGTCTATGGGCGACTTCTTTCACATACGTAATAATTTCTGTTCGTTTTAAGTTTTGATGTTAAATTTCAGTTTAAAAGTTTTTTTTTTTTTTAAATTCAATTTCTGATCGTTTTCAATTAGTTTCTTCGTTAATTTAGAAACAAATTTGGTCTATATATTTGCACATAAGGGGGATAAGGCACAGCGGGTCTGCATGCAAGTTAGGTAGGTAGCTAGTCTGGTAAGTGGGTCTGCGTGCTAGGTAGAATTATTAGGCATATTGTGAACTTAGAATTGTTTTCAGACTCTGATTCAGACGGATAAATAGCAAACGTTCTGATTCAATCTTTGCATACATATCAAAGAGGTATTGGTGAAACAATTGATGGGATTTAAAATATAATTTTCGTCATTGGGACGAATCATTAGTCTATAGGAATAATATTCATCGCACTGCATTTCTTATCCGTCTGTTTGTTAGTGGATGGATCTATCAATTTATTATTAAAGTGATAGCCGTCGGCTCCATCCCAAAAAATTATAGGATATTGTAGGGCTTCGTAGCATCGATGAGTTTCAGCAATTCTGGTGCGTTTGTATCCGCTGCTGATGCCGATGCTGACAAAGAGCGGGTGGTTGTCGGTGTGATGGGGTTGTCGCGTGGTCGCTCCCTGGCAACGACGTTCGCGAAACAACCAAACGTAGTAGTCAAATACTTGTGTGATGTCGATGAAACGCGACGAGCCAGCTGTCTGGATCTCATCAGCAAGATGGACGGTCAGGAACCCGAATCCATTAGCGATTTCCGCAAGATTCTCGATGACCCCGAAGTCGACGCACTCGTGTGTGCCGCCCCGAACCACTGGCCCTGGAAAAACTGAAAAATATTTGCGGAAAAATGAAGCTGCTTCGTGCAGCTTCATTGAGGGTGCAAGACCCTCACTAAGGGTCTTACTGTGGTGTCTATCTATGAGCAACTCCAATAATTTAATTATACGGAAGAGTGTCTATCAGAATAAAACTGTTGACTTTTGAGGAACCAAGTGACAGGCGTAAATACAATAGTCGTTAATTTCAAAAATTCCTAAATTAGAATAAAGAAATATTTTTGTTAACCTCAGGAATATTTAAGAAGGGAGTGTAAAATGTTTTAATTATTTATATGCAGAGAGCCAAGATCAAAACATGCATTAATTCAAAAACGTCCAGAAATTAAATGAAAAAAAAACAAGTTTTTTTAAATGAAAATAAGGAGCAACATTAAAACTTAAAACGAAGAGAAATTACTCCGTATAAGAAAGGGGCTTTTCTCCTCAACGCCCCGCTCTTTACGCTAGAGTTTTTTACTGTTTTAAAAATAGAGTTAAGACAAAAAAAAGCCGCAAAAATTACGTTTATAACTTGTTTCCGACGTTTCGGAGTCATCTTCTTGACCAGGATCGGGTCGGCATCCAGGTGCTCCGGTAGTGGTAGTTGCACCAGAATGCCATCCACGGTCGGGTTCTCATTCAGTTCATCAATGAGAGCTTCCAGGGCTTCCTGGGACGTGTCTGCGGGCAGATCATAGGACAGCGAGAGAATGCCGGCCTGATCGCAGGCTTTGCGCTTGTTACCTACATAGACGTGGGAGGCCGGATCTTCGCCGACCAGGACCACGGCCAGACCGGGCGCGCGAAGCCCCTGCTGTGTTCGAGCTTCTACACCGGCCACCCTTGGATCAGAAAGCGAACCCAATGCGGACCTCGTCCGAAGCCACAAAGATTTGGGATGTCATCGTCATTGGCGGTGGTCATGCCGGCTGCGAAGCGGCAGCCGCGGCGGCTCGAACGGGCGCGGATACACTGCTGCTGACCCACCGGCTGGAAACTATCGGCGAGATGTCCTGCAACCCCGCGATCGGCGGGTTGGGCAAAGGCCATCTGGTTCGGGAGGTTGACGCCCTCGATGGCATCATGGGGCGGGCCATCGATCGTGCCGGCATCCAGTTAAAATCATTCGATCAAAATTATGAGAAAGCCATTTAGCCAAAAAAAAATTAATATGAAAATTTCGTTTTAATTATTCCTCTGCGGAGAGCCAAATCAAAATATGCATTGATTCAAAAACGTTCAGAAATTAAATAAAAAAAAAACAACAAGTTTTTTTAACTGAAAGTAAGGAGCGACATTAAAACTTAAAAAGAACAGAAATTCCGTCGTATATGAAAGGGACTGCTTCCTCATCAACGCCTCGCTCTTTACGCTAAAGTTTTTTACTGTTTTAAAAAGTATTGAAGGAACACAAATTAATCAAAAAAACCTTTTCCACAAAATAAGCTTTTTAAAGAAAAGTAAAGAACTCGATTAAACCATAAACGAGCAAAAATAGAATCAAATAATCTACTAATCGTAAAACTAACACAAATCAACATGAATAAATAATTGAAACCCAAAACTAACACAACATACAATTAATAATTGAGTCAAACTCGAAACGAGCTGAAATTAACATGAATAGGGCTAAAAAAAACTATGCCCTCCCAAGTAAAGAATATAATTTGCACTTTACGGACCCTGGCGGGTTGGCCCACCTCAACCGCTTTTCACCGGGCGTGCCCGAGTTTCCCGACCGTTCGACGACGGTCGTTTGTGCATTGCCCGCCTTGATGGGCGGCCCTGAGCGGAAACTTACGGGACCCGGTATCGCAAGCGACCAGGCCTTTGCCCCTGTCGGTCTGCCCGCGGAGTTTGCTGAACAATGGGCGATGAACGGCACTGTCTATCCGTTGGGGATAGACCTGATCTTGACGTCGGGTGAGTCTCTTCTCGCGTTACCGCGCACCTGCCGGGGCAGGCAGACGATGTCATCGCTGCATACCTTGAAAACGAAACCGCCCTTCTCGAGCGCGTCGAAAAGGGCGATTGGACAATATTGCAGTTTAAGCGAAACGCTTAAACCCAATTACAACATATTGATTGGGCGTTTTTCTTGCAAAAGCGTCTCATAACCGTGTGTTTCGGTGTAACGCGCTGCTTCTTGTGCACCACGCTTTGAGCGTGATTCAACAATTACGTCCAATACTGAGCGGAAAAAACCTGATTTAGCCATCGTGCAGTCCTCTATAAGCTTTCTCAACAATTTTCTCAGCAGATGATTCAGATTTGACGTACAGTCCCCAGTCCTGTTTCAACTTTCTTAGCTCACTTATTTCCACTAAGTCGGGACAAATGCTGTCCAAAAACTGCTTACAAGCATTAGGGTTATCGAGAGATTTTGGCATTTTGAGGACATCAGCATTAGATGGCTGAAGATTGACAATTACTGGATTAGCAAGACCTGTGTTTCTTCTCGTCAAGGGACAGCATAAGCCACGCTTTAGATCTAGATACAAAGCTCTTGAATTATAGGTCATCTCAGGGCCTTCTGCGAAGTTGCACGTTGCGGCAGCATCTCGGCTGCTGCCGGCACGGTGTTCCTGTCGCAGCCGGCAATCAGCCAGGTATTGGCAAAACTGGAAAGATCGATGGGGGCGCCGCTGCTGGTGCGCACTTCCGGTGGCGTGTTTCTCACCGAACCCGGCGATATGTTTGTTCTGCGCGCACGGCGCGCGCTCAACCATATCGAAGCCGGCGCCCGAGGCGCAGCGCGCCAACGGCAGGGCGTTGCGGCCGGCTTGCGGAAATTCGACACTTGACAGATTTCTTTTTTTTAACGCGTTATTAAATTTTTGGTTACTATGGGCTACAGTTCGTTCTTTAATAGTTTGGCCCTAAGGGGGCAACTATGAAACGTTTTAATGGAGGTACATACATTTTGTTTCAAATTTATGTGGTAAAACATTTGAAAAATTGAGGCTCCCTATTCTAGCTCATTGGCCCACAGTCACACCCAAAATTAAAAGATGCATTTAAAAAACTACCTATTGAGAAACTATGCCATTTACGGCTGATTCACAAATGGGAACTATTTACCTTTATCGGGGAAAGTTCGTCGCAGAAACAGCGGACGGCGCGGCGATCCCCCTGGATTTGCCCAGGGGTGAACGCCACGACGATCCGTATTTCGGCCCCGAAGAGATCTTTCGCGACGATGTCGCGGCGACCCTACCCGCGCAGAACGGGCCGGTGACGCTGACATGGCAGGGCTGCCAGCAGGACGGCATCTGCTACGCGCCGCAGATGGCGCGGCTGGGCACTGACGGCACGGTGACGCGACTATCCGCAGGCGGCGAGCCGTCCCCCGAGGGTGTTGGCGACCAGCATGCCGACGCCGAGCGCGAGGCCGCCCAGTGACATGATGTTCAGGTCGATGTCCGACATGAACATCGGCGCGAACGTCGCGACCAGGCTGATCGGGATCGAGACGGCGAGGATCGTCGTCGGCGCGAACTGACGCAAGAACAGGTAGATGACCAGGATCGCGAACAGCCCGCCGAGGATGGCGCTCTGCAGCACGTCGTCGATGGACGTCTGGATGAATCGCGATTGGTCGGTTAGCGAATCGAGCGTGACCGCGAGCGGTGTGAGCTCGGATTGGTGCGTAAACCCCAGGCGGCAAATTGGGCAATAACTTCAGATTGCGTGGCCGGCTGCCAATCGCCTTGCGACCAGCCAAGACTGTAGCAGAACAAGGTCAACGGCCGCCCCGCCGTAATTTTTGAATCCAACTGGCGCAAACTGCCGGCAGCCCCATTGCGCGGGTTGATCAGCGGTTTTTCACCACTCCGGGCTGCCTGCTCATTGAATGCGTGGAAGTCCGCCACCGGGATATATATTTCACCACGCACTTCAAACCGCTCAGGCAGGTTGAGTTACGTCTGTTGTCTAATGATGAAGATCACATTTAATTGAAGGTCCCATTACCTTCTTTATAAAGAAGCTTAAGTTTCCTCAACATTACTAGGAGCTTCTAGTTCTTAACAGATTGCATCCTTTATTTTTAGCATTCTGCCTCTAACTATATTCTTAAACATCACTCACCACACTAAGTCGTAATGTTTTTTCAATCGTTTTAAAACCCTCTTTAACTTCTCCTTACATAATAAATCCTCCTTCACTTCTAATTATCAAAATTATTCCATTATTCTCTCTTTCAGTTAAAAAAAAAAAAAAAAAAATCTCAAGGAAAGGGCCTTATCATCGGTAATTTATGATCTGAAAGTGCCTCCAAGCCTTCATTTTTGCAGACCCTTGATGAGTTTTCGGAGACAATACGAATTCGTCTATGTAAGCTTACAATTTATTTAATTTATTTGATCGAGCATCTTTAGTCAATGTGGATTTCCTATTCATCTGTGCTCGCAGCTGGAACTTCACCAACAGTTTGCATTTTGAGACTTGTAACTATGACTATTGCATCCTTGATAGATCAAACGCCTAAGTATAAGCGAATATATCCACAGGGGGGGAGGTGCAAACTCCCTTCCCCGCCATAATAACTTCCCGGGGACGCACGGAAAAACGGAAACAAAAAAAAGTCAATAGAAAAAGAAACAACACACGAGGACTACGTTCGGCACCAAACGAAAACAAAGCAGATTTATTGGCAGAGACCTCCACTAAACGGTCATGTACCATAAAAAAAAACTACCCTTTGGAAGTACGTAGGAAGAAGTAGCTACTTTTTGGTACAAAAAGAGTGTGTGCCTGTAAATGTGTTAAAACACGTCTTCCTTTAAAGAATAACAGATTTACGTCCATGGTAAAAGAATAACAGTCCGTCGTAATGAACAAGAGCTGAAAGGCAACAAACCGAAAATCTCACATGTCTTTAAACATCTCTTCCTTAAAATAATAATATATTTCCTTTTAATATAAATGTTAGGTGATTTGCCGTTAGTCTTGGTAATAATGTACAAACTATCTCATGTTTAGTTAGCCCAAACAGCATCATAATTCTCCAGGGACAGCATTATTTCATAAGATTAGTTTTATGCAGGTTTTTGAGTTCTCTCTTCTAATTTTATTCATTGAGTCATTACTAAAGAACATTGCATAATGTAGCTGCCAAAACCATTCCTAATAAAGATTGAAAACTAGGCACACTAGGAGGCGAGATGGGGGGAATTATTCTTAAATGATACGAATTATCAAAAACTAAATTCATCTTTGGGCATTTAAATTTTGAATTTCTACTTGGGCCAACAAATATTGTACAAAATAGTGGGGAAGCAGATTTTTGACGCTTTTAGAAAATTCAATAGTATTAGGATCGCCCAGGATGTCGTCGATATGTTCAATGCCGATAGACAGACGGACATAGGCATCGGTGACGCCACTGGCCGCCTGTTCTTCGACCGAAAGCTGAGAATGCGTCGTTGTTGCCGGGTGAATCGCCAGCGAACGGGCATCACCGATATTGGCGACGTGATAAAACAGCTTAAGCGCATCGATAAAGGCGGCACCGGCCTCACGGCCTCCCCGGATCTCAAACCCGACGAGACCGCCAAATCCGCCGCTCAGATACTGCTCAGCACGACGGTAGGTCTCATCTTAGAGGGAAGGTATTGGGCCCCTGGCCGTAATTATTGATAAATGTCCTTTTATGGGTTGTAGGCCATCACTTGTCAGGGTGTTGTAGCGCGATTAAATGAGGAATTTTCTCGCTATCGCTTGCTAAACTTGAGGGAAACGAAAAATGGGGCTCTGCAGAGGTTGTTTTAGGGGAGGGGGTATATGGGGCACTTACTCTGTGAAGAGAATTTTTAAGGATTCAAAATGAACAAATAATCTAACGATTATAATCATTTTGTAATTTTGAAATTTTACTCCGGGATAAGCGGGTGTGGTGTACACCTGCACGTAGTCGAAGCCCTCACCCTGCCACAGGGTCACGCGACGGCCGTCCGGTGCGGTGAGCGAGTGGCGTGCCCGCCCGTCCGGGTCGCGCGTGAGATCGGTGAAGCCGGTGTCGAGGCTCACGTCTCCCAGGCGGACCCCGTCCCGCAGCGCGGTATCCGCCGGACGCGTCCCGGTCGGCAGCATCCGCTCATCGGTCTCGAACGCGGTCTTCGCGGGGATCCTCAGCGTGAGGTCGTGCGGGTCGACATGCCTATAAATTGAAAAACAAAATGCCACCGGGTTACGAAGAATATTCAGGATAGTTTTATATTCAGTCAAAACACTAGTTTAGTATCTAGAATCGACTTTAATACCTTGACCAAATTATAATTAAACCAATGGTTTATTCCTATTATTCAGAATCTCGGTTATGCTAATATAAAGGGATAAAAACACGCTTAGGTGAATTTATGCAAAATCGATCCATTACTCTGCTAATCAGTTCAGCCTTGTTGATATCAACAGCCACCTTGGCGTCAGATGATGAATGGGTGGTTTGGATGTAGCTTGATTTTGGATTGCTGATCAGCCCGGTTTGAACAATCGTTCCATCCGTTTTGATTTGGTGCCACTGGACGGCCGCGCGTCCATTGCAATTGACCGTTTGAGAGAACCAGATGAATCCGCCTTGGAGAACCAGGTTCTTGGGGTTGCGATCACCCGAAGCCGTCTTTTGCTTGGTCCCTTTCTGCGGCGACTGAGGTGGGTAACCGATGAACTTCAACCCGTGAGGCGTGGACCCTGCGTCGACGACAACGGGTGTTCCATCTGGTGCGCGGACCCACCAGGGCAGCGGCATATCCAGTACGGGGTGTCTATTCAACACGCCGAATACACCGATAAAGGCGCCCATGGTCGGGTACCAAAGTAAAATACCGATGCGCGTAAAGGTGTCGATGGTTGGGAAAAATACCGGCGTGAGCAACATGGCGATCAGGCCGATGACCAGGCCTATGGCCTTGCCAATGGCAATGCGGGCAATGATGGGTGGTTCCAGTTTGGCTGCGTTCATAACACCATTCAGCCAGGTGTGTCGGCTTGTGTGAATCTCACGGTCAGAAAAAAACACCGCGTTGCAGTGCAGAGGGGACTGCTACGCTATGAATGTAGATCAAAACAAGAATTGAACATGAGATGTAACAATTTTAGCCTTCACGAACCTAGAGTCTTACGTTTGCAATATGAAGCTTTTCAAGTACCAATGACATCAAACTAAAACATTGTTCGCTCCATTGACCATATTAGGTCTATGCAAACCTCAGAACTGCAAAATTGCTGAGTTTTTTTTTTTCAATTCACTTTGAATTTATGAGGTTTTTAGGGCAGCATGTCGACCACGGCAAGACCTCGCTCCTGGATGCGATCCGCGACGCCCGTGTCGTCGCAGGCGAAGCCGGCGGGATCACCCAGCACATCGGCGCCTACCAGGTCACGACCGACAGCGGCGCGGTGCTGAGCTTCCTCGACACCCCTGGCCACGCGGCCTTCACGTCGATGCGCTCCCGCGGCGCCCAGGTGACGGACATCGTGGTGCTGGTGGTGGCCGCGGATGACGCGGTGATGCCGCAGACCATCGAAGCGATCAACCACGCCAAGGCGGCGCAGGTGCGTCCCGGTTTTGCTACTTTAGGCACTTCCAGGTAAGCTAGGACGATGGAATTTGGCAGGCGTATCAGAAACCGGACCAGATTAAATTAGAAATAGTCGTTTTCCCGATTTGACCATCTGGTGGGGAGTGGGGGACCGGTTAATTCCCAAAAAATAGAAAAAATGAAGTATTTTTAACTTATCAGCGGGTGATTAGATCTTAATAAAATTTAATGTTTGGAATGATATTGTGTCTCAGAGCTCTTATTTTAAATCCCGACCGGATCTGATGACATTGGGGGATTGTTGGTTACTACAGTGATGGAACTACTTTATAGTAAGTGAAACAATAAGGGAAAAAGAGGAAAAGGAAAAACAGTTAGTGTAAGATATCATGATAGGATTATTCAGATATGCAATAAGGGACATATAATATGGCTTTGAAGCATGTGCGCTCCGAAAAACGGATGAAAATTAATTAGATGTTTTCCAGAGAAACTGCCTACGGATTGTTCTGGGTACCGGGCTAACTAACCATATTTCAAACGGTAAGTTGTACGAAAAATGTGGTTCAATCCCGCTAACTTGAAATAGGCAGACTTAGCACACCAAGTGCTATTTATATTGTTTTCTAAAATTATGTTCACAGACTTTCTTAACCTGATACACTTAAAACTGTGTAAAGTAGTAGGGAGCTTATTTTAGCTTTTTTATGAGAGTTGTTTGTATCCAAGAATTCCTATTATGAACAAGATCTTAATTACTATGTATAGCTAAATAACATGGCTCGATTTTAGTACACAATATTTGGACTTGCCTTGAGTAGTTTTTAAGCTAGAAGTACGGAATTTGTTTTGTATTTGACCGGCGCCGGGGGAGGCGCGCGCCCCAGGGCAGGGGCGCGCGCTCAGGGTCTTACTGGGTGTCGCTCGCGCGGGCGGCGTCCAGTTCCTCGGTCGCGGCGGTCACCGCGGTCTGCATGGCGTCGAAGATCTCCTGCCCGCCGTCCACGTTGGCGGTGAACCACTCGTAGACCGGCTGCGCGGCTTCGGCGAAGGCCTGCTTCTCTTCCGGGGTGGGCACGTAGATATCGCCGCCCGCTTCGACAAATTCCTGGTAGGCCGGGATCGACTTGCGCTTGGAAATGACAGTGAAAACTGAAAAACGAGCCAAATAGTACCATAGATACAACAAGAGCTAAGAGCTCATATGGCAATTGAGATGAGGCAAGAAGAGCTAAGAGCCAAGAGATCATATGGTATGAGCTCTAGCAAAATTCTATGAATCAATAGATTGATTTAAAAGGAAAATAAGAGGCTTAATGCCGGTAAGGATTTAAAATAAGAACTCTGAATCACGATGTCCTTCTAAATATCAAAATTCATTAAGATCCGATCCCTCACTCGTATGTTATAAATACGTGGAGTTTGTTTTTTAATAACCAGCAACATTTTAGTCAAAGGGAGAAAAAAAAACTTATTCAGCAATAACATGCTCCTGATGACACCTTATCCCTGCCTTATAACCTCCTTGTGCCATCTAAAATAGATGTTTCAACTGGAATTAGCCTACTCTAATTTGGTACTGGGTACTTTTTTTGTCCAGGAAATGCTATATTGTGTATCAGTAATGTTACCAGTCTACAAAGGCCTAGTATTAGCATTTTGCTATTAGTACAAAAATTCCTGTCAGTCGATATAGCGGGTGTGCGAGGGAGGTCATCTAAGAAGACAATCTCACGGGGCACCATGAAGCGCGCCATGCGGTCAGCACAGTGTGCGCGCAGTGTTTCAGCGGAGGCCTTTACGCCGGGTTTGAGCACGACGAACAAACGGATGTCTTCTTCGACCATTGTCCCGGGTACAGCGACCGCCGCGCAGTCCTGCACGGAAGGATGGGTCAGGGCGCCCTCTTCGACTTCAAAGGCCGACACCATTTCGCCGCGCACCCGAATGCGTTCGCTTTTGCGATGCAAAAAATAGGGGGGGGGTCAGATTAGTTATGAATACCGCCTGTAGAATTGCGTTACGTGGACACCATCTAGTGGCTTTACCACAATTGCCGCTTAAATAAGTTGCAGTTTGAAAAAACATAGCTATATTTATAAATATAGTTAATTCAGGTGAGCTTGTCCGAGTAGAAAATAATGTTTATGAAATAATAGTTGCTTAAAATGTAAATAAGTTCCAAGACCCTACAGCCTCAAAGATGACGTCACATAGAAGTGTTTTATTTTATGAAAAATAGCCGATTTTTTTTATGATGAGTTAGGAATGGTGTTCTATTAGATGGCCAAGCCGTCCCTATCAGATCCTTGGGCAGAAGATTATCTGACGCTTCTTTTAAACTTCCAATAGAACTAGGAATTGAAAATGAATTTCGACCATCTCTAGATTTCTGTCCATAGTGCCATAGACAAGATCATATCCTCATGCTTGGTGCATGAAGGAAATGCAAGGCTCTCTTCAGCTGTTGTTTACACCTCCTTGCTGAACTTCCAGACAGTGCCATTGAACTGAACACCCCGTCAACGGACATTGGTCCTTGCGGCGCAAAAACGCGCCCAACTGGTCCTTCAGATTGGTCGTATCCGGCACGAACCACGGCTTCTGGGCGATTTTGACGATATTGACCGTTTTGTTCTCGGCACCATTGCCGGCCAGTGCCCGCAACACGTCCTTGGCATGGATCACCCCGATGATATTGTCCGTTTCGCCGCGCCACACCGGCATCCGCGTAAACGGGCTTTCCAGGATCTGCTTGACCGCCGCGTCCGGATCTTCATCGGCATTGATCATGCGCATGGAGGATCGGTGCACCATCCACGCGCTCGGACCAGGTCGGATCCAGGCCGGCGGTCGCACCCGCTCCCCTACCACATCCGCTGCCACCCGCACGACCCTGACAACCGGCCGTCCCCTCTGACCAATCCTGGCCACCTGGCGCGGGGTCGACGCGATGCAGCGCCACGTCCTTGCCGAGCGGGAAGTAGGTGGTCATCTCGAGACTGACGTCGGTGATCGTCGCGCCGGCGGCGATCGAACCCGCGACGTCGAATCCGACCAGACCACGCCGCGTGTTGGTGCCGCGACGCCCGCTGCTGTACAATTATTCTCTGCATTATGAAGTAAGAATTGTTTTCTAACTTCAAAATGTCCAAGTACTTTACCAGCACCCCTAGGTACTTTACCCCCTAATGTGCAAATATAATCCCCCATTTATATATTTCTCTCTATTTTGTGACTGGTCTTAGTCTTGTCTCGCGCTAAGCTGAAAGAAACTAACGAAGAAATCGGTTTGTTCTCGAGTTTTGCACAGCGTAAACTTGAGCGTTTGGCAAAGCGGAGAAATAACTGCCAGTGGTAAAAATTTAAGGGAAATCAGAGGGAGCCTTGAATAAATTAGGTTGGAGGTGGAGCGTGCGTAGCTTTATATGCCTTAGGCTGCTTGGTGCAGCAGTGGGTTATTATTAGTAGTAGTAGTAAGTTTCTAACGTCATCACTTAGACGTTAGGATAAAATCTAATTTCTTTAGCAATGAGACTTTTAAAGTTTAAGAGGCACATCTAATACCATTTTTCTACATCAATCCCAAGTGAGAAAATCTGAATGATAAACTCAGCTAAAATCATGAACAGAAATGGGTAGAAACAATAGATTTTTCAATGTCAATGTTTACCCTCAAGCTATGTTTAGCAATAAAATAGAAAGAAAAGAGGCAAGACAAACTTACGGCATATTTTCGTCAATGAATGACTCTTGTTTCACCAGTGCATCTGGATTTAAACTTTGTAGGTTTTCGTCATTAGAAAGTAGTTCCGTTAAATCAAATATTGGGTCAAACCCAGCCATTCCAAAACTAGGAAGCGTCATAATCACAAACAGAACTTTAAATCACTTTCACAACTTTCATAGAATAACTGACTTTTCTTCTATGCACAATTAAATGGACACGGTGATTTTGATTTGATGTGGCAAACAGGCCACCGACATCAGCGCCGCCATCAACGGAATGACCGCCCAATTGCAAATCACCTGCAACCTCGAAGCTATCTGAATTGGTAAATTCACTCGACTTGGTTTTAGCTTCTACGTAGCCGCCAACACCCGCACCGCTTGCCACAGATGCAATTCCACGGGTCACTTCAACTGAATCCACTAACGCTCCAGGCAAATAATGCAAGGGTGGATCCATCCAGTTAGGACCACCACTGTTGATGTACGGGTGCTTTAAATGCTTCCGAGCGCACTAAATTGCCTTCTTTATCCACAACCTGAAAGGTCATGTGTTCCGATATCAGGCCATCAGCGTTGTAGCCAAAAAACAACATTTCACCTGTCTGAGCATCAATTTTGGGATGCGCGGTCATGGGACCAGATAAGCGCCCATCCCAATCATGGGGACCAATTGACGCCAGCGTCACAGGATCCAGCTCAAATGGTGCGTGCGCCTCCTCAAGTGCAAGCAATTTACCGGCATGCCAAACAATGTTTGTGTTGGCCTCATGCGTGTAAATATAGATTTTATAGGCGATTACAATAAAATTGTAATATCTGTAAATGCTTCAAAAATTGATAAGATGCAAAAACTCGGTATAAATAAGGATACACTTTTGTTTGCCTAATATTGATTCATATGAAAATAAGATTTACCTGACAATGTGAGCTTTACAATAGTATTTTCTTCTCTTAAAAAAAGCTTTATGGCCTTACAGAGCTCTGTCCGACTTTCAGTTCGTGATGGAAAGTTAGTTATTTTTGCTTTACAGAATGTTGCGTCTACGGCCTTAAAGGGCTAACGTTGTTACAGAAATAAAAAGGCAAGTCGAGAAATAAGTAATGTTGATAAAACGGACTTTAATTGGTTTAGGACTGTCGTCGCTGTTATTTGGACACGCGGTGGCAGACGAAAAACTTGATGTATCCAATAGAGCTGAGCCCATCAAAAGAACTGCGCCCAAATACCCAGGAAGAGCGGGTAGAAGTGGTTTGGAAGGTTGGGTGCAAGTGAGCTTTGTTGTTGACGAAGAAGGCAATGTAACACGCCCCATTTTGCACGATTCTATATTTAGTTCACTTCGAATTGTACAACCATTACTCACTTTATAAGCATAACGGTTAAATGTACGATGTACGTTTTCCTTTACAACGACCAAACAAGAAATTCGGGCTTGGGCCAATCATTATTTCTTTTACAGAAAAAATATGTTGTTCTTATTACAGAAGATATGATTTTAAATACAAGAAAATTACTATTTTCAACATTAAGATCTTTAAGCAATACCATTGCCATTCCGCCAATACCACTCATACTTAGATTAATAAAAGAAATTTTGTCAAATCTCTGCCCGCCCATGCGCACATCGGCGACGCCGGTTTGCGTGGCCATGATGAGAGCGACAGCAGCAGCCAGCGCGCCGGAAAGCGCAAAGGCGCCGGTGATCACAACGTTAGCCCGCACGCCAAGCAGGCGCGCCATGTTGAAGTTCTCTGCCGCGGCGCGCATTTCCAGCCCGAGCCGGGTTTTCTTCAAAAGAAGCGCCAGGCCCGCGACCACCGCCAGTGTCGTCAGAATAACGATCACCTGCAAAAGCGGGACTTCCGCCCCAGCCAGCGCGACCGGGATCTCCCACGAGAATCCGACGCATTCGAGCCAGTTGTCGGTGTTGCAGATGAATTCCCCTAACGCGGTGTAGATGTTGCAGTTGTGCATCATCGGCGGCAGCCCACTGTCGGCATACAGTTTCTGCGCTTGGAGTTCCGCCACCGAGTGCGCATCGTCGCGAAGCTCGCGCACGACTCGCTTGCTGATCGCTCCGTATCTTCTTGGCCCTTCCGCAAGTTCGCGCGCGATGTCGTCGAGCGTCGCACCCCCTCGCTGCACAACTTCGGCGATCAGCTTGGTTCGCCACGCCGCTGGTCAGTGCCGCTGCGTCGTTGACGCTCTCCATCCGCCCCGAGACCGACACGTCGGACTTCCGCTTCCTCCTGCGCTCGAGCGTGGTCGACCTCGGCGAGGCCGGTTGGGACGAATTCTTCGGCTGGGGGCGCCTCGATGCCGACGACCTCCTGATCGCGGCCCAGAGGCTCGTTTTCCAGGGCGACTTCGAATCCGGCGATCTCTCGCGCTGGAAGTAGCGTCGCGCGCACGTTTCCTGGCCGGTCAGGGTCCGCGCATCTCCCTGTAATTTTTTTTTAATTCTTCATTAAAAAATGACAGTCATAGTGACACCTTGTAGTCACATCTTTGCGCTAAAATTGTAAATCTATGATAGCCTGTATTCGCATGGAGAGACTCAAGTCGATTATTTTTCTATGATAATGTTCTTAAAGATAACTTTTCTCTAAAAAGAAACACCTTTCTTTCATGATTTTCTTTTAAAATTTCCATCAACTTAATTCAAGATCAAGTTTCTATCGTGTTTTAATTACTTATTAAATAATTAAGGAAATAATTTTTCCTACAACAAGTTTCACGAAGCTACATATGAAAGCAAATTAAGTTTTACGAGCGAAAATGAAAACACAACAAGTTCCAAGAACAAAACCGATTTCAAGAGGAGAAAAACCAACATACCACAAGTTTCAGAAAGAAGAAATAAAAATAAACCATGTTTCTTGAAGATATAATTCGGGATAAAATAAGTTTCTAGAAGGAATAATCCACAAGTAACAAGTTTCACGAACAAAAATCAGCATTCATCTAGTTTCAAGAAGAAAAACAACATACAACAAGTTTCATGGTGTGTACTGGTCTCCGCGTCACCGTGGGTGACAATCACTTCCCCGTCTATGTAGCGCTTGGTGTCTACCTGGCCGTTGGCCCGCCAGATGCGTTCGATACTCCCCACATAGTGCGTGGTCTGCTCACTGGCCTGGTTGATATTCTCGATACGCTGATAACGGCTGCGGTTGGGGCCGTAGTACAGGTGCACGGTGCGTCCCGCGCGGCTGATGACACCGGGCTTGCCGTGGGTGGTGTAGCTGAAGCTGCGTCCCGCGCCGGTGATCAGCGCGCCGTTGGCGTTCGAGTCGCCGCTTCCGCTCTCTCGTAGCACGCGCGCAACCTCAGACTGAACGGAACGGACCAGAATGTTCACATGCGGACCGATCTCTGTTCCTCCCTCGTCACTGCCGCTCCCCGAGTCGCACTGCTGTTGCGGTGGCTGTGGAGGATGAGCCAATCCATCGGTCTGTGCAGATCGGGAGCGGAGGAGCGTCGAGGCATCGTTGTGCTCGTCGGTCTGAGTGGCGCTGTCAATGACAGCGGAGGGTCGGGTGGGGGCTGATGCAGGCTGTGGCGTTTATTACCGCGCCCTTCAAGGCGCTCAGATACCAAAGATTGTCGACTCATTCGTGACATATTGACACCGGTAGCAATAAGAGTATGCTTACGCTCGACCGTAGCTGCACATTCGCTGTCGGGTCACAAACTGGCCATAGAACGAGGGGTTCCCCAGTGAAATACTTGAGTCGAATATCCGCGCTCCTTTTCGTAGCGCCGGCGCTCGCCTTCTCAACCGCAACGCTTGCCCAAGACGAGATCGAAGAGATTGGGCAGGACGATTCGTTGGAAGAAGTTGCTCATTGATTAATATTTTGTTTTACTTACAGGTGGGGCTGTATCCAGGATATTTTTTTCAGGAGAAGGAAGGTTACAAAAGGATTTTTTTCGGGTGGTTTTACACAAAATTCTTTAAAAAAAACATAAAAAATTTGTTTATCTTCATTTTTGTTATGTTTCTACCACTCACACCAATATATTTCTTCTTTTTTTCGGGGTGGGGGTCAAACCCCCTCTCCAAATACGGTATTGCTTACAGTTGTATCAATTTTAGGGGAGGGGGTAGTCCCCTCCTCCTAAAGAGCGAGTTATTAACGAGGGGACAAACCCCCTCATATACATAATAAAAAAAAATAAGAGAATAGTAGTTTGTTACGTAAGTTAATTCTTAAGTTACGTATATTTTTTACTAATAAAAATGTTCGTTAAAAAATAGAAGTTCTAGTTGCCTTTTTAAGTAACTGCAAAATTGGAGGGCAACTAGGCCTCCTTCCCCACCCCTTATTGCTCAAAACCGTCAGATCAAAACTAAGAGAAGGCCATTTAGCCAAAAAAGAATTAATATGCAAATTTCATTTTTCCCGATCGGCCTGATCCACAACGCCGTCGGGGGGGCCCCGATCGAGAGCTACCTGCGCCCCGACGACCTCGCCCGCGACCCGCAGCGCCTCGGCGCGTCGCTCGCTGCGCCGGGGTTTCCGCCGTGGTGCAAGCAGCGCGCCACGAAGAACCTCGCCGCGTGGTTCCGTGACCCACAGGGACCGCGTCCTCATCACCCGTTCGAGCCCGGCTTCCTCCACCGAGCCGCGATCGAGCCGATCGCCGCGCTCGGGGTCCGCGGCGTGATCTGGTACCAAGGTACATACATACTTACATACATTTATACATACATACATACTTACATACATTTATACATACATAAATACATACATACATTTACACATACATACATACATACTTACAAACATTTATACATACATACATACATACTTACAAACATTTATACATACACATATACATACATTCATACATAGGGGGCCTACATTTACACATACATTTATACATAGATACATTTATACATAGATACATTTATACATTTATACATACATACATACATACATACATACTTACATACATTTGAAAAGAACACGAAGAACGAATTAATGATGCTCAAAAACGAATAAGGGATTTAAAAACAAAACTTGTCAGTCAAAGACTAGGTCTGTGCAGGTTAATAGTTATCATGATTGAATTTAAATTAACGAGGTGATGGAAATGAGAGTTTATGCTTAATGATGAGGTTTATACCCATTCAACCTCACCTAGGATGCTACTGTATGGGTTGTGCTAATATCTATTTTTCTTTTAACATTCATATTTACAAATTTAATATATTGGTCAAGCTCTCTGCAGACCTTGCTTTATGCTGTGATAAAACAAGGAGCTTTGATAGATTTGTATTTTTTTTTTTTTTTTGTCTTATTGCTACATGAGGTTTCTAGATCTAGTGTTCATTAAGAATATGGTGGGAAAATGTGTACCTAACTGATCTGGAGTAAAAAAGAATTTTACTTACTTATTACGTCATTGTTTTGCCAATTCAATATATAACTTATTTGTATACAAAACTATTTTTGTGAGGGGGGGGCTATATATTTTTATTAGTTATTTTTTATTTATCCACAAGGAAAATCAAAGTGTAAGGAAGGCTACAAGGCTTTGGCGAGCATCAGCAATGGCATCCAGGATAGCAGGCATAGGCTGCGCGTTCCAGTCATGTTCGGCCATCAGCGTGTCGGTGGGGGTGTCCGAAAACGTGGGGTTGTCTTCGGCAATCATCTGTTGCAGGGCAGGGAGGTAGATGCGCGCGTTGATGGTAGCGATGAGGCCAAAGATTTCTTTGATCGAAAGGTCATCGCTCATGGGGCGGCCCGATTGTACTTCTGCGGGGATCCTGTCGATGATGGGATGTAGGGCTTGGTACTTTGTTACCGCGACGAGTATACAACCGTGTTGGGTGAGAACCGCGGTGATTTTGAGGTACTTTTAATGCAAGAATGGCTCACTGGCGTTGAACATAAACACCAAGTGACTAGCAAAGACAAATTTGCGCTGTTTTCTCACTGTACCGAAAAAACCATGCTACCCACTAGCGAAAAGCAGTGGCAGACTATTTATGCAAGTTTCGGGTTAGATTTGGAACCTGTTGCAGTGGGTTGTTGTGGTATGGCAGGCACCTTTGGTCATGAGAAAAAGCATGCTACGGCGAAGAAAGTTCATACTAATACCAGGTAGCAAATGTTCTTGAAAAAGGACTATATCGAACTTACTCAGAAGGTTATCAAGATAGATGTCCTTATCTTTGGTTCCATTTATATAAAAGGAGCATAGAGAGACAGATGTATCAGTCATTTAGAAGTAGTGTTAGAGACTACAGAACACAGTATCGGACATCTCAGACTGAATTATACACGATCGCCTTCACAGTTAGCGCACTTGGGCGAAAGTCTGCAGGGGATATCTTTTGCTGATTCATGCGGTTACAGAAAATTAATTAATTAACCTCCTGAAAACAGTATACTAGTTCATTAGGTTCTCAACAGTCTTTCACCACCCATAGTATTGATAACTTTAGTTTACAGTTTACTATCTCTTGTTCAACAAACAACGAGGAAATTTGATTTAGGGACAAAAAGTTATGAATAGTCTACAAAAATAATACACTAACCTTTAAGACACATCATTGTTCTCATAAGTCATGATGTAAGCAGCTTGTAGTATGAAATTCCATGATCTATAGAGACAGAATAGTTTTAAATTTAGATACATTACACTATTTACATTTAACTAAATGTGATATTCATCCAAAGAAATCCCATTCCAGCATGCATCATTTACTCCCCAGATAAAGCTAATTAGCCTTAGTTTTACCAGTACAAGGAAGACAATGGATTTTGAATGAAAGTTTGGCTATGGTCAAATCCATTTATAACACTGCTTCTGCTACGTCAGGGCCTAAGACCTTACTTTTTTCCCCAGTGGTCGCATCGTTGGCATTTGTTGTCATAGTAGGATTTTGGGGATGTGGTAACATAGGAGGGCATATGTCGTAATTCGCGTCAGATCGTAGCCAAGTGTGTTAATGGATAAGTCGAATGTGTAAGTAAGCTGGAAATCGCCATCAACATCAAATGCAGCACCACTGGTCGGGTTACTGTTAACGCCGTTGACGCCGTCATTCAGGACCGCATCTGCTGCACCGGAAGATGATGCTGCAAATGGGCTGTAATTAGCAACCGAGACGCTGTCGAGAGATGAGCTTCCCGAGTTAATGAGGTCGTTGTTGAGAATAGTTCCGGCAAATATCTGCTGGTCGCTTCACAAGACTTCCTTTTAATCTCGCCATAACCGTGTTTTAATCGACAAATACTTGGATAATATGTAGCTGTTCTCGAGTATAGAATAAAACTACTCTTAACCGGGAGAGCTTGTAATTTATTTACGCACATCCAAGTTGAAACTCTGTCTAACGCTTGTCTGCTTAATTCAAGTAATCCATTCTCAGTTCTTGCAAGACAAACATGCGACGTGTTATCAGCAAACATTGGTACTATCACTTCTTGTGGATCATGGAATAATTCATTGAAATTATTTTTGATTTGCTGATCTTAACCACAAATGGCTACTCTGGAGAAGACTAGCAATGTTGACGTCTTGTTCCCTCTGTCGAGCAACAGCTTTGAAGAAAAAAAACATTAATAAACCACCAGGACGTTAAAACTTACGTTTGGTTTCGCAATGGAAACGAAAGAATCAATGGCAGACCATACTACTTTCTTCAACTCCAAATTCTCCGGAATACACTCTTGAACATGAATGGCTCCTTTGATACAGTTTTCGACAGTATCGCCTCCTAAAAAAAGAAGCGATAACTTCAGTGCCGCCGCGAACCAGTCAAAACCGCCAAGCTCCGCAGCAATGCTGCCGCGGCCGTCAATGGCTCGGATGAACTCGACACCGAAAACGGCGATGCCGAGGCTGGCCAGAACACCGTCCGTATCACCGGACGCGAAGGCCGCATAGTTTGCTTCATCCAGCACAAGGAAGAGCGTGTCCGACCCCGATCCGCCCCGGAAAGTGCCGGCCGAAGGGCCGCCGCCGGCCAGTGCGGCTTCGGTGAAAACGAAGGTGTCGTCGCCCCTGCCGCCAAAGGCCAGATCGGGCCTGCCATTAAAGAATCTCATATAGTTAAGTTGTAGGAGTCTTATCTAGGCAATTTTAAATGTAAACAGGTTTTATTTTACACAAATGCTTTATTTAAGGACCACGACTTCACATGATCAGTGCTTGATGAAGCTCGTGAGAGCCAAAGTTTGATGTTTTTATTGTATATATAAATATATATTTATAAATATGTACATATGTATTCATATATATATATATATATATATATATATGTATATAATTCTCAAAGAGTGGAGCATTACCACAATAGTTTGAGCTCTTTTGGTTTTTTTCAATATCCCCTTCAACACACGCTGAAAGTTTCAGCTTAATACCATCAACCGTTCCTGAAGCATTTCTTATCCGTCTGCTAGAAAGCTATAGGGCATAGCGTGTTTCCAATTACTTCTATATAATTTCTATATATCCCATTTTTTTCTTTAATACCCTTATTTTTAATAGTAGTATTAGTAGTAGTAGCAGTAGAATTAACAGTAGTAACCTAAGTCTTAGTGGTAGTAGTAGTAATAGAAGTGGTAATAATAGTAACAGTAGGATAATAATTTTTTAGTTAAATGCTCTGGCTTAGCCCATCCATTACGAAAAGCTTCCATTAAGCTTCTTAAATGCAGTTGCTAATAAATGTTTACTTGCAAAATTTAAGAGGACGCATGTGGCGAGCGCAGAATCACGAAATGTTGCCATATGTTTCGGGGAGAAGGGGAGCAATGTTGTCCCTGCAGAAAAATATATTAGATCATCGAGAAGAGAATATTTAAAATGCCATCTCAATAAAGAGCACTAGAGAAATACAAAATATTTCACCACCAAGGATCTAAATATAGCATTCTATTAATTTTACATTTTTCATGGTACTATCGAGAGGAAGGGGTCATAAGGCCTAATGGCAAATCATAACAATCAAATTGCAGGCACAAGTAATTGTCGTTCAATACATTTGCAATTATCAAGGCTTGTCATTGGCAAAGACGTGACCAGATGATCAATCAGATACTTATATTTAATTTTGGAACAACCTAGGATGACGGATAATTTGTCAAAGTAATAATGTCTGGATCAGCCATAGGATACTATAGTCGCCTATTATGATCGATTCGTCAATTGACGCCACTAACCACACTACGTCTCTACCTTCTTTTGAAAACCTTGAACACATCAACCGCTCTAAGAAAGGTTATATAAACATTTATTGTCCACAGTTGAGATTTCAAAATGAAATAGAAAGGTTAGATCGGGAGCCAGATTTCCACGCCTTTGACACAGTGACTTCTCCTAAGTCTGGAAGGATTAGTAGACCCCTTACCAAAATATCTGTGCTTTCCGACTTTTTTCACTGACTGAAAGTTTTGCCCATTATGTTTAATTGATAAACTCTGCTGAATTATGGAAGATAGATCTTGTTCAGACGCTAATTTAGAACAAGATTGAGTAAGAAGGAAGACTAGGGTCAAGTACAGAATGGATTTCATACGATGGATTTATATGAAAAAAGGCCTTGCGAAATGTTCGCAGGCCCTTTTTCGTAAATTAGTACGCCTTTTTAACGTCTGAAACCCTAAGCCTATTGTCCTCGATTCAGGCGGCGATTCTTTGCCGTACATAATCCTGAATACCGTTAATACCCATAGCGCCTACCGCGGAAAGCGCTTCTCTGATGAAAAATAAGAACATTTGGTATTTTTTCCCAACTTTTTTGTTGTAAAACTTGTCCTTTATTTCCACAATGATCACATTTATAATCTGGAACAACCTCATCTTTAAATTGGCCATTTCTTAATGATGTTTCTAAATTATTCATTCCAACAATATGTAAAGCAAGATGAGTACCAAGATTTTCAACTCTTTCTGAACGATGTTGACAACCGTGACAAATAGAATCTGTTTTAATTGTTCCACCAAAAGCATTTTCTGACCACAATTCTTTTGATTCAGTTGCCTTCCAATCACTTTCGACTATAAAAAGGGCACTAGCCCTTTAGATTTCCAATCGAATGAGCTCATTTCGAGGTTTCTAATTCCACAAATGGCCATCTCAAAATTTCTCTAAGATGAATGTGCGGAAAATATGGGGGGGGGATATCCACCCTCTGATCACTCTGAATCTTAAAAAGGGGACTAGAACTTCTGATTACCAATCCAATGAACCCTCTTCCAAAGATTATACGATCACCTTTTCTAAATATACCTTCTGTGCCGCCAGGGGAAAATTACAACGTGGGATGGTTGCCATATATTCAGTAAATAATTAGGTAATTGATTGCACTGTGAATTTGTATTAAAACTGGCATGTTACGTTCCAAATATGTGATCTGTGATCTTTTAGAATCATTGTACTACTATATGAAGGAATATAAACATGGAATAAACACGGAATAAGTGGCCAGTATTGTAGGTTCGCACGTGTATAATTTGTTGTGGAAAGAGACCAGAAACTCGTCCTATTGAAGGATAGAGGTGGGGGTATTGAAGATCCTACAGCATGTTTTTAGTTGACTCTTCTTTTTTTTTACCATTTTTGCTGTCTATGATGTTTTTTACAACCCCATTTTTCTTTATTTTCTGTATTTTGATTGCGAATAGCGACATGCAGTCTATTGAATTTTATTTTGCAAAACCTGCAATCTAGTGAATAGCACTGTCTCTGTATGTTTTGAAGAAAAGATTCGCAACCATGAAAATAAATCTAACACTAAAGCAGTCTTGTCCTCAAAACAACTAAAGTAGTCTAATTGGATTTGCACTTTTTGATTGGTCTTGGTAAGTAGACAGCTCTCGTGGTGAGTGGCAGTCGATCATGGGTGGTTATCGATACCGCGGCACGGAAGTTCCGGCGCTGGCCGGCGACTACCTCTACTCCGACGCCTATTGCGGCCAGCTCTGGGGCACCACCGCGCTCGATCCGGCGGCCCCCGGTGCGATCGACGCGACCTGCTTCGACGCGGGCTACGGCGGCATCTACGGCTTCGGCGAAGACGTCGGCGGCGAGCTCTATCTGGTGGTCGGTGGACAGAGTCGCATCCACTGCATACACGACGGCGATGGTTGCGACTGGGCCCACTGTTTGAAACATTTCTGAAATTCCTCCTTCAAGATGTCTGACGGCACATTTGTCGTTTTTTTTCACTTTCGCAACATGCACAAAACAGTTTCTTTCATTTCCCTTTTCAATCAGGGAAGTAAAAAGAAGTCGCACGGTACAAGATCGGGTGAATAGGGCTGTGCGAGCGGGAGCATTATCGAAGACAAAAACCAAACCGCAACTACCAAAAATCAGCCTTTTTTCGTCGTAAAGTATGCCGTAATCTTCTCAAAATCTCCAAGAAAATACCAGGTTGCGTGCTGAGTGTCCCGGTCTTCGCGATCATCATTTGCTAGCTTAATGCCGAAGTCGCTTGACTGATATTTGCCGCACTCAAGCGTTCTGGTAAATGACAGCGTACGGGACGTTGCGGCATGACATTTACATCGATCACTTTCTGTCTTTTTCTGGCTTTCGTTTTTGCTCTGTATTGGGCGATTCGCGGGCGGCGCCAACAAAACTTGTTGCTTTTGGCGGCCAGCTATTTCTTTTACGGATGGTGGGATTGGCGTTTTTGCGCGTTGATGGCCGCCTCGGGTTACTTCAAAATCATGTGTAATATCGCATGGCGTCACCGATACCGAAAATCTTGTTTCCCTGGTTACCCTCGATAAATCTTAATGTGATTTCTGCTATTTCTTGTTCCATGCCTTTTTCTTTTGCTGTTTGGATTCATTTGTCATCTGTTGTAATTTTGCATGCGTCATTGGTAATAAAAACGATACAGCCATCCCTGGGTAAAAAAGCATGTGATAAAACCACCCATGTGATTGACGTCACTCACTTGATTTTTTTGGCATGAATTCAATTCCTCTTGAATATACCTTTTGATGCCTTTTTTATGCTCTTCATAAATATAATAATCACTTCTACCAGAAATTCAGATTTAAGCACTTTTTGACCTCTTAAAAATGACATATATGAGGTATAAAAAAGGCTTAAACATTGGTCTCAAACTTTATAACATTGGACTCAAACTTACCATTTCATTATAAATCATTTTTTAATGTTATATTATCCACAAACACTAATTTTCCATGATTAAATTGGATAAATAATTTTTATCAATGTTATGGCATTTTCTTCTTCCTTGTCTGAAAGGGCGGGTGCCCCTTTTACTAGTCAAAAGTAATTGAAGGGCAACAAGCCACACCCCACTCCTACTCCCACCAATTCCCAAAACAGACCTAATCAACATTTTGAGATATCCATTTTATTTAGTGTACTTGAAAGGTCTGGAAATTATGTCTATGACAACTCCCATACCTTCTCAAGACCAGAACATAATTTACACTTTACTAAAAAAAATGGCTGTGAATTGTCCGTTTAGTATACATATACTGATATATATATTCCTTAAAGTTTTAATAATTTTGTGGGTTCCCAGTTGAAACCGACGTTGTAGACGTCGGCCGTTTCCGGCGCCAGGTTCGGGTTACCGACCGCGATGCCCGGCACGAATACCCGCGCCGAAGTGGGATCGAACGGGTCCTGCTGCACGTTGTTGAGCGAGGTGCTGGAGCCACCGAGTTGCGCCAGGCCCGGCGCCTTGAAGGACGTCTGGAACGAGCCGCGGATGGCCAGATCCTGGGTCGGGTTCCACATGAAGGCGATCTTCGGATCGGTGGTGTCACCGGTGCCGCCGCCGTAGTCCTACTCTTAGAACCAAAAAAAACCGGTTTGCATCCTTTCCCCTATAGACAAAATTTCCTGAAACTTCTAAGTCAATCACCCAGCTATGACTAAATCCAACCCCCTACAATGAAATGATTGCTTGCCTTAAGACAAATAAAAAGGAATAAAATGCATGGTCTTATGTTCACATTCAGAAACCAAATGACTGACCTGATCTCCAGTAACCAAGAAAACCGTTCTAATGTCCGCTTTAACCTACTTTATAGTTTTGAGATTAGCTATTGATTCCATTGGTTCATTCCCAGATGATTTGGAAATATCTCTGTGGGATTTTCTGTAGATAGAAAATTCAGAGGCAATTTCCAAGCGGAATGAGCAGTTCTTCCACCAGGTAGCAACGTTGCGGCTATTCCGGACGACTCAATTGCCAACGCTATGTCAATTTTTGATCGAATTGATGCCAGAATAAGTTTTATCACAAATATTTTACCAGTACCTCCTGGTGCATCCAAAAAGAAGATTTCTCCAATGTTGTTATCGACATAATGCATTATCTTATCATAAATATCCTTTTGCTTAGCTTCGGTACAATGTAATAATTTTCAATTCAAATGAGTTTCGACTAGCCATGATATTTCTTAAATACCTTATTTATAAATATTTTACCATATGCAAAATGCAGGTATTCTACATATGCCTGAAGGCAAGGTGGAAAATTTTATAAGGAAACCCCTCTTCCCTCAAGTATTTTTTTTTATAAATATGTACATGGAAGCATGTACAAAGCAGAAAAACTAAACCCATATACAAATTCTTTGTCTTCCTAGCAGCCTTCTCGAACAAATTCAAATTTAAAATAGTTTCCCTCCACTTGAGAACACCGAATGGGTGAACGGCAGCAAAGAGCGATTGATCAAGTTGACCCTGAACGGTCTTCACGGTCCGATCGAAGTGAAAGGAAAGCGCTATCCCGGCTTCGTCCCCATGACCCAGTTCAAGGGCCTGCTGAACGATCAGGAAATCGCCGCCGTTCTGACCTATGTCCGGAATTCCTTTGGGAATCAAGGCGGCGCAATCACCCCTGATCTCGTTGGGCGCGTTCGCAAAGAAACCGCATCCAAAGCGGGCTTCTGGAATCCGTCGGCGACGGCAGCACGCCGGTTAGCGGCGATCCGGCCAACGACAACGATCCGCAGGTGTCGGACGGCGGCAACCAGGGCCAGGGTCTGACCGACGAGCAGATCGCAAACGGATGTTCGGCCGATCGCCGGGCGATCGTTTCGGAATACACCGACAGTCCGGCAACGATCCGGATCGCCAACACCGGTCCGGCGATCCTGAATGTCTACTGGATCAATTATGAAGGTGCGGATGACAACTACGACAATCAATCGCGCCCGCAGGATGTGCTGCAGCCGGGGGTCCAATGGTTAAGGTGTTGGTTTTCAAACCAATGGGTCATGGGTTCGAATCCCCTTAGCTCCATTAGTGAAAAAGAAAACAAGCTATTGTGGTAATGCTCCACTCCGTGATATATATATAATAGATGCTATGTGTCTCCTGGGTACTTATATATATATATATATAAATATATATACTTATATTTATATATATATATAAATAAAGAAAACGTAAAGATGCGTATATTATATTTGATATAAAGGAAAACGTTGATAAGTATGACACGTACGACACGTCATCCTTTAATTCTTTCAATCATTTAATCTCAACCAAATTAGCTATATAGTTAAAATAAATGTTAATAAGTGATAAACTTTTTTCGTTGCTAATTGTTTTTTGTGTGTTATTGTTTTATTTGCTTTTGTTTTGTTCTATGTAAGTGGCCCTAGCTTGTCTTAAGCGTAATAAATAAGATAATAAAATAAAATAGATAGTTTTGATCTATTCACACGAAAGCTTTATTGGGCCATTAACTATTTAATTAATCACAAAACTAAAATTAAGGATTTTGTTGAGAATAGTCCTTTAGTCCAATATGAGGATTACCGGATCCATCATAATCCTGAAAAGGGATGCCTGCGACGGCAATCGCTTTTTTCACCCATGAACCGCCCGTCTTGGGAACATGCAGGAAACAGGATTTGGGAAGGAGGAGCATAGCAAATGTGTCGGTTACCGATCAGAACGTATACCAGTACGATATTTCTTGTCGGTCGATATCAGTCCACGAGTTCGCGAATAAAGTTAGGTAATGCAAATACGCCCTGGTGGGTGTCGCCGTTATAGTATTGCAGTTGCTCGGCGGTGCGGACGGTCTGGAGGTCACTGAGCAGCTCGGTGCACGCGGGGCAGCCCGCGAGGTGAGCGTCGCCCGCCGTCTTGCGGGAGGGATCGAGCTCTCCGTAGATCAGGTCGGGGAGTTCGGTGTGGAAGGTCTCACAGTCCATGGGCGCTGGCCTCCTGGCTCAGGCGCTGTCGAACCGCTCGGCGGATCGTCGCCAAGGCATATCGCATGCGGCTCTTCACGGTGTCTCGAGGGACCTCGAGCATCTCCGCGATCTCCGTGAAGGTCATGTCGGTAAAACTATTCAGGGTGTGCAGCGAATCCAGAATATCCCGGCTGGGAGACTCGATATCAATGATGATGACATCCGGTTGTAAGGTATCCACCTGCTTCAACAAGGACACCTCTGCGCCGATCATGTGTTTTACCTGATAACGGGATTTATCCAGTGCCGCAGAAAGCGCCGTTGCCCGCTGCGGATCATCATCGATGAGTAACACACAAAGAGGTTGTGAATGTTCGTCTTGTGCCATGGAAAAGCTTACTTGTCACAGTTTAGTTAGACTATGACTGTGTACCTACAGGATTGGCGAAAACCGTTGGCATACCGCTTATCAAGCAAGCCGACCTGGATGGGTTAACGGCATCTTTGCCAGGTACTGCCACTGAAGATCCTGCGGTTTGGCAAAATCTTCGGGCGCACATTTGGACAGATATTTTGCTCAAATCGGGTTGGATCAAGCCCATTGGAAAGACCAGAGCAAGTGTAATGCCGCTAGACAGTGTTGAGCGGCAAATCTTTGATGCAGGGGTGAATGCCCTAGCTGCTTTGACTGAATGGTCGGATACAACTATGCGCGAGCCGGCAGCAGATAGAACGCGGCATCCGGTGCCGCAGCGGTCTGATGAACACACCAGCCGAATGATGCGATGGCCAGAATTGACAGGACAGAAAGATAACGAGGACCAGTCAGCCGGTAGAGCAGCATCAGCAGCATCGGAATGACCAGGTAGAACTGTTCTTCTACTGCCAGTGACCACATGTGCAGCAGCGGCTTCACTTCCGACGGACCGGCAAAGTATCCGGCCTCCCGCCAGAAATAGAAATTCGCCAGACCGACGGACTGAGCCACGGGGGGGAACTGCCCCTACCAGGTCTCGGTTTTAAAACAATCGGGAAAGGTTTTAAGCTCTCATCTATAAAAATTCGGATTTTCTGACTAAGAAAGATGGATGTGTGTGTTTTTTCTCTCTCCATGGATCTTTTCAAACTGAAGGTCCTAGAAGGTCTGGAGAAGGCTCATTTCAGAAAAATTTTAAAGTTTCACTGCCTTTTAAAGTGATCAAAGAGATTGGATCGCGACAAGCCCCCTTCCCATGCCCTCTTTCCCCAAAGATTTCCGAGAGAAATTTTGTGGAAAGCCTTGCCAGGGTTGGCGAAACCTTGGGCTTTACCTCCCGGGGTATGCAATGTACCTACGAGTCCCTGCTTGGTTTCGATTTACCCTTCATTGCCCACTGGGAGGGTTATCACTACGTCGTTGTCTATGGCATGTCTAAAACTCATGTTTGGGTCGCTGACCCAGGGCCTGGGTTGCGCAAGCTTACGGTCGAGGAATTTGAAAAAGGTTGGACCGGCTTGTGCCTGCTGCTAACGCCTGGGGGCGAACTCGCGACTGGGGATGAGCCCGTCTCTGACATATAGTCACGTACTTAGCTAAGGGACTTAGTCTTACGGTGGAGTTTCTTCAAAATATTCACCATCATTGAATTTGGCTTGACACAAAGTTCCAAAGAGCTTGTCATTCTAGTTCGTATACACAAGGTTGTAAAAACCTTTGATTTCTAATAGATTATCAAGTACTCTTATTTGAGTATTTCACTCTATCTGGTATGGCATCCGCTGACCGAAGCTATCTAGCATGTTGCAACGAACATATAACGGATAATATTACTCGGCCCTGATGTGCATTACGGAAATCATTAAAATTACTTTATCACTATAGACCACATTTCCCTCTTAATTCCTTCCTTTTATCTGTGTACCATTACAATTATATGGCCAATAATCGGTGTCATTAATTTAAACTCTTTGATTGAAGAAATAATTAGCAATGAATTCAAAAGAAATGTTTCCCTTAATACATTAATGAAAGGTTTATTAACATTGTCACACTGTGTAGATATACTCAAACAGGTAATGTCAGCCATTAAAAATCCCTTACATACAACTGATATTAAATATAAATTTTAGGGATTTTTTTATGTGCTTGTGCTGTTGTACTGGTGATTTCTCTTCTCATTAAAATTTGATGGGCACAAACACACATAAAAAAAAATCCAGCAATGTTTAGTTTACATATATAATATATGTTATGCTTTACCCCCACCCCCCTGATTCACTGACAACTAAGGCCAGAGAAAAAGAAACTGATAACTAAAAAATAAGGCACCCATAAATTTCAGGACTCTCTAAAGGGAAAAGAAGTAGAAGTAGAGTAAGACAACCAGTACTGGGACACTTCAATCACTCTGTGATGAGTGTTGTATTCTGCCACACAAATCTCTGTGTAAAAGGGTTGCTCATGGCTTTTGTTTCACGAACTGTTGTCCCAATGTGCGTCTCACTTTCTGCAGAAGGAGGAAGCTACTTCCCAAGACTGAATTGCTAAGTCCTAAAAACGGGGAGCGAAAAAATGCACCTCTGTTGGTGCAGGACTGCCAAAGACAGCCATATCCAGCCCCCCTTATTAGCTTGAATGTGCCTGTCTGTCTTAAATCAGCCATTGTATATCCTTCTCCATTAAATCAGCCCGGCGGGCCGCTGGCGCATCGCCTGGAGGAAGCCCGTTGCTTCAATCGCGATGTCATTCGAACCCTGGACCAGCCGTTCAAACCTCAGGGCGGAATCGCCGTTCTGCGCGGCAACCTGGCGCCGTCCGGCGCCGTGTTGAAACCATCGGCAGCGTCTCCCGACCTGATGCGGCACCGTGGACGCGCCGTTGTCTTCGAGGACATGCAGGATTTCAGGAACAGGATCGACGACTCCGATCTTGACGTTGACGCCACAAGTGTTCTTGTCCTCAAATGCGGCGTTGAGGACACCCCCCGTAAAGTTGTTGCACGCTCCTGTCACTGGGAGGCTGCACAAGAGCAGCAGCAGAGCAAAGGCGGAGGTGGGCACCATGATGGAGCGATTGGGCATCGGAAAACGACAAAACAGAAAACACTTGGACGTGAGAGATACACCTGGGACAGGGATCACCAACTAGTGCAGGACAAGACAGCACGTGAATAAGCAAGGAAAGGCGCACGTGGCGACTGGTTGTGACGATCCTCAAGCACTGGAGTAAGTCAGCAACAAAAAGTGTATTCTTTTTCAGACCATTCTCAAATTCATACGATCTCACTTGCTGAAAATAATGGCGCATCACTTACTTTAGAAGGTAAACTCTGGATTAGACCCTCACCGCTTATGCGCTCCACGAACGTCAAACATTTTTAGCCCTACTTCTGAAGAATGGGCAAATAAGTTATTACCCATATCATTGTCTGACTAACATAGCTCTTTGCTGGGAATCACTGATTCGCTAGATAGTCTTTGGATAGTTTTGTGTCGAAAGTTAATAGTGTGTTGAGAAGTTTCTATGTTTTTAGGGCACTAGAACTTTTAATTTCCAAGAATGAGCCCTTTCGTGACATTCTAGGACCACTTGGTCGATACGATCACCCCTGGAAAAAACAACAACAAACAAACAAGCAAATAAACACGCACCCGTGATGGTAAAAAAAAAAAAATACTAAGTTCCACATTTTTGTCGATAAGAGCTTGAAACTTCTACAGTAGGGTTCTCTCATACGCTGAATATTATGGTGTGATTTTCGTTAAGATCCTATAGCTTTTAAGGGGTGTATCTTTCTAATTTCCAAAACAATAAATAAACAAACTGATCAGTAAATTTTGACAACGCTGTTCGTCCGTAAAAATTCAAATAGCATTAATCTGTTAAAGTCCAAGATAACAAATAAGCTAAATTCTGAAGCTTTTTGGTGCTACACATTGTTTGCTAATTTCCTTCTGATTTTCACCGTTTCTATTTTGTTAATATTTGGCGCCTGCTGCTAAATGCTACTACCAAATTGTACAACTATACAATTACATATGGATGTACTTTTCGTTAAGAATTGAATTCACAATTTATTTTTTTTTAAATCTTATTTGTTTTTTAGTTCGTTTGTTTCCCCAGGGTTGATTGTATTGAGCCAATGGTCCTAGAACTTAGGGAAAGGGCTCATTCGAATGAATATTAAAGTTTTAGTTCCCTTTTGAGTGACCAAAAAGGATAGAAGGGCAACCAGCCCCCCCCCTAACCCCCGTTTTCACTAAAAACATAAAATTTTGAGATAATCATTTTGCTCAGCATATTTGAAAGGTCCAAAAACTTTGACTATGAAAACAACATAAACGCAAAAAACCTTGGGGAAATTTGCCCATTAAGTAAGTGTTTTGCATACCAAAGGTCAAGCCTACTTGATACCTTAAAAATTTTTTGGGGATTCGATACCTTAAAAATTTTTGCAATTCTCAGTGTCGGCTGACCGTCTGAAAGACAAGGCTCATTATCGAATTCTTCCAGGGGACTGATTACCTTTGAGAACTATTAAAAATCTGGGGGTTGATTATGAAATTTGATCCAAATGACGAAATTTTTTTATTCAGACTAGATCAAATAAAATATCTGAACTTTATTCAAAAATTTAAAAATGATTATAATGTAAAAGGATTTTGTTTCAACTGATTCCCAAAATTAGTGTTAGCTCAATCTCGGTATTAGTAGAATCACATTCTGAATGGGCTTTAAAAAAAATGCAAGAATCTCTACACTCCACTGTCATTATTAAATTTTGGATCTTCCAGAGCTTCTTGGAGCAGTTCTACAAAGTGAAACTCACAGGTCAATGGCTTGGGTTTTCATGGAGAAAAATGACCTCTCGTATTGGTTGGTTACATTTAGATGGTTGTAAGCATGTTAAAACTCACTCAAAAATAAGAAGCTAGTACCAGGAATCTTTTCCGACAGTTAATTCCCGCGACAGTTAACAGACAAAAAATCAAAGCATTCGCGACTTTTCCCGACAGTTTCTTACTGCGACAGTTTCTTCCTTTAAAGTATTGTACAATCTTACTCTACCAACTGTGTTACTTGGTCCCGAAAAGTATACTGTGTATCCGAGGATGCTATGGATCAGTTAACAGTCTAACAACTCTGCAAAGAAAGCGCAAGATGCTATAACCAACTCCCGTGCTTGGTACCAACAGGAGGGTTTTCCTCCTATTCATTTTTCGGAGACACCATTTCAGCAAACAGAAGAACGGGCCAAATCACCGCCAAAGTGATCACCACCATTAATCCGTAATGCTCCTGGGTTTCTTCAGCACGAATCGCCGCGTCCACCATGTTGGATCGCTTCATATGCCGAAGAGCAACAATCGCGCCGATGCCGCAGTAGACAATAAAAGGTGACAGGTATAAGAAATCAATCGCATCCATATCTGTTTGCTATTCCTCCGAGTTACGTGCAGTATACCCGGCTTCGGTTCAGCGTTCTGCGACTCATTAAAGCATTTTGCACCGGCCATTCCTGGATAGGTAACAAAGCTTGATTAATTTTCTTTTCCCAATCAAACTTTTTCGTGATTTTTAATAAATTTATGTAGTTGCTATGGCCTATGGTGGCAAAACCTGCAATTAATAATTTAGTTTCCTGCGCCTTTATTGCTAGAAACCGTTTCCATACGGAAAAAATAGAGAGGTATTCATTTTTAAGCACATAGGGCTCCACGATCACCACGGCGGTGAAGTCGGAATAAATGAATGTCTTTTTTGTGTTGAATGGGATTGGGCTATTTGGTTTGCTGTTATTCGGTCCCGATTTTGGACGTTTGAATCGTTTCCGACAATTAACCTTGTCGATCCTGCGAGGGATCGCCATTGCCCTTTTGATCGTATGCATGATTCGTCCGGGAATCACTACGATTACTCAGAAGCCACAAACGTCGGTGCTGAATTTGATGATCGATGTTTCGCGCAGCATGGAGCTCTCTCATCAGACCGATGATCAATCTCGTTTCGAAGCCGTAAAGCAACTGCTTTCCAAAAATCGCGCAAAGCTTCCATATAACGGAATAAATGTACCTTAAAACAGAATATTTACCTTAAAACAAAATAAAGGTCTAGGGTATAGTAATGAAAAAAAGCTAGCAATAACGAAGTATTTTAGGCAAGGGGATGGAAACATATATCCATTTTCAAATAGAATTGGGGAATAGTGACATACAATAGAATAAATAGCATTGACAGATTGACTGTTTTACCAACGACAAAAATACGCAGAGATAATTTTGAAGAATTCTTAAATTTTACAAAAGAGATATTATGTTAAATACAATTTGGGATTTTTTTTGCATTCCATTAAATTTTAAATCTTAATAAAAAGAATATTTTGAGCCCATGACATTGTCTTTACTGTGATATGTCCCTCTGGATATGGTTGTTTACCTTTTTTCCCTTAGGTAAATATTTTATTTACCAGTTCGACAATGGAGCATCAATAACATAATATTTTGAAATATTTGAATCGTCTTTTCCGTGTTATGTCATATTTTTTTTTTTTTTTTTTTTTTATCACTGAGCATTGATATATTATTTTCTTCCTACAAAATTCCTGTACATGAATATATAAATAGGTTCCACACGACAATTTCTAAAATCCAGACCCTTCGCAAGAATGTAATAAACTACTCAAATGCTGGAAATTTTTTACTTGTGAAATCGGAATCAAAGATAATGAATCTCTTTGTAGTCTTCTTTCCCGCATTATTACAAATGTTCTTATTTGTTTCTCCTGATTATTACTGCTAGAAAAATATGTGGAGATTTTTCCATTCTCAGAATGAAATGGAGAAAAGTTGAGATTAAACAGTCGTCCATAAACTCTTTAAGGTCACTGGGAAGGGCAATACACATTTTTTCCAGGGGTTTTTCCATTTTCAGCTTTTTTTTCTTTGGTTTCCTTATAATTACTTTATAGTCCCATATTTCCAGGGGGTATGACCCCCTCCCCCTGCCGGTGCCCATGGTTGGACCCGTATGGCCTTACTATATGCAACGCTACAGCGTTGCCTCTGATTAGTAAAGACGGTGGGAGCAGTGAAAGTGCTGAAAGTAGAATAGCGAAGGCTCAGGGTGTTTTTTTTTTTTACAGTTAAAAAAAAAATTTTGAAAGAATTGGAGGTAAGATAGAGGATGAGAAAAATATCCCAAGTAATTCTCGAGTTTTGATAATTAAAAAATAATACTCATTTATTTGTTGCATACAATATTCAGTAAGAAAAGATGGTAATTAATGTTAGCTACATCTGCAAACTTTGTTTCTCAAGTTAATTAAGGACAGCGAAGGGAAAGGTGGTTACCAAAACTCTCAATAAATTGGTTTTTTAGCGAAACATGACGATGGTGATACTCAGTTGATTTTTGTTTAGTACTTTTTATCTATAGTTAAGTCAGAAAGTGTCAAAAAGAAATACTTTCCTATAATTCTATGGTAAAGTGTGCATTGTTTTTAGTTATTTACTTCTGGATTTTTGTACTTGAGCCACCACGAGATTTCAGACAAGGGGTAGTGTCCCAAAATTCTCTGATTAATTCTTATATTGCCTCTAGTTTTATTAGCATCTCATCATTATATTCGAAAGTTTCGAAAAAAATCACGGCTAATCCAAAGCACTATTTTTCGGTTTTGGCACCATTGTCTTTAAAGAGAAGATTAAAGGTAAAAATTTTACTTTATTTTTACTAGACCGCTGCTGCAATGCGATGCATTGGCCAACGCTCCGACTGCACTTGGATAACGCTCCGCCCGCTCAATGTAATTGGATATCGTCAAGCTTTAGGAAACCAAATCATCCGATCGGGTAGCTTTTGAGGTTTGAAACAATATTGAAGTGAGAAATCTGTGATCAATAATCTGTGTCCATATGTTATTTCTTGAATGTTTTAGCTTTGAATCTAGTTTTTCCTTTTTTCTGCGGAAAAAAGGCTTTTGACTATGAAGTCAAAACATTTTTGGGTATTTTTTCCGTGACTCAACAAAAAACAGATGTAATTGAAATTGGCCGATAATTTGTAAAAACTGATTTGGAACCGTTTTTATGAAGTGGTTTTACTAAAGCCATCTTCCAGCCAGAGATACGTGACCCACATGCAAAAGATAAATTAAATATGAAAGTAAGTGGCTCTGAAATTTCTACAGTTATTTTTATTTAATCATTTCATTCGCTAATCTGTCTATATCTGGTGATTTTGATAAGTCTATTTTTTCAAGAATTTAAAACACGTCAATTACTGAAAAATCGACTTTTGCTTATTTTTCCCACCAAGTTTTATCCCGATCCCTCAACTCTAAGTGTTTTCTGAGATTTTAGGTTCCTGCCCTAAATTCCCCCCAATGTAACCGGATCCAGTCGGAATTTTAAATAAGAGCTCTGAGACACAATATTCTTTGAAACTTCAAATTTCATTAAGATCCAATCACTCCTTTATAAGTTAAAAATACCTCATTTTTTCTAATTTTCAAAATTAACCCCCTCTCTCCCTCAAACAGAGCAGATCCGTTCCAGTTATGTCAATCATGTGTTTTTCTTCTAAAGATACGAAATCAGGTTCAGATGGTCTCAAAATTTGAAGATGGACAAGTTGGAATCCCTTGTATGACTAGTAAGGAAAGAAGGCGGATCTCTCTTTCGTTCATTTTCACCGTGTTTAAGTATATCATTCTCAAGGTTCTGAGTATTTCAATGAGTTCTGTGGACGCGAAACCAGCTGCCAACTGTGATGTTGGTGTTCAAGAGATCGACAAGGGCTCTTCAAGAGATCGACAAGGGTCATGTTCACGTTGGACCTGAAGCATTGTGGTTAAGAATTCCTATAGAAAAAACTGAAAAGATATAAAATATTATTTTTTTCCATGAAAAAGATTATGTCAATAATAAGTTAACAAATATTAATCAATAAGTTTTTTCCACAAAACCAGCGTTTCAAAGAAACGTAAAGAGCTTTATTAAGCCAAGAATAAGCAAAAAATACTCATGCTGATTTTGGATCGGTTTGCCTTTGACTCGGCCCTTTATTATGAATTCTGTTTGTTTTGAGTTTCATTTATTATTGATAGTGATTAGTGGTAGTTTAACGCTTGGGTGTTGGTGCTGCTCTTGGAGGAGTAATGATTGGGGCTGATGTATATGTTGATTATGCAATTATGATTATCTTTAGTTTATCATTGCTCATTGCTTTGAAGACTGGAATAATTGGTAGGGCAATGGGAGTTGCCCTGACAATTGGCTATGTTGCCTATCTGGCAGTCACGTTTTTCAAGTAATTTGTGCCTAATATTGGACTCAAATGGAGTTTACAGCAATATTTTCTGCCTTAATTGATGGTGCAATTGATGGCAAAGATGCCCACTGGATGATATTAGCATTTATTGTTCACCAGATTGAATACATTATTTTTCTTCTTCTTATGTTGGATTTTTTTCTCGCTGTATGTTCACCGGTAGAAATAAAAAAAAAAGTTTTATAAATTTCAACTTACAAAATCTAAAAGGGCTGTAATCAATAAAAAGGAGGGAATAACCAGCATATTTCTGTGTTAAGGCCTGTTACTGAAGATATTGAGACACTTAAAGAGCCAATTACTCGCCTACAGTATAGCATTGAGGTATCAAATCGCTCAGAGCTCCTTGACACACTTAGCAATTATTGTTCTAATTAAATGACTCTTGTGTCTCAGGAGTCGTTTTTAAAGAATTGGGACGAAATTTAAACTTTAGTATAAAAAGCGAGGGGTTGAAGAGGTGCAATCCCCTCATATATTTATTAATTTCTGTTCGTTTTCAATTTTTAAGTTGCTTCTTACTTTCAGTTGGAAAAAATCGGTTTAATTTCTGATTGTTTTTAAATAACGCCAGGAAATCTGGCTCCACTTCCACGGAAAAATCCCCTCGTCACGGAAATATCCTCTGGACAATCCAATCCAAGCACAAGGTTTCATTGTTTACATATTTATGGTGACGAAATTAATGTCTTGCTTGTATAATTGATAGTGGAATCAGGTTGTTTATTAAATACAAATTGACATTTTGAGCTTGATATTTGTCAATGATTAATTATAATAATACTTTCAAAATAATTATGGTTTTTCATGGTAATTAGGCTTCCAAGGGAATACTTATGCGTATTGATTCAAATCATGTATTTCTTGCTGTTTATATTTATTTCTTCGGAGATACAGGGGTGCAAATTGGGAACCTGGGGTTTGTGCTATGTAATGCTGAGGCTAAGGTAGGAAATAAGGTTAGCAACTAATTTTGTATTAAATCAGGAATTAAGCAGGGTTGTGTTCTATCTCCATTTATATGGATCAATTTGATGGACTTTGTCTTAAGGAACAAGGCAAAGGGAGTGGGAGAACATAGATTTAAATGGAAAGGTAAAACGTTAAATTGGGAGGATTAAAGTAGGACAGTTCCTGTCGTGTGTCTGGGTGTCTATATCCTAATTTTAATGAACATAAATTACCAGTTAAGATTACTTTAAGAAAAGCCGAGGCAAAAGATGAAGTCTTTGTCCCACTACCTGAACAATTAAAAGAAACAAAGGTTTGTCGATATTTCTTTCATAATGACAAAAAAAAGCCGAGGCAAAAGAAAAACTGTTTGTCCCACCACCTGAACAATTAAAACAAACAAAGGTTCAGCGACATGTCTTTCATTACGACAAAAGAAAAGCCGAGGCAATAGAAAAAGTGTTTGTCCGACTACCTGAAAAATTAAAAGAAAAAAAAGATCGACAATACGTCTTTCATAATGAAACAACGCTGTCCTTGATCGTGTAAACTATTTCACTTCTAAGGTTCTTCGCATTCGACTGTGTCTTCATCAGACCAAATCCATGAGTCCCAATAGCATACCTAATGATGTCTTGAAGTCTTTCAGTTCGGCTGTGTTTTTGCTCTGGTGGAAATCTACCCATGTCGTTCATAAACCTAAAACAGATGGCTCAAATAGGTCTATTAGTCACCTTTTCTGCATGGGGAAAGTTACGAAAGTGCTACCTATCATAAACATTTTAGGCGACCGCTAATACGAATTCCACAACGACGGAAAAACAGGAAAATGAAGAAGCAAAATTTAATTTTAAGTTTAAAAAACGGTAAACAATAAAACAAAACACGGTACTTGTCTCTTAGTGCTGAGTACTCAAGTTGTTCATCCATTGACGCACTATAGAACCAGTTTCTTTGTTTAGTTTCTTTCAGCTTAATCTGAGACAAGACAAAGAAAAGCGACAGAATAAATGAGAAATTTATAATTTGGGCTACATATTTACACATTAGAGGGAGAGGGGTAAAGTATTTGGACAATGTGAAGTTAGAGTTTTTTGCTGTGTGACAAACATGTCAGATAGAAAAAGGAAAATAGATACCAAAAAAAACTTATTTTTAGTTTAAAGATTGAGGGCCAATTGTAAATATTTGTGACTAACTCTTCGTTGTTTTGGTAACTACGGCATATGTGGCTTTTTCTATTGTTGGCCTTTTATGTAAATTTGAAAGTTATCGCGGCCAATACAAAACAGTGGTCTGAAAATGCAAATACTCTACTTTATCCCCCCTTCTCTCCCTCTCCCTCTCCCTCTCCCTCTCCCTCTCTTCCCGTAAATTTAATCTAAAATCTGGCGAGGGTTAAAGTTCTAATAAATCTGTTGAAATTAAAATAACGTAAAATATTGATGCAAAAAAAAACTCCCCCTCCCCACCATAAAAAATAAAAACCTGTTCACCCTCTACAGAAAAATATCATATTTAATATTTTCTGTATAATTTTTAGCCTTTACACTTCTGACCACTACAGCGAGTGAGTTAAGCATGGTATAGTCCAAAAAAAAAAAAAAGGAAAAAAAACCTTCAACCATCATTTGGAGTCATGCATTCTTATCCCCCTTCGTAGGAAGGGGGATACACCAGTCCGAAGACCTCTATTCTACGTATGTGCCTTGTGAGGTACCAACGACCCTTGGAATAAAACGGGCATCAAAATAGTAAACCTTAATTTATGAGTGGTTTTAGGTACATGAAGTTAAGAAACACAAATTTTTTGTGACTTATATTCCGTTGCTCAAGAATCTTTATAATGGTTACATAAACGCTTTTGATGTCATTTCTTCAATTTTTTAGTGCTACTGGTACAACTCTATCACCAACGCTCATCTTCCCGGTCTGGTTGAACGGGGTTAAGTTAAACAGGGTTGAGTTGAATGAGGATCGAAGCGAGTTGGGGTTGAGTTGAACGGATTTGGGCTACACGCACATCCTGGAAAAGAAGTTGGATGTCAAAACTTTACTGTGCCATTACGCTTAAAGTTCCAAGGACAAGGGAAGTGAAATCTGATTGTACGAAATGGTAGAGCCATATGTATATTCTATTAAATTAGGAATAAAATTGGAATCGATTTTAATGAAAATGTTCTCGATTCAGAGTTAGGCAGTTTATGATATCTACAGAAGTTTCCATTTGGTATTTTGGCATTTGGTATTCCGCTATGATAAAAAGAAGAAAGTGAACAAATTGAACAGGTTCAGAAGAGATCACTACAAATCATCTACAGAAGTTTTCATTTGGCATTTTTGCATTTGGCATCTCGCTGTGATAAAAGAAAAAAGTGAAGAAATTGAACAGGTTCTGAAGATATCACTAGAAATCATCTACAGAAACTTATATTTGGCATTTTGGCGTTTGGCATTTCGCTATGATAAAAGAAGAAAGCGAAGAAATTTACAGTTTACTTCAAATTGTTGGCAACGCTGTAGCTCGGTCCATTTGAGCTTTTTCTGTCACAGTGTTTGCAACTTAGTACATAGTGCAAAAAAGGGTTTGTTAAATTTTTTAAAAGCTTAACATGGCTTTATCTCTTCACTTTTTGCTTTTCATAGCCATATTTTACACTTTTTTTCCAAATTTATTAATCAGAAGCACAAAGTTTATTCTGTCGACGAAGAAATGTGCATGGAGATCGCTTGCTATTGCCTTATTTGGCAATTTCTTTAGACATTCAGTACAAAAAAAACTTTTTACAAAACATAAAATCCTTCTTGCAAAACAAGAAAATAGTTCTTATAAAACAAAAAATACATTAAAATAAATATTTTTTTTTTTTTACAAAATACAAAATATGTCTGCAAAACAAAAAGTAAGTCTTACAAAACAAAGATACATCCTAAGGAGCCACAAAGTCTTCTTACGAAGCAAAAATAATTCCTACAAAAAGAAAATACATCCTAAGCAATCACAGACTGTTCCTACAAAATACAAAGTACTTCTTAAAAAGTGAAAAATGCTTGCTATTACTTTGGGCTTGTGATAGAAAAACCGTAGGTGTTTCAAAGATTTAGCACTAAATCCGGTAAGTTTTCTTAATAAATATTCTTAATTTAGCTTATGTGTCCACATTTGTCGGCACACTGGACGATTTGTTGGCAAAGTCTTTTTATCCCCCTCCAAAACTAAAACCCCAGCTGCGTCCCTGATAGCTGTAGCTTCCAATACTCTATTTTTGATTGACACACTTATCTTCAGATTCTTCCGAACTTTTTTTCAACTGTGAAAAAACACCCTATTTGGGGGGGGGTGTCCTTTTTGTCAAATTTTTCCCCAAGACCAAAAAAACCCAGTTTTTGCCAAGGTATTGACCAAAAGTACCCCCCCCCCCCCCCCCCCCCCCTGGATGAATCACTGCAAACAATTGGATAAAAACATAAAATGTCCCTGATCCTTCAATTTGTTTCTTTTTTCTTTATCTGTATTTTACTAGTCTGTACTTTAAATTCAAACTTCATTTCTTGGTTTAGAAAAGTTTAAAATAACCTTGATTGAAGTAAATCTTTCCCTTTGACTAAAATTTTACGAAGCAAGTTATTGTATTTTTTATGTCCTTCTAATGAAAATTTCGTTGCTTCACTTAAGTAATCTTTCCACATTCTCATCTTCTTGTTTATACTGTCAAGAAGACTTTTAGAAACTCACGGACTCCAGGAGAAAAACCATGTAGTTGCGGACTACACTCTCTTCACAACATTTTTTTTTTTTTTTTTTTTCATAACAGTACATTAAAACAACTTGAAAGCGGTATCCACATTATTTTTTTCATACAATGACGACCAATGTATTTTACCCATTAATTTTATTAAAGAAAAATTAACCATAAACAAACAGTAATTATACTTGCCAGTTTCACCGCGGGCCATTCTCCACGCCAACGAGCCACTGGTTCTTCCTTGTTTCTCGTCATCACCAGGCTTCTTTTCAAACATAATTTCAACGAGTTCTCTTACTCTTCTATCTAAAACTAAACTCTTTTTTTCCCACTCATAAGTGTTAAGTCTTTCATGAGTAATGTTTAATAAGCATTTAATTAGTGAGTATTCACTAATCCGTGTTCTTCTTGACTTGAGTAAACGTGCCCCTTTATTGCAGAGGGTATTTTTCAGTGTACCATTACAGATTACATTCAAATATCTTCGGATACAAAACATGCAGAGTGGTGAGGAGGGGGCATTATAAGCACCGTTGTAAAATTTTCTTGGGATGCAAAGTTCTACCAGGAGCTTTGTTTTCACCGTGTTTCAAGTTGGAATATATCCCAATTTCCTGTTTTAAGCCTCCCTTCTAATGTTTTCTTGTTTCTTGAGGTTTTGATGGTTGGTGCTCTGCCAGCTTCCAATGGGAGTATCTCTATAGTTTTTTCAACTGAAAGTAAGAAGCGACATTAAAACTTAAAACGAACAGAAATTACTTCGTATATGAAACTTCTATAAGGAGCGACCCGACTCAATAGTAACCGCAACTCTAAAAAATGGAATTGTAATACCAACAGTTACATCAAGATCAGTTATACCCATCAAAAGTTACGAGCCTGAGAAAATTTACCTCATTTTGGAAAATAGGGGGAAACACCCCCTAAAAGTCATACAATCTTAACGAAAATCAAACTATCATATTCAGCGTATCAGAGAACCTTATTAGTAAAAATGAAATGAAATTAAATAATGGAACACTGTTAAATATTTTGTAAATTTTCTAAATTTATTTTAATATTTTTTAAATGATGTATCTGTTGGTTTTTTTTTCTGTTACTCTTTTAGTTTTTGTTCTTTATTATTTTATTAGTTTTTTTATAATACTAATAAAAATGAAATTAAATTAAATAATGGAACTATGTTAAATATTTTGTAAATTTTCTAAATATATTGTAATATTTGTTAAAATATGCATCTGTTGGTTTTTTTTTTTTTTTAGTCGGCTCGGCACGACGCGTCTGCCGCAGCACGTGAACCCGATCGTCGAGCAGTTCCTCCGCAGCCTCGCCGACGCGGCGCCGTTCCCGCGCAACAAGCTCATGCCGCTGCTGCTCGAGCCGCGCCTCGCGGGTTTCCTGCTCGATCAGATGGAGAAGCAGAACCTCGATCAGGCGATCGGGATCAACGCGATGCTGCGCAACACCGCCTCGCCGACCATGCTCGAGGCCGGAAAGAAAGTTAACGTGATCCCCTCGAGCGCCAAGGCGCGGGTGGACGGCCTAAGGAGCGACATTAAAACTTAAAACGAACAGAAATTACCTCGGATATGAAAGGGGCTGCGCCCTCCTCAATTTCCCGCTCTTTACGCTAAAGTTTTTTACTGTTTTAAAAAGCAGAGTCGAGAGAAAGAGTCAAACTCTAGCGTAAAGAGTGGGGCGTTGAAGAGGGAGCAGTTCCTTTCATATACGAAGTAATTTCTGTTCGTTTAAGTTTTAATGTCACTCCTTACTTTCAGTTAAAAAACGTGTTTTTTAATTTAATTTCTAAACGTTTTTGAATTCTTACAGAGGAGGGATCGGGATAAAACTTGGTGGGAAAAATAAGCATAAATCCTAGATACGTAATTAAAATAAGCGGACCGGATCCGATCCCTTTGGAGGAGTTGGGGGGGATTTTCAGTGCTTTGGCAAGATCGGTGCTTCTGAAGGTGCTAGGACGATGAAAATTGGTGGGTGTGTCAGGGACCTGCACAGATTGACTTGAAAGATCTTATGTCTCAGATTCTCCTCTTTAATTCGAATGGGATCTGAGGACATAGGGGGGTTCAGAGGGGGGGGGGAAAAGAATATCAAAAACAAAGAATTTTAACACCCTTTACACAAAGCCACAAAGTGCACAAAACCAGTTATGACTGACAAAATTTAAACCTAGATTTAAATTAATTAGAAGTTAAATTGAATCTAAACTAAATATGTATTTAACTTGAATTAAAATAAATTATAAGAGGAATTTTTCAAAAGTTAAATTTAATGTGAGTGAGTTCGAGATTACAAGCAAATTTTAGATTACAAATATAGACATCTGATGACCTATTTTTATAGAATCTTCAAATAAATGTTTCAAATGTACATCAAAAGTCCCTTCCTTATGATATAGTTCAGGAGACTGACTGGCCGACTTTTCGTGGGTTGCTTAGGGACCATTGTTTTGGTATTTATGATTTATGATTTTTTTTTTTTTTTATATATAGATAAAGCAGGGAAATAATGTATAAAAGTGTTGTTATATTAAGTTAATGTATTACAGTGTCTCAAGTGGTGCCTTTTTTTTCCTGTTTTTTTTTTTTTTTTTGTTTTTTAGGGGAATCCACTAATAAGTAATTTGCTTTGTAACTTCGAGAAATAATATTGAAATCATGAATAACAATTCCAATTTTTTTAAATGCTCGTTATATATAAATTAGGCTTAATAATTTGTAAAGCTTGTAAGGCCGATTGAATGGTCTGAGCCTCACCGATCAAAGGATAATCTTATATCCCAAAATTCTCCGAAAATGGACGAAACCAGGGGATGAATTTAAGTGTACGTGCCTCACCCAGAAGGTCGAAAGCTGCACTAATTACAGGATCGGAGGGGCGGAAAATATCGATGGGGGAAGCACAATTTTATCGTTGCCCCCCAAAAGTTACCATGATATTTGGAAAGAAGAATGAAGTTAAGATTATCTAGTTGAACACACCACTTAATGTATCTTAGCTTGCCTTTCCTGAATATACTGATTGTTTCCACTGTAATTGTACCAGTATCTCCTCCTTAGAAACCCATACAAGGCATTTTAGAAAAGTTATTAGATTGGAAATACTTCAAGCGATCTGGCAACCCTGGGCTGTTATTCTCGAGAGAACAAGTGTATCAAAACCCTCCCATACCTTAGTTAGGGTGTCTACTCTATCTGTTAACAAATTTATCCTTTTCAGAATCTTCTACAGTAGATGCAAAGATAAATTTTCGATGGTTGTTTAGTCCTTTCATTTATCAATAATCGACTTAAATCCTTAATTAAAACTTAATGATTAACAAAACAAAGTAAATTAATCACAGGTGTAGCTGTTTTTCCATTATCTTTGTTCTATGACTATAAACTCTAACCACTTCATTTTCGCTTATTTCCCATAAACAAATTTTAATATTATATTGGTTTTCAAATTTAAAAATGTCTTGAATATCTATTGGAATATTACGTAATCGTTTAACTCTGGCAATTAAGAAATCTTAGGCTACTCGTAGTTTACAAGGGGTCTGGACCCCCACCTAGAAAAATCACACCCCCCCACCTACAAAGACAACCCCACCTAGAACTCTAAAGGCCAACCCCCACCTAGAAGAAATTTTTTGGCGTAAATTTCCAAAAGTTCAAATCGCAGCTTCTTACCAATGATGTAATTAAGAAACGGAACACTAATTTAGAGTTCTCACACTGAAACATTTCATCGCTTGAAAGGTTCATAATGCCACTTCCTAAAATAGGGGAATCCTAAAATATTAGGGAAAACTAAAAAACGCGGTAACCCCCAAAATTCGAGGAAACCTCGAAAAATGGGAAGTAGTAGAATCGCTAATGATAAAAAACTGCACAACAACCTTTTTTCTGATAATTTTATATATATTTTTCTTTATAACATTAAAATTAAAATATTCTTATTTCAGGTGAGTGGAAGTTTTCATATCGCACCTGGAAGAAGCTTTGCTATTAGCGATGTACACGGTCAGTATTTTTATCATTTCTTAAGCCATTCTATCGTTGTAAGTAATAACCCTGCGGCATATAAGGTTCTTGTAGAATAGGGGTGGTCGTATATATTCGGAGGGGATTCATTAGATTGGTAATATGAATTTCCAGTATCCTTTTTAAGAGTCAAAGTGATCTGAGGGCAGCTATCCCCCCTCAACACGTCCTTTATCCCAAAATACATCGAATAATAATTTTTGAGATAATCATTTTATTCAAAATGGTCCAAAGATCATATACCAAGGCTTTTGGAGCTGGTATACACCACCAGAGCCTGGGGGGAGGGATGTACAACGCATACATGTGGAAATACTTTAGAGGTACTAAAAGCCCTTTAAAAATCAAAACGTAATTCCAAAAGTATGTTTTAAGGCCTTTCTACAAATTTTTGAAATTTTTGTATATTGCTCAACAGTTTGAAAAGAGTTAAACTATAAACGTGCCAAATATCTTTGTCATAGAATTGGCTGATATAAAGTTATAGTGTGTCAAAGTGCAGCGGGCCTACTAGGCCCCCCCCCCCCCCCCCCTTTGGGGAGACACAAAAAACCCCACCTAACTGGGGGTAAGGGAGAGTTGAAGGGGGAAACCGGAATTCTCGGAAAACGTGAAAATTGAGGTATCTTTATCTTACGAATGGGTGATCGGATCTTAATGAAACTTGATATACAGAAGGATCTTATGTCTCAGATGCTAAATTTTCAATTGGAATGGGATCTGGAGACATAGAGGTCAGAGAGGGAAAACAAAAATATTGGAAAACGCTTAGAATGGAGAGATCAGGATGAAACTTTATGAAAAGAATAAGAAAAAGTTATAGATACATGATTGACGTAATTGAAATGGATCTGATAGGTTGTCAAAAGGGTGTATCAGCAATTTCTTAGCAACAACTGATGACTAATAACTTGAAGTTTTCATAATATGGCTGCATATGGCTGCTACTTTTACTACTGCTACTAATGATGCTATTACTACTACTCCAACTACTACTGCTACTACTGCTACTGCCACTTCTACTGCTACTACTACTATTACTACTACTGCTACTATACTACTACTATTACTACACTACTACTACTACTATTACTACTACTACTACTACTACTGTTACTACTACTACTACTACTGAACAGCGAAAAACTTTAGCGTAAGCAGCGGGTCGTTGAGGAGGAAAAAACCCTTTTAATATACAGAGTAATTTCTGCTTCTTTTAAGCTTTAATGTCGCTCCTTACTTTCAGTTAAAAAACTTGTTTTTTTTTCATTTTATTTCTGAACGTTTTTGGATTAATACATTTTTTTCTATTTATTTCTGTTTCTCTGTTTGCCTTCCTGGCATATCCAATGAATTGTGGGACAGAATAGAAGCAGTTCAAAAACGTGTCTAAGAATTATTTTCAAACAGGGTATATATATAAAGATATTTCTTTTTAATTACTATTTGGAAAGATGATATTAGGGCTATATTCTTGGCTATATATTTTTATCATTCAGTCACTGTTTTTTTTGTTTTTTTTCTACCCAGTCTATACCAATTTAAACTTGGCACTCATTATGCTTTAAAATTGTATAGCTGCATCGAAAATTTTTTTCAATAAAATTGAGTTCCCAGACTTTCCCTATTTTTTAAAACATGTATGGTTGTATAAGTTATCACTTAACCAATTAAAATAATCAGAATCCACTTTTCAATTATCTTTAAACTAAGATCGGTTCACAACAATAAATGATCGAAATTGAACTTTTCTAATTGTAAACCAGAGTCCTCTTTCACCCTATCCTGTCTTCCTAACAACATTCTGAATGGCCACTCCGAGCAGCAGAGACAGTAGTTTTTTCTTTTGCTTTAAATCAGGTTAACCTTATTCTCAAATTTTGTCACTTTATGTTACTTTTACCTTATACAAATCTCTACAACTTTTGGTAATTTTCAGTCTTAAAGGAAACTTCCAAATATGCTTTTGCCTCACCATAAAAAAATCATTTTCTTTATTTTAAGTTTTGGACTCAGGATTGCATTAGTTATTTTGTAAACAGAAAATATATTTTTGATTTCTGATAAATAATCTAAATTTTTTAATTTATAGTAAAAACGAACTCTAGACCGTTGAAATTATTAATAATAAATGGGGATTATTTAAATTTCATCTGTATCATGGCTGTAGAGATAGCTGGAACCTAGTGATTAACAAACTCTTGCAAATATTGGACTTAGTTAACTGCCTGGTTCTCTGAAGTTTGTCTCTTACCTTCCAAAAAAAAATTATTTTCTTCCCAACAACAATTACTATACGTAAACAGTGGGCAAATTTTATAACATGCATGCTTGGGGTCATGCTGCTCCTAAAGACATAGTTATTGGATCTTTTAACTATGCTGAACAAAATGACTATTCCAAATTTTTTTTTTCAGATAGCTTTGAGGCAAAAGGGACATAAGAAGGGACTAATTATTCTCTGAAAACTTTTTGCCACTTGAAAAGGGCACTAGAACTTATAATTTCCATTTGAATGCAACCTATCCTAATCTCAACGCGTTAACCTACACGAACATCTGGTGGAATTTGTACAGTCGTTTTGCGATGCCCAACCTGATGCAGATATTCGCATTGAAGTTGAGCCCGATGATGCGGAAGTACGTATAGACCCGGCACAACTTAATCAAGCACTCACTAATTTGGTTGACAACGGCCTGCGCTACTCGGCTGAAAATGGGGCGGGGAATCGTCTGGAGTTGGTAGCCGGTATCGATAGTCATTCAGAGCGACCTTTTTTAAATGTGTTGGATTTTGGCAAGGGTGTGGATGCCGAAAATATTCTTTTTGTCGACAGAGTAGCGGCTTTCTTGTTTCGATAAATGCTGCTTCCGAAGCGGCAAGATGAAAGAAGATCTGGCTCTTGCTAATACCCTAAACGAATCCCCTTGATAGTCGTCAGCACATGGCGGCTACTTTAGTTCACCTTGCTCTAATCAGTTGTTCAAAAAGTAAACTCGATGAGAAATTAGCCAACATTAAATCCATTTTTCAAGAAAACGGCTACCCAGAACATGTCATCAACATTGTCATTTCCAATCTAATTCCCAAGTTTGAAAGGGATCGCTTCTTCGATCCTTTCAAATGAGTATACATTGCATTTTTTCGAAAATAATGTAGTATTACTTAGAATATATTAGAATCTAATATTATTTTTATTTACATTTGAATATAATATTATATATTAAAGCGTAATATAATTTCTGAACATACTATTTATAAAAAAAAATTTTCTACGAGGCTAATAGGTCAAATTTTCAGTTATTAGTTTTCACCTTACCTTAGACCTTAGATTCTCCTGTGTCCCCAGAGGCACACAGGGTGTCAAAGAAGAGCTATATATGTCCGCTATGTTTATAGACATTGGGCAGCTGGTCGTCATGTGAGAACTGCACTGGTGTTGATGACTGTAACGAAAAATGTAGGTTATGCAGTCCATGTGAATCTCATAAAGGATACACTGTACAAATAAAGACTGTAATTCCTGTTTTGAATATGTTTGTGACACTCGAGCTAGAGGATACCTGTGCTCCAAATGTCACTATGATAAGTGTAACCAATGCGAAAATACTTACCTGGTATGATTGGAAAAAAAAACAATATCAAAATTTATGTGGGTCCATTTCCCGGACGTTTACAGAGGCAACTGCCGATGATGGAAGCCCAGCTCGTGATGCAGCAGGAGGACTTCGACCAAGTCCTCGCGATCATCCAAAAGCTGGTTCGCGACGCGAACGCCAAGGGCGTCTTCGTGGTCGACAAGGCTGGTCAGCTCGTGGGCGAGGCCGGCGAGATGCAGGGGATCGACAGCACCAGCCTGGCGAGCTTGACGGCCGGCTGTGTCGCCGCGACCGGCGGCCTCGCGAAGATCGTCGGCGAGGACGAGTTCCCGATCCAGGGCAAATTAAAGACTGTAATTCATGTCTTGAAGATGCTTGTGACTCTCACGCCACAAGTTTCTTTTGTTCCAATGGTAGCTGAGATAAATGTGACTAATGAAAAAATTATTTACCGTGAGATGATTACAAAACACCCCTACGTGATCTCAGTTTATGTTAAAGAGACTAGTTTCGTGGTCGTTTTAAATTTTTGCGGAGGAAGAACCTAGTCTTCACTTCAATTGCCGGAATAATAAAAAAGTCTGGTTTTTACGACATTGCTATAAAGATCCTGGCGCTCATGTCCTCAAAGGTCATCAGATCTATACAATTTCACCTACTCATGGAATGATAGAACTATATCCCTGAATACCAAATAGATCCGATTCAAAGACATCATAGGAAAAAGTGTGCTTTGATCATAATTGACTCTTTGTTTTGGTGCTTCCTTTCCAGTGAGTTTTTTTTTTAGCAGCTTCAGTGTAATATAATGAATGCATACAAAATTTCGAATCGCGGAGAAAACGCCTTGAGTCTAAATGAAATTAAACATGAAAAAAAAATTAATGAAAGTAAGCTTACTTTCATTTAAAAAAACTTGTTTTTTTTTTTATTTAATTATTGTCAAGAAGTCAACCAACTTTATCCCTGAAATGGTCTTAAGTCAGACCATTAAGACAATTGTGCTTGCACCTTACATCACAGCTTAAAGAAATAAGTCTTAACTTTAAACTTAATTTTAGTTAATCCTACAGAACTGTACTCTAGGATTTCCTGAATTAAAATGCATGAATCTTGCGAGAACAATAGTCTAGGTATTATGAGCGTTCAAATTTCAAAAATTAAATACAATCTACACTCACGGGCCGGGTGTACGTGAACACGCCGGTGGGCCCTGTTGAGTATAAATTTGTGGAGCCTTCTTCCTCCTCCACCTGTATTTATGGCCCGGGTGAGGGCGCCCCACTTTCTATTATGGACCCCAGGGACAAGGTCCCGTTTGGTTGGTGCCTCCTATGGAGGTACCCTACATATCTATAGGCCGTTCTCCTATCGCCACCTGAGGACACACCTAGTGGCCCGGGGGAAGTCCCTTAAAGCTGGCGATTGGTAAATATATTTTCTTATAATTACAATGTTTTTTGTTCTACTTACGTTGATTGTTGTTGAGTTGGTTTTGGTGTTGCATCCGATGAAGTTGGACTAATATCTACAAAGAATAATCATCGTTCATTTGAAGGAAGAAAAAGTGATTTCAACGAACGGGTATGTCGTAGATTTGATGCCAAAGCAATGGGTTCTTCATCGAATTTGATTAATGCAGGTTCGTTATCCTGATGACGTGAAGGAGAAACTACCTAGAGAAGGCAACGAGAGATTTTCGATGAAGATGAAATGGTCAGAAAAGAAATACTTTGTGAGAGAATTTTGCCATTTAAAGCTGGTTCAGGAATGATAACTATTATTACTTATTTCCATCTATTTTTTGTTCCTTGCTGCGTCGTTTAGAAGGGGGATTGTCGAAGCAGATTGGAAATTGGACTTCCTTTTAGTATTTTTAACAGTCAACCTCCATTTGTTGGTATCTTTTATGCATCATTGTCAGATTGGCATTATGACAAAATAATAATTCTTATTAAAAACAATGGTTCATTCTTTACTAGATTAAGAGTCGTATCAGCAATAAACAAAGTAACATAATTTCTTGGGGGGTGAAGAGGATTCTGCAGGAGCTTGATTTTAAGCTCCTGATTTTTCCATCTTTGATCTATTTGAAAAAAGTAACAGTAGTTCAGAAGATAACAGTCGCAGGATAGTGTCAGTAAATTGTCATGTCGTTACTCATTGACCGTTCATCTAAGAATATTTTTCAATAACTTGATCTTGCTATTTATATTTCCTCCCTTAGCCATCATAAAAGGAACACTCTTTGCCTTACGGATCGCTTCCCCTAATAACAGAAGACTATGTTTCAGGATACTGCTTACAAATTTTAGTAGAAAAGTCTTGAGCAAAATATGTTGCCTTTTCCATGCATTTTCCGTATCTTGATTGCGTCAATCTTTTATTTCAAATAATTCAGCAAAGAAACAACGTCAACAAAATTAAGAAGCGAAGGAATAAAAGGGAAATATATAATTAAGAATATATATTTGGACATATCTAGGGGCGGGGGTAAAGTGAAGTGAAGCACTTTAAGGTATTTTTTTTACAGATAGTTGGATATGTAAAAGTCTTAGGTTTTTGTTTGACTCTGCATTTTCTGCAGCCTAAAATAAGATAAGCAAGGCTTTCTTTCCAGCTTTTCTAATGTCGTCGTTTGTAGAAGCTGAGGAATAGTCCTGCGATATCCTAGAAGTTTTTCTTATTTTTTGCGTGGTTCTGTGGTGTAAATTTTCCTCTGCCATAAATTTGCAGAGTCAAATCACATCTGGCAAAGGCTTGGAGGAAAAATATTTGGTCGCTAAGAGTCTCAGTAAGCTTTTAGTTTAGCTTCCAATACATCCCAAAGACGGCCTCCAGTTTTCTGTAACTTTCAAAGAACATTTACAAAGTTTAAATCTACAATCAACAGTCTACATCTACGATCTAAAAAGATCAAATTAACAAAGATTAAGTCTGAGCCAAAACGAAACCATAAAAATCTAAAATAAATCATTAAGTCAAATTTACAAAGAACATTTACAACGTTTAAATCTACAATCAACAGTCTACATCTACAATCTAAAAAGATCAAATTAACAAGATTAAATCTAAGCTAAAATGAAACAATAAAAATCTAAAATAAATCATTAAGTCAAATTTACAAAGAACATTAATCCAGAAACATCAACTCCAAGGGAAACCAAAATAAAAAGAAGAAACGAAAAAAACAAACAAAATAATTTACTAGCTAGAAAATCTAACATAATTTTTGAACATACCAAACGAGTGGCAGCTTCGTACAAACTCTAGGAACATGTTCTAGATCATGTTGCAAGCTGTCAGAAGGTTGAAGTCAGACCTCACTGACAAAGTGTGAAGAACCGGTAACTTGTTGGGAGTGCGGAGATGATAAGTCAATTGATCAGAAACAAAAGATATATTATCACATAGGAATGGAATTCGAAGAAAGACCAACCGAAGCATTTACAGTATTTGCAGCAGACGAAACAGAACCTGGTGCATTCAACTATCCAATATACAGAATGTTTGTTGACGCACTTAGTAACACAGGATTAATTGTAAACAAAAGTCTTGCAAGAGGAGTCAAGATGAATATCATGGATGTAGAAAAAGCACAAATTGCAGAGCTAAAACTATGGGAAGACAAACCAACTATCGAAGCTGCATTAATGTATCCAGGAAGATATGTTGTTGATTCAGTATACACAATGATTTACAGCTTCTGACCTTAAATAAAGTCTATCCTATTGAAATACAATTATTCTTGGGTGCCATTCTAGATTAGTGATTCCGCAGAATCTCTATAAAATAAAAGTAATACCATTAGAATCTCTACTTATACTCTTTTAAAATGTAATGTTCACATTTTCAACAACGCACAACACACCCTACCTGCTCTGATGGTCCCAAAGATAGCCCTGAATAATATACTTCACCATTATTTTGCTCTAGATGCTTTGTATTTCTTTATAAACAGGTCAAAAACCTTTCAAGAACTGGTACGTAATGCGAAGACCAGATCAAATTTTGCGGCTCAAGCGTCCGTTAGAAACCTCCGAAGACAGCGGCAGAACACATGGTCAATGTGTATCAGTCTTGGGCTGGTTGGTTCTACTTCTTATTAGACATTCATTTTGAATATCTGGAATTCTGCAGAAAACTTTTTCGACCCTGGATAGAAAAACTTTTCGTCGGAATTAAATTCGATAGAAATAGTCTGTGAACACCCGATATACCCCTCCCGTCACAAATTTTCCGGCTGTATCCAGTTTAGTTTCGATCGGATGATTTTCATCAAAAAAATGAGTGGGGGAGGAAGCTTAGTTGCCCTCCAATTTTTTTTTACTTAAAAAGGCAACTGGAACTTTTAATTTCTATACGAACATTTTTATTACTAATAAATATACGTAACTTACGAATTAACTTACGTAACGAACTTCTGTATTTGTATATTTTTACTATGTATATGAGGGGGTTTGCCCCTTCGTCAATACCTCGCTCTTTACACTTAAGCTTGAATTTTGTCCCAATTCTTTAAGAATTACCCGTGATTTAGCTTATTCATTATCATTGTATATATTTGTCTGTTTCAGGGTCAGTGAATGGAGTTGAGGATGGGGACTGTGAAGTCTGTTTTTTTCTTATATATTCCCAAAACCTTTTTGGGCAACTCTCAGCAGATACAATGATAGAAGATTCAAGTGCCTCATGATTTGACTGAAGAAGCCTAGTTGCTCTATTTCTTGCTCTTTTGTATCTTATCCATGACTCAGTGCTTGTTAGTTTAATATGCTCACACCACCAATAATTTTTTTGCTAATAGCTTGTAGATAGCGTCAGACCCAGGTGTGCGTAATAACGTCTCGAGGGAGTAGCAGCTATAATAGTTTCCACCTATGAAGCTTCCAGAATCCAAAGGGCGGTCGCTACTAACATTAATTTAATTAATTCCTCCTACGAGAGTAATTTTCCCCTTAGATTCCCCAGACTATCAAAGGAAGTTCTACAAATTACGGAATAATTTGTACTTTGTCTTAAAAAGCTACAAAGGAAAAAATGTCACTGGAATTTTGTTTTTTTTTGTAAAAATGTCTGAAAATACCTATTTCACATGAAAAAAAATGGGACTTAAGACAGTGAAGTTCAAAGAAGATAAATAAATTATAAATATTTGCAAGTTACAAGCAACATAGCGTACTCGGTACAAGCCGAAATCTAAGAAACAATATGTGCTTTAGAGGGGAAAAAATATGAAAATTGAAAGGAAAATGAAGACACAAGAAAGCAATAGACAATCAAAATATACAATTGAGTCATTGCTGCCCAACCCAGAATATAACTGAAATCCAACCTCAATTTAAAAAAAAATAAACAAAACAAACTAATCAGTTAGACTAGTAAAAGCCTAGTTTAGCTACTTTTTGCTATCTTGGAAAGGGGTTAGGTTAGGAAAATGAAACTTTCAGTAGACTAGTAAATCCTGGGCCAAAAAAATACTTTGGGAAGATATTGCCAAGCTTCTATGTTAACCTTATTCTGATTTGTAGGTCGTATAAATTTGTCTACTTGGGAGGTTGACTTACCTATTGAAATTTTGACAATAGGCCTAGAGGGGCCTGGGCCTTCAGTATTTATCCTACTTTAATTCTCAGTTATCACTTTGTTTTTCCCCCCTCAGTAAGTTTGGAAAGTAGAATTCAAACATGCATATCTTTACTCAATAACATATACAATATGTAAACAAGGAACAAATTACGTAAATTCAACAACAAACAACAACAACAACACCCAGGTGAGCTTCCAGTAAAGCTGTTATGTGAACTCAACATTTTTCTTGCTAAGCCACTCTCTTTTATAATCAACCAGAGTTTCCGTCAGCAAGTATTCCCTAGTGCTTGGAAAAGAGCATATGTCCGCATTTTTCCAGAAGTAAGATGTCCAAAATCTTGTGGGAAGGGGGTTTGGGGGTTTGACCCTCCCCCCCCCCAAATGTTTGTTTGACTTATAAAAATGTAGTAAAAATGGTTAGAATCAAATTTTTTTGCGTTTTTTAGTTTTTTTGTGTACTCTCCCATTCCCCGAAGAAATTCTTGTGTAAAACACCCCCGAAAAAACCCGGATACGGCCCTGTCATATCAGTATCATTTTGTAACTAAAATGTTTTATTTTTATCATCCTTAGGTATACTTCATTAGGATTAAGCTATCTTCACTTCTTGATTGGGGAGGGTAGGAGCGACCCGGCTCAATAGTAACCAAAACTCTAAAAAATGGAATTTTGATTCCATTGGTGAATAGCCACCTCAAAAGAATCGCATTTTAATGCTGACTTTAAATATATAAGTTTCATGAAGTTTAGTCTTACGCATCAAAAGTTACGACCCTGAGAAAATTTACCTTATTTTAGAAAATAGGGGAAAACAACCCCTAGAGTCACAGAATCTTAACGAAATTCACACCATCAGATTCAGCGTATCAGAGAATCCTATTGTAGAAGTTTCAAGCTCCTATCAGCGACCTGAACTATCAGACGAAAAATGATAAGACCGAAAGAACGGCCCGAATAAATAAATTTGACAGTAGGTTAAAATCAACAGCCTGGACCAGGCTGGTCCAGGCCGTTTTGGCCTTGTCTGTTGATGTGCGTTTGTTGATGGTCCATAGCTTACAACCCTAGCACCTAGGCCCTGGAAGATTGGGTCCATCTTGAAGCCGTTGTTATATGCTCTTTGGATTATTTTTAACAGTGATTGGATGTGCTTATGAAAAACAGGTTGTCAGGATGGGGGAAGGATTCCGTCCGTCGGATCTGGATGAGCTGTGCATTGCCGGTGAGGTAGTCTGGCGCGGCCTGGAAAGTACGGGGACAGCGGATGGGCGAATTGCTCTGTACCTGACGGATCATCTTCTAAGTCTCACGCCGGTGACCGATCCTTTGACCGACGCGCTGTCATGCCGCATCCGCGAGTTGCTGATGGATCGCGGCGGTCTGCACTTCGATCAGCTTTGTTCAGCCATCGGAGATTTCCCGAATGATCTGCTGGACGTGCTCTGGTCGCTGGTCTGGAACGGCTCGACGTGCACGACACCGAGGGAGACGAGAACATCCAGCGGATCTGCACCCGCGCCTGGGCGGTCGATCTCACGGGCGACGGCGTGCTGGACCTGGTCTCCGGCAACTTCGGCGGGACCTTCGCGATGTTCGAGGGCGCGGAGGACGGCGGGTTCACGCCGCGGTCGAGACTCCTGACCGACGCGGCCGGTGCGCCGCTCTCGGTGCCCTACCACAGCGACCCGACCTTCGCGGACATCGACAGGGACGGCGACGAGGACCTCGTCTCGGGGGCCACGGCACTTCTTCATTCTACTGCGAGGACACTGCAAGGATGGGAACTGAAGTTTTGAAAAAGGATAATAGCTCACTTTAATACTGTTTCAAGCAGGGGCGTTATTTCATCAAAATCCTAGGAGGGGGGATATGGAGCAAACTTTCCCACATTAAGTAAAAATGACTGTGAAACCTGGAAAATGAGACATATAGTGTCATAACGGTATACTAAAGGAAACTGACCTGTTTCTGTGGATGCTTGAATTATGTACGCTTATTTTAGTTCTGAAATTACTTTTTAATAGATATATCAAAACATTTTATGTGCTTCAAGGCTGTCAAAAGGGCATATCTACAAAATCCCAAGATCAGCCAAGTTTGCTAACTTGAAACTTTCAGGTTATGCTGAGGAAGATATTGAAATAAATTGTAAGACACTATGTGTATCTAGGTTGTCACACGATTGAATCTGCAATGTCTCAGGAACTTCTATGGGTATTGCATTACATTGACAAGCTCAAAATACATTTAATTTGATAAAGTAGTATTTAAACAAAATATAACATTATAAGATTCATAGAATGCTGGAATGCAGAACTCGCACTGCAACCAAACGTCAGTGGGCGTCTCTGGACGGACCGGGGGCGCCTACTCGCATGTACGCCGGAGGGAGGGGATAAACCCCTCCCCTACGTACCTTCTTCTGTAGGGGCGGGGTTTACTTACCCCCGCCCTCCTACTTCTTGTCCTGGCTGCTGCCGAAGAGCTTGTGCTTCAGCTTGCGGATCGGCGTGGGCACCAGGTGCCGCAGGGCCGCCCGGGCGGCGCCGGGGGACTCGAGCAGGGTCTTGGAGATGGTCGCCGATGGGAGGATATTTACATGCTTTATTTAACATACAGTATTATTAAAAAAAAACAATCAGAAATTAAATAAGAAAACAAGTCTTTTTCAACTGAAAGTAAGTAGCAAAACTAAAACTTAAAGCGAACAGAAATTATTATGTGTATAAGGGGTTTCACCCTCCTCATCAATATCTCTCTCTACTTTTAAAAGAGCTATTTATGCTAATTAAATGGCCTCTGTGATTCAGGGGTTATTCTTAAAGAACTGGAACAAAATTTGAACTTTAGCGCATGGGCGAGGTTTTTATCTCAAAACTGTGTTAGAATAGCTTGGAAATGATAATATGTATCATATGGATGTTATAGACCAGCCAAATATAGCCATGGTGTGAATTAACATGGGGTATTAAGCTTAGGATGGCCTATGATAACACGATCCAATGGATTCATAGCATATTTTTAACAGGAAAATACCTAAAAATGTGTCTTAAGAATGATGGGGACTTCCAGAGCGTGTCTTTTGCCATCGATAGTTTGCCACGGTGGCGTGAATTGCAATGGGGGGGACTCATATTAGGGTTGAAAATGTAATCGATTGATATTTTTTTCGCATTCCTTATGTTTAAAACGAGCATGGATTAATTAAAAAAAATTATCTGCTCAAAGTAAAGAGCAAATTTGACACTTAAAACGAGCAACAGTTTAAATCTGCTAAATAGATTATAGTTGTTTTCAAATTATTGGGAGGGGCAGCTGCCCCCTTGTTCCCTTTCAACGACACCACTGGATAAACGAGTGTTTTACATTTGTTTTTTCCCAAGACTTGTACGTACTTTAACCGTATGTGTGATTTACCTTAATTGTCTCATAGACAAAAGTATTTCACACTTTCATGTTAAGCTCTCATGAACATCACTAAACTTGTTTTGCTTAGGTTAAGCTACCTTTGTTCTCAGCTAAGTTCATGTTTTCCCTTTGACACTAGTTTCACACATAAAAGCTATACCTTTGTGCACAGTTAGCTATAGGCTATTAGTATTATTTCCCCCCTAATTTGGTATGTTGTACCTAGCATTCAGCTCAGCCCACTACGATTATTTGCTGATATTTTCGTACAAATTGGTACAATCGTATATCACTTGTTTTCCATTCTCTATTGAATACTTTTTTTTTTAGCCAGTTATTTGCTTCTCCATTGCAACTCCCAAGCGTCCACAATACTGGCCAACCATTTTTGTCCTTTCGTTGTGACTGAAATTATCATTAAGTTGATCTCGTATTTGTCGTTGGAGTTTTTTTTTCAATTTCATTGTTTTTTTTTTATTTCCTTGTATTTTTTTCCTTTTTTAAGACGGAAGAGTCAACACTAGGATTTGATCCTCTATGTTGGTCCAGTGTCTGGAATTACCATAATTGCAGGCGGCTCTACAATTTAAAAATCCCAGTTTCCTCTTACTACTTTCCTACCGTTTTTAGTTGGTACATTATTTTGAATATTAAACTACTTTAATTTTTTACTTCAAACATTTCAAAGGTTTTTACTTTTACTTTAATATGTCTACTTGCTTTATAATTTGTGTTAGAATCCTATTACAAAATGTTATTAGGATTGCATCTCAGGAACACAGGACCAGATATTACTTGAATCATTTTTTTTATGTAGACCCACGTGTTAGTAAAAGTTAAATTTGTTTCCCTAGCCCTTTTATAAGTATAAAATTTAGGGGCTAAAGAGATTCCATGTAGGAGGTGTTTAGCGTAAAGGTGATCGACAACTTTTGAGAGTTTTATAAATTATATTATAAAGGTCTGTTTGTTTGACTCCCAAGTTTGACTCTTTCTCACAATTCTACTTTTTAAAGCAATTAAACATTTTAGCTTAAAGAGCTGGGCGTTGAAGAGGGGAAAGCTCCTTTCATATACAGAATAATTTCTGTTCGTTTTAAGTTTTAATATCGCTCCTTGCTTTCAGTTAAAAAACCTTGGAGGTGAATCTCGAAAAAACAGAATCGTTATCTTGAAATCATCACTCAAAAATCAGAAGAATATCCTCAACGTTGTCACAGGCATAAGCAAATCAGTTATGTGTGCCAACAACTAAGTGGCAGAAATAATATCAAAGCCTGATCGCCCATTTACCGACAGCAAACTTGTCAAAGAATGTGTCTTTTCTATTGCAGAGGAAGTTTGGCCTGAACGGAAAAGTACTTTTGTAAATATTAATCTCTACTAGAACTTGCACCCGCCGCATCGAAGACTTGATCTGGCTAAAATTTTGATGCTGGAAGTAGGTCACACGCCTTCAATTATTTGTCATTGCAACCAGTGTAAGAATTGGATCCAGACATGGGGCCATCGAGGGACATTCTTTGAAATGTACTTGGCAAACAGCCCTTTGCACAGGTTTCCCGATCTTCAGTTCTAGACAGCGCATTATTCCATTGTGAACTCCAGTATTTACGACCGTTCCATCACACCCTAGAACAAGAATATGGTTTAAACCTCCGGGCTCTTCTTCTGTGATATTGCGGCAAATACTTCGACACTCCTCAGAGTACAGTCGTCAGAATGATCGAATTGAAACGGGTTCAGGGACCGTTCTTAAAAAATTGGAATAAACTTCAAATCAAGTTTTAATGCTGCTCCTTACTTTCAGTTGAATTTTTATATAATTTTTAATTGTTGGAGACTAGCAGCCCTTAAGATTATTTGGTCACTTAAAAAGGGCATTAGAAATTTTAATTTCCAATAAAGTGAGGCCTCTCCTGATATTCTGAGGCCACTAGGTCGATACGATCACCCCTGGGAAAAAAACAAACAAGTCTGGACCGACCTTTTCATGCTGGTCGAACGCTATATCCAGGGCGACCGCAATGCCCGCGTTCGTTTGGACAAATCCAAATGGACGTTTGAAAAGCTCTGGAAACTTGGCGCGACGCATCTGGCCTGGATCGCAATTTCCATGGCGACCGGCGGTGCCTTTGTTCTTTACTTCCATGATGCACCGACGGTGATGATGGATATCTTTACCGCCAGTGCATCCTTTGGCACCTATGTCACCATCGCGTTCCTGACCGGTTCGACCTATTTGCTGGCCGGTTCTTGGCTACTCACTTTCAATGTGTCAAAATGCCATGTTTTACACTTTGGACACAAGAATATCAATACAACTTACTCTCTATAAGGTCAGTCTCTTTCTCCAGTGTTGGAAGAACGTGACCTAGAAGTATTATTGGAGAGCATCTTGAATTTAGCCCTCATACAAATAGGCAGTAGCATCAGCTAGCTCATCACTAGGACTCATAAAAAGAGTAATTTCCTCCCGTTCTCCTAAAATCCTGAGCCTTTTGTACAAACGACTTGTTCAGCCAACGCTGGAGATAGAGGGTCCTGACCTTTGATACTTTTAAAAAACTTTGTACTGTAAAACTGAAATGTTGAAAAATAGATCTTCTGCTTAAGTGAAGTAAAGAAAACTGTGCTTAATCCCAATTTATAAGGTTTCAATGATCTGTAAATACATACAAGGTTTCAGGTTTACAAGGTTTCAGACTAATAATAGAGAATTAAGTTAAAGTGTTGTTTTGCCAAGTGTTGTTTACCTGTCAAGCAGGCAAATTTCTAAGACTTAGGAATCAGAAGAGGGTTAACATAGAAGCTTAGGCGCATTCATAGTGCTACTTACGACTTGTTGATGACGCTTTTCTCAGTGAATATGGTCGATAGCAGTCTAAAATTACTACAACGATACCAGATGTTTTCTCCCGTAATCTATCGATAATTCGTGAGACGCTTCTTTCGTTATCTTCGACATTTCCAACGTTTATTTCTGTATCGTTAATAGGTATCAAATAGTTTTTATCCTTGATTTGGCAGCAATGACCCGCAAAGTAGAACAAGATTAATTCAGCCTTGCCAACACTACGAACTTCACCTTTTATAACTCCAAACCTATATTTGCTGCTATTTCATCGCTAAAAGCTCTTATAAAATGTTGAACGTTTTTATCTACTGCTTTTTCTTCGATTAGATCTTTAACTTTTGGATCGGCTTTTCTTATGTCTTCATGAAAAACATAAAGCTGAATCTTTCTTTTTTTTAAGAGAGAGTGATGTATTATCAGCTTCTTCGTTAAGGTCCTTATAAACTCCAATTAGTAAAATGTCAAATGATAATAGATGTAAAATTCGTTGATTTGTGCTCCAAAAAGTAAACCTATTAGCTTTGCTCTGAGATAGTCTTTTTTGGCTAAAATAAATATCTGCGTTAACCATATTTTTTTAATTTTACCTGCACCTTTTAAAACGAATGCGCTACACTACGGCATTACTGCTTCTGAAACTCGAGGCTCAATATGCGTATAGTTCTTTGATATTTCTACAACTATTGACTACCTCAGAATTTTTGCGCAACAGTTTTTCGGCCTTCTTTTGGCTAGAATTGTTGTTTTGCATCACAAATTGACTGGAAACGTTGCTCTGCTGTGAGACAGTCTTTTTTGCGATCATTCGGATCTCCAATAGCTCTGCAACTTATGATAAGACTATCCGACCAGTTCTAAATAACTCGGCCACACGGAGTAAAGAACTATAAATAGACGAAATATGGTGCTTCTTTGAGGTTTCATCGCCTTAACTAGTCAAAATCCATTCAAAAGTTGACGTTAAACCTAACGTCGTTAAAACCTAACGTCGTTAAAACATCGTAAAACCTAACGTTGACGTTAAACCATGAAGTTAAAAAAAATCGTCACACTTACACAACTTACAAAATAATTTAACAGAAAACGCCACTTTCCCACGGTAGGATCTTTTTGGCTATTCAAAAAAAGCAGTAGAGCTGTTAATTTTCGTCCTATTGAGGCTGTGAAGCTTCTCCTAATCTTCTGGGACCAGTGGTTTGATACGATGAGCCTTGGAAAAAAGATTTTAAAAAAAGGAAACACACGTTCGTGATCTTTCTTCTAGATAAAAGACGCAAAATTCTACATTTTTGTAGGTAAAATCTTGAAACCTCTAGAAAAGGGTCCTTTAATGTAATGAACCTAATGCCGTGTCTTTAGCCCCGCATACCGGGGCCCATGCGGATTCTCTTCATCGGGCCGACCTACATCGGCGACGCCGTGGTCGCGTCCGGCCTGCTCGACCATCTGGCGCGCGCACACCCGGCGGCCGAGATCACCGTCGTGTGCGGCAAGTCGGCGGTGCCGGTGCTGGCGAACATGCCCGGCGTCGTCAAGGTCATCCCGGTGGTCAAGCAGAAGCGCCGCGCGCACTGGTGGGGCGTGTGGAAACAGACCGCCGGCGTGCGCTGGGACATGGTGGTCGACTTGCGCTCGTCGCATCACCGACAACGACAGCCCGACCTCCGAACGGCGCGTGGCGCGCCGGGAACGGCTCCATGCCCGGATCAGCCGGATGGACGCCTATCTGAATATCTTCGGCCTGGGTTGGGTGACCCCGGTACTCCGCGCCGCCGCCGGCGACAGCCCGGCCACGCAGATGCGCGAGGTCTGGCGCCAGCTCGGAATACCGGTGCTGTCGATCGTCGTCTTCCTGTTCGCCTGGGCGCAGCTCGCACCGACCGTTCAGACCTCGCTCGGCGCCATTCCCGGCCCCGTCATGCTATGCTTTACCCCCACCCCCTGGGCTATATATAAATATCTAGCCCAAATTTACACCTAAACTATTATATATTCATCATGTTTTGTTTCATTTCATTAGCATTAATCAAACTTCACTTCCCGAGTGTCTATTATATAACAGATAAGTACAGGATCTTTTTTTGGAGGGGAAGGAGTACAAAAACTTTAAAAATGCATCAAATTTTTTTATATGCATTTTCGGTACATTTTTACAAGTTAGACAAAAATTTCAAGGGGAACCCTATCCATTCCAGGATGGGGGAAGAGAATTGCCATAGAGGAGGAGCTGAATTTCCCGGCATTAATAAAAAAAACTATCAGAAATTGAGTTAAAAAACAGGTTTTTTACAACTGAAAGTAAGGAACAACATTAAAGCTTAAAACGAACAGAAAGTATTACAGATAGTAGGTGTGTTGCCCCCCTCTTCAATGGCAAGATGTTTCAAGACATTTTTTGAGAGATTTTTCTTAAAGCCATTTTTCAAGAAGTTTCAAGACATTTCAAAACATTTTTTCAAAAATTTCAAGACATTTTTAGACCATCTTACTCTTTCTTTTGAAGCATCATACCTTCCCTGAAATTCTCTTCTGACAAATCTTCTTACCCTCCGCTCCTATTAAAGTTTGATTTAGCGTAGGCTACTTGCATTTACTACACTTCAAAAAGGACCAAAATTAATCTTATGGGATTAAAAAACTTCTTTTATGACAAATTATATTTAGTATAAAACCAGATTCATTATTATATAATAACCACATTATTATTATTTTTATGTTACCGCAATTATATTACCAAATTATATTCGATCAGAACTTCGTAATATCAGATTTCTGTTTTTACGAATTTTCTTCTCTTTTGTTGAATGCACATTTAACGTATTCGAAAATTCTGTTTTCTATTATTCTTCTTTAAAGAAAGAATAGAGATACAAAAAAAAAACAGAATTAGTAGACAAAAATACACTGTTCTTAAACTAAATCTTCAAGGTTTGCAAACCATACTATTTTTTATATTAAAAGATTCAGGCATAAGTACCTTTTGATGATACCTCCCATAGGGAGGTATCAGGCCTAAGAACCTTTTGATGATATCTCCCTTTTCACTAAGATAAATGGTTACTCATAAACCTGCGGCTATCTCCTAATAATTAGGATTATAAATTTTTAGACTAGTGCTGTTAAGTCACCCTGTTGTACATGCATTGTAATCTTTTTGATTGGGTGAGACGTGGTAAAAATATTCTTTTATGAATGTATTTGTAGATCGAAGTGACAAATGAAAAATCGAAAGACCTATCTTTAATGATATAATTTTTCAACTATTTCTGTTTATTTTCCAGATCAGCTGCCATAGATTGTTTAAGAACAGCATGTGATCTGTGGCAACTGTTTAAAACTCTAATTGTTGTCTGATTAATCTTTTATTTTTACACAAAGATTCAGCTGACTGGTTTACAGGTTTGTTAATATCGTTGTGAACTTGTTTAGAAATAAAAATTCTTTTATTCCTCTTGATGGCCTCACAAAGACCAGATTGACCACTTTGGTATTGGTAAGAAGTGGCAGACGTCGTTATGTGATGTGCGCGCGTTTAGATGTGATGACTTCTTCTCTGACCATAGCCTGATGGCTGCAAAAATCAGAGTAAAGTTGTCAGACCCTAGCGTCATCTCGTCTTTGGGTGTGTTTTCTTCTTTTCTTTTTCTTTCAGCTGAAGACAGTCAAATTTTCGGTTTTCTCTGGTCCGGAATTTCCAAAATTCATTTTTAATAATTTATTTAAATTATCTAAATGTTAAATTTATTCCAGGATATACTTGCTCTCCAGGATATGCGTTTTCTAAGGGATACAAAGTTTGTTTTTTTGCATTTGTTTCATAAAGATAGGAACAAAATCATAGTGAGCGCAAGAGCGCTGCCTAAGTAAAAAACGATGTTATCACGATGTTGATGGCGATCGAAGCGAACACCAGGTGGTAAACCTGGAACATGCTGATGTAGTGCCCGGCTAGCTCACCGAAGTGTTGGTTTACGATCTTAAGAAAGTCGTAATTCGCAATCTGGGTAGTGCCGTCGACGGTCTTATCGAGCGCCATTACCGGACGCTCCGGTACGTGGCCTGCAGCAGCTCATTTCGCTCGATATCAGCGTTGATCTTGTTCTTGAGGATCTCGTATTCCTTTCGAAGAGCCTGAGCGGAAAGGTGATAGCGAGTAACAAGATTATTTGCTTTTATTTCTGTTCATTCTTGGCTTATTGAGGCTCCTTACTTTACTTTGAAAAACTTGCTTTGTGGAAAACTTTCAAAAAATTAATCTAGTAAAGAAGAAACTACAGGGAGTCAGGCGGCGAAATCACTCAAATATGATATCATACCCCAGAAATGCAACTTCTAAAAAGATAGGTCCTCTATGATAGGAACGAGGATCGAAGTTTAAGACTCTTTGTACTGTAGTAACAATGTTGTGGCGATTCCAAAGGTGTACTTTTTGTCTTACTATTGTGGTAAAAAAAAAATATGAAACATGGACCTTGTGGTGCACTGAATGAAAAATCACCATGCATGACCAAAGGAAGGTGCACAAAACAATATCCTCGACTTTTAGTACCCAACACAATTACTGGGACTGATGGTTACCCACAATATAGAAGATCTACTGAAGATGGTGGTAAAACAGTAATAACAAAGAAGCGTAACGGTAACGGTGAAGCGCCACACCAACAGCTAGTATAAAAATAAAAAAGCTAAAAAACTAAAAGAAAAGAAAAAACTAAAATACCACTACTATCCAGCACTCCAGCGTCCATGGCTGGGTTGTTGTAGTGTGTCTCCAGTCTGAAGCTTTGAAAGGTACCACCGGGGCCGATAGAGAGTGCAACATTTTCTGGGAGTGTCAGGGAGGCGCGTCCTGGCGCCCATGCGTACGTTAGATCAAAAACATCGTCCCATGAATCACAAGAATCTCCCTCTTTGGACTTGTGGGAACCAAAGACCGTGAAGTGATGAACATACTTCTTAGCATCCTCGTCAACAATGGGCTCAAACCCAACTATCGACGAGCAACCCAACGGCGATTTCGCGCAGACCATCGCGCGCCAGTTCTTGTTCGAATCGTTCTACGCGCTGCAGCTAGCAGCCCTTGAATCGTCAACCGACGAACACCTGTCCGCAATCGCCGTGCGTGCCGGTAGAGAGGTTGCCTATCATCTTCGTCACACGCGTCAGTGGGTGCTGCGCCTCGGTGACGGCGAGCTCAAGTGGGCCTTCTCCTCAGACGAGGTACTGCAGCTTACGAGCGATTGAAATCTAGACGGGTCGGGTCGAAATGGGGCACTGGTCAGGAACAATATAGAAGCAAAATTCAAAAACCTATATCCCATTTCGCTCGATTCCAGGATATATCCTTCTACCCAATGGATAAAAAAGTCGGGCATTTGCAGCAAGCCTGCAACCACCAAACCCGAAATCAACAGCTCGGCCTGCCAGCTTTGCGCTTCCAGGTTTTTCAACCATTTAGGGGTTTTCTTCTTCGCTTTTTTTAACGCTCTATCGGAGGAATCGCTTGTTTCGCCAATATTGATTTGTCCCTTAATACTATCGTTCATTATTGATCGTGAGCAAGCATAACGTTTGGTCTCTATACTTTCTGGATCGTATTTTCTTTACATGAACTTTAAAAATAATGTTAACGTCTTCAAATAGCTGTTTTTTTGTAACTGTTTTTGCCATACAAGTAAATGTTTCAGTGAACGAACGGAGGTAAATTTTGTGACACCCATTGGGATTTAATGATTCTAACAAGGAATAATTCAACAGCAGGAGTCTAAGAGTCTTATATGCTCAGCAGTAAAAAGTAGCAGTAAAAAAGCTCAGTAGTAATGTATGGAACAACATTGCAATGCTACGATGCTTTCCTTGCGACATCCAACCTGCCCACAATACGTTACTAAACCTGGGGATAGAACGGCCTTGGTTACGCGGTGGCAACGACACACTCAGCACAACATTTTCTACAAGATATTGAAATATTTCTGCAGGTATCGAGTTGCTATCTGTGAAAAGATTCCCTTGGGCAAATATATTTGGAATTTTTTTAAAAATCTTACACAAATTTACTTACAAGTGTGTAAATACTTTTGCAGCGGCTTTTAGAATACACTGCATTAAGAATGTCGTTTGATGGTTTCTATTAGCTATGAAGGTTGGGGTGCAAATATGAAACCGTTTACCAGACCACTAAGGGGGTGGCAAAGCAAAGAGTTATTAAAAGCACTACCTCAAAGCATTCTGATGTGCTATTTAGGAAAATAAAGGGAGGCATCTCTATCAACGTCGCAACTGTGTCAGAATGATTAAACAGGCGTCATGGTCTCTTACTTGAAGGATTGCACGGATTAAAGTCCCATGTGCGTATATTCTTAATCTGGCTGTTTTAATGTTTCTTGGGGCTGTGGTACCTAATCTACAAAATACTGCTGAGGGGGGGGGGGGGGGTAAGGTTCAAACATGCTTTGATTTTCACGTTGAGTTCAAATTATCCATATTTTGTCAGAACTGGACTTATTGCATATCGGCCCAATTTGACTTTAGACGCTTGTTTTTCTGTCATTCAACGCAAATTAACGGTCCTGTGTCAATTCTAAATTCTTGGTTCAACTTGCCTAAGACCATAGGTAGGCGTGCCTTATTTAACCTTTCATTCCAGGCAGTCTAACGGTCCTATGTTAATTTTAAATTCCCCTCATAGCCAAAAATCATTATGAGCTAACAGCCGATAGTTGCTTAAAACTCCCCTATATGTCTCTCAATTGGTATCGGCCTACTATTATCGTACCTTACTACTGGAGTCGTCAACCTCTTTAAACTTTCCAACAGGTATATTTCATGAAGGAATTTTTCTACCAAAAAAAGGAAAACATATACTTTGATCAGCTCATCAAGAGCTAACAACTGCCGTCAAAAAAAATCTATCAATCTTAGTTCAAAAGTTGGCTTTTTTGCGGTAGGCCAAGTTTCTTTTTTTGACCGTCTTGTTTATGCTTTAGAGCCACATCATGCGCATACTCGTTGTTGAAGACGACAAGGAACTCAATCGGCAGCTTTGCGAAGCGCTGGAAGATGCCGGCTATGTAATCGACAAGGCATTCGACGGCGAAGAAGGCCACTTTCTTGGCGACACCGAACCTTATGATGCTGTCGTACTCGATATCGGCCTGCCACAAATGGACGGCATCAGCGTGCTGGAGCGCTGGCGGCGCGACGGCCGTTCGATGCCGGTACTGATACTGACAGCGCGTGAAAACTTGCCTGATTTGGGAGAGAAGGAGAAACACCTCCAAAAAGTCATGAGATCTTAATGAAAGTTGTACCATCAGATTTGACATATCAGAGAACCACACAGTACAGTTTTCAAGCTCCCATCCGAAAAAATAGTTGATTTGAAATTTTTGCCAGAAGAAAAATCACGGATGTGTTTTTTATTTTCTTCTCAGGATGATCGCGTCGAACCAATGGTCCTAAGAGACCAAGAGAGGCTCAATTAGACGGATATTAAAAGTTCTAGTCCCCTTTTTAAGTATCGTAACGCTTTTGTGGAACTTTAAAAAAGTTAAAGAATTGTAAGCCCTCAGTGAGATCGAGCTTAAAATTTCAATAAGTATTTCAAGATATTACATTTTTTTTAATTGTATGAATTTTTGGTGAAAATTAATGCTGGCATTTGACACCAAGGCAGTGCTAGGACAGAACTGGAATGACAAAATTAACCACTTATTATACTTCCTATTTTCTAAGTTTGTAATTTTTGTGAACTGACCACTTTCGTTCTTAAGTCTTATTAAATAAAAAAGTTTCTTACGCCTTTAAAGGAGGGCAGCTACAAAAAGACGTGAAAGGGGGCCGGTTGCCCTCAAGTCCCTTTTGACTCTTAAAAAGGGCATTAGAGTTTCCAATTTCCAATCAAATGAGTTCTTACCAGTTTGTAGAACGAAAATTTTATAAAATCAAAGTTAAAATACATTCGAAATGATTTAATATCCAGATTATGAATCTAATTTTCTGTTTTTCAAAGTATCTGGAATCAAACAATTCGTGGTAACGAACTGTAGTAAGGAGCGACCCGGCTCAATAGTAAACGAAGCAGGAAACATGATAAAAAAACAACAACAATTGTTACATCAAAATTTGCCTAAAATGTATTCAACAGACCATATGTAAACCTCTCACAAGTCTAGAATTTGGGCAGTTGAGAAGAAAACATGTTAAGAAAAGAATTCTTGCTTCATAATATGCAGGAAATTTCTCTTAAGTCTTTCTTACAACATCCTCCCACCCCAACCTGAGATGACCTGCTTTTTGTTTGGCCCTGGAGGATTGGCCAAAAAGGACAATCTTTGGTAATCTGTCATCTTGTATCTGTTAGTTCTCTAGAATTTTCCTAAATGAAGCATTGGTTAAGTTTATTTGGCTTACCTTGGCATAAATGCATCCTTATTGGGCTAATAAATTCCGTTTCCTCTACGCATCTCTTAGTTCGTGGTCCATAAACTACCAGCACAACTCGACTAGTTTTGTTGTCAAGCAGTTCGTTATCACGAACTATAACCAATGAGCAACGCAGCTCAATAGTGGCCGAAACTTAACAACTTTAATGTAAATAGATACATATATAAAGAATCAACCAATCATGCTATTAATCCAAGACCTCACTCTTTAACCTAAAGTTTTTATTTTATTTTAAAACAAACTTCATTGTTCTAATTTTACGTCCATTGTGTTCAGGAATCGTTCTTAAAAATTAAGGACAAAAAGTCAAACCTTAAATTAAACTTTAATTAATTACTTAAATATAAAGTTTGTCTCTACTAAATTTAAACCTGAAATAAATTAGATGTAATGTCCAAACAAAAAAGGGGTTGTTTTTGTAAAATTTTCAATTTGCTTAAGTTAGTGCACTTGATTTTTAACATTGTTTAGTATAATCTATTGTATCTCCCAGAATTGACATATTATCAGTATTCATTACCCCGTGTGTAAATCCGTATGCCTGCCATTTTGCAATAAGGCTTCCTGTTCTTCTCGCAGTTTCGTTTACCATATGCTTATACCTGTCAGGATTGTCAGTAAACTCAGGATAAATATTTGTTATAACATAATCAGCCAGGATTTTAACATTCTCTGTCTGTCCCCTGAAAAAGAATCCTTCAAATGATCCAAACCTAACATGTGAATTTGCCATCCTTATCAGCATTGCACCCGGATTATTTCATTCCGTTTCAAATTTCTTGAGAGTGTTAACGTCGGGTTTGGTGAACTCACTTTTGAAATATGAATGCCACTGGCTCTCGCTAATGGTAATTATGCTTTCCCGAGTTTTATTATTTGCCGAACGAGTTTTCCATAACTTATTAGGGTCATTCGCGATCGATTCCGCAATGACAACATCTTTGAGCTCCTTCTGAAAGTGCCGCTTAGGGGAGTTGTTCGAAAAAAATATTACATTGTGCCCACATCGCTCTTTACTTAGGCAGCGCTATTGTGTCTTTGACTTCAAGAGTAACCTGATCTTCAATGAATTTGTCAAGAGCGCTTGCAATGTTCTCCACATTTCTTCCAGAAATGGCCTCGTGCCAATTTACACAATAAGAGAGACAAGTCGGATTCCTTGTCCCAACTGGTGCAAAGGTCTCGTAGAATCACGAGAGACTGATGAAAAAAGTGTCTTTAAAGACGACATCGTGGGCAGAAGAAGGATCTTCTGCAAGTTGAAACTGTAAACCCTTTCAGTGTTTTTCCATACACGATCGGCGTCAGTAGCGCAAACTGTGGTAAGGAGCGACTTGTCTCAATAGTAAACAAAACTTTAAAAAATGGAATTTTGATGCTAATAGATGCATCAAAAGAATCAGATTTTTGTGATATATAAGTGATTTTAAATATATAAGTCTCATCGAAATTAGCCTTTAACATCAAAAGTCACAAGCCTGAGAAAATTTGCCTTATTTTGGGAAACAGGGGAAACATCCCCTAAATGTCATACAATCTTAATGAAAATCACACCATCACATTCAGTGTATCAGAGAACCATACTGTAAAAGCAGACTTTACCTTTTCTAATAGAGCTTTCTTCCTCTGTTCTTCGGGTGTCTTAAATTGTAAGCATCCGAACTGACGACTGAAAGAAGAAAAAACTTGTGACACAAAATAAAAATGTAAACACAAGGAGGATAAGAGTCGCTAAGATCCTAAGTTTTATGATCTTCTGAAAATCACTCTACTTTTATCTGCATTATCAGCATTTTTTTTTTTATTTCTCTGTAAAATAGGTTTAAATGACAATGCATATTATACACCAGAACTAACACTATCAGGATCAATGAAGAAAACCCAATTAAGACTCCGGAAGCAAAACACAATTGACTGACCTAGAAAAACCTTACTGTTTACCTTTGATCAAGTAGGGAAAAGATCTAGCTGATTGTTTTTGCAACCTGTTTATAAATTGATTGTGCTAGTATCTTTGCTAACAAAACTGGTTCGTAATGAAAAACAAAAACACCCTGGGGTGGCATTTTTTTGCAGTTGAAAAACTTTGGAAGATAAGGGAAATAACTTTCAAAACTAAGATCATGATGCAAGAATTCGCTTTGAATTTCACAGACGCGGGTTTCACGTTTGGCCCGCCGTCGGGTGACGATGAATTGTCGGTCACTCTGTTTGGCAGCTATCACGGCGGGCTACATTTTCCCACGGCGAAAACTGCACTGACCGTCAAATTGCTCACGCTTGATGCCAACATCAGTCCCGGCGGATCCTTCGGCGAATTGGCGGTCGGGGGGCAGTTTGAATTTGGCCGGCACAAGACCATCGCCAACATCGGTTTTGTGCTCAGTGAAGATCTCGCTCAGGATGCGTTTCGCGCAGAAATCGAAAATGCCGTCTGACTGTTTAGTTTGTTAGTCTGTCTGCTCTGTCTGTTTGTCTGTCTGTCTTTCTATATTTTTGTCAGTCTGGTCCATCTGTTTGTCTATTCTATCTGTCTGTCTTGTTTGTCTGGAGGTCTCTCTATATGGTCTTTCTTTCTCTCTTGTGGGTTTGTTTGTTTTGTCTGTCTGTCCGATCTGTATGTCTGTCTGGTCTGTCTGTCTGTCCTGTCTGCCTGTCTCTAAGGTCGGTATGTATGTCTCTCTAGTCTCTGTGTCTGTTTGGTCCTTGTGTCTCCCTTGCGCTTGCTCTGTGATCCACTGTGCTTCGATAACAGATATTGCTTCAGCCCATGCAAATAAAGTAACTGTGACTTTAGAGACGGGCTTATCACAGTTAAACGAGTATTCAACTTCTAAGTCTTGATGTGCATGATGAGTGTGATGCTCATATGGATTTTCAAAATTTGCTTGAGTAAGTTTACATTCGCCGTTAAATGTCACTGACTGCTTTGAATTTGCTAATTGGGCTAACGTTTGTTTAATATTTTGCTTTTGCTCAGCTGTTTCGGGCTGGAATTTAGACTATACTGGATGCTTTTTACATGGAGGCTATGGAGAAGGCGTACAGCCACTCAAATGGTGAAACATTTATCAGTAAGAACTGTTGAGGGAAGAACAGTAGTACAGCTATTGACGATGGATACTGATCGTGTGATTGGCACAAATACATCTTCAATAGCCACTTCATTCACCGACCCGCCTTCTGTAGAACTCACGGTGAGTGCGCTTAAACGGTACTAAGGCAAAAGTTTGACTAAATTAACCGCAGCACTTTGTAACTTATGAAGAGAATAATAAAAAAAGGTTTGTACGCCAAATTTCTTCCCAGAGGATTTATCCAGCAACTGATCAAAAATTTAAGGGGTTGGATAAAAAATAAGTACTGTTGTATATGTTTTTCTTCTACAAACTCTGAAGTAAGTCCTAAAGATCATTTCTAAAGAGTCCTAAAGTAAGTCCTAAAGATGATTGGACCCGAAGAATCGGGTCCAATTCAATAGCCGTTTTTCCGCTTTATCTGGCTCTGTTTACTTGCTCATGTGAAGGTCGTTTGTCAAACGAACAAAATCATACAGGACCTGATGACAGGGATGTTCCACTGACCAAAAGGCAATATATTGATAGTTGCTACTAATAATAAAAAAAATAGCGGCAATATGTTTATAGTTGCTACTAATACTAGTGCTATAACTATAAATGCTACTACTAATACCACTACTGTGGCTACGATTACAACTATGCCTAAGGGTAAGAAATTGAAATTTTCAGGGAATTTTTAGGGGGAAGTGAACTGAATCACAACACACCGTTTGTGTGCAGGTTGTGAAAAGGGCGTATCAGCAATATCTTGGGGTCAAAAGTGCTTTTATTAATTTTTATTTGGTACTCAGCTAGCACCTAAAACGCTCATAATTTATCAGCTGCCTCAATTTATTGTCTTCAAAAGTGCGTTTGTTAAATTACCGGTAACTATTGAGAAACTAAGACACTCGGAATTTACCTATTGGCTGAGTTTGCTCAGTGAAAAGAGCTTTTTTATTAAATTTTTGTACTCAGTCACCAATTAAAAGACTTGGAATTTACCAAATAGCTGAGTTTGTTATAGTCAAAAGTGTTTTTATTAATTTTTTTACCCTACAGCATACAAACAGTGCTCAAATCGACTCCAATAAATGAAAGGATCTTGTTTGCACGGTGAGCTACAACCCACACTAAGCTTTCTACCATTGTATGTTACGCTCCTACCAGTGAGGCGGATGATGATGTCAAAGATATCTTCTATGAAATCTTACAGGCTTTCATCAAATATATCCCCAAACAAGATGTTCTGTGTATTGTGAGTGATCTGAATGCCAAAGTAGGAGCCGATTGCAAGTACTGTCCCGAAGTTCTAGGACCGCACGGACTTGGGTGTAGCCAGCTTGCATGCTCGCAGCGATCGGATCCGTTTCGGGCTCGCTGCGCCGCAGCCCGGCAGCGACCACGGCGGCAGACTCCGGTCGTTTGTTGGCATCTTTTTGCAAACACTGTTCGATCAGATCCGCCAAAGCAACATCTTCGCGGCGACGGATGGGATCCGGGTGGGGCACCCCTTCAATCGTCGCCTTGAACCTTGCCGACGTGGTCGCTCCGTCAAAGGCGGCCACGCCATAAAACGCTTCGTGCAACACGCACCCCAGCGAAAACAGATCGCACATAATAAGTCAGTATTTTTCACACCGATTACTGAACAAGAATTAAAGAATGTAGTTATTCTTTTGAAAAAGGGTCATTCTGATGGTATTGATAAATCGTCGACATTTCTATTAAAAGAAATATTCCTCCAAATCTTGCGTATTTTATGTCGTATTATAAACCTGGTATTTAAAACCGGGACGTTTCCTTCGTCACTAAAAGCTTCAAGAATATTGGCTCTTTACAGAGGAGAGGAGAAAATAAATCCGTCAAATTATCGGCCTATATCTTTCCTATCGATAAGAAATTTAAGATAGCCATTTCTTTCAGCGTAGATGAGCATAGCTTGTTCATAATTGGGGTTTGGGGATAACAGCGGCCCGCTAACCTTAGGGCGATGGCTGTAAGTATGCAATTTGCCCATTGTTTACATGTAGCAGATGTTATCAGAGAGGACGGAAAGTTTGACCCTTGATGTCCAAAAAGGCCAAAGGAAGTTGACTAAAGATTTCAGGGAATGTTTGGGGGAGTGTTGAACTTGATCAAAGTAAGGTAATCAAAAGGGTGTATCTCAGGAGTGTGTTTCTAATTATTGTTTAGTGTATTGCCATTCAAATTTGTATTTTGTATTTAAGCAGGGTCGTGAGGTATGTAAAGCAATTTTTGAAAAAGATAACATCGAATCGTCAACGAAATTTATATATATATATATATATATATAGCTATTTTGGTAATGCTATATATTTTGGTAATGCTTTGAGAATTATATATATGTATATATGTATATATATATATATGTATGGGCTAATCAGTGCAGCACAGAGTGAAGAGACTAAATCTTAGCTATGAAGCGCTTGCACATTCTTGGCTCAAACTTGATGCAGTACATTATCTTTCAGCCATCCGAGACTGAACCAAAAAATTCCTCCCCCAGGGACTGTGGGGGAGTAAATCATCCCCAATGACATAGTTATTATGGTTTTCGACTATGTGGAACAAAATGGCTATCTCAAAATTTTTATCCGTTGACTTTAGGAAAAAATGAGCGTGGGAGGGGGCCTAGGTGCCCTCCAATTTTTTGATCACTCAAAAAGGGCACTAGAGCTTTTCATTTCCGTTAGAGTAAGCCCTCTTGCGAATTCAAAACCACCAACTTGGCAGAGAAAGACGAACGATAAACTTATGCAAAAAATTAACAAAGAAGTAAATGTTATTAACTTACCTAATATTAATATATAACTAAGGGAAGGTGATATTAAGACAGATACAACTGCTCATCTCCCTCACCCCCCCTAAAAGTGATTGATAAAACACAATTAGCCAGCATTTGTAGCCACACATGCACATAAAGGGTAGACATTTTTATATTGAAGTAAAATGTAGCTCCCAAGTGCTTGTTTATTTTTCTTTTACCGTGCAAGAAGCGATACGCCGTGCGGCGACCATACTCCAGCAGCAGCTCGCGGTATTCGTTGACCTGGAAGCTGACGGCGAACCTGTACAAGAAGAGGCAGAAGATGAGGTCGATCCGATACTCCTCCGCCCAGTTGATGATCTTGAACTGACGGTTCGTTCGGCAAACTGTTTAAAGGCAGAGAACATTTACTTCATCGGTGACCTGATTCAGCGCACCGAAGTTGAGTTGCTTAAGACTCCTAACTTAGGTAAGAAATCGCTAACTGAGATCAAAGATGTTCTAATTAGACAGCCAAATATTTATTTGATTTCGATTCAATTTGGATTATTTTATCAAAGTTATTCGCTTGAGATAGTTTTCTTCTATTTTTGATTAATTTTAATTTTTAGCTCAGTTTGAAACACTGGACATTATTTTTGTAATTTCCACTCTTCTGAAATTTCTGAAATTTTTGAAATTCTGAAAATTCTGAAATTTTTGAAATTTCCACTCCCTTTACCATGTACAATCATAAAAAAGTCTAATATGTTCATTTTTTCAACATACGTAGCTATTACCCTCACCTTTCTTTTAATTTAAATTTCCTCGGCCCCAATAGCTAAATTTGAAATTTCGCGATGTCTGCTGATAAAATGAAATCCTCAAGAGATTAGAATCATGTTTGCAGTCACATCTGTGATCTACACTAGCAGTGTCTTAATTATCGTTTTTTTTCGGCAAAGTCGTCCATGTTTTTTTTTTTTTTTACTTTTTCAGGAGGCCTTTCACCATTAGTATTTTATATGACTCAAAAAAGCCAGACCATTTGAAGTGTTTTTTTTTTTTTTTAGAAAAGTATGTTAAAGGGTAACTGAATATTAACTGAAAATATTTTTAAAAAATTTCAATTTTTACGCTGGCTATTTATTGTCCTCGTTTTCTTCCTTTCTTCGCGATTTTATGTTTTACCATGAATAGCCAGTGTGGTCTAAGGAATTATTTACACATAACATCGACCAAATTCGAAACAATCTAATATCCTTGTTGTAAGAAAATAAAAACCCAAAAGACAAACTTTTAATCAGCCTAAATACTGCTGGTACTACTATAATTACTACTTTTATTTATCTCAAAAATAAGTAACCGTTACGGTTAGGGCCGGCGTGCCCTCCAAGATCGGCGAGCCGCTTGAACGCGACGCGACCCTGTCCATCTATGTACGCGATCGCTCGCCAATGGCCCGTTTCACCGGCCGAAATTATGTTCTGCCGCGCTTCCCCGACAACGGCATTCCGGTGGTGTCCGTCAACACCTCCGCCGTCAAGGTCAGGGTGCTGCGTATTGGCGACCGCGCGTTGATGGACGTGGTCGGCGACGGCCAGCTCTTCCAGCAGCTCTCCAGCTACAGCGCCGATGACCTTGTAGCTCAAACACGCAAAGCCTATCAAAACCTAAGGGTACAGGCTGATTCGTAAACAAGCAAGCAACACTTGTGTGGCCCAGAGGCTTCTGCTACTTTGTTGGTTGATGTTGCCCCCGCCAACCAACAACATATTTGTATGGATCGTCGCGCTTTTCTCAAATCCACAGCGGCAGCTAGCTTAGGCTATGTAGCCGCGCCGCTCATCAAAACGAATACCAGGAGGCGGCCCTATTCGACTGCACTTATTGGCAGTGGTTGGTGGGGCCAAAACATCTTGCGGCCAAGGTACGGCAGCTTCTTCTGCCTTTTTCATACACATCACAAGTTGGTTATAATAACAGTCAATATCGGCTTTACCATTCGTAGGTACCTGGTGCTGGAGAAGATGGTATGGAATACGTATGGTAGATAGAAGGGCTGTCAAAGTAGAGATGTAGTGCGATATATTTGCTTTGCTTTTTTCAAACCACTTCGATTTTTTTCGCGAACAGTTGGTTTTCGATGGATCAATATCCACTGTTGCTGAAATTGGCATGTGGTCAATATCTTGCTCGTTAACCTCAGATCAGCCCCTACATGTTCTTCAATTAAATGTCGGTTCCCATGAGATGGATATCATCAACCTAAGGATCTTTGTCCCGGAATTAAATATATCAAAGAGTTTTCGGTGTCAGTCTGACGAATTGATTTGGAATGTGAAACAACAGTGTTTGACGTCCCTCCCTAAGGTGAGCTGATACGTAGATTGTTTTTGTTTCAAAAAAATGACAGCAGTTTCCCACAAGTAGGGAATACGAGATTAGGACGTACGACATATTTTGACACTTGGTGATCAAGTCAGAAAAACAAAACAAAAAAATAAAACTAAAAAAAACTAAAAAGAAAAAAAAACTAAAAAACTAAAAAAAAGTAAAAACCAAAAAAAAGAAGAAGAAAAAAAGGGGAAAAATACAAAAATTTATTTCATCATATACCATCAAGGAGGCACACTCGTGCCTCTTTAAAGAGGCGAACCACGACAATGTTAAGCGATCTTTGGTCCCAGTGGTCGCAGAGGGATTGGGAGGGATGCATTTCGTAGCCTGAGCTCCAACTAAGAAACCTGCCAAATTTCACCCCTGGTTCGATCCAACTTTTTAGGGTTGAAATGAAGGCAATGTTTTGAGGGCTAGGACATGTGTTACAAACGAAGAACTAAAGAGCCAAACAATGTGCGTTTTGGATGTCTATCTGGAGCGAGCGAAAAGCACATGGGATGGGAAAAGGTCATAAGAAAGGATTTAAAGGAGATTCTTACTTCAGAGGGACTGAGTAAAGAATGAATCTTAAGGACTGGGAAGGGGCTTGCACAGCTGTGCTACACCTCAGGTGGCTGGGGTCTCAACAAGCCGCTATCAGAAATTTTACTTTGTATAAAATCCAAAAAGTAGTAATATTGCTGTATGATTGATTTTAATCATGGGATAATACTAAAATTGTTCCTGAACCCTGTTCTAATCTCGATTTTACCTAGATTTCTTGACTTCGAGTCTAAGAATACTTATCTTTTTCTTTTATATCGATAAAAATTGTAAAACTTTTGGTAGCCACATTACATATTCAATTTGGTATTAGACATGGTTTGGATGCACCACAAGTGCATTTACGTCAGTTTTATAGATACGAAAACAAAGAACTGTAAATGCTCCATGATTCTCAGCTAAATAAGAGTACTGGTAAAACACCGCTATTCATCAATCGTTGAGCTTCTGGGAGCATATGAAGCACCTCCAGACATTATTTATCTTGGAGTACACTGCAACTGCATAAAACCTAATGGTCAATAGGGTTGGTCAAATCCAACGATTGAAACTGGAGTTGTCTATCTTACTCGACCACTCTACTAGTTTTAATAAACTCGAGACGATCTAAATCAATCCGGGCGATCGTGCTGAACCGATGGTCATAAAAAGGTTCCCAAACAGTAAACTGTAAAAAAAATGTGATTCTGTCCCACTTTCTAGGACTATAATAAAAGAAAGGCAAAGAAAGCTAGGCTAGATTTTACGGACGAAGGATAGCATATTGCCAAAGATTGAACTTTTCAGCCATCCATTTAGGGCCGAACTTAAAGGAAGTCGTCCCTGAATGAGGTTAAAAAAGGTCAAGAGAAAGAATCTAGAGGAAATTAGTTTCCTAACGAGGAGCGTCTGCACCTGTGTTGGCTCCAGGCGGCTTGGTGCTTAAGTTGAGTTGTAAAATCAGACCCTAGCAAGTTGCCACTTTATACGACTTTGTACAGCAAAAAAAAATGTTTGCCATGAAAGGGTATAAGTGACACAGGGTGAAAATTCCGGAATAGCCGTTAGAGGCACCAAGCACCTTAACAATGCTGAACAGGCAATGCAACAAAAAAAACGGCAATAGCACCAATCCGAGGAGATTCTTCGGCCGGTGAACAAAAGTTTGAAGAAGAAGCAACATTTTCGCTATGAACCTTTTCGGTGAAAGAAAAAAATTGAATAAAAGCAAAAACCACAAGTAGAGCTGACATTGGCGGAACAGGATCTCCGGCAGGTCCGGATCCTCGGGGTAGAGCTCGACGTACAGCTCGATCGCGGTCGAGAACAGGCGGTCGTTCTCGGTCTCGCCGGTGCACGGGCTGTCGGTCGACGCGGCCGGGGCCTCGGTGTCCTCGTCGGCCTCTTCGTCGTCGTCCCCGTCCTCGTCGTCCTCGGACTCCTCGTCGGCTTCTTCGTCGTCGTCGGACGCTTCCTCTTCGTCGTCGTCGTCGCCCGCGTCTTCGGTGGTCGAGCCGCCCTGAAAAATTTGAGAAAGAATATTCTGATCAAAAAGACTGTAATACTTCGACAGTATTGTTCTTGACTCTTTTTACCACTTCATAAGTCAAACTTGTTCATTGTAACGTTTTCGACAAAATATCGCATTGCATTAAAAGTTTTCTTAGAAGGAGTTGGTCAAAAACAAAGCTCAAACCTTCCATACTTTTTTCAAAGCATTCCCTTGTCCTCCAGTGTTATGGTTGGTCTCTAAAATTTCTTCTAAAGCTGGAAGAGTTCTTCGAAGTTGTCTAGAAGTGGTTTTCAATTATTTGTTTTTTTCCAGATTAGATTTTATATATTTACTTCTTCGGCAAATGAAATCGTCTTTAAAATGAATTAAATCTTCTTGTTTATGCACGGGGGAGGGGGGGTAAAGTTTTTACATTTCTGCAATTCACCTTTCTAAAATAAATGGATATATTTTCAAAACTGTTGGAAAATTTCATACAATTCCGCCTTTTCCGAAATACCGAAATACCAATCCGATTTTCAACAACAGTGTCCCTTGGTTGTTTTCGCTCATTTAACATCTTACGTTTCTCAGGGAACCTTTAAATTTTAAATATTTTTTGTCCACATTATGATTCGAAAGGTATTCACCTCAATGGAACTGTGCCTTGGACATCTGGACTATGCAGGTCTTTCTATTATTTTGATTCGGTTAAGAAATTTTACATGATAACCTACTGCACGCAAGAAGAACCCCTGTTCACGCATACTAGAACGATTAAATGGCTCGTCTGTTTCCTAACCATCATCACCGAGCCGAGTACCTATCAAGCAAATCTACTGATTCTTGGTCTATTGAACACATCCGTGTTAGGGTCCCTGTACACATGAGAATGGGGATTTCTTTCTTGGAAAACTTGAAAAAATGGAATAAAACTTCGTTTTTCATATCCCCTAAAAACAGGCCAACAATCAAAACCTTTTTTTTATGTTCAATAAATATTTTGGTGCTCTGGTGAAATAGACGGGAGTTCGGTGTTAAAATTGAGGATGTTATTTTGCTGTTTTTTTGTTGTTGTTGTTTTTTTTTTTTTTTTTTTTTTTTGTTTTAGTGTTTTTTTGTTGTTACTTTTTGTTTGTTTTTTTTTATACAGATGAGTCTACACTGGAGGCATTGACTGCTTGGTCATGATGGCATGTCTGAATGAGTCCTTGTATGTTAGTGATAGGGTTCCTGCCTAGTATAAAGAAACCGATGTTTGTGTGTTGTTAATTGCTTGTTTTTTGCTATCAAGTTTTCACTTTTTTTTAAACTATCAAGGCTATTGATATAACTGCTGAGTGTCAGTTGTATATTTTTTAGCAAGATGAATAACACTAGTAATTTGATCAAAGGGCTGGAGTTTTGTTCAAAGTCCAGGTTATGACCCCAATAACCATTACTATATGTAAACAATGGTCAAAGTTTGTAACTTTCAGCCCCTCCCAAGGGGACTGTGTGAGATTAAGTCGCCCCAAAAGACATAATTATTTATTTATGCGGAACAAAATGGCTATCCAAAAATTTTGATTCAGTGACTTTAGGAAAAACATGAGCGTAAGAGGGGGCCTAGTTGCCCTCCAATTCTTTTGATCAAATAAAAATAGCACTAGAACTTGTTTATTTCCGTTTGAATGAGCCTTCTCGCGATATTATAGGAACTATGGGAGAAAAACGAAAAAAAAAAGTTTTTTTCAACTAAAAGTAAGCGACATTGAAGCTTAAAATAAACAAAAATTATTACGTATATGAGGGGGTTCGCCCCCTCGTCAATACCTCCCTCTTTGCACTAGTTTTTTTCAGTACTTTCAAAAGACCTATTTATTCTAATTAAGCAGCCTTTGTGATTCAGGGGTCATTCTTGCAGAATTGGGACAAAATTCAATCTTAGCGTAAATAGTGAAGGTTATGACGAGGGGGGGGGGGAACCCCCTCATATATGTAATAACATCAGTGACTCGAAAATGATTTGAGATACAAATTTAAAGATTTTTGTGATATTTGGATTCTGAAACAGAAAAAAAGTGTGTCTGACAATTGTAAAATGTCCAGAAAAAGACTCTGTTCTAAGGCTGAAAGCAAATTTTTAGAGACCCTCTAATGTCAGATTCGTGAATAACATGGAATCACGCTTCGAAGGCGACAGATATAAATACTTTATCTCTTCTAGATTTGCAGGAAATAATTATGGAAAAAATTGAAATTCCAAACTCCTTTTTTTTAGTTTGCACTATTTTGGAAAGGGATTAGGCTAGGGAAATGAATTTTCCAGGGATGAGTCTTCAAACCAAAGTATGTCCCTGGAAGATACTTTAAAGTACCCACATCCATTCCTGCCTATAAAGGTCCATGACCTTTGTTGACCTTTCAAATCTTTGTGTTATGAAAGTGAAACATTGCAAACAGATTTTCTGCTTAGGCCTAAATGAAGTACAAGAAAACTGTTTTAGCTTCACATCTTTGCTCAATTCTAATTCATAAGGTTAAAAAAGATCTGTAAATAGGCTAAACAGACTTAAAAGCTCATGGCAAACAAAAAGTAACAAAATAAAATGAAAAAGTAACAAAATAAAATAAAATAAAAAAGTGACAAAATTATGCATTCAACTTAAAGTAAAGGAATTTTTAATTATACAATATAAGCTGTATCGCAATTTAAAAGTGAGCCAATATTGACTATGAAGGAAGTGTAGAAACTGGAGATTTGACTGGTGATGGTGACGATGAAGAAAGATAAAACATAAATCTGACAAAATTAAAACCTTAAGCCAATGGAGTGCAGAGATTGATAAGGTTTCTTATAGAAACATTGGTCGTATATGCTTTGGAGAGGACTTACAGGATTGGCAACCAGAAGTTCTAGTCCCCTTTTTAAGAATCAAAGTGATCAGAGCACAGCTATCCCCCCTCACCCCACACACACACAAATACGTCGTGTTTTCCTGAGATTCATCCAATAGAAATGTTGAGACATTCGTTTTATACAAAATAGTCCAAAGATCGTATAACAAGGCTTTTGGGGTTGATACAAACCACCAGAGCCTGAGGGCAATGTTTGTCAGTTATGTAACCGGCGTAGCCGACGATCATGACCGCCGCGATGAACACGAGCGTGGAATAGCGGAGCGAGAAGCGGATAACGGCTTTCAACATGGCTCAATCCTCCCCTTCGTGGAACGTGCCATCGGAGTGGAAGTGGCCACCCTTCTGGATCGAACCGCTGGTGGCGAGCATCAGCTGAAAAGCACCGTCGAGGACGACCTCGTCGCCGTCACGAAGACCGCTGAGCAGGGCGACCCAACGCCCATCGTCGAGACCGAGGTCGGCCTCCATGCGGATCGCCTCGTTGCATATCTCATCTGTTTCATGTTTATATCGTAGTTCACGTGGCCTCGGCATCCTTATTCTATCACGGATAGTCTTTTTGGTCCTTTTGCAGAAACCTAGGGCTGTAAGGAATTTTGAAACATCCCTCCAAATCTCCTGGTTACGCTATATATTTGCGATATTTACAAATGATCTAGGTGGTGATTCGTAATCTCTTCGTGATGTACATTAAAAAAGAAAAGGAAAAGCAAGGGGAAGGGAATTTCCTAGGTGCTTCAGAGGCTTAATTTGAGATCCATTTATACATAACACATTTTGCATGCAGACCCGCTTTACTTTCCCCCCCCCCCCCTAATTTGCAAATATATAACCCAAATTTGTTTCTAAAGTAACTAAGAATCTAACGAAGAAACCGGTTTGTTCTCGAGTTTTACACATCGCAAACTTGACTGAGTGGCGTATAATACACAAAATCGATTACAAGCAGGTTTTTTCGTCAGTTTCTTCGTTACTTTAGAAACCATTCTAAAGGATTTGTTCTCATATTTTACACGGGGATATTTTCCGTGGGGAGGGGGGTACACCCTGAACTCACAAAAGATCAAAAAGTCAGTTCATTTTGCTAACATTTTATCTAGACTGCTTAAATGATTAGCTTAATCTAAGTCTAGGACAGTTTTACTTCTCCATTTGATTCTTTAATCTGGAGAGGTTATTGCATTTACTGTGCCCCTTATGACAAAGTCCATAAAGATGATTAATATAAATGGGGTTAGGATGCATGCCTGCTTGACTCCTGATTTAATATACGAGTTCATTTCCTACTATAACTGCAGCAATGTTATTTTATATATAGTACTGATAAGAATATTTTTTAATTGTCAGAAAGCCGATGATTCTTGCTCGTTCTGGGAAAATTGTAGCACATTTGCGCTTGGGATTACTTTTCGAAGCAAATTTTATTTTGCAAAGACTATTTTATAGCTTTGATTTTGACTATTTTGAGCTTTGATTCTCCATAGAATCCAACTCTCCTGGAGTTTTTTTTTTTTTTTCAGTTCAAGAAATATAATCTATCAAAATAGTATGGTTCAAATGGGGATAATTCCATTTATTAGGCAGTGAAAATTTTGATCCAATATCTATAGTATACAATAATAAAAAAATACACATAAAATACCGAAGGATAATACAAAATTCGAACTTTAAAACAAATACCGAAACTGCACTCACAAAAGCCTAAAAAACGTAGTTCCTAATTCTAGATAGGGGATGTTTAATTTTTTTGTTCTTTGACTTGTCTGAAACTTATGGTTTGGATCTTTAGTTTGCTAATTTGGACTTTTATGAGCTAAATTCTTTGGTTTCCGCATGTGTGTGGTCTGAAACTTATTATTTAGGGTGTTTAGTTTGCTACTTTGTCATGTACTCCCATATCAAATTCAATTAAACCAAAACACAACGAGTTAGGTTAAATCAGATTGAACAGAGTATGAGTCAAATGGGAGAAGAGGTGAGCTTCAAGGGATCCGGTGTTTCCCCCAGGAAAATCCCCTCGCGAAAAATTCCCCCACACTTAAAATTGAGCACCCTCAGAGAAAACACAAAGAGGTACCTCAAAATGTTCATCAGGTGTCCTAAAGGGTAACAAAAGGTACTAGATATTAAAAATAGTTTTAGAAAAGGGATTAGTTGGTCTCCTATCTTCATCCTCATTTCCTACTCTTCATTACTATCAAAGATAATAAACGATGCCATAAAGTTAAACGACATGCTAAATGGTTTGACCTATACAAATTGTCACAAAGAGTGTATGACCCCAAAAGATGGTTCAAGACCAGTCTTTTTTTTACCATAAAAAGGTTAACTCACTCGCTAGAGTGGTCAGAAGTGCAAATAGAAAAAATTATGCAGAAAATATCAAATATCATTTTTTTTATAGATGGTGAACAGCTTTTTATCTTTTTTTTTATGGCGGGGCAAAAATACCTCAATTTTAATAATTTTCCGAATTAATACCCTCCCCATCAATTACCCCAAAAAGAGTGGATTCAGTCCGGTTATGTCAATCACGTATCTAGGACTTGTGCTTATTCTTCCCAAAGTTTCATCCCGATCTCTCCATTCTAAGCGTTTTCCAAGATTTCCCATTTCCCCCTCCAACTCCCCCCAATATCACCGGGTACGGTCAGAATTTAAAATAAAAGCTCTGAGACACGAGGTCCTTCTAAATGTCAAATTCCATTAAGATCCGATTACCCGTAATAAGAAGGGAGCAATCACCATTAGGTATAGTCTAAGTGAAGGGATGTAGGGTTATCCGATATGCTGAACCAGGCAAAGATATTACAAATATCCTTCAACTGTCACAGGGTCGCCTTGACGTGTTGGCGTTTACGTCGGACTTTTGGCGTTTACGTCGGCTCCTTAATCAGAGGAGCTATAGAAGCACACACCTAAAACAGCTAAACCAACCAGATTTAGCCTATTCGTAATATTGCTGCTTGTCAGGACTATTAGCAATTTATTGCTAGATATACCTGTATCACCTAATTTCATGCTTCCTATCCCTGGGATAGGAGTTTCTGAAACACTTAACAAGTCTAGTTCGAATCGTTTGAATTCGTCAGGCAAAATGTCGGTTCGAAAGTCATTTTTTAACGTCGTAACATTCCAATTTCCAATTTTCATGTTCTTTAAATCATTGAAATTATTTTGGCCTCAGGAAAAGGAATGATTCTGGATACCAGTGCAGGGCGGGGCGGGGATCAACATATCTTCTCAAGTCTGCACCGAAGCACTTAAACCGGCTTAGAACCGGGGTTTATATTCGAAGTATTTGCTAAATATCCTAATTTCTGACTTACCGAAGAAAATTAACATTCACCATGCACTAATGAGGGATGTTGAGCATTTGTACAGCTTTATACATTTTTCTTCTCCGTAATTCAGTAGCGATACATTTTTCACCGCTGTTTCTGGGAGGATGACTAAGAACCTTAAAACACACAGTATATTTTTAATTAGAAAATAAAATAATAGCAATAAAAAAATGGACATAGCGTAACTTTCGGATTGAAATTAATTACGAAATTCTCTACATCTCTTTGTTTCGGTTACTTTTGAGCCGGCTCGCTCCTTACTTACAGTTCTTTACCACGAACTTTGAAAGTAAGAGAAATAAGGGAGTTTCTTTAAGGAATTCTGGATGATTCCCCCAGTGTAAAGTCTCCCCTGGTGAGTCTATTCGTCTCCCGAAAACTTCTCCTCATGGAAAATCGACAAAGCAGAAAATCCTTCCACTGAAAAAAAAAAAAATGTAAGTATACTTCCCAATAACAGTTACTATCCGTGAACAATAAGCAAACTCCATTACTTACAATACAGTCTTTGTCATCAAAAGTTACGAGCCTGAGAAAATTTGCCTTATTTAGCTACAATATATATAGCCTTATATAGCTACAAAAATGTGGAATTTCTTATTTTTTGCCAGAAGACAGATCACGGGTGCGTGTTTATTTGTTTTGTTTTTTTTTTCAGGGGTCATCCTATTGACCAAGTGGTCCTAGAATGTCGCAAGAGGGCTCATTCTAACGGAGATGAAAAGTTTCTAGTGCCCTTTTTAAGTGACCATAAAATTGGAGGGAACCTAGGCCCCCTCGGCTTAGTGATAGTTTTTTCAAACCAGGACATAGAACCGAATTTATCACTCCAACCCAGGTTAATGGGTGCGAAAGTAATAGTCCATAAAACCCTGAGCTCTTGGCGGTGGGCCCACCCCTTCTGTAATATTGACATTGCATTTTACCAAAATTAACATAGGTCATCCTTACTTCTAGGGTGTGTTTATTTTTGAATATGCTTAATCATTATTGTTTCAAACTTGTCGCTATAGCAAAATTGAGCACCAGATGCTTTACTAAAGATATATCATGTGACACTTATCCCTAGAAAAAAAGTGGAAAAAACAATAAATTTTAAAATGCACTCTATGCATGTCGTCACAGTTTCATATACATGAGAAATTTATACTTGAGAATGCTGGTGCTCTTTTGCTTTTCTCCCCTCGGTAACCAGGCTTTGCAAGACGCAGCCGAATTTATTACTATTTCTTGGCTGAAGGATCCAAAAATTTCGCCAGAGGAAGCTGTCTATCAAAACTTTTGACAAGACTTGATAATCGGTTCTATTTGAAGGGTTTTTGACAATCGACGCTCTCTACTTCGATATTAAAATAACATAATCAATAAGGTTTGCTGTCTTACCATCACGTGAATACCATGCCAACTTATGGGTCATTTTATGACCAAACACCGTATTGGTTATAACTAGGTTGTTATACCTACAAAATTGCAAAAGTCTGTAGCTATTACTGTTTTCTTTTCCTACGGCAAATTTACTTAGGCTGGGATACCATCTATTCCTATTTCTACCAACCTGGGCGTTAACTGTAAGTGAAATTCATCTGAGTCACTAGTATTTCCATCAGTTGGTTCAATGGGGGAACTTGGAGACAGCAATTCTGCACCTCATCGTCTTCTCACACCTCCTGCTGATTCATCGAAAAAGTGCAAATTGAAAATATTTCATGATTTTGCAAGTCCATGGTGCTATGTTGCATCTCGTAGAGTAGGTATTTCAGTCCCTCTTGATAAATCATTACGAACCAGTTGATTTCTGAAGCAGGATTTGTTTTACTTTTTATTGTTTTTAGATTCAGAGTTTGATTCAAAGTGTAAGTCCAGTTGAAGTTGAAGTTGAGTGGGTACCTGTCTTACTTGGAAACTAGCAGATTCATTTTTCTCCTCGTGAAACTAATTTTGCTCTTGGAACTTGTTGCGTGCTGATTTTTGTTCTTTCAAATTGTTGCATGTGGATTTTGATTCTTGAAACTTGTTGCACGATGAGTTTTCACTTCGTGAAACTCGTACATCGATTTTTCTCCTCATGAAACTGATTTTGTTCGCGAAACTCTTTTCGTGTTGATTTTTTCTTGTTCGTGGAACTTGCTGCATCCCGATTTTTGTCTATGAAATTTGTTGCATGTTGATTTTTTTCTTCCTTTTCTAGTGCTTTGGTATGACCCCTCAGTAATATTGACAAGAAATGAGTAACAGACACAATGAAATTTAAATGGCATCAGGAACTGGATACAGGCTAAAGGGGGAAAAAAGGCTATATAATTGGGGTTCAAAGATAGGTGGTGATTTTTTAGTAGAATAAACACTTCCCTGGCTAGTTTAGGACTTTTAATAGATTAGTCTACTGGAATTTTTTACCCTATGCAATTAAAATATTTTTTTCCTTTTTCAGCAGAGCAATTAAATGCAAAATCAAATTTATACCAAGATTGAAAAATTTTGTGACCCTTAGCATATGAAGGGAAATTTATTTTGTGAGGAAGATTTAGCGACAGTTATAAAAGGATTAAAATATAGTAAGGCCTCGGATGTTGATAGTTGGTAAATGAGATTTTTTTTTTTTTTTTTTTATATATGGTCGTTATGAAGTTAGAGATAAATTACTGAAGATTATGATTATGGTTTTAAAAAAGGGGAAGTGCCTAGCGATTTTGGAGAAACTAATTAAATCCCTGTATAAGAAAGGTGATAAGAGTGTGTGTCATGGACGTTAATGCATTATCCTGATCATTGCTCTGACGACTCTTCTAAACACGTTATGTGTAAATGGGTTGTCAAAAGGGTGTAACTCAGGAATGGCTGTGTATACGATTTAGATATCCCAGAAAATGATAAGAGAGATGAATAATTGACGAAATAGGCAATATTTGGATGTTATTACTACTGCTACAACAACCACCACTACTACTGCAACCACTGCAATCACTACTACTACTACCATTACTACAACTAAGATTACTGCTACTGTAACCTGTATCATTAACTTAAAAATGTGCTTATAAGCATTTTTGTTACGTTTTTCCTACGGCCTTGTTCCTGGTGTCAGCAATGATATTGTTAGGTATGTTAATATTTATGATGCAAGCAATATTTTATTGACATCACTTGTAGAATGAAATAGCTTTGATACTTATTCAAAGACGATCCTCGCAACATTATTCTAATTGTTATTGTCACCATGGGAATACATTTGCTTTATAATGATCTTTACTTTAAGATATTTCCAAAAATCAGCGTTACTGGTGTCACTAATGGCATTGTTTTCGAGTTTCGTTTACTATTGAGTCGGGTCGCTCTTTACTACAGTTCGTTACCACTACCACTGTTTGACATCCGAAAAAGAGCACATTCTAAGAAAAAAATATAAAAAAATAAAACAAAAAGAGAGTTCACAGAGTCTGGAGATTACTCCCTATATATTTATCTGAGATGGTTGCACCCATCTGAAACAGTACCTGGAGACCAGAGCATACTCTGCCTCTCCCTTGAACTTTTTGGAGTAAACGGTTGTTTCAAAAAGCCGGGGGAGGCCTTTGTACAAGCCAATACCCACGGCGATAAATTCGCGTCATGTTCCAGCCGCGACAAAATGATTTCGTCGTCCGCTTTCCACGTCCGAGCCAACGCCCGCGAGAGGGCAAAGGTGAGCGTGGTCATGTTGGCCCCGAAGGCAATCTCGCCCGAATCGGACGTTCCCACAAAATCGGCGGCCGCCTGATGAGAGCGTTCAAGTAGTTGATCGCTTTCGACGCTGGTCGCAAAAACGCCCTCGTGATTGGCATTGTGGTGAATCAGATAGTTCGAAATCGCATCGATCACTAAATGACTTGAATATTTCTCATTTGCAGTAAGTAATCTTGTAAAAATAAACATTTTAAAGCGGATTCCTTCATTACTATAGTAAGCGAAATAGACCACATATTTTAAGGTACTTTTATCATTTTTTAGCTGTCTTCGGACCTAGAAGGAAACAATTGCAGAATATCACATTCATCTATTCCTAAATTTCCAAACATTTTTGTACGCATAACACCCTGTCTCTTCCAGTTACGTGATAGCGCAGACTTCAACTAAATTTTTTACATGTTATGTTTTCACTTCAACAACACAATATAAAAAGAAAATTTATGTTTTGGAGATTTTATGGTTGGCTTCCACTTTTAATTCCAGTTTTTCCTCTGTGCATTGTGGGTATTTTTTGTGCATACTCGTATTTGAAAGATCTTCATGTTCAAATATTCTCAAAACCTGACAAATTATTGCAAGTATTTCAAATATGGATACATATACTATATTCAAACATATTATCCTCGCTGGGACCTTAGTAGTCAAGAAGCGTCGCTAATCCGGTTACTTACTACTTCAAACATGTTAAAAATACTAGTAACAATTCCAAACACGATTATGTTTAGTAAACGGTCAAAAGATGCTTTCTACCGTCCAAACTAAAAGTTTGGAGCATTAGTTATAATACCAAATGCTTCCCTTGAGCTAACAAAAAATATTTTTACCAATTGTTTGTGAGTTTCTTTAGCAGATCAAAAAAATGTCTCTGGGAATTATTAATCAAAATTGAGTTTAAGATTTAGAATTCAAAGAATGGAAACGCAAACTTAAATGCTTTGTTTTAAGGAAAAACTGAATGTATTTTCATACCTGTGTTTAATGTTGCTCCTTACTTTCAGTTGAAAAAACTTGTTTCTTTATTTAATTTCTGGTCGTTTTTTAAATAAAATCAGGATATCTTGCTCTACCCCCACGGAAAAATCTCCTTCCCCACGGAAACATCCACTGGAAAATTCAATCTTGGCGAAAATTTACCCCAGAAAATTAACCTTAATATCTCCATGCGTGAAATTGAATCGGTAAAGAGAAAACGAGACGTATACAGAAATTTCGTATAGTATTTCTGGCAAATTCCTCCAGTTTAAAATTTCCCCATCAAAACACACATTAATTCAAAAACGTCCAGAAATTAAATATAGAAAAAAAAGTTTTTTCAACTGAAAGTAGGGAGCAATAATAAAACCTAAAACGAACAGAAATTATTCCGAATATGAAAGGGGCTATCCCCTCCTCAACGTCCCGCTCTTTACGCTAAAGTTTTGATTGTTTTAAAAAGTAGAACTGTGATAGAGTCAAACTTTAGTGTAAAGAGCAGGACGTTGAGGAGGGACAGTCCCTTTTATATACAAAATCATTTCTCTTCTTTTTAGGTCTCTCGTGCTGTCGCAAGATCAGGACATTAGTGGCGGTTGAGTGAAAACAGAGCGCGTTTTAAATGTTTCTACATGTGTTACCTGAATAAAGGAAAAATTTTGAAAACTTTAATGAATAAATGTCAGTATATGTAAATTAAACTTACAATTCATGGTCATTTGTTTTTTGTTTTTCAATAAAATGTGTTTTTTTTTGTTTGTTTTTATGTTCTGGCCTTGAGAAGGCGTGGGGTCATTAGCCCAACTCATAATATTTTTGCTCGTTTGAGTTTGACTTGGCTCGATACAATCACTCCTGGGAAAAAAAAACAACAAAATATAAACACGCATCCGTCATCTTGCTTCTGGCAAAAATTTAAAATTTCATATTTTTGTATGTAGGAGATTGAAACCTCTACATGAAGGTTCTCTGATATTCTGAATCTAGTGTGATTTTTATTAAGATTACATGATTTCTTTGGGTGTTTTCCCCCTTTGTCAAAAATTCGGCTAATTTACTCGGGCTCGTGACTTCTGATTAAAAAAAAATAAACTTCACAAATTTTATGTATTTTGAAAACCGCAAACGTAATCAAAGGATAAAAAATTATATTTAACACTCTATTTTCATTCTCTTTTTACAAAGGTGCTGTTTTAGCTTGACCAGGAATTTATAATTTTAACAGTGATGAAAAACCTGTTTTTTGGAAACCAGGACCCCTAAAACTCTTTCCTCCTCCCACAACTAATAAACAAGGTCCCTTACATCCCAGTTATTCTCCCCTTGAGTAGGTATCGTTTTAGGTTGAACAGAAATATAGTGTTTTCAGTGTCGTGAAAAACCTATTTCTTTGAGGCGCAAAAAAACAAGACTTTGATGACAAAATTGTGTCATATTTTTTTTGAAAAATGTGTCATTTTCGTTGATTGTGTCATTTCTTATCGAAAAATATGTCATTTGCGTCAATTATGTCATCGTTTCGACCAAATGTGTCATTGTGTCATGCAACATCAAATTGTGTCATTTTGACACAAAATGTGTCAATTTGGAAGCCTAGATCATACAACCTACCATCTGTCACTGTTCTGAAGCCACAGCAACATGGAAACAATTCTCTAAAACCAGGTGACTACTTTAGGCCTGTGTGTACACTTCCCAATAACCATTGCTACATGTAAACAATGGTCAAAGTTTGCAACTTGCAGCCCTTCCCCCTGGGACGGCGGGGGATGAAGTCGTCCCGAAAGACATAATTATTAAGTTTTTTGACTATGCTGAACAAAATGGCTATCTCAGAATTTTGATCTGGTGACTTTGACAAAAAATGAGCGTGGGAGGGGGCCTAGGTTCCCTCCGTTTTTTGGTTACTTAAAGAGAGCACTAGAACTTTTAATTTCCATTAGAATGAGCCCTCTTGCGACCATCAAATTTTGAAAAAAATATCGGATATAGTACATGGCTCTCATAGGGGATATTAGCTGTCAGATCAGAGCATTTGTGCTAATTTTATAGTTACATGTTCTGTATTCCAAAGAATGATAATTTTAGTTTGTTTTAAGCTTTAATTTGTGATTTACTTTCATGAGAAAAACTACTCTTTCGTTTGTGTTTCGAGGAAAGGGGTTTCATAGTCTCAGAATTCAAAAAATTCTCTGGAAGATAGCAGAACCGTACTGTGCAGCAAAACATAAGATGATATCACGCTCGGCACGAAGAAGCCGCCGAGCGCGATGACCGCGCAGATCGCGTTGACGATCCGGACCCGACCCACACGCGCCTCGTCGGAGGCGTCCCGCTCACGGCCGAGCGAGATGTAGAAGACCCGGGTCTCGGTCGAGCTTCGCGCGATCCACTCGACCACCAAGAACGTGATCGCCACGGAGAACGCACCCGTAATCCCTGCCCAGAGCCCACTCATCGAACCACTCCTTCCTCATAGAAACGCGACATCGCGTCTTCGAACACCTCGCGCACCGCGTCCCCTAGACAGGGGCAGAGATCAAAACCTTCAAGGATTGAATTTCATACAGACGTTAGGGTTTTAACGACTGGTTTATTATTATTATTTATTTTTTTTGGTTTCTTTTTCATCTGCTCGTACTTGGTTTTATTTAAAAAAAAGTTGAAATGAGTGAAAAACAAGAACTTCTGTCTCGAAGCGTAATGATTTGAGACCCAAGGAGGTGTTAGGAGTTCCCGTGGTGTATGCTATTTACCACACATGGGAAATTCACTTGCTTCAATACCCCCGTTACAAGATTCATCTACAAAATTATTTCATTTCGTTTCATTTTTAATGCTGCTCCTTATTTTGAGTTAAAAAAAATCTCCCCGTTCAAAGAGAATCTCCACCCTGAAAACATCTATATGCTTCTCAATAGCAAATACTCGATATATGTAAACGATGGACAAATTTTATAGCTTACAGTCCTTTCTCAAGGGGCTATAGGGGGCCATAGTCATTGGTGACTATATCCCTGAGGACATAGTCATTGAACCCTGAAACTATGTTGAACGAAACGGCTATATGAAAATCTCTATCTTGTCACCCTTATGTGGAAAAATTGAAAATTTTCATGCACGGAAAATTTTCTTGCACTTCCATTAAATTGTTTAAAGAGCAAAAAACTGGTAATGGCAAAGTTATTTGTATATATTTTGACAAGGGAATTCGAAAACCTTAAAAAAGGAAACCAAGAATTTGAAGCTTAGTAGATTTTCGTTGTAAGAAGTCGGACCTGATCCAATAATCAAATATCATTGAAAGGAAGCAATATGAAAGGACATTAAATTGCGTAAAGAGCAAAAAACTGGTAATGGTGCCAGCCAGACTTCCGGCAGGCGGAACATGGCGCGCATGCCCAGCGCAACTTCGCGGTTGGCGAGTGTCCGATCGGTACCTGCTTTCAGCAGCGTTTCCTTTGGCAGCAGGAACCAACTGATAACCCCCAGCACAATCATGATGATGGCGTTCACCATAAACGCCACCTCCAGCCCAAGCGTGCTGTAGGTAAATGCAGCGTAGAGCCCGACGGCCAATGCATTCTGCAGCAGTTCAATGATCCCGCGACCGCCCTCGAGCAGACCAAAAATTTTGCCCTAAAATTACATTAAAAATGCCGACTTTGACGATGTAACTTTCATCAAGATCACTTATCCTTTTGCGAGTATTTTCTCCTTTTTGAGAATCACATTGAAAGAGCTCAAAGAAATGGTTTCAAAGATAAGCAAGTTTGATGTTGTTCAGACACCCTATTCAACCCCAGAGAAATTAGCCTACAATAAGTCTAATGAAATTGATTTGTAATTTATCAAGGACCACATTAGCTCATTCCCTGCTTTGAGTCATATCATTCGAGGGCTCATACCTCCAGAAATTATAGATATTTTATTAATTTAATGATTACGTATTGAAGTTCAATCCTGGGATAAGTAATCTAAAGAATTAAGACTTTCGTGCATACAACTTTATTACTAAAAACAAATTTACAAGCATTATTAAAACACAAAATAAGCAATTAAAATACAAAAAAAAGAAAATAAGAAAATGTGAAAAAAGCTTATAAATGATAAAATATAGGCAAAAAGAACCATGAATTAAAAGAAGGTGGAAACCCAACTAAATAATTTTAGGGAGTGGGTTGAAATTAGAGATAAATTTAATACGAAGGCACTTCAGTATACAGTAGTTTTTTTGCAAAAGAATCATTTTTGCATAGCAAAAATAACGCAGTTAACTTTGTATCCGGTGGATTCAGGGCTCTTTGTTGCAAGTTGGATTCCGAAAAATAAACACGTTGACCACTCTGTAAATATACCGCTAAGTGAACAACAGCTGGACTACGTTCATATATCGGAAATGAAAGAATTCGTCAAACAGCTTCATTACTGCTTATGTATCTTCCAGCCTGATATTATACGATTTCGTCGATATCTTTGATTCTCGGGCAGGTGCTGGCCGATCTGCAGCAGGCTGCTCAGCGCGGTGGCCTGGCTGGGCATTTCCACGCCCAGCAGGTTGGGGACCTGGCCGAGGGCGATGACCAGCGCCGCGCCGAGGGTGAAGCCGAGCACCACCGATTGCGAGACGAATTTGACCAGCACGCCGAAGCGCAGCAGGCCGAGCAGCCACTGGAACAGGCCGGCGAGAAAGGTAAGCAGCAACACCAGGGCGATCAATTCTTCGCTGCCCATGCGCGCCATGGGGCTGACGCTGGTGAAAGAGAACTCAACTGTAGAGGAGTGAAGCTCCTATATATATATAAAAAAAAAAAAATTGGAATTTTGCATTTTTTCGGCAGAAGAAAGATTACGGATGTTTTTTTTCCAGGGGCGATCTTATTTAACTAGTGATCATAGAAAAGGGCTCATTTTATCGGAAATCAAAAGTTCTATTGCCCTTTTTCAGTGACCCAAAAGACTAGTGGGCAACTAGCCGTCCTCCCATACCCCATTTCCTCCAAAGATTTCTGCTAAAAATTTTGAGATATTTATTTGATTCACCCTTGTTTTAAATGTCTTCTATACATTTCTATCTCTTTGTTCTGTTTTTTTTTTGTTACCCTGTAAAAGAACTAGTATTTAATGTTTAATATATCTTTTATGAATATACAAGTTGTGTCTTTATTCTTATTTCCTGTTCTTCATTACTATCATAGTTACTAAGCAATACCATAAAGTTAGGCGATATACTAAATGGTTTGACCTATACAAATTGCCACAACGAGTGAATGACCCCAAAAGATGTTTTTTTGTTTTTTTTAATAAAAAGCTTAACTCACAGGTCCTGTATATCGTTATAGCTACTATTATTATTATTATTATTGTTATGTTTTTCCTGTCTAAACCCCCAAACTCTTCAACACGTAGTATCTGGCTATCTTTCTCATCTCAATTAAGGAGACATGGAGACATGATTCAGTTCTTAAAATAATATCTGACTTCTTATCTGCCTCTTATCCGGCCATTCGCATCTTTACTGATATTCCCGGTTATCAGACTCCGGGCATTATTTCTGGACCTAATCTTCGCCCCGACGTGATAGTTCAGTTGAACAACTCATCAGAAACTATTCCATACATGAAAGATACTGTTCCCTCTTCAATGCCTCGCTCTTTACACTAAATTTTGGCTCTTTGTCACAACTCTACTTTTTAAGACAATAAAACTTTAGCGTAAAGAGTGAGGCGTTGAGGACGGGACAGCTTTTTCCATATACAGAAATATTTCCCTTCGGTTTAAGTTTTAATGTTGCTCCTTACTTTCAGTTCAACAAACTTGTTTTTTTGTATTTAATTTCTGAACCTTTTTCAACTAATGCGGGTTCGAATTTGGCTCACCGCTGACCAAAATTTTTAAGATACTGATTTCATTCAGAACAGTAACGATCGAATCAGTATGCCTCTGAGGATGGCACGACCCATACAGACCCCTTCTTTGATGTTGGTTGTGGGATTTGCTCGAAACTTTTAGGGATCTATTTCTGGGTTTAAAGGATAAAATATTTGTTATGGAGGGAGGGAGGTTGGGGGCTTAGAAATAGGCCCCACAACGTTTTGTCATTAATAAGTTTGAAACTTATTGGCTGCAAGTCCTTGGGGCAAGAGAAGCTTAATGTAAAAGAGGTTTTTGCTAGGTTAACTTAAGTTAGTGAGATTAGATGGATTAGATGGCTCATCTTATTCAGTGGCTCAATTATGTGGCTCATTTTATTCCGGAGCAAGGTCAATGGTCTCTTGATTTTGAGTAGTGGTATTTCAAAAGGCGTTGTGTTCCAAAAAACGAATTGTTTGTAAGATTATAAAAATTAAAGAACGTCTTAAGGGTTGTCTCAACGGTTATAAAAGAACATAGTTTTTCCATCGGATTTCTATGTTACTATTCAAGATATAATAATAGTGTCTGTTGCAGGGCACCATAAGGCCATCTATCCTTTCTGGCGTGCCTCAACGAGGTCCTTTAGGTAGTAATATTCTTTGGAAGATGCATTTCCTGCTGCTAGGGCTAGGCATGCTAGCACCATTTTATCACCCCCTTTACCCATTTGTCTTTTTTTCTTGACATCATGTTCTGAACTTTATGAAGTTCTCTTCTAGTTACATAGAGAAAAATTTTGGACAAAAATCAAACTGGCTCAAGTTTGTTATCCAATTCATTAAAAATCATTCTACATTGTATTTAGACCGAAGATCCTGCATTAGCTAAAAAGATACGCATATATATCTTGTTCTTCTTCTAAACTTTGTGCGTCTTTTTATATATTTTTATTTAAAATGGAAGTTTTGTATTTCTGCGAGTGCGGACCGTTTTTTACGTAAATAAAATCTTAATCTCATACATTGAACTATTTAGATGACAGCGTTTTGCATAGATAAATTTCTTTGCTTGGACAGTGGTTTGAACAGTTGCTTATTGATAATTTAATTCATAAAGTTTGGTGAAGCTGTGACGAACGTGGCCCTCGGTTGCTTTGGTGTTTTAATGGAAGTAACTTTGGTGCTCTAATGGAGATAACTCTAATAGCTTCTTGGCCTATGTGGATCAGTCGCGACAATTTTATTTTATTAATGTTGGAGGTGGTTTTTAATTGTTTTTAGTTTATTTTAGATTTTTACCTTTGTTTCTTTGGTGCTGAAGATGCCTCGTTTACATACGGGCAAAATATCCGCGTCGTTTTAGTTTTTGATCTCTTTTCTCTACTGGCTGCAATCTCGTTTGTTGTTTTTCATTGAGTTTTTTCTCGGTTGGTTGTAGAAACATGGGAGAGGGCTCAAAGGGCTATTGCGTTATTTGTGCTTTACTGAAAACAAATATGTTTCCAGCATTTTCTTGTAATATAACATTGAAAAAGATGCTGTTAAATAATTCTTGAATCTTGAATTTCTTAGATTTCCAGAAATTCATATCATTGCAGAGGCGCCATTTGGACCAAATCTTGGGGTGGGCATGAACTCCATCTTGGCCCCCCCCCGACTCACTTTGTGTCGCGTAATCATCTAGAAAGAAAGTGCTTAAAGGCTCTTGTAAAGTACAAATTATATTCTGGTCTTGAGAAGGCATAAGGTTTTTTTAAGCCCTATTTTTATTCGTTTCTGCTCATTTCTACTTTGACTTGGTTATTCATTGAAATTTCTGCTGATTTTGGTTTCATTTATTTATTGACTGGAAGGTTATTTGACTTTATTTCGGCTCATTTTTGGTTTAATGGAGGTCTTTAGTTTTTTTTGGAAAAATTTATTATGTGGAGAAAGTTTTTTTAAATTAATTCTAGTAAAAGAATAGCATCAGTACTAAATTTTATGCAACGTTTTTATAAGAAGCTTTTAGGCTTTCTAAGAATTAAAGAACAATAGCCTATAGCCTATTTGTGTTCGAAAACAAATATATATCCTGGAGGAAAATAGGTTAAATTGTTTACGGAAAAGATTTTCCAGATAAAATTAGAAAAAAAAGAACCATAAAAAAAATAAGCTCTTCAAAAACAACAAGAGAACATAAATCTTTTGATCAAAACATCGAAATGGGAAAATTCGCATAGATTAAAAAATGATGCAAGTACTGTTAAAAGCTTCACGATTGAACGCTAATTTATTACGAGAATTTATGTTTTTATATTTTTTCAATCAATTTATTAATACTAAAAGAAAAACTATTACAAAAGTAAAGCTTGATAATCTCGATCTTTCTTGCAGGAAGATTTTGACCTTAATGCGGCGTCAACTTAAGAAGAATAAAATAAAAAACTAAATAAATAAATTTTGGCCAAATTAATCAGACACGACGCTAGACAAATAATGTTGTTTCATTTGGTTTTGCTTTAGGTTCTTCTAATCAGCTTTGTCCTTTTTTTTCAAAATGCAGCTGTAGGTGAAATCTTTAACCCATTCTATGTTGTCATCACCGAGCTGGAGGCCTAAGCTTTCTTGGTTTTCCGGCTTTCGTGAATAAGAGCATGGCTTTCATCTTTGAGGAACTGAGGGTCATTGCAAAGCGGATGGTAGTTAACTGAATGTTGTCTGCCTGGGACTGAAGATCCCCAAGGTTCTCATTTATTTGGTCTTTGTCGTCTGTGTAAGCTAATTTATCAATCAATATTCCCCTGATGAGGACACCTGACGATTTGTCAAGGAGTGATAGGACAGACACGTTCCACGAGCAAAATCAGTTTCACGACGAGAAAAATCAATGCACAAGTTTCATGAAGAAAAAATCAACATGCAAGAAGTTTCAAGAACAAAAAACAGCAAGCAACAAGTTTTATGAGCAAAAATCAACCTGCAACAATTGCTTATATTTTTATCCCTTTTAATTTTCTTTCAGGTTAGTTTTTTCCGTTGTTGAATTTTAACTGCATTTTCTGTGTTTTAATAATGCTTTGTAAATTTGTTTTCATTAATAAAATTTGTATGCACAAAAGTCTGTTTTCCAAATTGCCCCCCCCCAACTCCCCCAAAGAGAGCCAATCCGGTCTGGTTACGTCAATCACGTATCTAGTACTTGTGCTTATCCTTCCCATCAAGTATCATAACGTTCTCTCCATTCTATAACTTTCTCTCCATTCTAAGCGTTTTCTAAGATTTCCGGCTTCCTCCTCCGACTCCCCCAATGTCACCGGATCCGGTCAGGACTTAAAATAAGAACTCTGAGACACGAGGTCCTTCTATATATAAAATTTTTATTAGGATCCAATTATCCGTTCGTACACAATCTATTTTAAGCCTTTTTCTTACACGCTAACAAGACGTTCCAATTTCTCTTAAATTCTTTCTTACGGCTTCCTCCCTCACATTTTGGCTATGTACTGCTTTTTGTTTAGCCCTAGATGGTTGACTTTAAGGGACAATATTTGGCAATATGCCATCTTTCATCCGCAGAACGGGATCTAGCCATCTCACCTTTCTCTTGTCATACCCATAGACAGCTGGATGGAATCATATTTTTCGTACAGCTTACTGTTTGAAATACGATTAGTTGGACTGGCTGGAGATTAGACTTATCTTTGTTCTGTTATTAAATAAAAAAACAAGTTTTTTTTAACTAAAAGTAAGGAGCGACATTAAAACTTAAACGAACAGAAATTATACCGTATACGAAAGGGGTTGTCCCCTCCGCAACGCCCTGCTCTTTACACTGAAGTTTGACTCTGTCACAACTCTACTTATTAAAACAATAAAAAAAACTTTAGCGTACAGAGCGAGGTGCTGTGGAGGGGACAACCCCTTTCATGTACGGAATAATTTCTGTTTGTTTTAAGTTTTAATGAACAAAGACATGAAAACACCTGAAAGTATTTCTTTCTCTAATTTTTTTCAGTTCTAGTAACTACAAAAGCTGCTCTAATCAGCTACTGTAATTTTTGCATTATGATAAAAGAAGTTTTGAATCTTCTCTTGATCTATGCAGATGTTTCATTCAATTAAATGAGTCAAGCGGCAAACTGTAAGGATTGTCATCCACATTTTAAATGATAATATTTATATATTTCCTATTCCAAGGGCTTTTAGACTTTAGGCCAATTCCTTATATTTGCTTTAGAAGTTATAATATCTCGAAACCATTTTCTACAAATCTTCTTGCCCTTGCTTGTCGATAGTTGTAGATTTTACGTGTAATAGCAGGCTCATCATTAAATTCTTGTGGTAGTCTGTTTAATTTTTTTGCCACGTATGGCTTCATCAGATAATTTTTCAAAGGAAAGGCTTCATCACCAAGTAAAAAATATGGAATTGGTGAATTAACGTAACTTTTGACTTTCTTTATTCAAATTAAAAATACAAAAACAATATTATGCCCCAACAGAGAGCAGAGCTCGTAAGGCTGGGTAATAAACAGAATATTAGCTTTAAGAACTTTTCGTAAGAATTTAAAATTAACATACCGTTCGGACTACAGACCTGTTTACACAGAGTTTGAAGAATACACTAGAAAACACAAGCTACTCATATGTCCAGGGGGAATAGCCAATGCCTTTTTTCTCCAAGGCTACATGTCACTAAACAAATGTAACAAAAGCTGCAGATTTTGTTGATTTGAATTCTTTTGATACTTCTTTCTCACCAAATGATGGTTTAGGATGCTAAATTTTATTTAGATAGACATTTCAAACTTTTAAAATAGCTTCCTATTCCAATTAAACGACTCTTGTGTTTCAGGAGCCGTTCTTAAAAAAAAAAAAAAAAATTGGGGCAAAAAATCAAATTACAGCGTAAAGAGCAAGATATTCATAGTGGGAAACCCCTTCATATACAGAACAATTTCTGTTCGTTTTTGAGTTTTGCTGTTGCTCATTACTTTCAGTTGAAAATTCTTGTTTATTTATTTAATTTATGATTCTTTTTAAATAATGCCGGTAAATCTGGCTCACCCTTCATGAAAAATTCCCCGACCACCCATCTGATTTGGCCCGAATCGGTGTTCCCATTCTTTGTTGCTGAACACCCGAACGCTTTGGCTAGAATTGCCCGCATGCTGCCCAACGGAACAAACCTGTTAGCGGGAGCCGCCCGGCAAAATAATACGGATTTTGATCGTTCGGTGACAGGGGTCTATAACTCAATCATTTCAATTAATGATCAGGGCGAGATCAATGGTACCTACAATAAGGTCCGCTTGGTGCCTTTTGGTGAATATGTACCTTTCAAGCCTTTGCTGTCTCTTTTTGGTCCACTGGTGAATGTCAACATTCACCAATTTACGGACACCAATTCGATTACATGTGAAGCAGACATCTTGCCTTGCTGGTATATTGTTTCTGCTTTGCCATATTAGGTTTTGTTTAAATATAAATTTTCTTTTGTTTTTTTTTTATATAGCGTTTGTTATGTTTTTCTTTACATGTTTTGTTAAAACTAGTTGTTTCGTTTTTCTTTTCCGTCGATAAGGGCTTCCTGATGTGGAGCCGAAATATTCTGACTTTTATAATTATTTTTGTATTAAAAAGTTCTCCCCCACAGTCCCTGGGGGAGGGGCTGCAAGTTACAAACTTTGACCAGTGTTTACATACAGTAATGGCTATTTGGAAGCATACAGACGTTTTCAGGAGGATTTTTTTTTGGTTTGGGGGTGCGGTTGAGGGGAGGGGGCTATGTGGGAGGATCTTTTCTTGGAGGAATATGTCATGGGGGAAGAGAAATTCAATGAAAAGGGTGCAGGTTTTTCTAGCATTACTATAAAAAAACAATGAAAAATAAACATGAAAAAGTTTTTTCAACTGAAAGTAAGGTGGGCCCAGATTTGCACAAAACCTCCATTTTACTGGACGGCTAACGATTCGAACTGAACTTATTAGGAGTTTCAGAAATTCATATCCCAGGGGTAGGAAGCATGAAATTAGGTGATACAGAATTTGTTTTCTCAGGAAGAAAGAATGGGGTACATAGACAAGCAGCAGGGCTCATAATGAATAAGGAAGCTACTAAGTCATTTTTAGGCTGAGAAGGTATTAATAATAGAGTAGTAATTGCTCATTTTATGACTAAAAAGTTCAGAGCATTAGTTATAGTCCATCTCAAATCCTCTAAACAACCTTAGTGTCATGTGTGTTTGATTTAAAACAGTTTTATCGTTAACAATGTCTGGTATTTGGTTGCCAAAACATTGACACAAGAAAGAAAATCCCCTTATTAATAATAATTACTAGAAAGCACTAATAGAACTAGTTTGTGTGTTTAATATTTAATCGTATTTACTCTTGAAATTTTGCACAATTTTCTATTTTTGAATATCACAATACTAAAAAAGAATATGTTTAAAACATATTTTGTTCTAAACAAGGCAAAAATGCAAAAAAAAAAACAAATAAACAACAACAAAGAAAAAAAAAAAACAAAAAAAACAACAACGAGCTAAAAAAGTAAATCACTGATGGATTTTATTTTGATTAGAAATGAGGAGATTGGTTCGAAGCTGTTGAAGGGATAAGAGCTGATTCAATACAGGAGAGGGGATCAACTATGTCAAGTCCTTCTTGTATCTTTTTTGGCTGTCCGGTGGCTGAAAACTTTTTAGCCGTTTTTTTTTTTTTAGAATTTTAAATATTTTTCTGGAAGAAGAAGGTGCTTAGATGTGCTGGAGTTGTTGCCGTCGAGAACCCACGCCTCGTCGTGCGCCGCCTCGATCACCAAGCGCTTGGTTTCGTTTGCCTCGCGCAACACCCAGCCGGCCTTCCAATACATCTTGTCAACGTGAATGACGGGCAAGCCGGTGATCGCGCCAATCCTTTGGGCGAGCGTGCTCTTACCTGATCCAGAGCCGCCGATGACCATAATCCGTTTCACGACGGTTCACCCCAACCCAGTAAGTCTGCTAGCAGATTAATCGGACGGGCAAGGGCGTCAAGCGTTCATTGAATTGGTGCCGACGTTGTCCAGTCGAAAATGGGAAAAATTTTCTTCTTGGCAAACAAAGCGAATGGTGCACTGTTTTTTGCTAACTGTTAATATATTCCTCTTTTTAGCAGCAAGAGGTAAACTAAATGTGATAAAATTTCCCAAATAACAAATATTACTCTTTGCAAAAAACCTGAATGAACTAAACAATTATATAATTCATCTTTACCATGTGGCTATTTTTTAAGAAATCCGCTCTATTAGAAACACAGTTCTATTAGAAACACGTCATCACCACCCCTTCCATAAAAACCTTATACTGTAGTAACAGGCAACTAATATTACTTGTAGTCATTCCCATGAGGGTTGTAGGGGGTTGTCATCCCCAAAGACATAACAACTGGACCTTTCAACTATACTGTAGAAGATGGCTATTTCAAAATTTTGACTGGATGTGAGTGTTAAGAGCTACCAGAGGTTCAAGAGCAGAGGTTACCAGAGGTACCAATAACGCAATTATTTCACAGTCTCCTTCTCTGTGGACAATTAAATATAAGGTTATTTCAAAACTTATTAAAGATTCACCACAGCACCAAGCCGTCTAAGACCGACCAATTCTTGCTCGCTCCTCTTACATACCAGAGCTTCAGTTTTTGTTCCCTCTCATAAAGTTGTCCTTCCTTTATTTATTTTTCCCTTGGGCTATTCTCACTCCATTCAAAGATCTGCTTTTTTTCTGTGTGTTGATCCCGAGCTGAAGTGAAGGCAAAAAGTGTACTATTTGGATCCGTCAAGCTTGACATTAACCACTTGACCTTTCTTCATGATTATTTTAAAAAAATTTCCATAAAACAAATGCAAATTTTCTTTTAATTATTCATGCACGGTGAGCTGAAATCCAAACATGCGTTGATTGAAAAACATACAGAAATTAAATTAAAAAAATTAGTTCTTTTAACTGCAAGTAAGGACCGGCATTAAAACATAAAACGAAAAGAAATTATTCCGTATATGGAAGGGGTTGTCCCCTCCTCAACGCCTCGCTCTTAACGCTAGTTTTTTTTTATTGTTTTAAAAAATAAATTTGTGAAAAAGAGTCAATCTTTAGCATAAAGAGGGAAGCGTTGAGGAAGGGAGGCCACTATTGTAGGGGGGTCTGTTGGAAAAGAAGGCACATCTGATGGATCAAGTATTGCAAACATCGGCATATCTTCCTTTTCTTTGAGGCTGCATAGCCTCAAAGATCAAAAATGTCCGACAAAAACGATGACGCTGGATGTGATCCTCTTCTCCTCTCAAGTATGTCAACCTTTAGTGCAACTTTGCCGGTTTCAACTGCCTGCTTGATTGCATCCTGAGTGCAAAAAAACTAAGTGTCTAAAAACTAAACCTTTATCACAGTGTCTTGATCCTTGAAAAGGTATAATGTTACCATACAATCATGCTAAGATGGGCATTGACTTAATACACATTTAGACCTATTCTTAGTGGACTGCTTAGTTCTGTGTTGTGGTCTCCACTTCACTGGATTGGGAAACCACGTAAAAAAAGTAATCTACTTCCTCAGGAACAGTGCCATTTATATTTGTGTATCAACACCACTATCCAACACTTTCGTCGCTATAATAACTTTTTTCTTTTTGACATTCATCTTTAGTACAATTTTCTAAGGTGCTAGTAATTAGTGAGATTGTTATCGATGAATGTGAATGTTACATTTTTTTGTGTTACTTTTTACGATGTTACATTTTTTATATCGTCTTTTAGAAGCACCGCAGTAGAACCTTTGAATCACACAGTTCGTGGTAAGGAACTGTAAAGTAAGGAATGACTCGGGCCAATAGCAGCCGATACTCTAAAAAAAGAATTTTGATAGCAATTGATAAATCAAAAGAATTGGCTATATCGGACCAATAGCCCTAGGATATCAAGAGGGGGCTTATTTGAATGGAAATTAGAAGTTTTAGTGCCCTATAAAATACCCAAATATCCGAGCATCCAAAATACTCGTGCCAATCACACATCACCAATTATCAGAACTAGCGAAATGCGACTGCATTGAATGAATGCTAGATACAAACTGAAATTCAGTCTGTAGGTCCTAAAACGTGCTGTTTTTGTGCAAAAATTCTGTTTTCTGTGACAGCTTGAATAGAATTTGATTCTAAAAGGTGCAATTGACGTGAAAATGAAATAATAAAAGGGGAATTACGTAAGTGATTTAATTAAACATCTATAAAGAACTAGGGTCTTGTATCATGGACAACATTATTAAATTGTAGGCTATCAAATGTTACATCATTACCTTGTCTTAGAACTTAGATCTGTCTATGCCAATAGAGGCACCCAAGGCATTCACCAGACTTTGCCAATCTTTTTTTGAATTGGGAGGATGCGTATATGTCTTCCCAATTGGGTTGAAGAGATGCATGGATACTGTACAGATCAGACTGATATGTTCGACGCAAAGTGTTCTGAGGTCTTCTCCGTCTTCGACTTCCATTTGGGTGCCAATGTAAAGTGCCTTTTGAGATCATCAGACAATACTAGAGTAGAAGTTGCAAACTCCTATCTACAAAAATGTTGAATTATACTTTTTTTTTTGCCACAACGCAGATCATGGATGCGTGTTTATTCGTTTTTTTCCCCCAGGGGTGATCGTATCAACCCAGTGTTCCTAGAATGTCATGAGAGGGCACATTATAACAGAAATCGAAAGTTCAAGCTCCCTTTTTAAGTGACTAAAAAATTGGAGGTTACCTAGACCCCCTCCCACACTTATTTTTTCCCCAAGACACCGGACCAAAATTCTGATATTGTTCCAGTATGCCGCGCGGAACATTGATGGAATCCTTGATATGCATGGCGTCAAATTCATAAGGTTCCCTAATATCCAGCAGAATGAGATCAGGATTATCGATGGCTTCAACGTCCCATGGATAGAGTTCGCTGACCTGGGTCTCTGCCTCGCTGATAATCTGTTTATATGTCTTCATCTTGTCGGTATTGTTTACAGGCTTACTTCTTCCCAGTGTGATGCTGTATCCACATCAGGTTCGTACCAGGCGAGCTTGTCATGCAGCTTGACTACCTCTGGAAACTGAAAGAATAAGGCAGTATTTGAATCTGGGAGGATATTTATTGTGAGCCTCGGGAGGGATGACACTGGGTAGAAAGAACAGAGAACTAAAGACGTATCTTTAGGTATGTATACAGGGGGGTGGGGAGGCAACACTCCGATACTGGTAGATGCTTGCAAGTCCCTGAGTGGAGATAGTGATCAGGGCCGGATAAAGAGCGATTGGGCATCGGGCTCCGCATTACCATCAACATGAACAACAAAAGTTTTGAAGTTTGAAGTAAATCATTATTGACGGAATTCTTCGGTTAAACCTCTCGATGACCTCATGTATCTTGGTCTCATGTATCGGATATATTTATATCCGTAACTGTCGTTGCTATGACAAGAGTTAGTGCAGTAATCAGTTTCTTCTCGTTCTTGTGATTTTCTTTTGTATGTTTTTTTCCCTCTACTTTGTCTTATTGCGTTGTGTGAATGATGTGTTATATATGTTCAGTAAATAAACACATAAAGTAAAAAAAAAATTTATGCTGTATTCAACTTGCCCTTCAAAATTCAACCATTTTGAAGGTGAGAACTCACATTAAGATATAATCTTTAAAACTAAAATATTTCCAAAACAGTCCTAGAATCATTACTTGAAGGAAGTCGCTATATATGCTACGTTGTTATGAAAAGTGATAGTTTGATTAGAAAATTTTTGAGATTTCGTCAAAGTTGATTCTTTTCATTAAAATTCTATTTTAAAAAGGAAAAAAAAATAGTAACTAGTTAATGCTTTATTGCCTATAACTAAAACCATTTTTATAGATCTATTCTGTGTATTTCTGTCTCTTTATTCTATTTTTCTTGTCTATATCTTTTCTTGCAACTGTATCTCGGTTTAGTACATTTTCAAAATGTTCCGCCCATTTTTCTTTAACTTTTTCCTTATCACTAACTGTGGCCCCATTCCTGTCTTTAAATGGGACCAGTCCGGATTGTCAGTGATAGCACATAAGGTTTTGGCGAAAACAACGCCGATATGGAACTTTTTCTTTCAAATTAAATGCTACTTTTGAAAGTTTGACGGCGTTTGTTTAAATAAGTCGCATTTTTGAAGTTACCATACGGAACGGATCTTGTTGATTATAAGCCCCCCTCCAACTCCTCCGAATAGAGAATATCCGTTCTAGCTATTTCAATCACATATCTAGGAATTGTGATTATTTTTGCCACCAAGTTTCATCCCGATCTCTCCACTCTGTGTTTTCCAAGATTTCAGGTTTCCCCCTCCCAACTGTCCCAATGTCATCGAGTCCATTCGAGATTTAAAATGACAGCAATGAAACACGATATCCTTCTAAATATCAAATTTTATTCAGATCCAATCACCAGTTCGTAAGTTAAAAATACCCCATTTTTTCTAATTTTCGTAACTTAAGAATTAACTTACGTAACGAACTTCTATATTCATATGTTTTTATTGCGTATATGAGGGGATTCAACCCTCGTCGATACCTCGCTCTTTACACTAAAGCTTAAATACCCCAATTCCTTAAGAATGACCTCTGAATCACAAAGGCCGTATAATAAATAGTTGAAACTACTAAAAATACTTTAGCGTAAAGAATGAGATATAACGAGGAGGGATCCCTCATGTGCGTAATAATTTTTGTTCGTTTTAAGTTTTAATGCTGCTCCTTACTTTGAGAGTGCCATATCGGCTATCCTTAGGTTAGTTTCTGTCAATTTTGCCATTTTTAAAATACACAACAGATAATAAAATTTAAAGAAAATAACCGAATTGATTGCTGGAGTTTGAGGAATCCTTTGATGTTTCTTTTTATGTTATTGTCGACTTAAAATACATTTAAGCGTTTTCTCTCGTACTTTTTAAATGCGTATTGATATGGGAAGTGTTATTTGTGTTCTCTGATTTGATACGCATTCTGCTATTTTCTGACATTAGTGCCTTTAAATTACAGTCAGGGATGACAAGACCGTCCACTCAATTATGAATAGTTTGGCCAAACAAACTAAAAAGATTTGTGTGATGGACGAGATAGAATGAGCCTTTAAGGTATCAAACCCCCTCCAAACTGTCATGAGAATCCCTCGTAGCCGTGCCAGGCCCCGGCACGACTACGCGGCCAACTTGTATATATTTATTCTCGTTGTCGCTTATCTTGCAACCGCATACAATGTGAACTTAATCACGTGTTCTAATCGCAGACAATGTGAACTTTTTCTTGATGTAATAGTGTCACTATATCTTCAAATTCAGATTATTTTAAATGATAAATATATGACTGTCCATATTATTGAATTAGAATAAAGTGAGCATGCCACTCAATACCTTATTTTAGGCTCTTTACGAATAATATAATCGCTTCTGTCGCAAAATTCATATTTAAGCACTTTTTGAGCTCTTAAAAATGACGAATTTTCAATTAAAGCATGAGTTATCGGTCATTTTCCGACAAAATTTAACTACCTTTTCTCAGCACTGTTTTCGACAAAATAACACTACATTTTCTCAGTGCCAAAATTATGATTTTAATGTTCGTCCTGTTTCATGGTAGTATCTATGTTCTATTTCTTTGAGTTTTTCAGACAATCTAAAATTATCTACATCTTTCTTTTTTTGTTTGATAAGTATTTCTTTATATTGTGAAATTAGTTTTTTGATATCTGCTTTTTTCATTTTATTTTCTTTTCAATTTCTTTTCTAATATATTTCACAATTTTTTCTTTCTTTTTCCATCCAGATGCAGTTATTGTTTTATCATCAACAAAAAATACTTGATTATAGTTTGGATTTTTTTGATATTGTTGCAATTTTATAGTTATTACAAACTAGTTTTAACCAATACGGTGTTTGGTTATAAAATGGCCCAGCAATTAACAGGGTTTTCGTGTGATGGCTAGACAGCAAACCTTATTGATTATGTTATTGTAAACCGAAGACTGGCGGAATCAATACAAGATACTAGGGCATATTGGAGTGATGCAGTTGATGTGAAAAGTAAAGATCACCATCTGATAGTGTCTAGAGTTAATTTAAAGTTGAAATTTAAGAAGAGTAACCATTTCCTGGGAAGTTCTGATGTTCCCCTTCTTCAAAACCGTGCTCTTTACACTGAAGTTTAAATTTTGTCCCAATTCCTAAAGAATTACCCTTGAAACATAAGGGTCTCTTAATTAGAGTAACAAGCTTTTTTAAAAGTACTAAAACACTTCAGCCTTAAGAGTGCGGTATTAAGGGGGTGGGAAGGCCACCCTCATATATGGAATAATTTATGTTCGTCTTAAGTTTTAATGTTGCTCCTTACTTTCAATTGAAAAAAGTTTTTTTTTACATATATTTAATTTACTAAAAGATGAATTTAACAAAGATTTGTTTCGTTGAATATTTCTATTGGTAGTTTGTGCTTCACGCCCAAAAACTAAAAATGTTAGGTAAATAATTTAAACATTGAAAAATGTAGCTATAAAAGTCCTAACAGAAATAACTGAGCAAATATGTGCAAGAAAGCGAAAGTTTATTTTAAAGAAAGGATCTTGACTTTTTTTTGTTATCAAAACAAACTACTATTGATATTGTTTGTGTTCAATTCTGTCTTCCTCCACATAATTTTGTCGTTTCCTGGTCATGCTGACTTGAAATGTTTATCTGGTCGGAATTTGAAACAAGAGCCCTGAGACATAAATTCCTTCTAAAAATCAAATTTCATTAAGATCTGGTCACCCGTTCTTTAAAAATACCTCAATTTTTCTAATTCTTCCAAATTAACACCCCCCCTCAGCCCCTCCAAAGAGAACGAATCCGTTCCAATTATGTCAATCAAGTATCTAAAATTTGCGCTTATTCTTCCCATCAATTTTCATCCCGATCTCCCCACTTTACGCGTTTTCCAAGATTTCTGTTTTTCTTCTCTAACCCCCTATATCAGCCAGTTGAATTTTTTTTTTTTGGGGGGGGGGGAGGCCTATGTCGTCGGACAATCTTTGTTTCTACCCAAATAAATGAGTAAACGAATAAGTTTTTTTGTGGGATATCGACAGAATGCTTTAATAGATTCCCAATGTCTTGGTCAGACATTCATTGGCTGTCTTAACTGATGAGTTATCGCAAAGAAAAGAGGAGAAACATAAAAAAAGTAGAAAAAAAGAATAAAAAAAATTTTTTTTGGAAAACAGAAAAATTGTCGAAATCTTTGTCAGCCACTGGATAACTCATTATTCTAATGATTGCCCTTGAGCTTTGTTGTGTCCCGGTCGTCATTTATATTCCCTGTGTCCCGGTCGTCATAAGGGAATAGAATAAAACAAAGAAAAAGAACAAAAATAAGGGAAACTAAATTGGAAACGAAATAGAACAAAACAAAGAAAAAAAAATAAAGGAAATTAAATTGAAAAGGAAATTGAATAAAACAAAGAAAAGGAGCAAAAATAAAGGAACTCAAATGATTGCAGGTAAAAAACGACGTCTTATTAACCTAAGTTTGAGCTATATTCAAATTTTGCGTGAAAATGTTGGAAATACTTTACAAATTATCAAACAATCAACACATAATAAGACTATGTCAATTAAAAAATCAACTCGTTTTAAAATATTTTCCTAAAAGTTTCGATACTAAAGTAAAAAGTGTTATTTCTTTATTATTACCAATAGCGGTAAAGCCTAAGGGTCATTTTGTAAGCAACAAACAAACATAGACTTGAAGTAAAAAAAATGAAATCAAGAGACGGCTATTCCTTACAACTACTACTACTACCAACCACTCACTTATCAGCGGGTGCGCCGGGGCGTCGGCCACCCCGGCCGCAAGGAACTGGTGCCGCATTACGTGCTACAGGATTTCGCCAAGGCTGACGCCGATTGGCTGGATGATCTTTTGCGCGGGATCGCGGATGGCGCTGTGCATCTGGCCGAAGGCGCCAATGACCGGTTCCAGAATGCCGTCGCCCAACGGGTGGCCCCATCGCGCTCGTCGAACGCGGCGCCCAAGGGCAAACCGGCGGAGAAACCGAAAAACGACCCCGCACCGGAACCCGAAGAGACCCGCAGATATGCCCCTGAACCAAACTCATTCCTTCCGTTTGCCATTCTTATTGGATACTAAAAAATTAGGGCTATAATTTATTATTGGATACTAAAAAAGCTCGTTTTTGTGAAAAATAAAAGACAAATTCAAAACTCGAAAGAAACAGAAATATTAGCTTATATCAGATGCAAAACTCTAACGAGCAAAAGTTAATATGAATGAAGAAATGAAACACAAAACCAACATAATTTACAATCTACAGTGCAGCCAAACACATAAGCAGCGAAATTGCCACACATTGATAAAGCACGGATCAACGGATCATACCCCAAGACCATCATGCTAATATTAATGACAATATGAAAAAACGGTCATTAGAAAAACTAACCATTGGATATATTGGACTTAGTTAGGTGCCTGATTCTCTTAGGCTCGTCTCTTACTATCCCAAAGAAGGAAAATCCCGTAGGCTTTTTCCTTTTTCATATTCAAAGACGATCATTAGAAGAACTAACCATTGCATATATTGGGGAGGTACCTATGTACTATGCGAGAAACAAATCGTTGTTAGGTCAGAAATATTCTTTCTAGGATCACCTGGTCGATACGACCACTTATGGGAAAAAAAACAAAACAAAAAAACAAATAAACACGCATCCATCATCTGTCTTGTGGCAAAAAATACAAAATTCCGCGTTTTTGTAGATATGAGCGTGAAAGCTCAACAATAAAGTTCTCTAATACGCTGATTCTGATGGTGTAATTTAATATATGACTTTTAAAGGGTGTTTCCCCCTATTTTCTAAAATAAGGTAAGTTTTCCCAGGCTCGTAACTTTTGATGGGTAAAACTGACCTTGATGATCATGGGTGACAACTGCTTTTAGGGCTGCCCCGCGCGGGTCGCGCCCTGCACGTCTACTGCGGCAGCTCCGGTTGAAAACCCTTCAAAATCGGAAACGTCTGCAGATAAGCCTATGTTTCGGTCGTTGGTGATGAAGGAGCTTCCGATCTCACGTCGGGTTTCAGCCCAGGCAAAGAGGGGCCCCACTCTCGCAACCGAAATAGAGAACACGTAGGTCCCCGCCTCGAGCTCAAACGGCTCGAGTTCGAAGTCAAGGTAGTGCCTACGGAATCCAGCGTCAGACCAAATTAAATTAGAAATAGTCGTTTTCCCGATTTGACCATCTGGGGAGGGGAGTGGGGAGCCGGTTAATTCGGAAAAAATAGAAAAAACGAAGTAATTTTAACTTACAAACGGTTGATCAGATCTTAATGAAATTTGATGTTTGGAAGGGTATCGTGTCTCTAAGCTATTATTTTAAATCCCGACCGGATCTGCTGACATTGGGGGGTGGGAGTTGGGAGGGGGAACCTAGAATCTTGGAAAACACTTAGAGTGAAGGGATCGGGATGAAACTTGGCACAGTCAACTTTACACCTGTAAAAATGAAGGAAGGCAAACACATAATTAATGGTATAAAGGGCTCTCCAAGTGGCAGTGACTTACTTAAAATGGATCTTGTTGAATGGGATTCTATTTCTCCTAGCTGTATATGTTCAATAAATATTGTTTTTGGTAAACAGGCGTGACTATGGTGTAACTTGGGCCAATTTTAGGCCCGGGTAGATCATGCCGATTCGGCCTCGAGCACATTTTCAAATCTGTACAATCTAGGTGACTTTATATAGATTTGATAGACTATAATGTATTTTTCCAATGAACAAAATCCTTTTTTCTTTATTACAAATTCACACATTTTAAGACATTCAATACCCTAAGATAAATACAACTTTTGATTTAAAATATATGAAAAAGAACGCGAAATATATTATGCATAAGCAATTGTTGATAGGCAGGGTATAAGATATTAAATCTAGAATACATTGATAATGGATTAGGATTACAATGAACTCCACTCGGTGTACATATAACCCTTGCAAAAAACTTAAAAGCTAACGTATTTTTCTTTTCTTATGTTTCCTCCAATGTTTTATTTTTTCCCCCAGAAGCACTTCATATGGAAGGGGTCGTCGTATAAACTTCAGGAGGGGGGGGGGCTCATTCGATTGGAAATCGGAAGTTCTAATTCCTATTTAAAAAATCGAAGGAAATAAGAGGACAACTATTCCCCTTCCCCACGCCTTTCCCCTCCAAACCCATCCGATAAAAATTATGAGACAGACACTTTTTAAAAAGAGTTCAAAGATCAGATAACAAAAAATCTAGTGTCTATACAGCCCTCCAGGGCCCGGGAACAGGCACGTTGCCTTAGACTTGTACCAGCGAAGGTCCCTGGCGTCAGTGAAAGTGCCTCCTATCTTTTCATTGGTATGAAGGAGCATAGGTACCTTCCCACTATGGGTTTAGGCTTGTGTTGGGGCACGTCTGTCACATTCCATACCCCCTTCGAAGCATGTTTTCACCCTTCTCCGTCGTCTTGTTCCATTTGGTTATCGCCAGAGAACGTTGCCTTAGACTTGTACCAGCGAAGGTCCCTGGCGTCAGTGAAAGTGCCTCCTATCTTTTCATTGGTATGAAGGTGCAGAGGTTATGCGGAGGGTGGGGGGTGTTCGTGGGCATTATTGGTTTTTTATGGGAGCAGGACAGTTATGGGGTGGGTCTTGGAGGGGGGGGGTGGGCGGCGGGGGGGGGGGGGGGGGGGTAAACGCTGGCTGCCAAAAAAGGACAAGGAAAGATAGATAAAGACCGCCAATATCTTTAGATGGGTCAATTAAGCATGCTTAATGCCGATTAAAGCCAGAAAAGAACAAAAACGTCTAACAATAAGAAAAAAGGAATTGCAACTCATTAAGTGGAGAAAGGTGAATCGGATCGGACATATGAAGTGGGAATTTATCAAGATTCACTCAGACATAGACACTACTACCAGCTCATATGTGGTACACCAGAGTCTGAAATAGATGAAATAGGATTCCACCAAAGTGTGAATTGGATTTTCTTTAAAGTTAGAGACGAATGAAATGGGATATTTTCAAGATTCAAACAGACACGGGCACCACTATCAGATCACATATGGTATGCAAGAGTCTGAAACAGGTGAATTAGGTTTTTACCAAAGACTGGGAGAGAGGAATCATGTTTGTTATCAATAGATACATCACAAGAATCAGTTTTTCTTTTGCTGATTCCAAATTAAAATTCATCAACTTTAATGTTACCCATTAAAAGTTATGAGCCTCAGAAAATTTGTCTGATTGTTGAAATAGATGGGAAAACCCTCTAAAATTCAAGGAATCACACCAACAGATCTGAATCTGATGGCGTGATTCCTTGAATCGTACCAGAGAAACCTACTCTAGAAGTTTCAAGCTCCTATCTATTAAAATGTAGAATATTGTATTTTTTGCCAGAAGACACATACCAGCCCTTCGGATCGAGATCCTTCTCGGCCTCGATCACGAAGACCCGGCCCTCCGGCCCCTCGCGCCAGGAGCCCAGATCGGTGATCCGGTCGACCATCAGCAGCATTTCGGGCGGCAGGCGCATGGACGTCCCCACCCCCCGATGGGCCGGGCCGAACACATCGGCGGTCCGGCCCGCGCACAGCGCGAGCATGTCCTCGCGCTCCATGGACCGGCGCCCCGTACGCTCCAGCGGCTTGCCCAGGGCTTCGGTCGGGCGCGCCAGCCCCTTCATCATCAACGGATAAAAAAATCATAAAAATATTATTTACCTTGGTATTTTTTGGGACCCCCATCCCCGCCCCTAGTACCACCTGTTTCAATTTTAGAGCCTTTGAAAGCTCACATTGTGAGACGGCATATTCAAACGGAAATTAAAAGTTCTAGTCCCCTTTTTAAGCGACCGAAAACATTGGAGGCTATCTAGGCCCTAGCCCCTTTATAGGGGGACTCAATCACCCACAGTCCCCGGGGGAGGGACTGCAAATTGCTTGGAAAATTTTTACAAGGAGGAAGAGTCTTCCTTATCTGTTGCAACCCCACTGGTGAATAAAATAATTAATTTATTAACTTATAATTTTTGTTTATATAATTAAACGAAACAAGTATAATAATATATATACATAACTATACTTATATGTATATTTTAATAATTATTTCTTTGAGGAAGCGGAATTTATGTCTTTCATATTTTAAACCTCCTAGTTCTTGTCAATTTACCGAAAATAACTGAAGTATATTCAATTCAAAAAATAATTATTTAAAATAAAATTACCGTAGATATCAAACAGTTCGTGGGTAAAGTCAGTGTCAATATAAAAAGGACGAATGTAACAATCTATTTTAAAAGTTAATGTAAGATTTAAGAAATCTTCTTGCTGTAATAACTTTTTCTTATTCATTTAAAAATTCAGGAAGCCATCTATTTTTCTGTGGTGATCTCATTTGTATAAAAAAAATAGAAAAAAAGAGATGTAAATGGGAATAAAAGACTAAAATCACTTAAATTTTGTTTTACTAAAGTTGAAATTTCTTTCTTTATAGTTTCTTGGGAATTCGTTCTTTCGTACTAAGATCGCTAATAGAATTTTTAGGTCAATTTTATAAAAAATGTTATTGGCTAAAATTAGTGCGATCTAAACCCCAGTTCTAGTTAATTCTCATTATGGATGGTTTTAAAGCAAGTATGTACAAACAAGTTCACGATAAACTAAACTGGCGAAATTTTAACTAGGGTTGTTGTATAATCAGTGAAATATTGGACTTTGTTAAAAATATTGTCGCCTAACTCTTTTAGAACCGAACATCTTCGCTGAGGCGCCCCCATCCCCACAGGAAATGCATTCCCCCCCAAACCCTATCAAAATATTCCAATTTTGTGTGTGCTTGCCTAAGGGGAAACCTTCCTCATGCATTTATGTAAGAGAAAGGGGGCTCCAGACCTGAATCCTCGAAAAACTAACAAGTTTACGATATTTCCTATGGTTTTGTGTATTTACAACATAAATTCGCTATTTTTACGTTTTTCTAAACGTTCCAAAACGTATGTCTCCGTATATGTCATTGTGTCTTCGGCTGTGTATGTATGCATATTTGTATATCTGTACGTATGTGTATTTTTGGGCGTGCCTGTGTCTGAAACATGAAATTTGTTTTCATTCATTGAGAACTAATCACTGAAATAATTTACCTTCCTTGAGCTTAAACAAAAAATGCTCCTGAGAAAAGCCATGTAGCAATAAATTTTTACCTGATTCATAAGTTTATTTGCAACCTCTATTCATGCATTTTCTTTTGATTCCACTTAGTCGTATTATTTACAGCATGTATCAAGCCATATAGGATATTAATTAATTATTTATTTTAATTATTATTTAATTATTAATGATTTATTTTCAACAATTAGTATCTTTTTACTAAAAATTTATGATTCAATATATCAGATTAGCTTGGGAAAACCATCAGCAAATTGAGACGTAACAATTTATCATGAGATAGTACCGGAAGTGCAGTTGACCATCTGAAGAAGTATTTTGATGCTTAACTGAATTTTGAAATAATGGCGGATAGACAGAAGACTCACACAATGTCAAAAAAGGGACAAGAATTAATAGAATTAGACCCGAATTTGAAAAAAAACTACCGAGGTGAACCAGAAAAAATCGTATTTAGATTCATATTAATATACGGCAGCCGCTGCCAGATTCTTATGAACTCGTGGGGTTTCAACGTATTGGTTATGATTTCTAGGGGGTTGTTCTGGATTTTTAGGTATTTAGTCTCTTGATTTCTGAAGATGGTCTTGATTTCTATGGTTTGGTCTGGATTTTAATGCATAGGTCTCTTTATTTCAATGGTTTGGTATGGACTTTTGCTGTTTGGCCTGGATTTCTATATTATGATCTCTTGATTTCTTCGGATTGATCATAATTTTAGAGGTTAAACTTGATTTCTATACTTTAGTCTTGACTTTATGACCAAAGACAATTCTGCTTTTAAAACAATTCTACCCTTAAGTTAATTATTCCAAAATAGAGCTCAATGTTGAGTAGATAAAAAAAAAGTTTTTACAAAGAAAGTAAGGAGCAGCACTAAAACGTAAACTGAACAAAAATTATTCTATATATGAGGGGGCTAAACCCTCCTCTGCCCCTTTTTGTTATGCTTAAGTTTGATCTTTTTCCTGATGCTTTAAGAATGACCATTGAAACAAGGTAAATTCTTTTAATGTATTAATTGCAATTAGCTTTCCTTTTTTGTGAAAATGACAGTAAAAACTGAAAAATAAGTCATTTTGTACCGTTAAGGTACTTAGCCCTAGGAAACTTCACAAAGCCTAGACTTCAGCTTCTCAATTTTGCTAAATAAAAGCTCAGGAATATGTCTACATTATCTAGCGAAGGAGAGACACCCACCAAGCTTTCTGATGGTAAAGTGATTACTGTTAAAGAGGCATCTCAAGTTGATGCTCTCCATCAGTCAACTACAGCCCACCCAAGCCCTTCCCAGGACTGAAATAAACCATTTCTTTTTTTTAGAAACACGCATCCATGATCTGTTTTCTGGCAAAAAAAAAATTGCACATTTTTGTAGAAAGGAGCTTGAAACTTCTACTTTAGGATTCTCTGATACGCTGAATCTGATGGTGTGATTTTCCTTAAGATTCTATGGGAAGGAAATAGTGAGTATTTCCCTCTATTTTCTAAAATAAGGCAAATTTTCTCAGGCTCGTAACTTTTGATGGGTAAGTTTAAACTTATTGAAACTTATATATTTACAATCTGCATTAAAATGCGATTCTTTTGATGCAACTATTGTGGCGCGCGCAAGCGGCGCGCGCTGGCCGTTCCTCACGCCGTGGGAGCACGTGATCTACTTCACGCGGCGCACGCTGCGCGGCACGCTCCGTCGGGCCGGATTCGAGCGCGTCACGTTCCACCCCACGCAGACCCCGGTGTCCTTCGGCACACTGGCCGTGAAGTCCCCTCTGCCTCACGCCGTCGTACCCGACGCCGTGAAGCACCGCGGCGTCGGCCTGCCGTTCGGAACGCTCTTCGCGCTGGCGCGCGCGCCGCGCCTGGACTAGTCGTCCTTCGCCGGTGTGCTCAACTATTGAAAAAATCAAGAAGATTTGTTTCTCAAACATTGAGGTTTGGGACTTTCAGACTTTTTAAGGAGTTTCAGGACGTAGGTTGAGGTATTTTTGTGCTGAATAGCAATTTTATGGGCTGCTCTCTTTGCGACTTCATCATGGCTTTTATAGTTTTTACTACACATGACAAAAAATTCAGTACGGGATTCCAAATGAGCTTCCAGACCGTAAATCTCTATGTGCAACAACATTAACGCAGCAAGTCTAAAATCATAGACTGCATTTGTCATCCATGCTTTCAGTTGAAATTTTGTTTTTATTTAATCCCCATAAAGACACCACCAGTAACTTCCCAATTTATTTTCCTAAAATTATTCCATCCGTCTTCCACATTGTCAAATTTTAGACTCTCCAACTTAGTATTTAACTGTTTGTGGAAAGTCCCTATCAAGTTCTTATGCTGGGCTCACTCAGATTATCAAATTATTAATCTTTTCACTAATATCCCCAGGGAACTAGCCTTGAAAATTTATAGTTAATTGGACAGCCAAGATCAAACATCCCTGGTCAAAAATGAAAATGAACAGCAAAGACACATGCGGTTAGAAGATAAGTGAAAACGAGCTCTCTTGCTCTCTGAAGAATTTGATAAACGTATTTGAAACTTGAACTCGTGTTTTGCTCTAACTTCATTCAACGTAAGCAATGATCGAACCATAAATAGTCAGAATAAACTTAGCTTTAAAGTAGCTGGACAAACCTGCCACAAAATCAATTTAACGGCGCATCCGTCTCAAACTACTGAAGGTGAAATTGAGTGACCTTCATGTGGCCAAATGTACCTTTGCACCGCAGCAGAGCTAGAGCGGGCCATCAATGGCCTGCTCCAACGCTACCCGGACGCGTACCGGCATCCGGTAGAGGACGGTGCCAAGATCTATATCAGCGGCGCGGAGGAATGCCCCTGGATCCATTTGCGCCCGTCGAATACCGAGCCCATCGTGCGCATCATCGCCGAATGCGCCAGCGAAGAGGCGGCCAAGGCGCTGTGCGACGAAGCGGAAGGACTGTTAGGGTAGGGATGCCGGTTAGTCTTCGAGGTATTCGAAGTCGGTGATCAGCACTTAACTTTACCAAAACGTGGTATCAGTGAACTGCAATGTAGAATGTGATTCTTCAACGATTAGCATAAAACTTGCTTTTTGATTTCGTTTATTGTGAGAGAAGTGAAACCAGAAAGTAGGGACACCAAGAGTAGTAGGTTTACTTAGTGTAAACAGACAGTTACATATAATGAGAACGCATAATAGTATATCGATTTACAATATTTTCCTTAGATAATCAGCATTTTTACAATTCATGTTTTTCTTGATGTGTTTCTGCTTTTCACATGCTCTATTTTCTTTTCAAGATTGACATCTTTAATCCTCAAAGATAGCAGTGCTTGAAGACAATCGGGAGGAAATCTGTGATGACAATGCTTCACATGCCGATTGACTTGTTTAACAGCCTAAAAACAAGAACCACTTTAATTAGACTCAAAAAATACAATTATATAGGGATCAGAAAATGGATATTTATATTCTTGATTTTCCCTATTTTGCCAGGGAAAACCTAATTTTCCCAGTAGCTTCAAGGGAAATCCAACTCAAACATATTGAACCAGAATCACTAGACGGGCCAGAGCTAAGTTCTTAAAAGAAATTTTGTTGCAATTTTGCAAATGGATTATTTTACGTTTTTTACATCAAGCAAGTTCTATGAATCGATTCAAAGCAAGCTCTATCAATTTGTTCAGTCCGTTCTCTTCTATCTCACCTTTTCTGTCTTGCTGGAAAGGGATCAGTCAGGAAATAAGCTAGCCATTTTTTTTTTATTTTTTGGCAAAATAATCGATTCTTAATAATATGTAACTTTGGTCATGTTCATTCAAAAGGATTTGTTTGAATTTATTTATAAAACCTCTCTAGAAAACTAAAATTTGCCTTTCTTGTGTGTTATTCAGATGCCAGGTTTGAGAAGCATATGACAGGAAGGAGATGACGTTGCTATTGAATAGACGAAGTTTGAGTCGGAGAGAGAAACTCTGCAACCTCCGTACAGGTTTCTGTCTATTGACTGTACCGGAAGCCTGCCCGATGTGGCATAATATATCGTTTTCAATAGAAACCGTGTTTATCACTGTGCTTCCAAGGTATTTAAAATCTAGAACCTGCTCAATGTGCTTGTCATCGCATCTCATGTGTTATTTCTTATTTTCTACCGACTTTAAGGACCTAACTCACAGACTGAGGTTAGGGTTCAACTTCAAAAACAAAAACTTATCAGTTCAAAGTGCCCCCCGTTCAAAGTTCCACCGTGAGCTATGGCCTCCCTCAAACCATCCAACTGCATGATTAAATGGGCAAGTGGCTTCTGCGCAATTACCCAAATTCATTACTACAGAACAATGTAAGGACCATTATGATTCTCGATTCTCCTACACAGACTTAGGTTCATGCTCATCGAGAAGTCAGAATTGCAATCATCCTGAATAGGGTCCGTGTCAAACAATTCAGGAGGCTTGACCACGTCCAGCGCATATGCAACGACCAAACTACAATAAATTGCCTTCGAAGCTCGCATCCACGGTTCTTACCGTCGCGGTCGCCCTCCAAAGCGCTAGAAGGAGAACTTTTCGATTGCAACCTCCCTGGTCTTCTAAGATTGGCACAAAACAGAGAGCAGTATAGGCGACAAAGAGCATTAGCTCGTCAGAAGAGAGGCCCCGAGAAGACCACCAAGGCCGGGTGTAACTTAAGTCAAGGGAAATCCGAATTACGTCTCAAAGCTTCGCACGCATTGATACGCGATTGTCCTTTGGGCACGTAAACGGACCTGGCACTTACGCTACAACGATAACCCGGCCCGACCTCTTCCGGAATTATCTGGAAAACCAGATTGCCTTGCTTATTGAGAACCATGGTGTCTCTGTCAACATTGGCACCTCGGATGTACCGCTTCCACTGCATTTTGCATTTCGGGAAGGCGATGCGATCGACGCGGGAAATGCTGGAGATACGGCTTCCACGATACGGGACTTTTTTGGACGGCGCGGATGCCGAGGCGAATGGCGCGGCCGCGGACGCGGATGGGGTCGCTGGGCCAGGCGGCGAAGCCGAGCTGGTTGCCGCGGGTGAGGATGGGCGTCCGCCCGGGGGCCGGCAACTGGGCGTGCAGGGCCCGGAGGGTGGTCGTCTTCCCGGCCAGCGGCGGTCCATAGAGCACGACCTGCACCAGCGGCGCGGGCCCCTCGGTCGGGTCCGTCATCGCTCCACTCCCTCACCAACGCCCCGCTGGGGCTTTTGAAACGGCGGCTGGCCGGGCGATTTGATCTCCGGGATGGTGGGTGAATCGTGGGACAACTGGAAGTACAACATTCAGAAAGCAATTGAGCTTTCGCCGGACAGCATCACCATTTACCAGATGGAGTTGCCGTTCAATACCGTTTATTCCAAAGACATTCTCGGCAACAAAATCGAGACGCCCGTCGCGAACTGGACGCTGAAACGAGAATGGGTCAATTATGCATTCGACGAATTATTGGCGGCTGGCTATCACGTCAGCAGCGCTTATACCGTCGTGAAAGATCCACAAAAAGTCAATTGAAAAGCAAAAAAGTAGAACGTAAACATGTTGAACAGCAAATGGCCGACATCGGCATGGACAAACCCACTCAGGATCATGGTGTCGTATTGCCGGTCGCGAACAAAATAGTAAGGTCGAAACAGGCATATGTCGATGATGCGCGGTAAGCGGAAAAGCCCCAGCAGGCTGACGCCAATGGTGAGCGCCATTATCAGTGGCGCTGCGATTTGTCCGTTTTGAAACATAGATTGCCTGCCTTTTTATCCTTGTTATGGCGCCGGATATTACATAATGTCCGGTAGCCCTCGGCGACAAGTCTTGCCGAATGCTCAATGTAACTTTGTCTGGCGTGTACAAGCTAGCGGACAAGTCACCTGTCGCAACCAGAGGGTTTGATGGGTCAACGACATCGAAGTCGCCATCAATTTTATGCTTTATACGAGAGCGATAACCAAGGCCGATTGAGGTGCCCCGAAACGGCGTGATGTTAATACCGGCTGTGCCGCCTACGCCAATGTCATCGGCATCATTGCCATTGTAGGCGGACGTCCGCAGAGTTTTTAGTTCGAAGTACTGGACAATATACGCTTCAGATTGAGCTGCCCAATCTGCCGGTAATTCGCCTTTAGTACGACGTTCAAACTCTGCAGCTAACTCTGGGTAGTTAATTTGATATTCTGTAAATTTAACTAACCACTCACTTTGAATTTGTTGACCGTGCGCTGCAGCATCCCATTTAGCATAAACACCTTCTGGGATTTCAAAAGCACCGTGCTCCCAACCTAAGAACTCACGAGCTGCTTTAATTTCATCATCGCCCAGTGGTGCACCATGACAGTCATGGCTGCCAGATTTGTTTCTTAAAACGCTCAGAAATTACTCATTAAATTTCTGATTTCAAACTTAATGATATTTCCAGAGTTTCTTTGATTAGATACCGCTTATTTGATTAAAACCTTTTTTTCAAAGGAATGATTCCACAGAAGTTCTCAAATCGCTTGTTATTCAAAAAAAAATTCGGTTGAAATGACGAGGCATGATTCGAGTCTTGTTTAGCTAAGTTAACGATGATAAGAGCTTGTTACCACAGCAAGTTCTATGGACCTATCAAGATAGAGCGGTATTAGGCCTTAAAAAATTGGAATTATCGAAAACGCCTTATCTACTCGAAACGTACCGGTTGCCAAGTCTAGAGTGGCAAATTGCAGAAGATATTTTCAAAAACGGAAGAATAAAGATCAAATTTTCTTCCGCTCAGATATTGTAAAAAAAAAAAAAAACTCCACAAAGGGACCATGAAAAAGACATGCGATGCAAAAAAAACGTTGTAAAGTCTGTCCAAGTGTTATTTTTTGAAGCTGGACTTTAACTCGAGCAAGCAGCCCGTACGATTTTCTAAGCTTTTCTTTCAACGCTGAGCATATGAGGGGGCTCACCCCTCGTCGATACCTCGCTCTTTACACTAAAGCTCAAATTTTGTTCCAATTCCTTAAGAATGACCCCTGAATCACAAAGGCCGTAGAATAAGTAGTTGTAATTACTAAAAATGCTTTTGAGTAAAGAGAGAGGTATTACGAGGAGGTAAACCCCTCGAATGCGTTATAATGTCTGTTCGTTTTCAGTTTTAATGCTGCTCCTCACTTTCAGAAGAAAAAACTTTTCATATTTATTTTTTCATTGTTTTTTTTTAAATAATGCTCGCTTCAACACAAGTCCTGATTGCATTGTTGAATGGGTCTTGCTCGGTAAGACTCCATCCGGAGGTCTGACAATGGGTTCTAAGGGCCAGGGATTTTGGGTTTTGAGGGTTAAACTGTTTTACAATTTTAGCCCAAAGCATTCGGGCCGCCCTCATTTTAGCTATTTCCATAAAATGGTTCATGCCAATTCCCCAGAAAAATGAGATACGGGGAGCAAATTCATCAATATTCATTCCGGCTTCAATACCAGCTCTTATATATTCAAGCCCATCTGCGAGTGGTAATACCGTGAGCATGTTCCATGCATATTGCTTCCTTGGAAATCGAGACGCGTTCACTGTTTTTCGGAATATCAATCAATTCTTGCTTGACAACCCCAATGAAGTACGTGCAAAAGCAGTCCTTAGAATTTGTGGGATCTCCATGAATCCACTGTTCCTTCTTGCTGCGATATCGAGTGCTAGCTATGACCTAAAAAAAGTGGTCTGACGATCCTCTTCCGATCATGTTATGTTCTTTTCCCAGGTTATAATAATTACAACTCAGATTAACGGTGATTAGAAGTTGTTTGTCTGTGTGTCTGTCTACTGACGTCATGTTTGTGTGTCGACTGACGTCATGTTTGTCGACTGACGACATTATAAGGATTGAGCTGTATGTGGTCATGAAGTTGTTTGTCGTCTGACGTCATGTTTGTCGACTGACGAAATTATAGACCGGGACAACGGGACACAAATGACGACCGGGACACAGGGAATATAAATGACGACCGGGACACATTATATACCAATTCAAAAACGAATGTATTCAAGCCGAAGTAACTGAGTTGGTAAAGCGTTCTGCAATGTACAAGCCAAATGTCAAAATTGTAAATCTGTAAGAAAAATTATCTGCAATTTAAAACCAGATGTCAAAACAGTATAATAGTAAAATACTATACTGACATTGTAATAAATTGAGAGGATACTGAATTTAGACTTGTCCGTGTCACAGTTAGGAATGGGTCAGTAAGCAATAAATAAAGAGTTAAGGATGGATAGCCGGAAAATTATGTTAATCATGTTATGAAAATCATGTTAAATATGTTAAAGCCACGGTAGAGATATAAAAAAAGACAATCTTGCCGAGCCAGAAGGCGAAGAAGACGCCGTAAGACCGAGTCGGTTTCGGGTTCGGTGTCGGAATCGGTGTCGGGATCGGTTTCGGACTCGGTGTCGGGATCAGGCTCGGTGTCGGTTTCGGTGTCGGGTTCGATCCCTCAGTTCTTCGCCGTGCGCTTCTTCACGGATTCACGAATTCTCCGCTGCGCTTCCTTCACCCTCTTCGGCCACACGAATCGCGGCGCCTTCGAGGGATCGTAGCCCTTCATGTGCCCGGTGAGTCGCGTCACGGGTTTCGTAAGCTTTCGTTTCATCAAATCATGTTTTTGCTTTCGAGTGGAAAGCTCTGTTCTAGCAGGCAGGCACCAGTTTCAAATTGAAGATGGGCTAAAATCTATAAGTGTTAAATAGATGCGGCAGTTACCCGGCCCCAAAGACAATGTATCTTCTTCGAATGATAAATCAAAGAAATTGCAGAAATAAAAAGTGGGGACCGAAAGTGCTGCCATCTATTGTTTCTACTCATTTCTGTTCGTGATTTCAGCTGAATTTATCATTCAGTTTTTCGCACTTGGGATTTACCGGCCACCGAGTCAGTATGGAGCAAGGCCAAATTCGCAAGCAGTACAAAATTCGGGAACCTAATCTGGAGAAGTTGACTAAAGCAAGGCTTCTTCGCAAAGAAACGCGTCCCGGATTGGATGGGTTTTACTATGAACTGAGCCATGACAGTCTGACCGGGCCTGTAAAAAAAAGTCGTCGACATCGGCAGCGAGGGATTAAGTTTGCCCTTGGTGGGTTAATTCTACTGGCTGTAATGAGTGTGGTCTGGATCAGTTGGCAGGCATCGGTCGAACGGAATGCAACAGCACAAACACATAAATAAAAATACACCATATAAAAAAAAGATAGAAGGAAAAAAGGAAGACTATATTCCTTCTTTAGTTATTGATATAGATCAGTACTTGAATGAGGCCTTAACCCTACTCATCCATACAATCACATAGGTCAAACAGCATAGCCATACACAATCAACCAGAAAGAATATGGACTGGTAGTCGTATCGTAAGTAAGTATAAGTCGTCATTTACCAAATATTAAAAACAGTAAAAAAGACAAATAATTCAGAGGTGACACCTGGCATTGGCCGACACGAAGGTCGATGCCTTCGGATCGGACGCGCGTGCCTGCGCATCGCGCACGGCCGGCGGGATCGGACGTGGGGCCTTCACCATTCCTCGATCCCCAATCCGCCTGCAGCGGACCATTCCTTGATCCGCGCAAGGTCGTCATAGGCGCCGTAGCGGTTCGCCCACATCGAGAGGTTCAGCGAGGTGTAGGGCTGCTGCTCGTCGTCGAAGGCGCGGATCAGCGCTTCGAGCTTGCGCCGCGCAGTGTCGGCGGCTTCGTCGGGCGGCTTCTAGGACTTGCGGAGAGGTATGTTCTACTGACCAAAAGACAATAAGTTAATGTGTTATGTTAATATTATAATATGTTATTAATATGTGGTCAAATATGTCTCTGAAGCAAGGATGCTCCGAAACGCAAATGAAAATTTACCAGATGTTTTTCAGAGAGTTTGTCTACGGATTGTTCTGGGCACCCGGCTGACTGACCGTATTTCAAACTATAAGCTGTACGAAAAATGTGATTCAATCCCGCTTTCTTGGGCTATAATTAAAGAAAGGTTGAGATGGCTTCTAAGATCAATTACCTGTCTCACAGCATGCATCAATGGTGTTCGTTTTTCTTCATCTGGAAAATTCACATCCGCTCCAAGATCAAGTAAAAATTTCGCCAATTGAAATTCATCAAAAACCACTGCATGAATCAATGGTGAAGTTCGAACAATATTCGTTACCGATGAATCCGATTTTCTTGGTGGATAAGAAATTTTCTCAACAATCGTTTCAACATGACCAAATGCCAATGGATTCATCGCAATATCATTATCATAATTACAAAGACAATCTAATTGTGAAAAAGTGGTTTTGCTCGGATTTTTTCAGTTTTATTGTCGCTCACTAATTTCATGTTTCCTTTGTATTCTAAAAAAAAAAAATTCTAGTATGTACGGAGCTCTGTACTCTGCATCCAGGAAGAAGTATCAAGTCGGCAAAAAGAACGAGAGATTCTCTTTCATTTACTGTTGTTAAATTATATCTGTTAATGAATGTGGAGACTCTTATTGAAAACATTGTGCCACATCAAGAAGTTTTGGAATAGTTCTCTGGAGGAAGGGTAGGGCCTTGCAGATCTGGTTATTACTGGCTCTGCCGTTACTAGCATCCATTGGTGGCCTAATTTTTTCAGCGGTGGTCGTGGGTTGGGATTTGGTCCGACTTGGCTTTCAAAAGTGGAGGGAGAGGCTGTAACGGTTGACCTTGGCGAAGGAAAATACCTTTTTGCACTCCTGAGTTATACGCAAAATCATGAATATACTGCAAATCTAGCGACACGCAGTCTCTATGACACCACCAAACGTGTGGATCAAAGAGGCATTTAACAGTGTGCTTACTCGTAAGAAACCAATCGTAGTCTCAATATTTCAGTTTACATTTGACACCTTTATTAAGGAAAAACTTTATTAAACAAAAACAAAAACATACAACAAAGCAACTTTAAAACTTATTGATATTTTTTTCGGTTTCTTTCCTGTATGTTTTTGCTGTATTTCATACTTTTTTTTTTGGCTTTATATAATAGTAAGAATTAGTATCCTAGTTGTGCGTTTTTCGAGTCTAGACACAATGTAACTTCAACAGAGGAAAGGAGTTAACCAATTTTGGTGTTCAGGACATATATCAGAATGGACTGATGGAAAATTAAGTTTAAAAAAACTTATTTCTGTCGAATTTTAATTTAAATACATATTCTACACATGGATAATAGTAATGTTGGCTAATAAATTTTGTTTTTGATTTAGCAGTTCGTGGTAACAGATTCCCAGTTACATAAATCTTGGGGAATACTCCTTTCTTGATCTCTGTTTAAATAATACTAAATGCAAACATTAAATCATAGTTTCAATGTAAATATGGTGTTTACGTTAACCAATTCAAATCCAACGAAAGTTCGTTTTGAAGTTAAATCGAATTTATATCTTATTGTGTTTCTGTATTGTAGGAAGTATTGAATTCTGGAACTGTTATGGATAGTATGAGAGGGATTTAGTCAGTGCAACCAGAAAAATTACGTAAAAAAAAATAAATATTCGATGGAGTTAACATAATTTTCTTTACTTTTGTATTTTTATGCTTCATTCTAATAGTATGACCCGTAAAGCTAAGACATCTCTGTGAACCCTTTTAAAAATGCGTCGCTTCGGGTGCAATGCCCACAGTCTTCTTCGGACATACCTGTGCTACGTACGCCCCATGTTTGTACCCGTTGCGTAAACACTTAATTCTGTCAGATTTAAAGAGATCGAATACAATGTGCACCAATTTGCACAGATTTATAGCCCAAAGTGAACAGATTCTTACTTACATGATAGACATCTTAGATAGACATCTTGATAGACATCTTGATAGACATCAAATTCACCGGAAACAAATAAATGGGTACACCAACTAGCAAAACTTGCAAACCCCTCATCACTGAAGATGATTGTAGCCCACCAGCCGATTATTACTTACAAGTCCCCTACATGTTTTACCACACTTTCCAATAACCATTAATATATGTAAACAATGGTCAAAGTTTGTAACTTGCAGCACCACCCCTAGGGACTGTGTAAAATTAAGTCGTCCCCAAAGACATTGTTATTACGTTTATCGACTACGTTGAACCAAAATGGGTATCTCAAAATTTTGATCCGGTGACTTTGTGAAAAAACGAGCGTGGGAGGGGACCTAGGGGCCCTCCGATTTTTTGGTCACTTAAAAAGGGCACTAGATCTTTTAATCTCTTTTAGAATGAGCCCTCTCGAGACATTTTCCACAAGTAAATGGGTTTTTATCAACCCCACTTTGTTGCTCAACAGAAGTTTGATCCTTTATAGAATTTAATAAACTAGCCAAAGTATTACTACCTCTTAAAGCTACCTTTAAACCATTATTTTGTAACAATCTTTTAAGTTTTTCACTCAGCCCTGGAACATATGGTAAAGAACAAAAAACATATTTCTTTTCTGTTATTTCCAGGATATTATTAAAAAACTTGTGGAAGCCCTTATGTGGGACGTACTAACCAGATTTTGAAAATGAGATTACCTATTGACCGGAAGAGGGGTTTGATAACCTTCAGGACTTCATTACCGAAGCAAAGAATCAAGGCGCTCAGGATACCAAAGATGCTGAGAAAATATTCACAATAACAAGCAATTATTTTAAGTTGCGTGCCAAAGCATCGTTTGATGAGCGGTTGTTTAAAATGACCTCAATACTCGAAATAAAAGAGGGTCAGGCAACTGTGTTAGCACGTAAATTTGGAGGCGTTCAGTGACAGAAAAATTGTTGATCCGGGTAGGTCAGTCACAACAAGAACCGGTCAATTGGTCAGCCCGAGCCTTCCGTGTCTGTGCAGGACACCCCCGCACCCGCAGAGCCACTCGCTGGAGCCTTCACCGGCGACCCGATTGCATCAACCGCCGCCACAGACCTGTCCACTGATGCGTCTCGTGTGCCGGGCCAGCCGACTGGCGCCACTGCACGCACTGCTCCCACGGACACATCTGCTGCGCTGGGCGTGCGGGCGGCATTCCGCACTCTCGCCGCCGATGTGTTCGGCCCACATGTATGTCAGCGCGCGTTCGTTCATCACGTGCTGTGTATCGTCACTTAAAATGAACAGAAATGATTGTTTATATAAGGGGGCTGCGCTCTCCTCAATACCTCACTCCTTACGCTTAAGTTTTTTTGCTTCAGTTCTTTAAGATCATGAAACATACGAGCCTTTTAATTAGAATAATAAATTTTTTTTAATATTCTAAAAAAACTTTAGCGCAAAGAGCGAGTTATTAAAGAGAGGGCAGACCCCCTCATATGAGTAATAATTTCTGTTCGTTTTAAGTTTTGATTTTGCTCCATGCTCTCAGTTGTAAAATTATTTGATCTGTCAGTCTGTAGTACGCATTTTACATTTGACTACTACTATAGTAGTTAAAGCACTGTATTGTGAATTCTCAATTCTCCGGTTCCAACTCGAGAAACTAATAGCCTACACTTTATATAGTTTGGAGTATCCTTTATCATCGGAGCGTCCTGTACTCCCTTGATTACGGTTCTCCCCTCTTTACTTCATAGGAGCGTACTGTACTCTCTTGATTACGGTTCTCCGACCTCGGCGGCCGCCCCTGCGAGTCCCGCCCACCCCTCTTTACCTCATAGGAGCATACTGCACACCGGACTTGGCTGCGCCGTAATTGATCTGCCCGACAGTACCGCGGCGGCCAGCAATGGACGACACGTTGACGATGCGGCGCGGCGTGTCGCTGCCGGCCTCAGCACGCTCGATCATGTGCCGTCCCACCGCCTGCAGGCAATTGAACACGCCGGTGAGATTGACGTCGATCACTGCCTGCCAGTCGGCCAGTGACATCTTGTGGATCATGGCGGTTCGGATGATGCCCGCGTTGTTGAACAGGCCATTGATCTCGCCATGCTTTTCAATCGTATCTGAACAGGATCCGCAGGGAACCGCAACCGTGCGTTCGCTGAATGACCATGAACTGGCCGTGAGGCTGTCGTATTTCCTGTGGAGCAGCATGCCGGACGACGAACTGTTCCGTCTGGCGGAACAGGGCAGTCTGAGTCAGAGCGACGTTCTTGCCGCGCAGATTCGTCGTATGATTCAAGACAGCAAATCGCAGGCGCTGATCGACAACTTTGTCGCACAGTGGCTGAATCTAAGAAACCTGGAAGACGCGCAGCCGGACAAAGATGTCTTCAGCGAATTCGGTTCCTTCTCCCGGTCCTCTACGTCGCACGGTTCGCCCAAGCCACGACTGGCAACCAGGGCCTCACTCTGATCGCACTGATGCTCCTGACCTACCTGCTCTGCCTTGTTTCCGCCCGACCTTACCTCCTGTTACAAGACCAGGTCATGGATGTCGGGATCACCTCCGTGTTAGCGTGCCTTGCAACGCTCCTTTCGGTGCCTCCGCCTTCCCCTTTGCACGTCGTCGCGGCCGTATTGTTGCTGGTCGCCTTGTGTGGGACTGTCAGTTTGCTCTGCTGCCATACTCCTTGAACTAAACAACAACAAAAAATAATTAAATATTTCTAATACCAGTCAGGAGCTGAATTAAAAATGGGCAGGGGATAATAATTCCTAGCCAAATAGAAAGATTGTAGAAATCTTTGTGTAAAGTATTACATTGAATCAAATTTAACCTTCTTATTTAGAATATAATATCCACAGCTGTTGATAAGATTTAGAATTTAACATTATTTGTAATAATATATTTTCTCAGAGATTTTATTTGAAATATTTTATAGCTCATGGAAAATAACTCATGTATTTATGTAATTTTGTCCATGTTTAAATGTTTTTGTTTGTTTTAGGAAAAGTATGAAGTTGAAGAACCAAAGGAAAACGGTAAACTGCAGTGACTTTTTATTTTTTATGTCTATAAGATAATTTAAAATTAGTGGCACTCAAAAACATTAATAAAACCCCTAATAACATTGCTTCAAGCGATTCCCATGCGTCTTCTCTTTGTGGGCAGAATAAAACTTTATATATAGACCATAGAAGAGGGAAGAACAGAAAAATACCCATATATCCCAATGAAAAGTGCCGCTGGCAGGGTGCTCGAGCTGCCGGGCTCTCGAGGATCGAAGCAAACCGCGATGGTGGGGCGTCGCGCAAGGTCGGCACCGCCGGCCCTGCGCGCCGCTCGCCGCGTTGCTGCTCCTCGACTTGTCCCCCGACAAGCCACGTCGTCGCAGCGCCTTGCGAGCAACACGCACGTCCCGCCCGCACACGTGCCGAACTTCCGCGCCGACCCACCAGTTCCCCGCGGAGCGACCGGCGCGGCGCAAGTCACCAAGCGACTTCCGCCCGCGGCGCTTGCGACCTCAATTTTCACGTTTTCCAAGAATTCCGGTTTCCTCCTCCAACTCCCCCCAATGTCACCGGATCTGGTCGGGATTTAAAATGAGAGCTCTTAAGCACACGCTCCTTCTAAATATAAAATTTCGTTAAGATCTGATCGCCTGTTCGTAAGTTACAAATACCTCATTTTTTCTAATTTTTTCCAAATTAACAACCCCCAGCTCCCCCAAAGAGAACGGATCCGTTCCGGTTAATGTCCGTTATTTTGAGGTCTGCGATCAAACATCAAATGTTTTAATTGGCGAGGGGATAGAGCGCGCGCCACTCGGCCTCGAGCGCGTCGACGTCGACCTCTCGCCCGCTGAGCGCCTCGCGGAGGTGCCCGAAGTACGCGTCGAGGTGCGCGTCCTGGCTCGCCTCGAGCTCGCCCGCGTCCAGACAGCTGCTCAGAAAGTAGGCGACGTCCTTCATGCCGCAGCCGCCGCCCACGTACTGGAAGTCGACGGCCGCCACCGCGCTCGAGTCCGGGCGGAAGCAGAAGTTCGCGAGCTTGGCGTCGCCGTGCACGAAGGTCGAGAAGATCCTGAAGTTTATCGAAGACCTGAAGAACTTTTGGGCGAACCTGTTTGGTAAGAAGAAACGCGCATCCAACAAAGAGGGTGCCAACTCGGTCGCTGAACAACGTCGACGCCCTCCCCGTCCGTTTGCCTCTTTTTCAGATCCTTACGCCAGTGGTAAAGCACCAGCCATGCCCCTATCCGATTTGGTGCTTTATTCATTTGAAGCCTTGGAGGCATGGGCTCGGGAGCGAGGACGCCCGCGCAGCGAAGATCAGACTCCACATGAATTCGCTTTGGATTGGTAGTAGACTCCTGTAGCATTGCAGTGGGAAGACAGAAGAGTCAAGAAGTCCGAAACTACTGTCGAACCAAAAAAACGTGTGGTCACAACAGCCGGCCACCTCTCTCTCTCTTAGACCCCTATTACTGTAGCAATTATTTAGCAATAGCCAGTACGCATATGCCCCACAGTCTTTTCTGTCCTAAGGTACGGTTTTTTCTACTCCATTTTCACAGTACTGATAAAAACAGAATACTCCGAAAAATGAATATATATATAAATGTGAAGGGCGTTTGTTTTTATTGATTAGTCCCTATAATATCTAGGTACTATCACCATACTGCATATGACAACTATCACCACCAACTAGCCAGCACCACCAATAACAGTATCACCAGCATCACCGTCACTCTCACCGGTCGTACAACTGTACTCATTACCTAGTACCAACTGTGCCTGGTACTCATTGTCTATGCTGTATTGTCCTGCTAATAATCAAATTTCTAGAATTATGACATGAACACCGGAGGACCAAAAGGATCACACATGAATCCAGTACCGGATCGGATCGCCAGTAGCGTATTCAATTTTCATCGAAATTTGTTTCTCTATTCACAAGTTACATTGAATTCAACGAAAAACTCAATTTTTTTCAAACTTAAAGCCCCCTCCCCATCGCCCTAATTAAGCTCAATTTTAACCCAAATAGTTCAGTTTTAATCCAAATCCGACCGGCGGTTTCCCGTTATACTCGATCGCACAGACGGGCAGACGGACAGACGGATCCCCAAAACCTATCTTGATGGATTTTTTCCACCATCCAAATAGGTAATGATGCCTGGATGATGATATACTATTCTATTTAACTGCATGAAGTCAATAAAAGAGTTAAAAAGATAAAGATGTCTGTTCCAATCTCTGTGCTGATCTCTGTTCCATGGCCATTCAGCCAGGAAGAGCAATGGTGGGTTGGGGTCCAGCCACCCTGTGCTTTCACACACCCTTCCTGTTTATCTTCCACAGATTACTCTAGGTGCCCATTTAGAGCTGATTCGACTCAGGCTAAGCTCGCAGAATCATGCCACTGACCCCTGTACCAAACCAAACAACTAGCAGCACCAGAACTTGAACCATTGTCCTGTCAAAAGAGCCAAGAGCTTCTTCCCACCAAGTTTCATCCTAATCTCTCCACTCTAAGTGTTTTTCAAGATTTCCGGTTTCCCCTCCAACTCCACCCAATGTCAACAACTGTGGTCAGAATTTGAAATAAGAGCTCTGAGACACGAGGTCCTTCTAAATGTCAAATTTCATTAAGATCCGATCACCTGTTCGTAAGTTAAAAATACCTCAGTTTTTCTAATTTTTCTGATTTAACTGTTCCCCAGTCCCCCCCCACCAATGGTCGAATCGGGGAAACGACGTTATTTTAGGTTAGATTAGGTTGTGTTGGGTTAGGCTAAACTAGGTTATAAATCCTAGAAATGGGTTAAAAACCTAACATAATCCAACTTAACCTGTCACCATCAAATCTTGCATAAAACTGAAAAAGTTGACTAGTAACACTGACTAAATCCAAGGAGAAAAAAGGTATTTCGGACATTCACCGGCCATTCAAATGGCCATTCCATGTCGACGTTCAAAATTTCGGACATTCACGGTAACATCAACATTATCATGAATATAAAACTTCGATTTATTGTGTTCAAATGACTACTATTATCTTTGTCTTTATGATTACTCATTATGTAATTTGGAGGGATATCGTATAACCACTTTGGACTGCTAGTCCTGAATTTCACATAACGAAAAAATAAAAGGTACTTATGTATTATAGCCACCACACTCAAGAAGTGAAGTTAGGTTAATCCTAACAAGATATACCTAAATATGATGAAAATATGAATACTTTAGTAACAAAATTATGGAAAACACAACAGAGAATTATGGAAATCAGGCCGCCCAGAACACATTATATTAAATCAGTGTATCAGAAAACCCTACTGTAGAAGTTTCAAGCTTCTATATGCAAAAATGTGGAATTTCGTATTTGTTGCCAGAAGAAAGATCCCAGATGCGTGTTTATTTATTTATTTTTTTTTCACAGGGGGATCGCATTGACCCAGTGGTCCTAGAATTTTCTGAGAAGGCTCATTTGGACATAGATTAGAAGCTTTAGTGTCTTTTAAGTGGCCAAAGAGACTATAGGGGAAATAGGCCCCATCCCGACCTTTTTTTTTTCCAAAGTCGTCCGATCAGAATTCTAGTAATTATGCATTTAGCTAGAACACATACTCGTGCGAAAGGTATTGTTTAAACAAAGATATATCTTTGTTCGGGCTCAAATTCTGAAATGTAAGAACTGCCTAAGGACGAGGTAAATACCTTAAATCACAACTTAAAAAGTACAGATTACTTGCTCTGTTCCATAAATCTAACAAGCATTACGCTTGTATTTTTTCTAAGACCACACTGCCTTTTCTAAGACGAAACAAGTTAAAGTTCAAATTAGAAAGTAAAACAAAAATATATGCAAAACCTCTGTTTTTTCTCTTTTTTTTGATAAATCCAGTCGATTCGTTGTTTCTGTTTGTTGATCGTTTAATTATTCTTTAGTTAAGTTTCTGCCCTAGTCAAGCACTTTTTTGGTGCTTTCCTGGCAGATTATGTATACGTAATTATGTGTTTTAGTTTAAATATATATGATTGAATTGAATTGAAATATCAAGTTCTGAACATTCAGTGAAGGGCAGAGCTCGGGAGTTCGGGTGGTAAGCCAGGAGCAGCTGGTGCAATCACTTGCTCAGTGTTTAGAAGAGCAGCGAGGCTGTACACACATTTTAATAGAAAAAAATGACATTAAACTTTCTTGAAGTCAAAGTCAGCGAACGATTGTCATTTTGCAACAATGAGCACTCGAAAATCAAGGTCATGTAAAGGTTTTTCAATCAGTATGGTTGAAGTTCCCGAGTGAAACTCTTCAAGGGTCCTTCTCCATCTCTCCTCCTTCTCTTTTTAAAGAAAGATAGAGATAGACATCAGGTTTCAGAAAGAAAGATAGACGTGAAGGTTTCAGAAAGAAAGATAGACATGTTACACCTCTATAGCCAAAAGGGGCCTGGCTTTCAATATTTCTTACCCCAAAAATTAGAAAACCGCAGAGAGCAAAGCCTGCAATTAAGGCAACTTTTATGACATTCTTATCTGAAACATTAGTGGACAAACTTGGGACGAATATAAGAGTAAATCGTGCAAAAGTACACGAAGAAACGGTGATTGCCTCAACAATACTAATTATATATTCAAAGATGCTGATACTATAACAAAGATATAGATTTCTTAGCTCAAAAGTCTGAAGCAAAAGTTCAAGCTCACCCAAAGGTCCGAGATGGTAAACCCGCACGTGTATTGGAAGCTGGACGACCAGTTGACGGTGCGGCTGATTGCCGAGGGTGGCTCTTACACCAACGGGATGTGGACCTTCCGGAATTTGAAGATCTTTCGCTTTGACCCTGAGAAATCTGAAGAGCGGATACCCGACACGGAAACGCACCCAATCAAGGCGGTAAAAGAGTTCAATGAAACGCCACAACAATTGCGGAGCGAATATCGTATTTCCAATCTCAGCAACAAGAAGTTGGCGAAGGAGGCACGGGTCTCGTTCACATAAAATAAATTTCATAAAATTATCGTTAAGGTAAAAATTCTTTTTTACCTTACGATAATACCTCTACGATAGGGTTCTCTGATATGATGATCTACTAAAAAAGGATTTACTACTAAAAAAGGATATCTGATCTACTAAAAGGATTTTCAATGAGATCATTTTATAAAAGGATCCATCTTACGGCTGCATGCAACACTGTTTTATCAGAATCTCGAAAATTTGAGAATACATCAATTTAACACAAGCACATAAAATAAATTTCATAAAATTATCGTTTTCGTGGAAGTGCATCGGGTCTGCGTGTGTCGTGGCACACGACAGCATGTATTGAAGGTTGGATTGGCCCTCCGGCCCTTGCGCGGTGATGCGGGGTTTCAAAATGACAGGGTTAAAGGCCCGGCCCTCTTCTGCAGCCAGGCAGCTCTCGCGGTAGATCTCCGCGTTGAGGTGGCTGTGGAAGTGCTCAGGGCGAACGCGATCGATGATCTGCGTCAGGAGCGGGTTGTTCGCCAGAATGGCACCGATGACGCGCTGCTCCGCACGAATGTTCTGCGGCTTACTAGTGACTGCATGTTGCCACTCAAGTGGCTTTGTAGATATCTTTACATGTCCTACCTACGCTTATTTGACAAGCATTGTATACGCAAAGCGATTTTCGATACATCGGAAAAAACGACCCTCCAGAAATAACAGATTTTAAATACGTAAGATTGCAAATATCTGGTTTTTAGGGTATGCGTATACTGAACCGTCGTATAACTGAGCCCCAAGCAACTTAACCTTTTTGTAACTGAACCCTCGTGCAATTAAACCCCATTAAACTGAACAATCCTGTATGTCGGTATTCTTGCGGCACTTATCTTTGTGAGTTTGACTATACTTCGCAATGGATCAATGCAATTGCGAGTTCCGATAGGGTTGCTCGTTATGTGGAGTATTGTTTTAGCTGCGCTGCTTTCGGCATTGCTGTCAGGAGATACACGAGATGCGCTCATAGGCGAGTTTTATGGCATACATACAGTGGCATTCGTTGCGATTTTGGCCTTGGTTGCGTCGTCCTGCCTTTTGTTTGTGAAACATAAGACAAGTGTGATGCGTTTGTATATGTTGCTCACGTTGTCGGCATATTCGCCGGTAATCTGGCTTCCATTGATAACAACAGCCTTCACCCTGCCATTTTCGACTTCATCCAGAAATCTTGAATAGGCTATATCGTTTGATGGCCCTTGCTGTGCGGGGTTTTGAAACAGGTTAAACAGGGCGATCAACATCACCCCGATAATCGCCCAGAGGGCGAGGTTTCTGAAATTCGAATTCATCTAAACTTCCCGAAAAATCCACCGGATACGCTTTTGTCCGGTCTGTTATATTACAAGATAAGGATTCATGGGTTAATGTGTCCGGTTGCGGGCCTGCAGCCGCTCCTGAAATTCGGCGGTTGTGCAGTTGAAGATGTCGAGACCGCCACGATCGTGGTCTTTCAGTGACTGTCTTCCCCGAAGAACGTGGATGGAGGCGCGTTTCTTTGTGCCAGCCTCCGTCAGCATCAGTGTGCCGTTTTCAAATCGGAATGCCGCCAGATCGACTTTCCGAGTTGGTCTGGTGCCCGGCTTTTTCCAGTGGAATCGGCCGGTGATCATCAGATGAAAGACAATCCACAGGTCGTCAGACAGCCCTGGAACTCTGCTGTGAAAATGCGGTTGCACTACTGCATCAGCGGCTCCTGGAAAAGAGTGTGACGGAGCTGTGGAACCTCTTCAATACGACTGATGAAAGGCACGGTACGCTTCGAGGCATCAGATTTGAATCCTACGCACACAAAAAGATCTTATTGGAAGGGATCAGCCAATCTGCGAAAAAGTTGAACAAAAATGGAGTTGCGGATACTGGAATCACCATTGATGTACCAGCTTCTTCCGCTAAAGTTTATCTACTCGACAATGATACCTCGAAATTTTCCGCAGGAAAAATTCTTCATGGAAGAATTTTCCACGGGAGCTACTTTCCAGAGGGGTAGGAATTTCCGGGAATTTTTTTTTACAGGGCGGAGGATTTCCAGCAAGATTTTAAAAAGATCAGAAATTAAAGTCTTTTTCGAATGTAAGTATCCTAAGGAGAATGTTTCAGGCAGAATTATCGGCAGGAAATTTTCCATGGGGAATTTTCAGCAAGGATGGAAATTTCTGGGGAATTTTGTGGGGGATACGGGGGAGTAGCTTTCCATGGAGGGTTTTTTCTTTATTGAAAACAAAATACACTTGAAATGTTTTCACCTTTTTTAATTTCATAAATGAAAAATAACAAAACCTTAACGAAGAATTGTCAGTATATGTCAATTTAACTGACAATCCACAGTCATTTGTTTGTTTGCTTTTCAGTAAAGTGCAACTTGTGCTCTGGTCTTGAAAAAGCATAAGTGTTATTAGTCCTACTCATTATAATTTTTGCTTGTTTTGAGTTTTACTTGGCTAATTATTGCAATTTCTGTTTGTTTCGAGTTTCATTTATTTATTGATGGAGCGACATTAAAACTTAAAACGAACAGAAATTAATTCGTCTATGAAAGAGGCTGTTCCATATTGAACGTCCCGCTGTTTACGCTAAAGTTTGACTCTTTCTGTCAATTCTACTTTATTAAACAGTAAAAAACTTTAGCGTAAAGAGCGGGACGTTCAGAAGGGAACAGCTTCTGGAGCTTGAAACATAAACATTAGGGTTTTCTGATACGCTGAATGCGATAATGTAATTTTCTTTAAGATTCTATGACTTTTAAGGGGGTGTTTTCCCCTGTTTTCCCGGGTTCGGCCGGGCGGACAGCTCCTATCGGCGACAAACGGTCACTCCGGTCGACATCGCGAACTACACCCAGCCGACGGAAATGGCCGTGGGCTCCGAGGAGTTCTATCGAAAGGGCGAAGAGAACGTCGCCGCGGATCTCGATTTCGGCGCCGTAGAGACGGAGGACGGGGAGGATCTCGACGTGCCTGCTTTCCTCCGGCGTCAGAAGCCCTAGCGGCTCGGCAGGCAACAGCTCGAGCCCCGCTACGGCGGGGCTCGGGACTGTGCCGCACGATGGGTCTGCAGGGACCAAATTGGATGCATCAGAGGAAAAGGCCACATAGCGGCCGTCGGCACTGATGGAACTCAAACTGCTATCAGCATTCGCTTCCTCTCCATTACTGGCGATACTGACACGCGTGGTTTTCCCGGTGTGGCGGTCATGAACAAAGATATCATACTCCCCATTGGTGTCCCCAGGAACCAAATTGCTTGCAAGAGATGAAAAGGTCACAAAGCGGCCATTGGCACTGATTGATGGGGCAAAGCTCCAATCATTTGCTTGGTCCCCATTACTGGTTTGAAGTCAAATGAATGATTTAGTCAAACTTCAAACGAACAAAAATTAAAATAAGTAATCACGTTAAGCATAAAGGTAACAGGTGCCGATATAAATGAATAAGTAAATCCTAGAGATTGTTTGAAGTCAAATGAATGATCTAGTCAAACTTCAAGCGAACAGAAATCAAAATAAGTAATCACGTTAAGCATAAAGGACACAGTTGCCGATATAAATGATAAGTAAATCCTAGAGCTTGCTGAAATTAGATGAATGATCTAGTCAAACTTCAAACGAACGGGTAGTTGGTTGGGCCTTGGAGAAGGCCGAGCATGGACAAAAGAGGAAGCCCACAGGTTGGCACGCCTGCGGCTCGACATTCCAAATACTGCCGATCATGTGTGGGATATTGATGTTCGCAAATCAATTGCGAGGCCGCCAGCATATTTGAGGCAAAGATTGAGGGACCTTGCTCGCAGAATTCGATCTGACGCTCGCCGCGTTTTCGCTCATCGTGGAACCTATGGCCGCAGCGCTGCCGTTCCCGAACTGCGGCCTCTTTGGCAAGCCAAGGAAAAGCTCTAGCTTTTTAGATTTCAAGATGGATACATTTTAGCTAGAAAAAGGCATATTTCTGGATACTCAAGGGACAGATTCATTGACGAAAAAGTTGGCAGATTTGACTATATGTTGGCTGCCTTAAAGGAGATGTGAAAACGAAACGAAATTTAACTCATCAAACCGTTCCTGGTAATGAATGGTAAGTAAAGAATAACCCTTGTCCACGTAGACCCAAACTCAAGAGACAGAATTGCAATATGTGCATAAACAAACCCTGCTTTTTATGATGAATGCAAATGACACAACTACAATGGCGCGTAACTAATATTGCGCGTAACGACTTACGCGCGCGGGGGGGCTTGGGGGGGTGCGAAGTGCCCCACCAACTAGGTGTTGGGGTGGCGCGAAGCGCCACCCCAACAGCTAGTACAGAATAATTTCACTTAACACGTCTTGCATCCCGACCCGGTACACTTTACCCCCTTTCTAATGTGCAAACATATAGACCTAATTTGTCAATGGCCTCAGGCAATTTGCTGCTGCGATGAGTTGTTAGTACTAGTAGTTGCATTGAATATGGGGGACCGGAAATCTTGGAAAACGCTTAAAGCAGAAAGATCAAGATGAAACTTGGTGGGAAGAATAAGCAGAAGTCCTAGATACATGATTGACATAACCGGACTGAATCCGCTCTGTTTGGGGGAGTTGGAGGGGGTGTTAATTCGGAAAAATTCGAAAAATTGAGGTATTTTTAACTTACGAACGGGTGATCGGATCTTAATGAAATTTGATATTTAGAAGGACATCGTGTCTCAGAGCTCTTATTTTTGATTCCGACCAGATCCGGTGACATTGGGGCAGCAAGATTATATTACTTTTAGGGGGTGTTTCGCCCTATTTTCTAGAATAAGGCAAATTTTCTCAGACTCGTAACTTTTTATGGGTAAGACTAAACTTGATGAAACTTATATATTTATAATCAGCATTACAATGCGATTCTTTTTACGTAGCTATTGGTATCAAAATTCCGTTTTTAGAGTTTGGTTACTATTGAGCTTCTTACTACAGTTCGTTACCACGAACTGTTTGATAAACTCGTGAAGTTTGCTTTATGTACGATCTATGAAAACCCGTTCATTTGCTTTTGCACCGGGATCTTAAAAACACCGCGCGTGTGCGATTGTTTGTCGATTTCATCGCCGAACAAATCAAAAAGCGGCGCAATGAGTTTTGGGTGGCAGGCACGGTTGAAAAGGCGCGTTAGTCGCGATCTTTCCACTTCTCCCACATGTCGGGGCGACGCTCTTTTGTCAGCTCCTCCGCCATTTTCTGCCGCCATGCGGCGACTTTTCCATGGTGGCCCGACATCAAAACCTCGGGAATCTCCCGCCCCATCCATTCGGCAGGCCGCGTGTACTGGTGTGCACGGGTCTCCTTTTGCTGTTTTTGTCGTTGTCTCCGCTGTCGAGAACAGCGTAGAAGGGCGGCATGTCGGAGGAAGGTGTGATTCTCGGGAATTTCAAAGGTCTCTTTGTCTCCGCCAACGAAACGCGGCTGTCTCTGTTTCCGAACAGAGGTACAAGCAGTGGAAGCGCCTTCGGAAGAGCCCCCACCCACGGAAGACGCCGCGGATGCCGGTAGGTTGTCCTGGGCGTTGTTGAGTCGATTTTTGAGGCGGCCGGCGCTTTTTCGTGGCAGATGCTGCTAAAAAATTTTCCATGTTGCGAAAATAGGACAGAAGTAGTTTTCTGTCTCAGTTTTGCACAGTCAATTTGGAAACACATTTTACTTGAATGCTTGCCCATGCTGGATAGAGCCTTTTAAGAGATGACAACAACAACAACAGCTAAATTGACCTAGAAATCAAGAGAAGAGGGGTCCAAAGTTCTTTTAACATTGCTAATCATTTGAAGAAAACTGGGAAAAAGGTGCACATTTTTGATCCCTGCAGCCAAAAGTGCAGAGTGTCTGCTCTATTGTGACCGCAAAAAAAATCCATAAACCATGTTCATCAAAGTTAAAAAAAAACTCTTTGTTCCTGAAATAGCTCCTTGCAAGCCTTGTTTTAAGCAATTGTTCTTATAACCGGGAGCTAAGCTAACTCTATAGTACGGGATATGTGTGTTGCAGGACGTATTAAGTCTATGGGAGGGGTTAGTAACTCCATTAGCACACTAGGATAGGGGCGTTGCAGTAGCCATTGAAGTGACACAAGGGGTTAGCAACTCAAATAGTACACCGGGATAGGGCCGTTGCAGGTCAGGTAATGGAGAACCTCAAACTCGCGCTCACCTCTGTCGACGCAACATTCTCTGATGTTGTTAAATTGAATGTCTACATTGTGGATTACGACCCATCAAGGCGTGCAGAGGTGATGGCAATCCGAAACGAATATATCGATGCCAACAATGCGCCAGCCAGCACGCTGGTTGGCGTTAGCGCTCTGGCCGCACCCGACTATCTCATCGAAATCGAAGCTATCGCATATGTCGAATAGATTTTTGCTGGGCATGTGCTCCGCCAGCCATGTATCGGTGTTATTACTGCCACACTTCGTGTGACAACAGCGAGCAATGAGCGTTTCTTTTCTAGCCTAGAAATAGTGAAAAACTACTTGCGGTCTACAACAGGAGACGATCGTCTCAGTCACCTCCTTTTGATGTTTGCAGAGAAGGATTTAGTAAAATATTGGACTACGACCAGCTTGTTGACGATTTTACAAAGATGAAACCTCGGTGGTTCCCCTTGTTACCTTGAGTGTTGTAATATTTTTTTCTCTTGTTATGTTTTTCCGTTTTGTAAATATATTTGATCTGTATTTAATGAACCGGATCAAATGGACGCCACCACGAGAGCGGTGGACTCGAGGGTTGATAAGTCGCGTTTTTCAACAGACCTTCTGAATCAGGTATTTGATTGGGCTAGAGCCGTTGATCCTTCGCAGCCGCTCACGGCAGGGCTCTGGGAATATGATGAAGCGCATGCGCCTATGGCAAATGAGATCAACAACCTCATGCTCGCGCGCAGCGATATCGTCTCGTTTCACTGTTATGAACCCGGACCAGCATTGTCCAGCGTGATCGATCACCTGAGCACTTGCCCAGGCGCGCTCTTGCTCGATCGCCACCTTCATGTCGCCTCGGTCGTAGGGCGGGTAGAGCGAGATGCACCGATCGTTGGTGTAGGCGACGACCTGCTCGAGCCCCGCCTCGCGGAAGAGCCCCGGGAGGCGCGGACCGATGCTCTGATCGCCTTCGCCCAGCGCGAGCTTGCCGCGGTCGCAGCGTAGAAGCATCGCGAGGATCGCGAGCATGTCTTCGTCGGCGAGACGCGGCTCGCCGCCGAGCAGCGCGAGGTTGCCGGCGCGGTTGTCGGGCTGTTTCTTCAAAAAAAGCCTTTTATACTTCATAATTTTTTTCAATTTTTCAATCTCATAATTCTAATCAAACTTAATTAGCGACAAAAGGGGAGGTGAATGGAGCTAGATGCCCTTGAATCTTTTTGGTCGTTTAAAAATGATACTTAAACTTATAATTTCCATTTTAATAAGCCTTTTACCGACTTTCTAGGATCACTGGGTCAATACAATCAGCCCTGGAAAAAAAACTTTATTTTGGCAAAAAATGCAAAATTCCACTTTTTTGCAGATGGGAGGTTGGCAGAATGGGTGCATCTCGTTTTTATTTTGCTGCTTATTCCAATCGCAGTAATAGCCTCCAGACGTACATGCCATACGCATCAAAAGTACTCCGCAGGTTTCTTCTTGAAGCTGGGTCTGCTGGTGCTTGGGATAGGCATTGGTATGGGCTATTTCGTGGGAGAAAGTGCCGAAATTGGGATGACCATTCTAGGAAGCGTGCTATTGATTGTAGGTCACCTGAAGAATAGACGTTTGCCGTTGAAAGCTGAATCATGAAGACGACTTTCAGTTTCCTGCTGGGAATTTACGTGATTTTCCCTCCCAAGTCCTGACACAACTGGAAGTACCCTCGTACTTGGCCATAATGAGCCTAACTATAATGTCCGGGATACCATAATTACGGAGAAGCTTCCATAGTGACTGACGGTCCGAAGAGTAGAAGGCCTTTCCAAAATCTATAAAGATTGTATATGCATTGTTGCGTCATTTGCAGCTCTTTTCTGTGAGCATTCACAAGATGAAATTCAGGTCAGTACAGGAGCGATTTGGTTGAAATTCATGTTGTTCGCTGAGGAGATGACGGATTTTGTTGTCCTTCTGCAGCTTGATCGGCTGGTCCTTGAGCACTTCGGCATCGTCCCACAGCAGGCGGTGGAACGATGTGCCGCCGGCCAATTCCGACATCTTGGAAACGGCGCGCTTGTGGCGCAGCAGCGACTTCGGCGTCATCAGGATCAACGGCTTGCGGAAGTTGCGTTTGATCTGGCGCCGCAGGATGTGGAAATAGTTGGCAGGCGTCGTGCAATTGGCGACCTGCATATTGTCTTCCGCACACAGTTGCAGGAAGCGTTCAAGCCGATTGGTCTCCAACTAGTCATGTCTTGCTTATTTCCATCCTTGTGCTCATCCTTACGACTCTTGCCTGCTTTCGAGCATCTGCAAATGAGCCTTTCCCCATTGAGAGATTAATCAAAAATAAAATAGATGGTAATAAATAGCATGCAACAGCTTTCAAAGCTTTAAGACTTAGGCCATCTATCCCAGCAGAATTCGACTTAGTTGTCTTAATAACCTTTTAAAGTTCAAGCTCGATAACCGTTGCGTTTCCAGACCCTCTTTCATCAATGAAGCCTTCATTCAACCCTGGCTTTGGAATTAGCGCAATAAACCCAAGCTCGCCCATGAAATCAGTTATTTCTTCGCAGGTTACTGTGCGAGGCTCTGCCTTTCCTATCTCAGTTGCAGTAGACTTCGCGCCTGCAAATTGTGAGCCGTTTTGTTTCACCTTCATTAAGTGACTGAATTGATTAACTGTGTCTGATCTAAGCCACATTCGAAATTTCTCTATCATTGCCCATATCGATCATGGCAAATCCACTTTGGCAGATCGATTTATTCAGCATTGCGGTGGATTGTCTGACACAGAATGAGTTAAAAATAATTCAGAGACTACTCTTTAGAAACCTTCATCAAATGTATTTCCTAGACTCTGGAAAGTCTAGCCTATTAGATCCTGAAACATCTCTGTTGCTTTCCCCGCTGGCTTCTTATTTGAACTTGCTTGATTTGTTTATGAAGAAGCTCAAAATAAAAGAAAGCAAGAAAGAACTGAACGAGTTTAAATGACATTCAGTAGTGGGAAAGTAGCGAAAAGCGGGAAATCAAAAGGCTTGATAGAGGATAACGAGGAGATATGTGTGACACAGAGCCTTGCTGTGCATGTCTGGTGCATGGCACTTCGCGAGGAGCAGCATGTGGGTGCCTGTGATGCTAGGCGACAGCTGGGAGCGGTGAGAGTGATCAGATGGCTCAAGACTCAGACGAGCACGGCATACCTCTCAGCCCTCCGCAAGTGGTGCTTGTTCGTCGCAAGGACACAGCAACGCCGCCAGATGGGACGGCTTGGGGTGATGCTGCTCCTGGATGTGCTGCATCGCCAGGCTCGAAGGGACGCTGCAAGCAGGCTTCATTTGTGGCGGGTGTACAATAGTATATGGGAACAGAGGAGTCATTAATGAGCCCCAGAGCTACCATGTGCTCCTATTTGTTTTCCACTGGGTCTAATTAATGTAGTTATCCCCTTGAAATTTTAAAACAGTCCATCAAACTGATGCAGAATCCTTTCATTAGCTTTTTCAAGGATTGTTGATCAGTGCTAAAAAGAAGGGAAGATCTTTCTCCAAAAGTTGATTTTCTTGCAGTGGGTCAGTTTTCTAATGCTAAGAAAGGAGCATGGTGTAAGACAAAGTTACTTCCATGGTGTCCAGTGAATACACTAGCTCAACTACAGTAAAATGAAAATAGTTCCCATATTTACTGGGAAGAAAACTGGAGTTATGAATGGACTAGGAAAAACATTAAAAAGTAAAAGTAAATTTTTCAATTAGAATACCCATAACCAGTTTTCATCGATCGGTGGATATACCCAGGGTACCACAGGAAACATACACACAGGATAAAGGATAAATACAGGAAAATACAGGGATGAACCAAGGATTTTGCTCTATTCTCTGCATAAAGAGGCGAAAAGGCTTTTTTACCGAATTTTCAAAAAATTTAAAAATACAGATTGTCTTTTTCTAGAATGATAAGGTTATGCGCACAATCTAGCCAAACAACGCGTCATTGTTCAAATGTTTGACTTCAGTAGGTGACAATTCTTTTCAAATGAATAGTTGCGAAACAAACTTCTGAAGTAGATCTCTATTAGACAACTCGGACGTGATCAAACCGTTCGTGTTAACAAACTGTAGTAAGGAGCGACCCGGCTCAATAGTAACCAAAACTCTAAAAATGGAATTTTGATACCAATAGCTACCCAACACAAGGTTTCGCGATACCTCAGGCGGAAACATTGGTGTACACTCCCTACCCTTCTACTCCGACGATAGGGGGACGCCTTCCTTTTTGCAATCGGATACCCCCGCGCGCGCCATCGGGCACAGGGTAACGGCGTGGCCAACGCATCGCCGCGGACTGGAACCGAACCGTCGAGGATTTACGACCGCAACGCGCCGCCTGTCTGCTTCACGACATTGGCCACGATCTTTTCCGACACGGCTTCGATTTCCTTGTCGGTCAAGGTGTGGTCCGTCGGTTTTACTGAAAACAATTTGTATTTCGAAAGATTAATGATTTCGAAAAACTTTATCAGATGTCCTTGGAGGCAATCAGGATAGGCAGGGGTTATCAAAAGGGACAAGGAAGGAGATGTTTGCCTCCAACCACCTTTTACTATTAAAAATGGCACCCGAACATCCAATGTCCAACAAATGAGACCCCACTGTTTCTACGACCGTCCCCTTCATATGAAGTCGCTCTGGGAATTCTTTTTTTAAATTATACATTAAAGGATTGTGGTTCTTTACTGTGGGCAACGAATGGGGGGGTTGTTGAAGCCCGATACATATGTACATAGGTAGAGAGGTCACAACTCGACTGCATACAATACTACCTTTGCCAAGCCGGCAGTCGTAGCTGGTTACCCCCGAGAGCCCAGCCCTTCCCCTCGCCTTTGATGAGAACACACCTGCCCCTCAAAGGAGGGTTCCTCCTGCCTTGTCCTATCCTATCCTTCCAAAAGTTTGGGGGGGGAGGGCACCCTTCTGAGATGTCACTAAAGGCCGGCCTTGAAGGGTAGACTGGGGCGTCGATGGGGTTACAAGAAAGGAGGACGATAATTACGAGGGAGAACCACCACCACCACATAAGAAGAGCACCACGGTCAATGTTCATAACTTCTTCTCTTTCTAAAAAGTAATAATAATGTGCACAATGGCAATACTTCAAGAGAGTGAATTCTATATATAGAGAGTTAGGATGTCGTGATTGTGATTGGGTGCGTCCTCCGCTCTCTCATTTTTCTAGTATAGTTTTGTACCTTAGCTTATATAGTACTAAGGTTTGAGGTTTGCGACAGTATCTCCGTTCTCCGTTGTCGGCACAAACGAACTATGAATTTGCAAATGTTTATGAACTTTTCCCATTTCATTCACCAATTGGTGACATACTTTCCAAAACTTAGTTGTTTAATTTCTAAGAGGATGCAAATTGGACTGTTTTATATAGTTTTGGAAAGGCAATTCAGGGTATCCCCTAATATTCATTTTTATAGCCATTTGACAGTATAATGATTTTTTTTAATAGTTTATACAGATGATCATAGATGGCACCGACCAAGGGGAACCTAGTCCATGGAGGTCCTTTATAGGAACTAGGTCACGAACACAAATCATTACACCGTTGATTTTTGAATTAGAATGGAATAGTTGTGGGCAAGTCATGGCTAATTGTAGAAAAAGCCAAGACAGATAGTCCAATTGAGTGAGAAGAAAAACCTGGCATTAATTCCTCCCCTGCATTACCGACGTTACTATCTCCCACTTATGCTACATCTTCCATGTCACTCCACAATGCCGAACTAGAGTCAAGCTGTTGGAGGTTCTACCAGAAGATTCGCTGTTCATCACGCTCGGCTGGGCAAATATATTGGGAAATTGTATACAGATTATTTTTGGTGTGGGGGGGTATTTTGGAGGATATTTCCACGGAAGAAGGGAATTTTTTCTGAAAGGGGAGCCGGATTTCCCAGCATTATTTAAAGACAATAGAAAACTAAATTTAAAAAAAAAACAGTTTTTCCAACTAAAAGTAAGGAGGATTATTAAACCTGAAAACGAACAGAAATTATTACGCATATGAGGGAGTTGCCCCCTCCTCAATACCTTGCTCTTTGTGCTAAAGTGTTTTTTAGAACTTTTAAAAAAGCATATTCTTCTATGATCGTGGAACATGCTTTCGGCCGTGTGTAGTATCTCGTGCCTCTCGATTCCATGCCGCAGCAGGGTCTCCAGCATGTATTCGAAGTTGCGGCCTGACGGCTTGTACGAACCGATGTCCTCTGCGGTGTAGACAACGTGGAATGGCGATCCGAGCTTCTCGTCACTGTGGACGAAGCTCGCGTTATCGATGTTGGACAGGACAACGAGCCTGTAGTGCTCCTTGAGATAGGCAAGGGCTTCGGCGCTGTCGTCGAAGGCAGGCCAGTCCTTGACGGATCACTTGCATGGTTGTTTTGACTGTATCAATGGGCATGATACAAATCCGGAACAATGCAGCCGCAGATGATGCAGCGATGGTTTTCATACCAATATTTAAATCCTTGGTGCTTTCCAAGCTATTGAGCATGGTTAATACACCTGTGTTGGCAGCTGTATCACCAAATCGTGATAACGGTCCTTGGAATAAGGCAGGGACCACACCACGATAAAATCGTGGAATCCCTCCATCGGCATACAATGTCCGTAACGCTGTTGGGAATGTCGTACCATTCCGATATAACTTCAATTGAAAAGGCTGATAGCTTTGTCTATCTGGGATCTGAGATGGATTCAAAAGGAGGAAGTGATGAAAGTATTAACAGAAAAGTATCTGGAGTTCATGCACTTTTGTTGCATATTGTAATTTGTAGTGATATTAGCTTAAGAATTAAGATGAGCATTTATAAGTTGATAGTGAGAGAATTCTGGTAAATATATAGTGGTTCAACTCTTGAAAGCGCTTCTTATGAAAATATTTCCTATGAAAATACTACAAAGTTCTGGATTTTAATCCAGATCCCGGCACACCCAAGCTGATGGGCTCGCCACGCCAATGGTCGCAAGTTGGCAAAAACGGCATGTGGATGTCCGATGCGGTTCCCAACTTTCACAAGATTGCTGATGAAATGTGCGTCGTGCATTCGATGCATACCGATCAATTCAATCACGCGCCGGCCGAGCTTTTGGTGTACACCGGATCACCACGGTCCGGTCGCCCGTCGATGGGGTCTTGGGTGACTTATGGGCTGGGCAGCGAGAATGAGAACTTGCCCGGGTTTGTGGTTTTGATTTCCAGCGGGTGGAAGGTTCTTAAACAAGGTAGCGATGTTCAAGAGCTCTCGGGGTCTCCACAAGATTGTCGAGTCCTGGAACCTCAGGACGATTCGGACTACGCAATGTATCGTGTGAGCTTGACGCCGCTCCGTTTGTGCATCGGAGATACATTGACTGTGAGCGTCCGTCCAGCAAAGATCGGCATTTCGTTATCCAAGCGCGCCTTCGATGTGGAGTCAGGATTTTGTAGGCTCTTGCAGCATCCAAGTACGGGAAAGTCGTTCACGGTACCTGTTGACCCACGCGTCACATTAAACTTAAGACAGATAAACTTAGGAAATGGAGTAAATGATCACTTCCATGCTTAAATAAGACATCCCTCCCCTATGGTTTGAAAGCTGTAGACACCCGACTTAAATTTGATGTGTATTTTTGAAACTTTATTTGCAAAAAGGGCAAGAATTCTCCACTTTTAAGCCCAAAGCACGACTTTTGTTACCAAAAAGTTACCAAAAGCTGTATACTTTTGTCACGTTAAACTTAAGACAGATAAACTTAAGACATGGAGTATATCGTCACTACCATAATTTGTTTTGCTATATTCCCAGTAGAAATAAACTAACGTCTTTCCACACGAGTGATAGTATTTTTAAGAAGCCCTTTGATTGTGAAAAAGAAGAAAAAACATTAGAAGTGTATGAACAGAACCCAATGTATCTTTGGTACTAAAGAGGAAGAATAGTACAATGTACTGATAGACTATATGAGATACTAGAATAAAAAGCTATACAAATGATGCTATAAAAGACATACCAAAACAGGTTAATTCAGAAGAGAGCTTCTGGCGCAATATAGTCACGCTTTTTGGCATTTATGCTTAACAGAGTTAAGCCTAACATATCAATTGTAATTAGTCAATTTACCAAAGGCGTTCAAATCAATGATTGAAGGTAAAGCAAAAATTATAATGATTTAAAAACAAAATTGAAGAATAAAGAAATACCCAATTCGATTAAAAAAAAAAAAAAATTGGTGATCAAGCAGCAATGGTAAGCTTGGGCAATATTGACAAGCAGTTCAAAGGAAAATAGAATGCATGTCTTTTCTACTCTTGATGAATGGGTAGGTAAAGAAAATGTAATGACGTGTGGGTGAAGTTGCAACAGATTTTAAGGGCTGTACTAATCAATAGCATGCCCAAAAATATAAAACAACCCCCTGGATCCTTTTCCTCGAGCCGACCTCCATCTGAAATACATAAAATGAAAAATATAGGCTAATAAAGTTGTCACTTTTTCTCTTCTGTTAGGTATCTAGAAAAATCATATAAATTACTGGCAAATGTACAGTCTGAATGTCATTTCCACGACGAAAATGAAGAGTTATTTTATTCTTGTTCTTCTTCCAAATCTTCTATAGCGCTAGAGGGTTCATCTATTATTTTGGATTCATTGTTTATTTTGGGGCTGTTTGCCAAAAAAGGTTCATCTTTCATCGGTACATCTCGTATCTTGTTAAATTGGCAACAGTAAAGAAGTGGATGTTTATTACTATACATTAAACACTAAACATAATAAACAATTTTAGTGAATACTAATAAAACAAACAGTAAAAAAGTGAAAACAGTAAAAAACCTAATAAGTAAAAAACAAGAAAGAAAGGGATAAAAAAAGATAGCCTACATTTGGGGATAAATATTTCGGTGATGGTTTTAGGGTTGTTGTTTTCTTCAATTAAGCTTAAAAAAGGATTGAAAATATGCTCTTTTTTTCCGAGCATTATTTGAGGTTTTATTTGTAAGGAGTACCCTTTAATAACATCAATAACAAGATATTTTTGTGAATTAAATTGGCTTTGAATTTCATCAATAAAATCTTTGTGTATAGCATCGTCATTGTCAATTCTGGTTGAAATGATATGATTTTTGCCTTGCGACATTTTAGAAACTATAGCGTTTATTGAACTTTGAAATTTTGCCATACCATGGCCGCATTTGCATCGCAATGCTGATACAGATTTAGCAAGCTCACTAATGCCCTTGCAGTTTGACTACATTGTACCGGGTGGTCGTTTTCAAGAAATTTATTATTGGGATAGTTATTTTACAGCCTTGGGTCTAGAAGATTGTGGCGACCTAGCCACCATTGAAGCCATGGTTAATAACTTTATAGACCTACAAGAACGTAATGGCTGTATTCTAAATGGTAACCGAGTTTATTATAGCTCTCGCTCGCAACCACCTGTTTTGGCGTTAATGATAGCGATGAAAGTAATTATTATGGGAACCTTTTGTTAAAGACCCAGTTTTTTTTATCACTATGATTTGTGTCTTGGAATTACACCTTTCAGTATTGAGAACAAATGTTTCAGATAGCTCAAGTTTCATTTCAAACCTGCCGAACATTTTTTTTTTAAAGAATTCTCTTTGAAAAAGAAAAAGAAGAGGCTATGAAAATTTATTTTATCAGATTACTCCTTTTTGTATCTTTTGACTAGTTTTAACCAATTATAAATAAAAAAAAAAACTAATTTTTTTAGCTGAAGGCATTTGTTCTTCCGATCGCCAAGAAACTTTAAAGAGTGGTTGATCACACTCTAGTGAAGGTACTAGGCATAAAATCCCCCTCTCAAGCCTCTCTTAAAACTTTCCACGCTGACTGAAATTAGATACCCCTTAACACAAATACTTGACAGTCCCTTCCGGTCGTATTATTCACATATTTTGGCTAATCGATTAACAGGTTGTTTAATTGTAAATTCTTTCATTTGAAACACTTCTGAAATAAAAAAAAATCTTGTTCCATAAATTCTCTGAAGTTGGTATTGTCATAGTTTATTAAGTAAATTTAGTGTTTCATTTAAATGTTTTCATTGTGGTTGGAATTGGAAGAGTAGGGAGTGCTGATGTTAAACAGCTATATTTATTATTAAATTATTATAGCTATGTTTATTATAGCTATATTATAGCTATATTTATTATATATAATTATATATATTTATATATAATTATATATTTGTATTATATTAATTATATGTATATATATAATTATATATATTATATTATATATATAATTATATATTTATTATAATTATTATAGCTATATTGAACCGGCGAGTTGATCTTCTCGTCTCGCGGCGGGGCGCTCTTCGGATATCGGATTCTCTTCCTTTTCTTCATCGTCTCACTTCTCAAGTGGGCGCTCGTGGTCGGTCTCGCCCGGCAGTTCGTCCTCACCGGAGTGCATCCGTACCGGCGACTCGTTTCGATTCCCGGGCCCCGCGGTTGGTTCGTGTTCATGCTGTTTGGCATGGGCGTGGTCTGCGTGCCGATCTGGGTGAGCTTTCACAGTGGGGTGGTCGGGAACCTCGTCGCCTGGATCACGGGATGCCTCCGGGGTAAATATGAGCTCCACGGGTCCTGGCCTCCTGGGACAAGGGACGTTAATAATACAAATTTACAGTTATTTCAACACATGATTTATAAGGTACATGGGGGGGGGGGGTCTTGCACGCTATATCAAAAGAACAGCCAGGAACATTAAGTTAAAACTTTCAGAAAATGTTGGGGGAGATGTTAAAATAAATAGAAGAACACTATGTGCGTCCAAGTTGTCAAAAGGGTGTACCTGCAATAAGATAGTAACGAGTAAGGGTATAAAGTTGAAACCGGGGAGGATTTTTTATGGAGGAACTTATCATGGGGGAAGAGACTTTCAATGGAGGGGGCGCAGGATTTTCAAGCATTATTTAAAAAAATGAAAAAATAAATATGAAAAGTTTTTTTTCTACTGAAAGTGAGAAGCAGCATTAAAACTTAAAACGAACAGAAATTATTACGCATATGAGGGTTCTACCTCCTCGTAATACCTCGCTCTTTATGCTAAAGCATTTTTAGTAATTCTAACTATTTATTCTACGGCCTTTGTGATTCAGGATCGACGAGGGCCAGGTCGCCGCTTGTCGAATTGCTCTCCGGCGGTGGCCGGATCTGGCTGCGGGTGCATTGCGGCGCGTTGCTCGACGATAGGCAGCGGCCGATGTCGGGGAGCGCGGACGTGCTGCACGGGACGCTCACGCCGCGTGCTCCAGGCGGCGTTCTGGAAAGCTGGTACTTCATAAAGGGAGGCTGAGTAGCCGGTGTCCGAGATAGAAGAGGACGACGTCGTCCAGCTCAATTACCCTCGAAAACTAAAACTTTTGACATAGGAAAAGAGCCTTTAATCACGAGGTTCCACGGCAGGCACATGCTGATCATCAGGTCGTAGTCGGTCGGAAAGCCCAGGTCGAAGCTCCACGCGAACACGAACGTGAAGTAGCCGAGCGCCAGCATCGAGATCGGCCACAAGAGCGCGTCGGCCTCGTTGCGGTGGCGCGCGAACAGCAGTCCGAACAGGGGTGCGGCGACGGTCGCCGGCGACGCGAGCAGGGTGATGTTGACCAGCTCCTGCCAATGCACCAGGGAGAACCAGCCGAACCGGTCGACGCCGAAGGTGTTGCCGACCAGGTGCTCGTGAGGAACGTCGCGCGCCTCTACGACATCGAGAACACGGGGGCCAATCGCTACAACGTGATCATGTCGCGGCGCCCGGGCGGCGGCGCGACATGGTGGAAAACGGGCCTGACGTGGACGGCGCTGAGTGACTTCCTTGCCAACACGAAGTCGCGCGTCGTCGACGTCGACGTCTACACGTCGCTCGGCCAGAAGCGCTACAACGTGATCACCAACAGCAACTCGAACGCGATCGAGCAGAGCCTCGGCACGATCCTCCGCCGAGCCGACATCCTTTAATTATTCATGTGCAGAGAGCCAAAATCTTAACATGCATTAATTCAAAAACGTTGAAAAATTAAATAAAAAAAAAACAAGTTTTTGAACTGAAAGTAAGGAGTGACAATAAAACTTAAAATGAATAGAAATTATTCCGTATATGAAAGAGGCTGTTCCCTCCTCAACGCCCCGCTCTTTATGCTAAAGTTTTTTTTTACTGTTTTAAAAAGTAGAACTGAAAGAAAGATTCACACTTTAGCGTAAAGAGCGGTGCGTTGAAGAGGGAACAGCCCCTTTCTCTCGACGGAGCTGCCCCGGCAGGCGGGAAGCCTCCGGGCCATCCACCGTCTGCTGGTGACCTCGAGCACCTATCGCCAGGTCAGCCTCCGGCCGGAGGAATCGGAAGAGGCGGCGGGCTGGACGGAGCGCCTGGAGCGGGATCCGGACGGCCGCCTCCTCTCACGCTTCCCGCGACGACGCCTGGAGGCCGAGGCCATCCGCGACTCGCTGCTCCACGTCTCCGGTCAGCTCGTCACCGAGCAGGGCGGGCCGGGCGTCATGCCTCCCCTTCCCGAGGTTCAAAATAGCCTAAGCTCCAATGGCTATGCCTTTGGGGATAACAAAATCCTCCACAGCCCCTGGGGTAAGGGCTGTAGGTTATCCAAGTTGCCCGTTTTTCATAAATAAGTTTCATTATCGGGTAAAGACAGTCATATTTGATCCTGAATCTCCAAAAAGGCTCAGGGTATTAAGGTGAAACCTTCAGAAAATGTTGAGGGGAACGTCAAACGAAATCAAAACAGACTATGTGCACGATGGTTGTCAAGAAGGTATTTTAGCGTCTGAAGCTGGGAAGCGTAAGATGTGTTTCTTGCTTGCCTCCGACTCATGCATTGGGAGATGCAAACATTATGGAAACAAGTTATCTTGGATTATCATAGAGGAATGTCAAGCAAAAGCCAGGTCAAAAATATAACAGTAGAAAAATAGGGATGAAACCTTTTAATCGGCAGTGAAAGAAATGTAAAATTTTAACTGAACGGACACAAATAAAGCGTCCATCATCATCGTCATTTGGACACTGTCTCCGAAATATTCGATTAGAATTTTATATTTGTTTCACTGTTGATTAAAAGGCTATGCCACGGCGGAAATCAAGATTTAGCGCGCCAAATTTTGACCCTGTGTTTCGAGCTTCAGAGGTGGCGCCCCGGGTCTTGCCGGCGACCAAGAATTCTTAGCACGAGAATGCCGTCGCCGCCTGTACGGTAGTAGATCGCATGCGCTTGATGCTCGAACCTTCGGGCGCTGTCGAAGATATGGCCATAGTCGGTTCCCCAGCTACTGTTTTCGGCCAAGAGGGAGAGTTTGTCGTGCAGGCGTGTAATGTATTTTCGGCTATGGTCGAGGCCAAAGTCCGTAGGAGAGCCGCAGATGCTCAAACACCTGTATCCAACTGGCGCGGTGGGTGGACACCTCTATCAGTGGAAAGCGGAACAGATCCTGCGGGGATCGGACCTGCACGGCAATATCTGGCGGCGCGACAGGGTAAAGCACCTCGCGCAGCAGCTCGTCCCCTTCGGTGCCGAACAGTGACGGATTGCCGAAGACGATCTGCAGATCGGTGAACTGGTTGGCAAAATCCGCCGCCAAATTGCCGGTGCTGAGCGCCAGACTGACCTGCGGATGCGCTGCCTGCAAGCAACACCCGGGCGGGTTCTCCCCCTGGCTCTACTACCAGTACGGGGCGTTCACCCTCGAGCTCGACGTGTGGGGCGTGCCCGCGGCCAAGAAGCCGGAGCCTGAGCCGCAGGACCCCGAGGAGCCGGACCCCGAGAAGAAGGACCCGCCGGCCAGCCAGCCGACGAGCAAGCCGGCGAAGCCGCCCGAGAAGCCCGACGCCGCGCTCCAAAAGCAGCGCGACCTCTACGCGTTCCTCGACGCCCACGACCCGCAGGCGATCGTCCCCTGGAAGGGGTTCTCGGAGCTGACAATCAAGGTTCGTGAAATCGAGGAGCAAGCCTGATGGGTAACAAAGTAAATCCGATTGGCATGCGCCTGCAGGTGAACCGCACCTGGGACAGCCGCTGGTATGCCGACACCAAGGACTATGGCAATCTGCTGTTGGAAGACATCGCCATGCGCGAGTTCATCAACAAGGAATGCAAGCAGGCCGGTGTTTCCCGCGTGATCATCGAACGCCCCCACAAGAAGTGCCGTGTGACCATTCACACCGCGCGTCCGGGCGTGATCATCGGGCTAGACCTTATTAGATTAAATCGACATTTCGGAAAACAGTTTCTTTCTCTGCCAAAAATAAATAGTTTCTACTGTTTTGGAACCATTCCTCTTCACAATATACTATTTTGACTATTATTTTGGACGTCGAATAGTTGCTCCGAATTTCATCTACGGTAAAGAAAACACAATTAAAATAGGAAGTTCTTCTATTGTGTCAGCTCTTAACTTCAAAATACTTGATTGAGAACCGATGTACATGTGGGTGGACATTGAACTTTAGTCACTCACCAGTAGATCAATTTCATTGAGGATACACATAGGGTCGCTTATTAAATTTCTGAAGTACCTTTCAATAATCTTTAGGTCATCAACAAATTTCCAACGGTCAGGAACTTCCTTTGCGAGGCTGTTGGTCATGACTGAAAAAAGGAGGAGGCCTAGGAGAGTTCCTTGGGGTATCCCGTTGTAGATAGGGAGAGGATTTGAGCTTGGCTCTGGTATTTAACCACCTGCGATCTATTTGTTAAAAAAGAGGCAACCAATTTTACCAGTAAGGGATCGATATTGAACTCGCTTACAAATTTCTGATGTTAATAACATGAGACAATACAGTGTTATAGAAAACTAGCTGTTGGGGTGGCGCTTCGCACCACCCCAAAACCTAGCTGGTGGGGGTGCTTCGTGCCCCCCCCCAAGCCCCTCTGCACGCGTAAGTCGTTACGCGCCATATTAGTTATGCGCCATTGTAGTTGTGTCCTTGTGTACCATCTATGAATATAGATAGATTAGATATAGATAGATAGATATATGTGTTCTGAACCACGTAAAACTTGCGAATATACAACATTCTTGGCTTTGATGGGTAAGATTAAACTTAATGAATGTTATATATTTGGAATCAGCATATTGAGTTTTTTTTGTATATATCTATTGGTATCAAAATTTAGTTTTTTAAAGTTTCAGTTACTATTGAGCCGGGTCGCTCCTTACAGCTCGTTATCACGAACTGTTTGATCAAACAGCTCATGGTAACGAACTGTAGAAATCAGCGACCCGGCTCAATAGTAACCGAAACTCTAAAAAATGGAATTTTGATACAAATAGTTACATCAAAAGGATCGCATTTTTAAGCCAATTTTGTGACAAGGTACAGAGGAGGTCAAAATTCTTTATTACTTGATCTTCTGCTAGTAAAAAAAAATCGAATCTATAATAGAAATTGACTTTCTATAACCATATGGAGCGAGTGATCATATTTCCATAGGTTGCATTTTTAAGACTACCCGTATAGATTAGAATTTACAAACATGTGTACACTAATTACAATCTAATTCGTCATAAATTCGCCCAAAGTGATTGGTCTTTTTTGGATGTACAAATGTAGAAGAATCATGGTCAACTAATGAAAAGAATATAACTAATCTATCTCCCGTTTTTTCTTTTTTTTCCAGGGCTAGCAGTTTAACAGAACATAAAGACATTCTTAATAGTTCATTGGAAAGTTATTTTTCCTACTTATGTGCCTTATAAATTTCGCCAAATGAAAGTGCCATATGGCACCAAATGACACTCTTGAGCCATTTATCAAGGGCTCGGGCTAGCAGGCTATAAACATATCTTAGAAGGATTTATGAAAGATTACGTAAAAGATATTTCTCATATCTACGTCCTTCCTATAAATTCCAGAATAAGTAAAGTGGGAGAGAAACCGGTTTTACTCAGATAAAGAGCCTGAGTGTGGTTGGGATAACTGACAAGTACCAATGCTGTATTAAGCTCCATGTTACTCACAGCCTTCAAAAAATCCTCATTAATTTCATACATTTTGTAAAATAGACTGTTATTAAGCTAAAAAGAAACCTTTCGATAATTTACTTTGATCAGCTATTACAAAGCTTTGCCCTATTTTTTTAATCATCTATTTTGTTACATCTTAGCTACATGCCCAAAGAACATGTTTTTGACGTTTTGTGATCGGCCTCGAAGGATCGCACTACTTCCACGACTTCACCAAGCGACGCGCCGAATTCTTTAGCTCCATTTCTGTGCGCCTCCTCGAAGGTTTGTCCCTCCGCGTGCAAGGCGACATTGAAATGGTTCAAGATCAACTCGCCCTCCCCCTCGGCGATGCTTCCATCGAAGAAATCTTGCTTCAACAGCGCGAGCTGGAAACCGACTTTGAGTTCTCAGGATCGATTGCCCTCACCTACAGGTTTGGATCCAAGTTCGCCAACATCGTGAACACGCGGTTCTGAGAATATGACAAAGTTTCTCAGGCTCGTAACTTTTGATGGGTAGGACTAAATTTGTTTAGATTTATATATTTAAAATCAGCATAAAAATTCGATTCTTTGGATGCATCTATTGGTACCAAAATTCCGCTTTTTAGAGTTTTGGCTACTATTGAGCCGGGTCGCTCCTTACTTACAGTTAGTTACCACGAACTGTTTGATCGAATATGCAAAAAAATTTGACCTCCTCTGCAGTTTTGTGTTAGAAGTTGAAAAAAAATAAGGCATTTAGCCACAAAGAAGCTACGGGTACGGGTACGCGACGCAACATTTAGTCCCTTCTTTCAATATTCTTTTGTTATTATTGTTTTTTCAACGCTCGGGAATAGCCTTTGATCATATGATTACTGATCGCGTTCTTCTTTGAACGTAACGTTTTAAAAGCTTCGATAGGCCGACAACTTCAGCGTTTAACCGATAGCAAAGAAACAAAACCAAAGTGTTGTTATCGCAACACTTTATTTGGCGAAGCCGGACAAAGGTTGTCGCAACACTTCACGTTGCTCAGGCAACGTAGGTCTAGTTGAATTACCGAATTAGGTCCCCTGTCCCCAAACTCCCCCAAAGAGAGCAGATCCAGTCTGGTTATGTCAATCACGAACCTAGGACTTGTGCTAATTCTTCCCATCAAGTTTCATCCTGATCCCTCGCCTCTAAGCGTTTTCCGAGATTTCAGGCCCCCCCCCCACAATGTCCCCCAATGACACTGGATCCGGTTGGGATTTAAAATAAGAGATCGGAGTTACGAGGTCCTTCTAAATATACTATTTCATTAAGATCCAAACGCTCCTTCGTTAGTTAAAATACGAGTGAAAAAACATCAACAACCACTTTTCGCTCCTCACTGTAAAGAAAAATGAGGGTCGCCATCAGCACGCTTCCTCGTGGAACCCGAGATATCAGTGACGTCACTCAACCAAAATCACATTTAAAAAGAACTGAAACTCAAAATTCCGAGTTCCATACATCCGGGTACGAATTGGAAAGTCTAGTCGATGTGTACAGTTACCAGTTACGGGGTTCGTACTGGTCCTAGTTTTTTTTTGCTACCGTAGCCGTACTCGTACAGTAGTATTTCGTCTTTTCGCGGATGCTCTCAACAAGAGGGGCGTCATGACGGCTCGCGGCGGTCGTTGGTATGGAACAACGGTTCGCAATCTGATCGCCCGCGCCGCATAGGCGAAACACCGACACAAAGCAAACGTTTGCAACCGCCTAAATAAAAACATGGACAAAAATCTTCTATTATTTAACGTATATTGTTATATATAATTAAAAAGACAATTTTATATTGACTTTTGTAATAATATTTAATAACATAAGTGAAATAATCCAATATAATTGAAAATCTGAGAAAGAGGAGTTCTAACATTAATGAAAAGTACACAACTTCTAGGCGTTGTTTTTTCTCTGATGATGTTTACCGGAGTAACTGCAGGTACTGCTGTATATGCAGAAAGTGATGAGAAATATAATTCAGATCACGATTATGCCGGTGAATTTAAGGAAAAACTCGAACGTTATTGCATGATGACAGACGACGAAAAGCAAGAGTATGTCGCAAAACACGATAAATCAGAAGAACATGTTGCCAAGATGAACGAATACTGTACACTAGATGAAGAAGGAAAAACTACATTCATCGGTGAGTTCTTACCTACAATATTGATCCTTCCTTCATTGGGCTCTATCAGCGTCCTGCGGTAATTTGTGCTAGAGTATGGTACCTAAATTTGTCCATATGGGTAGCTAGGAGATTTATACCGTCAATACTTGGCTATACCCCTGGAAAGACTGCCCACCAATATTAGTGTCATGCCAAAATTACTAACATGGAATGGTACACACTGAACTGTGTATTGCTCAAAGGTGATACAATGATCATTCCTATGAACTTAAGGAGCAATAACCTCAAGCCTTCATATGGCAGGCAGGCCCGAAACGTTCGTGGGAAAAACAGCGGGGTGATTCCGGCCCGGAGCGAAGCCCGCCGTGTCTGCGCCGGAGTAAGATCAGCAACCTCTTTTATCGGGCTGGTGTGACGGGGTCCATCCGGCACTGAATGAATCCGTTGGTGCTTTCCTCGGACGACGCTTTCGGTGCTCCGACGGGCGTCGTCAAAAGCGACTCGGGAAACCTCGTCGTCAAAAGCGACTCGGGCTCGGAAACCGAATTCTGTTTTCTGTTTTTGCGGGGGGATGGTTGAGCCAGTTGAAGTTTATCCTTTTCAACCGTAGACATCGTGACGGATGAAAACTTGGAAGTTGGAACAATATCTTAAATAATATAGTTGGTATTATAAAGCTATCCGTAACTTTTCAGGATCAAAATACCATAGGTGACACTAATTATTGCGAAACTATCTAATTGTTTTACGTTAGCGTTTGTACCCGTTGCGTAAACACTTAATTCTGTCAGATTTAATGAGATGAAATACAATGTGCACCAATTTACACAAATTTCTAGCCCAAAGTGAACAGATTCTGGATACCTTATCCAAGACCTGACTCGAATGCGTCAATTGCTCTGCAATGCTGGCAGTTTCATTGGTTAACTCGTTGATACCTTCGACGTTTTCTTCCAGGTCTGCCACCACCGTCGATTGTTCTGTAGTGGAATTTGCCACCAGCACAGTTTGCTCCAGGATATCCATAACATTACTACTGATTTTCTGTAATGCCTGCTTAGCCTTATCCGCATATTCAACAACAAAATCACTGCGTTCACGGCCTTTTTTAATGGCTTCAACAGCTTTGCCTGAGTCGGGAAATGTATTTGCATATCTTTAAAACCTTATAAAATGGGATTGAGCAAAGTTATGAAGCTAAAAACCATTTTGTTGTTCTTCAATTAAGCAGAAGATCTATACTGCAAGGTTTCACTTTTATAACACACATATTTTTAAAGGTCATCAAAGGTCAGGGCCCTCTAGAGGGAGAAGGAGTGAAGGTAGGTACTTCAAAATACCTTCCCGGGGCATACTTTAGTCTGTAGACCCATCCCTGAAAGTTTCATTTTCCTAATCTAAACCCTTTCCAAGATAGCGTGGTGAAACTTTGCAGCGAGGCCCTCTTAAATTATCAAGAACATCTGCTCGGTAAAAATCCTGAGCATAGAAAGAATGAAGACTATGTCTTAAGTATTATTATCGAAGAGATCAAAAAACTTCCTATGGAAGCACGCGTAGATCACGAAACCTTAGAGCTAGGCCAGGCATTGTTTTCTAGAAAACCTTCTAATCAGAATGTGCCCTGTCAATTAGCGCTTAGCGATTCAGAACTCAAAGGATTTCAAAACACGCTCTCAACGATATTCGAGCAACACTATCCGGCAATAAAAAACGCTAATTAGAGAAACAAACACAATGAAAGATATTAATGATTTCTCTACTCTTATTTATAAAGGATGTTTGTAGATGACAAAATACCAGGATTAATGTTGAACACAGCAAGTAATGGGCAAAACCAAAGTAAACAAATGAAGGTGATGAAGCATCAGCTAGCTACTTTCAGTGAGTTTATCGTGAGAATGTCTAAAGTATACGAAGGTGCATTTCCAAGCATTGATGAATACCTGCATGTACTGCGAAATCAATTAAAGAAGAAGAATTGCCAATCATCAGAAAATCATTTGCATCGATATCCAGATGCCGGATCAGCTTTTTGAAATCCGCTTCCTTCTTGTCGGACATGATTTCGATATGATGAAAGTAATGACCCAGCCCTGACTTAATTAGTTTGCGCTCCTGATCCAGCAGATCCCCTTTCGTAGCCATCACCAGTTTATATTTTGGTTTTAGTGCCATCAGCACTTCTTCCACATCATCAATTAACTGCACCGGCTTCCGCAATAAATCCTGACCATATTCCATGATGCGTTCGATGGGTTTTATGGAGCATTTGCTTCTTGAAGTAAGTACAATGTGTTTAATAATTAATTTACCATATGTTTTCATATATACAAGGGCATCAGTTGAAGGGGGGGGGGGGTTGTCCCTCTAGAGTTTCTTGGTAGCCCCAAGATATAAAAAATACCTCTTTTGTGGTATTGTTGTTGAAATACCTTTTATTGTTGAATTTTGTTGGAAAACAGCGAAATTTCCCCCTGCTCTAGATTTTAAAATATACCAGTTCCAGTTCCAAAAATTGTAGAGAGATATATGGACATCTGTTTGAATCGAAGAGTTGACTTGTTCAACTTAAGAGGAGTATTGTCCAGTTCAACCATCCAATTTTTACCATCTCTCAGAAAATACATATTCTTTACACCAGGGATACCACAAATTGTAATTTCATTAATTTGCTTCAAAACAATTTCCTGTAGATAGACATATTCGATAGATTTGTGAAGAACTACATTTTCGGAACTAGCCTTACTAGTATCCGCGTAAATATCCAACTGACCGAATGTATCTGGATAATAAACACAATAGATATCTGAAAACTGTCAATGCCACATATCCAGTAATTCGCCAGGTTTTTTTAACGCTGGCTCTGCCGGAAAGTAATGTCAGTAATATAAAAATCAGGACACTGAAGAATGCGGCTTGCGAATTCGGTTGCTTGAAAAACCCGTTCGGAGATTCGTTAAATACACTCCATTGCATCACGCTGATCAAGCAACAAACTATACCAAATGCAATCAAGCTAACACTAAATGGTCGCCAATGGCATAGATTCGCACCGATTAAAAACCAGCCAAACGCGAGTAAGACAATATAAATACGTTCCAAGTTGGGACAGCACATACTGAGAAAAATTTCGTCCTCTCTCTACGTCTAGAGGTCTCTTGTTGCAGCTTCATTGAGTGGCCTCTTGTCATGGTGGCAAGGGAGGGATTAAAAAGGGAGTTAAGTCATGTTATTTTGGTGCATTTTCTTGACAAAATGTCATCTCCTCTGTGCTGCCATTAAACCAATGTGGGTATCTTTAGGCTCTTTAAACTGTTGGTCACTATTGGTCAAATGTTCTAATAAATCTCTAAAAATTGCCTACTTTGCCCTTACTTCTTACAAACATAAAATTAAAAATACAATTTATAAAGTTAAAATAACATAGGCAAATTAAATATTGAAAACAATATTATACGTTGTGGGGGACCAATTCATTCCCCGCCCCCAGGAGATTCCCCTGAGGAAAATTAGCCCTTGGAAAATTTCCCCCATGATAAATTTTCTACTCGGAAAGTTCCATCGACAATTCCTCTGTGTATTAGACTTATCTTAGCCCGTCTTGATCAAGCATTCACGTAGAAACTGACAGAAAGAATTAAAATTAATTCAAATAGCGTGTTACTCACTTCCGGTTTGGGCGCAGCTTGCGAACTGGCGCAAGACCTGTCGTCAATGGAGCGGATTCGGAAACTCCGCGATCACTTCTGGCACGCGCTGCAGGACCGCTTCGGCGACCGTGTCGTACTCAACGGCCATCCCGAGCACCGCCTGCCGAACACGCTCAATGTCTCCTTCGTCGGCATGGTCGGCGCCGACGTTCTTGCCGGGCTCGATGGGGTGGCGGCATCGACCGGTTCGGCTTGTCATGCGGGCCGGGTCGAGCTTTCGCCGGTTCCTTGGATGGGCGCCACACCCGATGAACGCCAATTTCGAACTGACCTATCTGGCCGGTGGCGATGATCATTTCGGTCCGGATTTCGGCGGTGCAACCGTCTACACGAACGTGCGCAAGGGCTATCTTGACGAGTGCTCCAATGTTGGTGCGTTTCTGAAGAACCTGAAATTCTCGCTGCCAATGGAAAACGAGATCATGGGTGCCATCCTCGATGATGGCGAGGATCCGTCAGATGCCGCCAAGGCATGGCTGAAGGCCAATCCGCAAATGGTCGAGACTGAAAATGATGCAGGGGTTGTCCGACTTTTAAATTGTTCCTTAGTTGGGCCAAAGGAAAGTGAATTTTATAAATGTTAAGCGGGCCGCATAAAAAACGATCGTGTGCCGCATGCTCTGACTGTGGCGCGGGTTGGTCATCACTGTTAACGGGTGTGTAAGATATATTTATCATGCATCAAATTGGTCAAATATTCGTTTCTGTGGCCGGTACTTTTTGTAACGGCTGATCATTGTACAGCGTCTAGTGACTATTCCTTATGTGTATGCGAAAAACGTACTTTTTTTTAAACAGACCGAAATTATAAACTACAAGTCCCAGGACTTGGTCAAATGTAGCCTAATGTACGAGAAAACTTTTTCTTCAAGTGAAGGGTACACATCCCAAAATGCGGCCCAAATAAGCTTAAATAATTGTTTCCGTGATTGGTGTGAAACTTGAAAGGATCATTGCTGGTATATGGGAACGACAGATTCTGTTAGAAGGGGAGGCTGCTAGGGGACCCAGAATGGGCCAAAGAACTTGTTGTCTTTGATATTATATTTTAACGATGGCGCTTCGTTGACTGTCTGGTTTGTCTGATATTTCCTTTAGTCTGGTCTTTCTGGCCTGTCTGTCTGTCTGTTCCTTTAAGTCTATCTGTCTCTCTATCTGTCGGTATATTCTGTTTTTGTCTTCACACCAGACAGATCAGAGACAGAACGGATCAGACAGACAAACAGACAAGACAGACCAGACAAACGAGACAGGCAGATAGAGAGACAAGACATACAGAAAGACCACGCAGACATAAAGATCTAACAGACAGACAGAAAATACAGACATACAACGCAGACAGACCGGAAATGTATTTGCATATATTTAAAACCTTATAAAATGGAATTGAGCAAAGTTATGAAGCTGTAAACAATTTTGGTGTACTTCAATTAAGCAGAAGATCTATTTTGCAAGGTTTCACTTTTATAACACACATATTTTAAAGGTCATCAAAGGTCAGGGCCCTCTAGAGGGAGAAGGAGTAGAGACAGTTGCTTCAAAATACCTTCCCAGGATATAATTTAGTCTGTAGATTCATCCCTGAAAGTTTCACTTCCCTAACCTAAACCCTTTCCGAGATAGCACGTCGGCGGTCATCTGGCTTCCGGATGGCGTCAGCCATTCGACATCCGGCAATCCGGTTCCGCTGCCGCCATTGAGAAATCGGGTTGTGTGCAGTGCAGGAGAGGAAGCCCGCAGCTTGGCCAGATCCGCAACGAAGTCCTCCAGGTCCCGGTCGCGGTTTTGCCAGTCGAGCCAGGTCACCGCGTTGTCCTGGGCGTAGGCGTTGTTGTTGCCGCCCTGGCTGCGGCCGAATTCGTCCCCTGCGGTCAGCATGATCGTTCCACGCGAAACAAACAGGGTTTCTTAATTGTTGTCAATACAAGTTTTTTTTTCTATTTTTCGTTTTTTTTTAATTAATAGCCTCTTCTGTTTTTCTTTTGTCAGTGACAATCTTTTCATAGACAGTGCTCAAATTTGACGAGAAAACCAATAATTGATTAAGGAAGAAACTCCCTTCTCTCTATTTCTTGATGCACTATCTCAGAAATTTCATTTTTTGCCTTAAACAAAAATTTCATGAATATCTCAATAAAAATTCAAGCTGCAATAGCAAACAACATTGACATTTATTCCCTTTTTTAGAAGGACATCGTAACTCAGATCTCATGTTTTAAATGATCTCATGGGGGGGGCGGAAATCTTGGAAAACGCTTAGAGTGGAGTGTTCAGGATGAAACATGGTGGGAAGAATAAGCACAAGTCCTAGATACGTGATTGACACAACCGAAATGGATTCACTCTGTTTGGGGGAGTTGCAGGGGGTGTTAATTCGGAAAAAATACAAAAATTGATGTATTTTTAACTTGAGAGTGGGTGACCGTTCTTGAGGTATTTTTGAATTTGATTTTAAGAAGGAATTCGGCGAGAAGGGTTCGATCAACATTCTTTGCACGCATGACGTGACTGCCACTGTGGCTCACCTGCATCTTGGTGCCGCCGGCGTCGCTGGCGGAGTCGTGGCGGCCTTCGATCCGGCTACCAGCCCGATGACGCTGACCATCGATCAGGACTTCGATGGTGACCTCGCCGATGCGGATACCTTCGCAGAGGTCGAAGCCGCCCTGTTGGCCGGTGAGCTCTACGTCAACGTGCACTCCGAGGCTCACCCGAGCGGCGAAATCCGCGGTCAGCTGCCGGCTCTTTAAATGTGCTGTCGAACGGCTGGCTGGTCTACCAGACGCTGTCCTGCAGGTTCTGGGGCCGTAGTGGGTATTATCAGTCCGGCGGTGCCTACGGTTTCCGCGATCAATTGCAGGACACTATGGCGCTGATCCATGCCACCCCATGGCTTGCACGCGAGCAGTTGCTCCGTTGCGCCGAGCGCCAGTTCCTACAGGGTGACGTGCAACATTGGTGGCATCCGCCCAACGGACAAGGGGTACGCACACATTTCTCCGATGACTATCTGTGGTTACCCTATTATCTAAAAGATTTGGAAATTAGCTCAAAATTTTTTTTCCTCTCTGAGCGAGGAAGAGAATTGCGCTTATTCGATATGCTTAAAGACATCCAGTTGCAGACTAGTACAGGCTTCAAAGGTGCTCGTGAAAGCTTTTAGTCATCGAGATCAACAAGGTTTCAAGTTAACACAAGCCCCTTATCTCTGCTTTTACCCTGATATAAACGACGGAGCAAACCTGTTCCTTTTCTTAAGGGACAAGGCAACAAAACAATTTGTAGGTATTCACATGAAAATGTTGAACAAGGCTAGAACTTAATTAGAACGACCAACAGAGTAATGCTTCCGCTTACCGAATTGCCGATCCATCTCCCGACACAAAAAGAAAGTACTAAAAATCTACAGAAGGCTCTGAATTCAAAGAAATACTTCTTTCTGGCCATTTTTGGTAGTTTTTGGCCTTTATTTAATTAATTTGGATAAAGATTTATTGGCAAAATCCTAATATTCTTTCCGTTATTTTATCTGGCTCTCTAGACCTGCTCTCTGGACTTTTAGAATGTGGTTCTTTATTCGCAAGCGGCCGGTGCCAGCGAATACATCATGAAGCCGTTCGACGACACCATCATTCGGCTGAAGCTGGAGCAGATCGGCATCCTGCGCGACCGGCTTGCAAGCTAGGCAATCGGTTTCTTCTTTGTGGATCTCAGTGCGCCGCCGACGAAACGGCGCGCGCGCAATTTGTCGTTAATGCCACGTTAAGCTGGGGGCGCGACTCTGTCTGCAACGATTGCGACTCAAGGCAAAGTGCATGTCCCGTAGGCCCCTGCCAGTCCAGGCAATGCTGGCGCTGTTCATACTCAAAACCATGAGAAAGTCATTAAGCAAAAAAAAATTAATATGCAAATTTCGCTTTAATTACTCATGTGCGGTGAACTAAAATCAAAACATGCATTAATTCAAAAATGTTCAGAAATTAAATAAAAAACAATCTTTCAACTGAAAGTAAGGAGCGACATTAAAACTTGAAGCGAACAGCAATTATTCCATATAAGAAAGGGGTTGTCCCCTTCTGAACGCCTCACTCTTTATGCTAAAGTTTTTTATTGTTTTAAAAAGTAGAGTTGAGAAAAAAAGAGACGTAAATTGATCAAAATATCACTGCCGCCATCTATCACACCCTTAAAACTATCTTTTCTTCCGTCGACCCATCCTATACTCTGAACACCACCATTAAAAAATTACGCACCTGCTCACGCGAGGTATCGGTTCAGACCGAACCTTACTCATATGTTACCAGAGAAAATTTAACGTATCCAAAGCCTTGTGTTAAAGATTTTGCTTGCCAGACAAATCTTGACAAATCTTGATATTCTTAAACCATTAAAAGACAGACTAGAAGAGTTATTAAGCTACATTTCCGTGGACAATGTAATTGTGTCGTCCACTCGAGGTATCGCCTGCTCGTACTGTTCGTCGTCGCCAGCTGGTTTTGTTGTCGTCGTTGTTTGACATCTCTGCCTCACGCACCTGTCCAGTCTCGACACCGTCACCATCGCCATCAGCCTCACCGACCGCAACTCGCACTCCGTCGCCGTCGCCCGTTCCTCTCTTTCGTGAGTCTCGTGTCACGTCTTCCATCTCGAGAGTGCCGACCGCTCACGTCTTCACGGCTCCTCGTAGCACGCTACTCGGACAGCTATTTGCGATTTATTTTTTTGGATAAATGGCTTTCTCATAGTTTCGATCGAATGATTTTTAGAAAAAACGAGCGGGGGAGGTGGCCTAGTTTCCCTCCAATCTTTTGGTTACTTAAAAAGGCAAATAGAACTTTTAATTTCTTACGAATATTTTTATTAATAAAAGATATACGTAACTTACGAGTTAGCTTAAGTAACGAACTTCTGTATTCGTATGTTTTTATTACGTATATGAGGGGGGTTCACCCCCTCGTCGGTACCTCGCTCTTTACACTAAAGCTCCAACCAATCTGTCTCCGACAACCAAGGCAATGCGTGGGCTTTCGGTGGTGGCCGAAACAAAGGCAAAGCTCCTGATCGCCGATAAAGATATCGCGTCGGACTGGCAGGTTGCGATCCCCGTCGAACCGGTTGCAGATGTTCGGAAAAGATCACGCTTTGACCTGATCCGCAGAAGTGTTTGGCCGTTAGAGGCAAAACCTACCTCCAGGCGAGAGCCGATTTGTCCAAGTGATACAGACGCGCTTGCTTATCTCTTGTTTACGTCCGGCAGCACGTCTGGTAATCATCTTTGTACGTAAAAGCTTTCCTTTTGAGACAGAAACAATCATTATTTGGACTACCTAACTGGTTGGTCTCTTAGGAAATGTCAGCGTCCACTCGAGTCGTATGGATTAACGGAAAAGGCCCAACGAGAAGACAAAATCCTTTTGTTTGCAAAAAAAATATCTTGTTTTAATGTTTATTGCTTGTACTAACTCGAAAACAACCACACGAAAAAAGCCTTTATGGTGCCGAGGTTTACCGTAACACGCCTGTCATGGCCCTAAGCCAGCACAAGGGTCAGTGTAAAGCGTCCAAAGCTACAGTTTTTTTTTAAATAAATTTTACAAAGCGAGTCGAAAGAAGAGCTTAAAACTTAATACTAACGGGAATTACAATAAATAAAGAAAAAAGAAACACTAAGACGATTATAAATTATAATACTTCAAGCTTAATATGAACAAAAATTTACACAAATAACGACGACGTGGCTGTCCTTTATACTCCCCAAAAGGCTTAAATGTCATTTGTGTTTTACTGAAAATAAACCGATATCTCAAATTGAAGCAATTTTTACCAACCAGTGACTTGTAAAACGTTGGGAGAGGGCTCAAACAAAAGATATTCAGTCTACGGAGGGCTGCCGTTCCTCTTGGTCACACTCTTTGCGCTAACAAAATAATAAAACAAAACACATTTTTTCAACCGATGCAACACTAAAACTCAAAACGAAACGAAATTATTCCGTATATGAAGGGGTTACTCCCTCTTGCGCTAGCGCAGAGCTTCTTAATCTTTTGTAATTCCCGACCCCATTTATGATTGTGAGTTTCTTAACGACCCCAACAAATATAAAAGATAGTTACTACAATAGAAAATGTGGAAAAGAAAAACTGTTACTGAATCGAACTATTTAAAGAGCTATGAGGAATATTTAGAAAAAGTACCGGAAGTTAGTCGTGATAAACTGGTGAGCTTTATCATTCTACATAGTTAGCGGATCCTTTGTCCGAGAGGACGAGGGTTCGAATCCTAGTGTACCCAATTATTTGGTTTGGGACAGGGGGCCAGTGGCGTAACTCTGTAAGCTCAGCCAGAGTCGACCCAGCTCTAAATGGGTACCTGGAGAAACCTGGGGGTCCCTGAAGTATCCTCTTCACATGATTAGCCTTTCCAAATATATTGTAGATGCGCTCGTATTAACAATCTGTATACACATACAATGAATTCATTTAGTTCACCTTTGCCTCAACATTTCCTCAGACATTTTTTCAATATCATCAGCTTCAGTAGTACCCACTATAGGAGTAGTAGTTTTAGTGTAGCGGTAATGCTAATAGCACTTGTGATAGCAGTAGAAGCAGCAGCAGTAGCAGTAATAGTAGCGTGCAAAATTGCCTTTTTGGTCAATTGATCATTTTATTCATTTATTTATGAATTAGATTTAAAAAAATGTATATATTCGTTTGCTTACATCACAACCTCGTCCCCTTATTTCATACGATTATGCTTGTATTTGGTTTACACGTTGAACTGATTGAAAAATAGGACATGAACAACACAATGGATGCCTCTTTATATTAATCTCAATTATATCAGTGAGTTCATTTGCTTTTAGTTCAGTCCGTGACCTCACTCATTGACCAACATGACGGCATCAATATTTGTTCTCCATTGTTCTTTCTGACGGCAATGAACTCCCAACCAGATCCAGTGACATTGAGGAGAGTTGGATGGGGAAGCCAGAAATCTTGGAAGACGTGAAAATTGAGGTATCTTTATCTTCGAAATGGGTGGTCGGAGGCCATGATTAAGTGAACTGATGGAACTCAAAAATCCCATGTTAAATTGAAAATTTATATTTAATAAGTACTCTAGTATTCATTGGCGGAAGATGCCGCTTTTAATATCAGGCCATAACTTCTTGAAGATGCTAAAAAATGTTTGAAAGGATTTTGCTCTATTTCCTCTAATTGCTGGTCTTTAAATTCTTAAGTGAATTTCTTCTAGCTATGAACGCTCACTCTTAAGCATAAGCAAACTTCCTAATCATTTCAGAATAATATTCTCTTTAAGCCTAATATAAATTCTTAAACAGGATGAAATCAAGAGTGTTTCCATGAGCTAATAAGCTCTTTTTTTTCTTAGGTTCACATACCAACATCCCAAGAGGCCTACAACGCCTATTAAGGTATTGAGCCGTAATTGACTTGGAACTGGCCCCAGGAAATAGTGAACATGGGGTATTTAAGTTTGGGTTCGATAATTTCTTCCAGTATGAGCAGATATTTTGAGATTCTTCGGGTTCAGATCTCTTGTCACCATAAAGCGAAGTAAATAGCACATAGTAAAGTGAGTTATGTCGATTTAAACAATCGAGAAAGTAAAATAATGCTTGGTGGAATCTTTTTTTGTCTTTAAAAATCTCAGGTTTTATTTTTGAACTGAAGGACTTTAGTAATATCAGCAGAAACCGTGCAATATAAGACATCGTGACTTTAGGATCAAGTTCAGAATGATAAATCCCACCAAATGGGATCTTTGTCACCCCTGGAGCTACCCAAATCAAAGGAGCGCGCGTCGGTTCTTCCCAGAGCGCGAATTTTCGCCAGTGGCTTTTTTCGCCGAACGACCAGCCATGATCTCCCCAGAGAACAATGACCGTATTATTCGCTCGCGGACTTTTCTCAAGGGCATCCAACAGCCGGCCAATATTCATGTCCGTATACGCACACGTTGCGAGGTAGGACTGTATTGCATCCTTCCATCGTCCGCTCTTTAAGAACTTGGCGTGATCGCCTTTGGGATTGGCCATCTTCCCATCGAAAACCCCCTATTGAAAACTCCCTATTGAGCATTCAAAAATTTTCCTCAATTCCTAAGGCTGCTCTACTAATATCAAGGATGTCATCAGCCTTTAAGAATACATGTGTTCAGAACATTCTGTTGTGGCACAATGACAGCATTATTAAAACATAGGCGGAGAAGTAACAGCGCCCTGTCTAATACCCAGTAACACCGTACCAGGTGAGATGGTGACCTTAACTCTCGCATTTAACTTTTTATACATATCGCGTATCGATTTGATGACAGAAATATGGTTAACTCAGTTCCTGATCGTTAGCCAAGGTTTTAATCTTAACTCAGTTCAGTCAAAGAGAGCACAGATGACAACTTTGATTCCATTCTAAACACTTGGTACAACAAATTGCATTGTACGATTTACTCCAAGTAAATCATCGCCGCCATAGAATACCAATTAAGTAATACTGTAAATGCACTAAGGCACTCTTCCTTAATGAGAATATAACCTACTCCAGCCATCTTTTATTTCCAGTTTTTGAATATTTCGCCTATGGACTTACCTTCACCTTCTTACAAATATATAACAACTGTTGAATTTACAACTACCCATAAACAGGTACACGCCTGAGCAAAACTTACTTGCTTCAGAGAGGTGATCCACTCCTTAAAATTAGAATGAATTTGATGAAAATAGCAGCATATTCAGCCTGCCAAAATCCATGATGTGGAGGGATTGAAGTTTTTGTGCACAAAAACGTAAATTTTGGCGATTTTTTTTGAAAATTAAATAACGAATGAGTATATATCTTTTTTGCTTTCATTTTCCCAGGCGTAATTATATCTAAGTAGTGGTGGAAAACTAATTTCAAAAGTTCATCATAGGGGGCCGATCCCTCATTAAATTGGCCCCGAAAGAGGCAAAACTTTCTCTCTCGTCGTCTCAAAACACGTATCATTCATTTTTTGGGTCAAGAAGACCCCTAATTAAAAAAAAAATTAAATCAGATAGTGGCGTGGTCTAAAAAGGGTCAATGCTTAATGTACAGAATGAGGGGCAGATGGGTTTCTACAGGATGGGGGTAAGAATATCTTTAGTCTTATAGAAGACCGACAATTACACTGATTAATGATTCCTTATCCTACCCTGCTATGATAACTCAAACCCCCCAAAAACACAAAAAAATGAATTGATTTAGATTAAAATGTAAAAACAAATATTATAGGATATCCAATGCTGTACATTCTTCCTATATTTTGGAGTATAAGTAGAATATTCCCTTCTTTTCTTCATTATTTTTATTTGTCATACTTTCTATTTGGCTGCTAAATCTCTTGCGTGGGTAGAATTTTCCGCGGAGAGAATTTTCTGTGGGAAAAATGCCAAGAACCGTTTGCCTTGTGTGGTATTTTTATCATTCTTAATGAATTGGGAAAAAATTTAAGATTTAGTGTAAAGAGAGAGGTATTGACGAGGGGGCGAACTCTCTCATATATGTAATAAAAACAAGAGAATAAAAATTTCTTTACTTAAGCTAATTTATAAGTTACGTATAACTTTTACCAATAAAAAGATTCGTAAAAAATTAAAAGTTGTAGTTGCCTTTTTAATTAACCAAAAAACTGGAGGGCAACTAGGCTTCCTCTCCCGCTGTTTTTTTCTCAAAATCATTCGATCAAAATTATAAGAAAGCATGGGGCTGGTATAGCGGCCGACACCGACCACGGGCTTGGAGGTCACCGCCTTGACGAAGCGCGTGTGGTCTTCCTGATAGCCTTCCTCGGAAAAGCGCGCGCTTTTGGAATCGTTCTGCACGAAGCTGACGTTGACGTCCCAGAGGTCCGGCAGTTCGGCCAGCAGCTCGACCACGCCGCGCCCCTCGTCCTTGCAGGTGATCCCGTCGGACCCCATCAGCTCATCGACGGCGAAGCGGATGGCGACGGCGGCCCGGCCGGCCAGCGCCTCGCCGGTTTCCGCCAAGCGTGGCTCTCGCCGACGCGGCGGATCCGATCGGCGAATTCCACGAGTGACGGGGTTTCAAGCTCAAACGAAGCGGCCGTTTCCTCGACGACCGGGCGATAGATCGAAAGCAGGGCCGCGGCATCGTCAGCAACCGCACTCCTGATCAGCAGCTCAGGCATGGTTTTCTCGGACCCGTTGAACCTGTCGGCGGTCTGGCGCGACCAATGGTGGAATGAACCACGCAGCGCGCGTGGTGATCAACCCGGACGAGGAGACCTGACCCATGAGAACCGATCGGATCTTAATGAATTTTGATATTTAGAAGGACCTAGTGACTCAGAGCTCTTATTTTAAATCCCGAAAGGCATTAAGCCTCTGATTTTCCTTTTAAAGCAATCTTTTGATTCTTAGAATTTTGCCAAAGCTCAACATATGAGCTCTTGGCTCTTGGCTCTTTTGACCTAGTCACAAGTGCCATATGAGCTCCTAGCTCTTGTTTTAATTCAATCAATAAACAATATTTAGGAAAGTATTTATTAGGAGCCAGACCTAGCAATTCACTTATTGATTTATCGGAATGCCGGATCGATATCCGCTCAAGCGCGGTGCGCCGCTCGACGTCGGTCATCCATTGATTGGTGGAAATCGTTTCCGCAGCAGGCTCCAGAAGCTCCATCCAACGACCGATAAAGTCGCCCGGCGACAGCGGCTCGGACGAGGGATCGAGGGCGGCCTGTATGCCGCCGCACCGCCCGTGCCCAAGCACAACGATATCCTTCACACGAAGCGCCTGAACCGCGTACTCCAGTGCCGCTGACGTTGAGTGATACTCACCATCAGGCTTATAGGGCGGCTTCAAGGTGCTCGACACCGAGGAGAAGAGGCAGCGAAGGCTGGTCCACATCCCGCAGGGCCGCTTCGGGGAGGCGGCGGAGATGGCGAAGGCCGCCCTCTTCCTGGCCAGCGAGGAGTCGAGCTACGTGACCGGCACGGACTTCCTGGTCGATGGCGGCATCACGGCGGCCTACGTGACTCCCGAGTGAGGAGGTCACCGGCGAGAGAGCGCGCGGAATCGCGGACGGCTCAATCCTGGAGCAGGTGACTCTTGCGCCGGGTGAGGTGGAAGAAGCCGTTGACACTCTGAATTTTTTTCCAATACTAAGGTAACTGGACCAAATCTTGCGTAAGCTCTATCAAAACAAGCATCGTAAACACACGAAATTAAGTTATTCTAAATGAATTTGTATAGGTAAATAATAACATCTCCTAAAATATTACATAACCCCTAGTTGTACATAATCAATCAATAACCAATAATACCTGTTGGTTTGATTGCTAGGGAACTGGTTGCTAGGGCGTACTGTGGTCGCATCCACAAATACCCCACTACTAATACAACTGTTAAAACACAAAACCCATTCCAAATGGAGCTACACAGTTGAAGTAACTTACAACATTCCCACCTCCGTGCTTTGGACAAAAATAAGGACCCACCTTTAATCTCGCCCTTCCCAAGAGTTTCTCTTACCACCAAGTGGTAATACATTTCCTCTTACAAAACTATCTAATAAATTTTAATTCTTCGTCATTGAGCATTCCCTTAAAATAGAATTCCTCCCCTTGAGGAGTGGCGCCCCTCGAGGAAATTATAGCCTAGTAAACAACACAGCACTCGTACGGGATTCTGATTATTGTCCATCTCAAATTCAGCATCAAAAATATTGATTGGAACTTATTCAACAAAGCTACATTCCATCGAAAAATCGACTAAATATTATTTTTTTTCCAGAATTACTCCCTTTTAGATTATATCCTCTATAACTATTTCCTTCTTTCCTCATGAGCTAGAAAAATGTTAGGCCTTAACTGGACAATAAAAGGCTGACGTCAATTATGATCATATTCAAATTCATCATCATATTCACAGTATCCTCATAATGTCCGTCTTGTTCAGATTGTTATAGAGTATGATAATTTCTGGACGATCAGTTGCACAATAAGAGGTTCGACCGTCTGGTCGTCGTGGCGCCTGCGCGGCCGCTGGGCGATCTGCGTGCCGCATTTTCCGAGCAGGTTCGCACGCTGACGACCGCAGAGCTTGAAAAAGACCTCACACACGTCACAACCGGCGATCTGCCCGAACACCTGGACGAGGTCCTGGCGGTGTGAACCGGGCTGGCATGCCCGAACGACACAATGTGCATGTTTCTGGCAGGAGAGAAGACTCATGCAGCTCAACTGGCCGATTAGCATATGTGGAAGAAAGCTAGGACTGCAGCTAGGAAAAATAGTGAAAAACTTTGTTTAATTGAGAGGAGAACGGGTTTGTACAAGAATTATCTGAGTGATAGATTATATGAAAACAAAAGGAATGTAAAGAAAGAGGAGAAAGCATTAAAATATGAACTAACGAGGTGTGAAGTGGAGGCTATGGATAAAACTGCCGAGGATCTGGAAGATGAAGCTAGACGGCATAATAGTAAAATACTATACTGGCATGTTAATAAATTGAGAGGCAGTTGTCAATCCACACATATGGGGGGTCCATCTCTTCTTAAATAGCTCGCTCTTTACGCTAAAGTATTTTTAGTAATTTCAACTATTTATTCTACAGATTTTGTGGTTCATGGGTCAATATTAAAGAATTGGGACAAAATTAAAACCTTAGCGTAAAGAGAGAGGTATCTAAAATGTCACTATTCGATTGCCTAGTTATGTAGCCTTGATGTTTTAAATGTTAAGGGGAAAAAATATGAGAGATTGCGTTTGAGGGAGGAGAATTCATGGAGTTTTAGAAAAAAGTCGTTGAAGCTCGGCACTGATATGATGCAACGTTCAAGAAGACCGGTGCAACTTTCAGCAGGGAGAGGAGAGGTCGCGGCCTGTTAGAAATCCCCATGTCCAATGAACCTTTCAGTCAATGTGATCGTCAATAGTCAAGATATTAATAAACAAAAAGATAATCAAGGAAAATACAGGGTAATCATGATAATTGCCAGTGAATAGCTGCAGTCACGGCACTTCAACGAGATTGGGAAGTATGTTGCGCTGTTGCGAGTAGCGAGCTACCATTGTCCTGTTCTTTGTGGTTTTCGGGGGGATCGCACAGGCGCAGATTGCGCATGAAATGCGCAATGGCGAAGGCCGTTTGCATATGAACGTGCTGTGGGAAATGGGCGGTGCCGAGCCGATCCTTCACGGGGTTCTTGAAGGGGCCAAAGGCCTTATTCACGGGGTCACCTGTGGCGCAGGTATGCCTTACAAGATCGCCCAGATTTCCGCACAATATGGTGTTCATTACTATCCGATCGTGTCTTCGGCCCGTGCGTTCCGCGCATTGTGGCTGCGGGCTTACAAAAAGACCCCGGAATGGTTCTACGAGTCGTTCTTCACTAATAGTTTATTATTGGATTATTTAATACTGATCAAACAGTTCGTGGTAACGAACTGTAGTAAGGAGCGACTCGGCTCAATAGTAACCGAAACTCTAAAAAAGGGAATTTTGATACCAATAGTTACATCAAAAGAATCGCATTTTAATGCTGATTTTAAATATATAAGTTTCATCAAGATCCAGTTATAACCATCAAAAGTTACGAGCCTGAAAAAATTTGCCTCATTTTAGAAAACAGGGGGAAACACCCCCTAAAAGTAGGCTTTCAAAATCTCGCTGTGCGTATCTCTCTAACAGCTGACCGGTACCGATTGCTCCAGTGAGTGTTTCTTCCGCGAGTTGAAAATACTGCGGATCGCCAACGTTAAACATCGTTCGACCAAAATTGGTCATCGCAGCAATTCGAAACCGCTGCAGTGCTACATCGAATACATAGTTTCCAAAAGGATTGAGTTCCCCGATCGTCGCGTAAAACGCTTGCGCCGCGTTTACATGATCGCCTGCGGCCTCAAAAATCGTCCCGCGCAAACTGTGTGCCTCCTCCGAGCAATAGACTGAAAACTACCATCGGTAAATTGTTTTTTAATAAACAGCAATGTAAGGAACTCCTTAAAAGAGTGGTCCCGACAAAAAAGTAAGCAGCCTAATATTTGTAGTAAATTTGTCAAAGCTCAAACTTAAAGGTACTCAAAACTATTCAAGGTAGACTTCAACCGTTAAATGTACACTTAAACTATTGAAGATAAAAGTTAAAAGATTGATATTTCAGCCTTTCTGCTTTAGGCAGTCACTGTTTGGTTTTTATTTTCATCTACTTTGGCAAAACTTTTCGGGTGTGGGGGGGTAGGTCTAAACTCCTTAGCCCCCCCATTGATACAGTTTTGCATGTAAGCGGCAACTATGGGATTTTTATTACTTTTCTTTAGCAATATATATTTTGCTATTAGGAAGGGAATGCAATTTCTAATGGCTTTTTCTTAAGAACCTTCTCCTGATAATCTAAGATCATGGGCGTGACACGTTTGCCTAAAAGGGAAAGTACCTACAACAGGGAAGCAAAAAACAACACATAAACGCTCGTGATCAGCCTTCTTAAAACATGTCTACGTCATTGCAACACTCAAAGTGGTTGCTTGCCTCGAGGAAAGTGACCTAGTATTTTCGCAAAGAGAGGCCATCCACTCTATCGATCCGAGTGGCATGGCCAGACAATTACTTTCTGTACTTGCCTTGGGATTGCTTATTCTTTACTTAATCACTATATTTGGTTACACTAGTACGGCGGCACGTAAGAAAAGAAGCATGGATAATACTGTGGATGGTATTGATAATGGTTGGTCGATTATTTTCATTAGTAATTTTTTGACTAGTCATTTTTTTGGAATTATTTTCTTGTTGTTGTTGTGTACTAGTAGGAAACTGGTTCTGTAATATGGATAAACAAGACATGGATCTAAATGTATTTTGGACACAATCCGATACCGCTATGGACGATGCCATGATGGTTCCAGCAAAATCCATATACCCACCCATGACCCGAACAGCACGACGACTGATGATAAAATCATTATTAACAGCTGCTGCAGAAGTGGTAGTAGTACCGTCGTCCTTGTCTCCTTCTCTTGTTATTGTGCGACTACTACTACCATCAAGAATGCAGGGGAATTTGTGAAGCAAGACCCAATTCTTAAGCTAGCTCAACTCGATCCACTTCGCGTTGAGGCCTTTGTCCCAGTATCGATGCTCGGTAAGATTCGAGTTGGTATGGACGCACAAGTGATGCCCGAAGCACCCGTGAACGGGGTACATCAAGCGAAGGTTACGGTCGTCGATCGAGTCGTTGATGCGGCCAGTGGTACATTCGGCGTTCGATTAGAATTGCCAAATCCAGATTATCACTTGCCGGCAGGGCTCAAATGCCGGTTACGTCTACCGAAAGTGCACCGCTTCTCCAGAACGCAACCCAGCCCCGGGGTCGCGCCGAGCAGGGGGTCGATCAGAACGACCCTCGTCGAGGGCGCCAGGCCACGAAGACGCATCGTTGGCCCAGAGCTCGCCCCCGGCGACGTGGTGGGCACGCTACGCATCATCCGCGAGCTCGGCCGAGGAGGCATGGGAACGGTCATGCTCGCACGCGACGTACAGCTCGGGCGTTTGGTCGCAGTCAAGCTCGTAGATCACGAGAGCTGGACGGGCACGGCGATCCGCGAGGCCTTCGTTTAAATGATAATTTTTTTTTTCAAATATCGTAGCTTTATGCTTAGTTGATTGCAAATTTTAAAGTTCTTTTGCCCAATTTAGTGGAAGTCCTATATTTGAATTATCAGGGCTGTGTGGTCAATTTAACTATCGATAACTGTAAATCTAGGATAATAGTTGATTAGACCTCAATGTGTTCTTAAATTGTATTATTGTCAATTACTTTCATCGGACTTAAATAAAATCATTGTTTGACAGCTTTACTCTGTGTCTAAATTTTGATGAAACTTTTTTTTCAAGCAGTTTCCCTCTCCACCTCCTCCCAATGTCAACAGATCTGGTCGTGATTTAAAATAAGATGTCTGAAGCGCAAGACAATTATAAATATCAAATTTCATTAAGACCTGATCACCCGTTCGTAAGTTACAAATGCCTCATATTTTCTAATTTTTCTCAATTACCCCCCACCCCCCAACTCTCCCAAAAAGAGCGGATCCAGTCCGTTTGTGTCGGTCACGTTCCTTGAACTTGTGCTTATTCTTCCTACCAAGTTTCATCCTGACCTCTCCGCTTTAAGCGTCTAAAAAGAATAATTTCAGGTAGCGGCATTAAAACTCAATGAACTTTTAGTCCAAATATTTTATTTAAGTAGTAGCATGGGAGCTTCTGTTCTATATTTTGAGTTACTTTTTCCAACCCTACAGCAGTCATTTTAAGTTCCCAAGTATTTCAAACAGAACCTTTCGAACATTTATTTCGGAGACGAGTAGCTTCTTACTTACAATTCATTATCACGAGCAGCTTAATCAATCTTTAAACAGAGAATTCAAGTATCAGGGTACGAAATAAAAATCAACAATGGAAATTTCAGGATTTGCGCGCCCGATCAGTGGCCGTTTCAGCGTCTGCCACAGCAGACGGAATTCACTGTGTTACCAGCGTACTCCCTATTCCGGATTGATGTTTCCGGGAGCCGTTGCCCTGCCTGCAGTCCGAACGAAACCACGATCCACCCTGCTCCACAGCATCGTCCAGCACCAGATGTATTGTCTCTATCACATCTCAGACTCCGGTCGCCTGCCTCACCACCTGTTGCCTGGCAGGTTCTTTATGGTCGGCCGGTCAAGGGCGTGTGATCTGGACTATCTACCTTGGTTCTACTGCCCTATCAATGACGCTTGGACGGATAATAGATAGACATATCTATTAACAAATGAACTAACCTCATTTTTATACAATCCAAATAAGGGGCAATTAATGTAAGAATTGCCTCTCACTCCATTGGACTATTGGTCTTGGCTTCTTCTACAATTAACCCACATGCCCACAACTATTCCATTTTAATTCAAAAATCAATGTACTCGGTCAAAGCCTTCGGCAATCTTTTTTTTAGACTATTACAGAGTTCAGTTCCAGTTTTCGTGTAAATTTTACTATTCAAAATTTTACATTTATTCGCCTGCAGGAAGCTTAAAAGACCATTGACTTGGTATCTTTTTTTGGAGTTGTCCTATAGGCATATTTTATTCTGATGAAAAATATTGTCTGTATACAACACCTTTCAAACAAAGTATAACGTCATTGCAGTAATATCTTTTTACCTTCTTGCTTTTTAAATGCATTTGAATGTGACTTCGTTCACGTATTTTTTTTTTTCGATAGATGCACATCCTGCCCATGAGATAACAAAATATTGCCATCTGGCATCCTGTCCAAGCTGGCGGCGAGTGTGTACAATGCACTGTGCAGCCTGAAGCAGGCACGCGGGGAGCCCGCGCCGCCCGGGGCTGTAGACGAAAAGTGGGAAGAGTTCGGCACCAAGAACGACGTGCTGATCTCGACGCGGCGCGAGCAGGGCTCGGCGGTGAGCTGGTGCCGTGGCATCGGCGAGATCGATGCGCCTTCGCTGCTGCCGCTGGAGATCTTCTCCAACATGCGCTTCATGTCAAAGTGGGACGAGACGTTCGACCACGGTGCGATGCTTTCAAACCCGGAGGCATTAATACCACTAACTGAAAAATAGTAATCTGTTGGAACTGCTAATGGAACAATCTCGATGACAGTCGGATTTCCAGTTAGATCAACCGGGGCTTGAAAACTATCCGGATGATCTTCCGAGCCAATATACAATCGGTATCCCCCGGTCACATCTGCCGGAGCCAGAGTGTCTATATTCGCGTCCGGTTGTTTGAAAGTCAGCGATTGCGCAGAACCATTGATGAGTAAATTAAATGTTACGTCAATAGTCGGCACGTTGCTCCTAGCACATAGTTTCCTACAAAGTTTTTTTTTTGCAACTTCACTCTGTAGCTCGGGATTTTAGCTTTCATGCGTTATCATTTTTACCTGCCCCTTATTGATACAATATGCATATCATCTATTGTTAGAATTTTTTTCATGTGGACGATTTGTTGTCTTTCGGTTTGTATTTAGGACTTTGAATCCTTTGATCAGAGTTTGTAATTCTCAAAAGATGCTTGTAATATCTTAGCTTTTGGTTCCCCTTCGAACTCCCCCCTCAAATGTCACCGGATCCGGTTTAGGCCACAACACATACGCCCATTCATTCCATGCGGATTTGGACTGAGTGTCGGCTGAATACCATTCGGGGTGTGCGCGATATAACAATTTGTCGTCCACACGTATTTCTGTAAACAGGTCCACAACCAAATCATCTTTATCCGGCAAATACGTAGCGCAAAACCGAGCCAAGGTAGCATGGGTCCGGTTTTGCATGGCAACATCCGACCATTTTGCGCTTATTCTTGGTTGTTTGGCCACACAAATGCCCATACATTTGCCAAACACATAATGAAGTCCGCCACCAAAACTTTTTGTTCGGTTAAATAAAGACCACGAAAATACTGACATGTCATCTACAGAAATCTCGAACTTGGTCGGTAAACGCAGCAGTTTTACTGACTCCTGCCATGATTTTACAGATGGTGCCATAATTTTCCATTTGGTTAAATAAAGAACATGGAAATAGTGACATGAGATTTACCAAAATCTTAAGCTTGGTCGGTAAATGTAGCGGTTTTACCGACTCGTGCAGTGATTTTACGTATCGTATTCAAAATGGACATTGTGCTAATTATTGGGCCCCTCTTTCCTCTCCCCCCTCTAAGTATCATCGTATGTGTCTTTTTTCGTTTAAATTGGAAGAAGCAATATCTAAATTTTCAAATAGATACTATTCATATTGTATATTATTATTCCTAGGATTTTGCAATGTAAACAACAACGACTTTTAAAATCCACATTATTCTGCCACATATTGCAAAAAATTTTGACACAGCAAAACATGTTTGGATAAATGAATATTCTCCATCTCTAGAAGACAGCCTGTAACAGACTGGATTTAGAAGCAATTGTGCCCTGTCATATAAGCCCGATCACATGATAGTAGCATCTAAAATAAAAGATCCTGGGCAAAACTGGCCAGCCATGGCAAAACAAAGAGATAAATCTGGAAACCAAATCTTGATTGGCAGCATTAAATGCTAACCGTAAGGTTATTTCTCAATAGAATAGTTAGGTCCAATTTAGATTGATAATTTAGTAGCTTTTGTGGTTTCATGGCAGTAGCTCGTTAACTGTATGTGAATATTAATTGTAACAATATTAGTTAAGCTATTCTAGTGTTATTTTAGCTGTTATCTTTTTTAAGCCCAGGAAAAATAGGATCATCAGAAAACTTCATTAAAATCTGAAAGTGATGCTTAAAAAGAAATGCTCAACTGGTCTTGTAGCTACAGGGCATCTCTTTTTTACCCTAAACACCAATTTTGCCAAATATTTCATAAGGAGTACAATATTTTACCCTATTTTACCAATTTTACCTTATTTCACAAATTTCAAATTATTTTAACAGTTTTACTTACCAAGTCTTTAGTTGATGCTAATTTTACAACAGTAAATAAAAGTTTATTTCTTACCTACAACGTGCAGGTGCTGACGGCTCCCAACCACCTCCCAGCAGCAGTAGCAGCACAGAAGAGGATGCCACGATGTTAGGCTGCAAAGCAGCCCTTGTTTGTGGGCTTGCATGTGGGCTGATTGGTACAGCTGTCGTTGTCCACCATGCGACTGTGGCCTATGCCGTGCGACCCAGATAGTGTGGAGGAGTCGCCAGTCCCATTGAGGTTGAGAGCCAAGGCTTTTCAGTCGTCTTGAAAGGTTGTCACAAAGTGGGCCCTGTTGAATTCAAGTGGGATGTTCTCAAACTGGCTCATTTGAGGGTCGAATTCTGGGGATTCTCCCACTCTCCTTCTGCCTCCAATACCTCTGGTATCACCCAACTCTCAAGCTAATCATAATCCAACGAACATGGTAGCCGTCCACATTATGCTTTATGAACAAAATTTATCAAGACACATCATCTAAAGGACCAAATTTAGCCTTTTTCATTTAGATTCGCTGAATTCCATTTGAAACATTACGATACTGTTACTAATAACAATTCTCAACAGTATAAACCCGCTTGAGGGTCCCTCATTTCCCGCTTTGGCGATGTGGCCAGCCTGATTGAATGCCGCCTTGAAACCGGTCGCACACACCAGATCCGCGTCCACCTTTCCCATCTGGGCCACCCGTTGCTGGGCGATCCCGTCTATGGGCGCAGACGCCCCCCCGGTGGCCTGCCCCCTGCCGTGGCCGCTGCCATCCAGCAATTTTCCCGCCAGGCCCTGCACGCCCATGAAATCGGCTTTATCCATCCCAAAAATGGCACGCCCCTAAGCTTTCAAAGTAATTTACCATCAGATTTCAATGGGTTAATGGTACTGGAAGTATGAGAGTGATACATTAGATCTACAGCCAGTTAATTTCCGAAAGAATTCCTCGCCTATTACCCGCGCAACCAAAAATCACTGGAGATGGAAGAAACAGTCATATTTCCAACAGTCATATTTCCTTCGTAAAAGTACACCTTGGGGGTCCCGCTTTTGTCCATAATAACCTCGTCGATGACTGCTCCGTCGAAAACGTTCAAACGAGCTACGGAAACGTACTGAATTGATATTTTACCGAACACGTTGACCACGGAACTAGAACCCTGGGTATTGCCATCGTCAGTGCTCGTGCGGGTTTCAAGACCGTCTGTTTCGATACATCTGCCGCCGCGCTGGAGGCCTCCGCGCAGCAAACCGCCAGTTTCTTCGGCAAATCGGTAGAGCGCGGCAAGATGTCGGCTGCACAGATGGACGATGCCCTGGCCGGCATGAGCCGGGTCACATCCGTTGAGGGTCTGGCTGGATGTGATCTGATCATCGAGGCGGTCTTCGAGGACCTGGCCGTCAAGCAGAGCCTGCTGGCTGAGCTTGACGCGATATGTCCGCCCTGAAAATTTACCAAAAACAGAGAAATTCCAGTTGATATTACATTAAAATGCCGGGCCCTGAGTACCGACTGCATACATATGACAGAAAAGCATCGTCAGGAAATTTTTTCTGCATGTAATCGCTAAGAAACAAAATTTTATTTTGGATTTATTTTCTTACTTAGTTTATATAAGATTTATTCCATATATTTCGAATTCTGTCACATTCAACATAAAATTATGCATAACTCATATTTTTATCATGGTGAATAAAAAAAAACTATAAAGTTTGTTACTCGAGTAGCCGATCCGCGCGCCGGCCATCCCGTAGGCCTTCGAGAATGTCCGCATACGAATGATGTTCGGTCGCGACACGTCGATCGGCGGGGCCGCCGGCGACCGGGCGAGCTCCAGATAGGCTTCGTCCAGGCACAAGACGCTGTCTTCCGGTAAGGAGTCGATCAGCTCCTGAACCGTCGACGGGTCATGCCAAGTGCCCATCGGATTGTCCGGGTTGGCGAAGTAGACCAAGGGCGCATTCTCGCGGCGCACCATATCGAGCAGTGCCTCCGGGTCCTCCCCTCCATTCTCTTTTCAGTCTTAAAAAAGGCCTCATGACCTTTTATTTAGATAACTTCGAAGACCAAATTGCATTTCCATGACGAAAATATAACAGTTCAAAACAGGGATGAAACCTTTTAATTGATAGTGAAACAAATATAAAAATTTTTAACTGGATATTTCGAACACATAAACAGTGTCCATAATCAGCGGTAAAATGTTTTACTACTGATGATGGATACTGTCTATGTGTTCGAAATATCCAGTTAAAAAATTTTATATTTGTTTCACTGTCTATTTAAAATTATGAATTCTGTAATTTAAGCGGAATATATTGAGCTTTAAAAAGCGGAAAGGCACACTACATTGTCATGAAAAGTAAATTTTAGAAATGTTATCAAAGTTGACACTGTTTATTAAAACTTTATTTTCAAAAAGAAGCAGTGATTATTTAATTTTTTATTGCCAATACTTAAAACCCTCGTTTTAAATATCTTCTATGTATTTCTATCTCTTCGTTCTGATTTTCTTATTGCACCCCTAAAAAAAATATCAGTTAATGTTTAATATATCTTTACGGCCTTATTTTCGAAAAAGGGGGGAAACACCCTTTAAAATTCAAAGAGTCTCAATGACAATCGCAACATCAGACCATTCAGCCTATCTGAGAACATTACTATAAATGTTTCAAGCAAATTCAAATTTATATTTTTTATTTTGTATCACAAGAAAGATCTGGGATATGTGTTTTTTTTTATCCCAGGGGCAATCATATCGAACCGATGGCCCTAGGACATCGAAAGAGAGCTCTTTGGAGGGAAAATATAATTTCTAGTGCCCTTTTAAAGTGACCAAAAAGCCCTGAATCACAAAGGCCGTAGAGTAAATATTTGAAATTACTAAAAATACTTTAGCGTAAGGACTGAAGTATTACGAGGAGGTGAACCCCTCACGTGCGTAATAAATTCTGTTCATTTTCAGTTTTAATACTGCTCCTTACTTTCAGCTGAACAAAACTTTTCATATTTATTTTTTCATTTTTTTAAAATAATGCTAGAAAATCCTGTGCCCCCTTCATTGAAATTCTCTTCCCCCGTGACAAATTCCCCCATGGAAAGATCCTCCCGCATACCCCCCATCATCAAAAGAATTGCATTTTAATGCTGATTTTAAATATAGAAGTTTCATCAAGTTCAGTCTTATCCAGCAAAGGTTACGAGCCTGAAAAATTTGCCTTATTTTAGAAAATTGGGGAAAACAACCCCTGAAAGTCATAGAATCTTAACGAAAATCACACCATCAGATTCAGCATATTAGAGAACCGTATTGTAGAAGTTTCAAGCTCCTATCTACAAAACAGGGAATTTTGTATTTTTGCCAGAAGGCAGACCAAGGATGCGTGTTTTTTTTTGTTTTTTTGCGTGCATACCAGGTAATTCAGAAGTTTTAATTAATTGTTGTATTGCTAGCCCTTCAATCCACGACTCTTTAGACGCAATAAGGCTAACGTTATCAGTAAGTTTTTGGACGGACTTGCCCATAATACCAATTCCTTTCTCTGCAATAGAAAAATGCTAACGAAAAATGATTTGGCAGGTCTTTGATTAATTGATCAGGCTTAGCTTTGAAAAGCTAATAAAGAAATAGCTTCGAGCTAGGCAAGAAAACGACCTGCAAAGGAACAAGTTGTATAAGTCATGAAGCTTCGAGACTTCGAGTTGCGACGATACGATCCATCTCGCTCGGAGGGGGACCGGGCCTCCCGCCGTGCGTACGAACCCGAAGACAGTCTCAGGTTCGGGGTGTCTTGTCAAGCTCGATCCGCCGGGGACCCGCGCGTCGGCGCGTCCCCGGAGCTCACTTCTTCGCGAGGATCATCACGAGCCGGTAGCCCTCGGACTTCGGCATCGACTCGACCTTGGCGATGTCCTCGAGCTGCGTCGCGAACCGCATCATCAGGTCGCGTCCGCGGCCTTCGTGCAGCGCCGCCATAGCGGCGGTGCGCGGGCAATCCAATATCGACATCTTCATTCTTTATCCTGACAACAAGGTCAGCCCGCTGCAGGAATTGCAGATGACCACCGTGGCCGACAGCAACGTTCATTGTGTTGCGGTGAATGGCAGTTTCGATGATTGTCAGGGTCTGATGAAAAGTGTTTTTGCTGACCTGGACTTCAAAAGCGAACATCAACTAGGCGCCGTCAACTCGGTGAACTGGGCGCGAGTGATGGCGCAGATTGTCTATTACGGATACGCCAGAAATCCATTTAGCCAAAAAAAAATTAATACACAAATTTCGTTTTCATTACTTATGTCGGGAGAGCCAAAATGTAAACTTGCAATAATTCAAAAACGTTCAGAAATGAAATAAAAAAAACAAGTTTTTTTAACTGAAAGTAACTGAATCCTAACCTGAAACGGGCTTTTCCTCCTTAACGCCCCGCTCTTAACGCTAAAGTCTTTTACTGTTTTAAAAGGTAGAGTTAAGAGAAAGAGTCAAACTTTAGCGTAAAGAGCGGGGTGTTAAGGAGGAAAAGACGGCGCACGACACGACGCTCCTTCGGAGCGTCGGTCGGACGCCTCTACGGCCGAGATGGCCATTCTCGGACAGGCTCCTGTCTGACTGCGGCCGGGATGGCCTTCAGCGAATCCCGCCAAGCCTACCCGCCCCCGATTGCGCGGCGCTCGAGCCAGCGGAGGAGCCCCACGCCCTCGCGAGCTTGCACACCTCCAGCCAAGGAGCGACCGCGGCCGGCGGAGTGGGTCGCCCGAGCTAGTCCATGTTGCAGGACGGGCACGGCGAAACCTCACCCCGGGGCATGTTTCTCGAGTTATTTTGCAAAACAAAAACGAAATAACATTACCAAAACTCCTGGATACATTCTTGGTGATAATTATCGAACATTTTTTGTTTGCGTAGGCACTCCCTGCCTACGTATCCCATCCTTCCTGCCTTAGTAAATAAATGTTATATCACATACTTTTATGTTTCTTATACATAGAATATAAGTTTCTGGAACTCCTAATAAGTCCAGTTCGAACCGTCTGAATTCGTCAGTAAAGTTGGCGATACAATAGTTGTTTTCAACGTTGTAACATCCCTATGATTACACTGCTATTAACCAAAAGGAGAAGAACAAAAGAAAAAGAAAATAGCACGGCTTGACCTCACTGAAGTTGATATGACAAAAAAAAATACTAAAAAAATCCTCACAATTAACTTTCTTTTACTATCACCTATTAGGAATTGATAAGGTACTAATGGTTATGAATATGACTTTTCAAATGAGGATGTACTTATTAAATTTAGGAAATCTTTATTTAAACCTATTTAGAAGACCCGTTATCAAAATGAGCGCATGTACGAAGCAAAATACTTGATCGTCTGGCCCCGGAACATCTGGAGCTTGCCGTCACAGACCCCGACGCCCTGGCCGACAGGATCCGCCACGCCGGCGCCATCTTCCTGGGCCGCTACACGCCCGAGGCGGTGGGGGATTATGTGGCCGGCACCAACCACGTGCTGCCCACGGCCCGCTCGGCGCGCTTTTCGTCCGGCCTGTCGGTGCTTGATTTCATGAAGCGCACCTCGCTTGTGCGCTGCGATGCCGACAGCCTCGGCCGCATCGGCCCCGCCGCGGTGGCGCTCGCGGATGCCGTAGAAGCGTTTAGTAGAACGTTTCGTATTTAAAGTTTTTCTCCCTGCAGTTTAATGAAAAGTATATTATACATCCCCTTAGTTTCTTATATTTAATTAAAATATGAAAAAGACCACTACAGAGCCAATCAAAAATATTATGTGAATGTGTTTATCGTCTGTTAAAATGGATTTTAGTGACTTACCCACTCTAAGAGTTTCTCCCCCCTCCATATTAACTTGTATTATATTAAATTCCTACACCAATGAGAAATTGTTTTAGAGAACGGCGTTTGCGGGATGAGTGGGTGATCGGATCTTAATGAATTTTGATATTTAGAAGGACATCGTGACTAAGAGCTCTTATTTTAAATCAATCTATTGATTCTTAGAATTTTATTAGAGCTCATACCATAAGAGTTCTTGGCTCTTAGCTCTTCTTACCTCGTCACAAGTGCCATATGAGATCTTAGCTCTCTTTAATAGTTGGTTGTGATTTGAGGGCAACCAACACCCCTCCCATTTCCACCATTTCTTCAGGATTTTCTGGTGGAAGGGACTTCCCAAAAAGGGATTTTTCACTCATGAACTTGTTCGGCTAATGGTAAATTATCAATAATCCAATGAACACGATATTCATCCTTAATTTTTTCTTGAAACATTTTAACTGCATCTTTATCGTAATTCTTTGTACAAAGAACTTTACATTTTTCAGCAACATTCATTTTAAGTTCATACATTGAATTCTCAATAGTATCACCAGCTAAAACTTCTCCTAAATTCTCAGGAACATCCTGAATAGTCTCAGGCTTACAAACAGGCAAAGAATAGTACTCAAAAGGCAATTGAGTTTTAATCGATGTTTCCTTCTAAACCTATCTATGGATTCTTAGAATATGGTAGAAACTCATACCATATGAGCTCTTGGCTCTTGGCTCTTCCGACCTCGTCACAAGTGCCATGTGAGCTCTTAGCTCTTGTTTGTAATTTGAAGAGGGAAGAGCTTCTAACACAATATTGGGCTTTAATCTGCTTATAACCAAGGCAGAGGATTTCTTTTCATTTGGTAAGGGGGTATTTCAAAAATTTCGATTCGAGGGGGGGGGGCTCCAACCAAGAAAGTGTTTTTACTGATTGTATAACTAAGTATTAGTCTAAATAGACTTTATATTGTTAAAAAATATACAAATATTTTCTAACACCTTTTTTTAATTGCTTCTTCTTTTTTGTTTTATGCTGGGATATTTGGCCCTTGCTGAAATTTCCTGAATGTAACTTCTATCGTCGCTCCCTACTCATTTTCTAGAAAATAAATTTGTTACCTTCATACAGTTTTAACATAGTTTTCCTTTATTTCTCTTCACTGCTCAATTATTCTAACAATAAACTACTCATATAAAATCTAAAAAAGCTCTCATTTTTGCATAATTTTTGACCCGCATAATGCTGAAAGACAGATTTTTGAGTCCTTTAGTAGGCCATGATCTGTGACCAAAATTGGGCCCAAAGTTGCAATTAGAAAAATTTAGGAGATAAGTCAAAATTAATTGATTAATTTTCCCTGAAAACTATTTTTCATTAATTAATGAAAATTATTATTGGTCGATTTGTAACGAAAATATACAATTTCGGTTGATTCTTCTGTGGGGATTCTTTTGTATATTAAATAAAAAAACTAATTTTTTTAGCTGAAAGTAAAGAGTCTGGAGCTACGAATTGATCCCCGCCCAGGCGGAAGGCCAAGTCACCGTCCTGTTGGTCATTGTGGAATCCGGCGTGGTGGAAACCACTTTGGAACGTTTTGAGGGGTCCGGTTATCACGCGGATCGCTTGGAAGTGCCCTGGTGCCACGAGTTAGTCACACTGGACCGTAGTCAGGACCAGATTTGGATTCGCGTCGGCCAGGTCGGCGAAAACGCCATCGGTTTAGTGGCGTGGGTTCTCAATCAAACCGTACACCACGTCACTCTCCTAACGTTACCTGAATGAAATTATATTTTAATTACTAATTTCAGTTATCACTGGTAATTTCTGTGTAGCAGGAAGTCAAAAGATCATTAAAAAACTCACAAACACATGAACGTTAAGAATGTTAATAACAAAGATCATTCAATTTCACTTTTGAGTTTAAACTAGCCAGTTGTTTATAAAGAAAGCAAATGTCTGATTGTTATTACATGTAACAGTACCTATAGAGCAAAGTGTATTAGTCCATGAGCCCTGCAGGCAGCAGGGTGAGGTCTGTATTCTATATTTATTAAATTTGTCAGTGCTCCTATTTCGTCCGTGGAACGTGGTCGAAGGTGTATGCCGAGATCTCCTGTTTCCACCCGTTCGGCGCTAGCCAGTAATTCCCGTACGGGGCGTACTAATCCACGGATAACCACAAAGGACAGGATCAGTGCCAATATTCCTGCTGTCCCGGTTAGCGCAGTACTTGCATATAACGCTTCCAGTTCATGGTTCTTGGCATCAAGCGCCGCTTTTTCTGTAAAGTGCTCAACTTTCTCCCAGGCCGCTTCCATGTTCCTGGAAAGTTCGTAGAGGGAGAGAGAGTTGCTTCAAAATACCTTCCCAGGACATACTCTAGTCTGTATATTCATCCATGAAAGTTTCATTTTCCTAACCTAAACCCCTTCTGAGATAGCAAGAAGTCAATTAACAAGAATTTTACCCCCACATCATTTACTGAGCTCCTTAAGAAAGCCAGATAAAGCCCTAGGTTATACTAAACACAAAAATATCCTGGTCTTTTTTAAACCAGTATTACAAGCCAGCTGCTGATGAGACAAAGAGAAAATGGCAAACCTTCAAAATTTAAACAAGAAGCATTTCAGCGTTTGTTTCCGAAACGACATGTTGCATCGATTGATGCCGATCGGGCGTCTGACCAGCACAGCAGACAGGTCGCCAAAGATTGGGCGATGAAACTGACCAACGCTGCCAAAGACGATTTGTTCAACATGTTTCACAACAAGAGCGACGATTTTTTGACGGCCGTGGGACAAGAGCGGATCAAAATCATCGGCCCGCCGGTGGACGATCAGTGGAAACGTTTTTGGACCTTTGATCGAAGCCGGCAGATTTCGATTGAAACCGACTTATGGAAACCCTAAATCCAGTGGGAGGAGGTCTGCAGCAATAGCTAGCGTCACACTTTCCTCTGATAGTGAGAGTGATACACCTGAAATTGTTAGTGATCTTCATTGTGGTGAGACGAAGAAAAAGTATTTTAATAAGGGGGGAAGCAATGTCCAAACTGAGCTTTCTAAGTCTATGACTGAGCCTGGAGATACAAAGGCTACGAAACCAATTGCTGTTATAGAACCCACTAGTGATGAGATACAGTTGTTGCCAATGCTGCAACCTCGCAAAGTACAAGGTCATGAATGTCTTTTTTTGGTACCTTGAGTCGCATTGGTTGTTGGTTGACGAGTTTCATAGGCAGCGACTACGTTTCACTGGTTCGTTGCTCACTACCAAGAGTCAGCTGAACAGAGGGACGTGACATTCACCTTTAATCTTTTTACATCAAAAAAATTTCTGATCACTTATGGCATGAGGACATTCTATGTAAAATAAAAGACTCTAGAGTTGGTGGTTTGCTGCTTGAAGCGTTTGCTGACTTTCTTTGTCAACATTCATTACGAGCTGTTCTTGACCCATGATATATGTTACAATGTTTTTGTTTTAAACGCTTTGAAAATTAGTTGCGTCTAATTAGTCCAATCTAATTAGATTCAGCTAATCCTTAATTCCCATTATCAAGAATGAGAATGACAAGAAAAATTAGTCATGTCTAATTAGTCCAATCTAATTTTCATAGTGTTTAAATGAATTCCAAACGTACTACGACCATGAGAACCGATTCATGTAGAAAATGTGGAAGTGAACTCAAAGTGGAAACAAAATGCAATGTTTGCAAAAAGGTAAACAGATTCTCAAGGAGACATGAGAGCTTTGGGTGTTGCGAAAAATTAATCACGTTATAATCTATGCTCAGGGCTGAAAAATTATTCTATAAACATTATTATTGCTTTCAAATAAGTTCCTTTGGATACAGCAAAATGTATATCTAATATCCAGTTTTAGAGAAACAATTCTGATGGGCCGTAATTATATGAATATATTTAATTATAATTTCATGTTCCCGAGTGAAGGTCCTAGTTAGCCGAAAATTCCCTATACGGGGGAGGGGGAAGTTATATCCTCCAGATTTTTTTGGTTTTGGGAAAATACGGCTATGTAGGGCTATGGAAAACAGTTTTTATTTTGTGCTATGTGGTTTTATTTCGTTTTTATATTAGTAAAACGCTTCTTCTTCGAATTTTCGGTCTATGACAGGTTTAGGAATTTTTTAAATTTTAGGAACATTTAAGGTTTAGGAATTTTCGGTCTCAGGATACATCCTGAATATAATTGAGGATAAACCTTTACTCTTTTCTAACGCTTGTGTTGTTTTATTTTATCTTTAAGTCTCAGGCGGAGGTTATTTCTAGTACTGGTGGTACACCCATCTTGACAGTAACTTACCCGCCGCAGCAGCAGAAGTGCGAGAAGAAGATGGTAGCCTTTTGATACTTCCTCGTAAGCCAGTAATATGCACTTTTCCGTTTATGGTGTCGCTTTTGATTTTTGAAGTTGAGAGGACTCCGGAAGCTGAAGATGGTTAGTTTTGTCTCCCAGTGGTTAATACGTCTTACTCACCCTATCCTTGATCGTCGTTTGTTTTTCGGGGTGTTACCTGAAGCGTCCTCCTGAAGCCCAAGTGAACTAGAAGCCTGCTTTCAAGTAAGATTGTTAAGCTCTAACTCTAGGTCATGAGCTTGCTATTCCAATTCTTAATGTAACAGGATTTTCAGTTTAGTTCAGTTCAGTTCTTGATTTCGATTGTCAGTTGAATACCGTTGTTTTATACCAGGTACAAAATTATAGAAAACTAACCAAGGGGAAAGTACGTTGAAGGACAGTCAGTTCAAAAGAAAGTTATTCAAATAATTTCGATCCATAGGATGTGACAATTTTGATTTAAAGGGTTTTATTTATTTACCTCTTCTTCCCTGGCGATGAAGGAGTTGCAAGAGCTCAACTCCGAGAAAGAAACGGCCACCAATTCCATGGCGACGTTCCTGGCGATCAACACCAGCAGCGTGACGCTGGTGCCCATCTCGGTGATCGCTCTCAGGTCGGCCGCCAAGGGCGACCCCGCGGCTCCGGTCGCCGGCATCCTGTTGGCCACCCTCGCCAGCACCATTGCGGCCGTGATCGCGGTGCGGTGGCTATCCAAGCTGCCCGCGTTCGCCGACAACCCACCGCCCTTGGCCGCCGGCGCGGCCGCGCCGGACATTTAAAAAGCGGAAATAACAAGAAGTCATCATGGTATTGTATATCGGGGAGTTCTACCTTTATGGGTTAGTATGCGAATCCAAAACGCATTGAATAGGACGCTATCAAAGAGGACGTATCTGTCCTATTTGCAGATGGAGAGGGTATATTCATATCAGTTTCTGAAAGTATTAAAACAGGAAAATCTCAACTGGAACTGATAGATTTTCGAAAGTTAAAGACCCTTAACGGTTAAAAAAATTGACCTGAGAAAACTTGGCGAAACAGGAAGCATAGGCGAGGGTTGCGCCGGATCCCGCGCGATCACAAATACGGTTGTATCGGCAAGGCCGGCATCGATGACAGCCTCGGCCAAATCGACATTGATCTCGATGGCGCTTTTGCTTTCCAGGCCGGGAGCAACGTCCGGAGCCGCCGTACCACGAAGTTCAGCAATCTGTTGTCGCAGAATTTCCTGAATATTCGGCGGTGGCGAGGTCGCGAGTAGCGCTTCCCAGCGATCCGCACCCAATGCTTTGTCACCCCGTTCGACGGCAGCCATACCGCCATAAAACAGATCGTGACGGTCGCGGTGATGTCGAAGTCGCCAAAGCCGTGGCCCGCGTCTTCCAGCACCGCGGTGCCGGAATAGGTGCCGTCCGGCACCGCCGCGATGAGGCTGTCCATGTGCTTGTTGGCCATGCCCAGCAGTTCCTCGATGCAGTCCTGCACCGTCTCCTTGCCGTATTTGTCGAGCAGCGCCGTCAGATTGCGCGCACCGACCTGACAGGCGCCGATCAGGGCGTTGAAGTCGCCTTCCTGGTCGCGGCGGGCGCGCATGTTGGTCAGCAGCATGTGGACCGACGACGCCCTTTTCCAGGCGGAAACGATCTCCCAGTTCCGCGCGCTCTGCTGGTTGGGATATTACGACGCTTTCCGCGTCGCCAAGCCGAACGCGCCCCAGGCCTATACCTTCTGGGACTATCAGGCCGGCGCCTGGCACAAGGACCATGGCATCCGCATCGATCACATCCTGCTGTCCGCCGCCGCGCTCGACCGGCTGGTGGACGTGGACATCGACCGGCGGCCCCGGGGTCGGCCGAAGGCCTCCGATCATACGCCGATCTGGTGCGAACTTCCGTTTTCGCTCGAAGCGATCAACCGATCATGGCCAATGGCAGAATCAGAACGAAATCTATTTGAAAAAGGACTTCAAGCGGCCGGGGTGAATTAGAGTGATTTCCGATCGGATGGCTTGGCCAATTCAAAGAAGCGATTTCTGCCGTCAGCGAATCGACGGAAGGGATGCATGGAAAGAAATATGCGCGATGTTCATTTCTGAAATTGTTATGGAACTGTCATCTGCTTGGCCTAGAGGAGAGGAAAGTTTACAATCTCTACCAAGGAGCCAGCTATGGTTATTGATATCAAACTGTTTTGACGCTGGAATGTCCAAATCATCAGACTTAAATGTCACTTTAAATCAAGCGCCGCACAAAGATGAAGAGCTTATTTTTCCCCAAGAGCTGAGCCCATCTGAACTATTAGACTTTCTCAAGCTATCAACAGAATTAGCCGCTGATGAGGTTTTTTGGATGAAACCAGACTCAGAGATCCTATACGTGAATAATACAGCATGTGAAAAGCTTGGATATAAAAGAAATGAATTGATTGGAATGAAAGTATGGGATTGGGACCTTATTACCATCAACTGTTACTGAAGCTTTGTTGATACGTCCTCTTGACAACCTCTTGACAACCTATTAAATGTGTTTCGATTTATTTCAAGTCAGTTTCAATATTGTCCAGAATTTTTGCCTTACTACCCTTAAGTTTATTAGCTGTAGTAGTAGCAACTGTAGTTATAGCAGCAGCAGTAGTAGCAGTAGGAGTAGAGTTAATAGTAGTAGTCTTAGCTTTAGTAGCAGTAGTGGTAGTAGCAGTAGTAGAGCCACCCTAGCCGAGTGAATTTGTCCGTCCCGCCACGTCTCACCTCGCTGCTCGTATATCGACGGCCCGACAGCCTCAACAAATTCTACATCGACGATCTGATGCTCAGTCCATCCAGAGTTGCCATTGTTGGCTCCTTGACCGGCAGTCTTGGGTACCCAAGCTGTTTGTGCGGATATTTTCGAGGTTGCGTCGGACCTGACTCGCATCTTCTCCAGTTTGTTCACCGACCTGCTTGTGGGATGGCTGGTCGACTTTGCGCAATCAAGGCAGGTGCTTCAATGACTCCATACCGCCTTTGAGAAGCCTTCTTCTCGGTCATGTCGCCCTTGGAGGCGAATTCCTTTGCCATGTTACCAGTCCTTCTGCTCGGGCGCGGGCAGGATGGCGCCGGTGCATTGGCCGAAGCCGATGCGGTGGCCCTCGCCCTGGGCCCAGCCTTTCAATGTCAGCCGGTCGCCGTTTTCGATGAACTTGCGGGTCTCGCCGCCCTTGAGGGTCAGGGGTTCCTTGCCGCCCCAGGTCAGCTCGAGCAGCGAGCCGTATTGATCCTTCTCAGGTCCCGAGATGGTGCCAGAGCCGAGGAGTGAGTGCGGTGACGGGTGTCAGTATTTTTTTAGTCTTGGCACTTTTAGCTTTTTTTAAAGGCCAGTTATTTGTCGCTCTTTTTTGCTGTGTGATGATCGGGGTGATTCTTGGCTTTCTCTGCCATAACTGGCCTCCCGCTCAACTTTTTATGGGAGACGCCGGCTCTTTGCCTTTAGGGTATTTTGTGGCAATCATCACAGCTTTATTTACTTTTTATTCTGAACAAGAACCTTTGACAGCTGTTTTGACACCTTTATGCTTATTGATTGTGCCTATCTATTTCTCTTTTACATTGCTTTTTAAGTAGACGCTTTACATTTACGCTCTAGAGTAGATAATATACTTACCAACTGTAGGCTGGTGCTCCAAGTTTGTTGGTAGTATGTAGTTGAGGTACGCAAGATACATAAATAGGACAACCATATTGGAGATAATCATATACATTTTTTCTGGACAGTTTGGAGGCATCCATAAGGACAGGAGGCACACTATCATAGTAACTGTAAAATAAATAGGAGCAAGTGAAACTTTTGTGAAAATACTGTTATACCAGTTTACTATTGATTTTTAATCACTTTAATAAGCTAAATTTGCTTAAGATATGTCCCCTGTCACTGAATTAACACTTACATGCCTGAAACATATAGCTTGTCCTTTGCTTAAAGATTACCGTTAAACAACAGCTCAATAAATCAAAACGGAAGATTTAGAGTTATGTTGTTTTTTCGTCATCCGTTAACGCTATTTTAAACAAAAAATAGTTCCTGTATGAGATGAACCGTTATTTTGGAACTACTTAATTGTTATCTCCCGACTTCCACAGTTTTAACAAGAATTCTGGACACGAAGGTGCGGCGTCACCCGACGTTGAAACCATCGGCCGCTGACGAAAAAAGAGCATAAGGGACAAAGTGATGAAGATAGTTACGACATGCAAATGGCGGGCGCTTCCTATTGCTTGCGTCACTGCTATGGCGAGCCTGGTATTTTCAGGACCGCTGTACGCACAGGACGACGAAGCAAGCTCGGAAGAGAGATCAGCCGATCTCGGCAAACTTGAAGTAACCGGTTCCCGCATCAAGCGACTTGACGTAGAGGGGCCTTCGCCCGTCGTCGTCGGTGTTGAAGGCCTCCGGATATGAGCCGCCGACGCGGTCGATCCTGGCGACCACGGGACTGGCGTCCCTGGCGACGGCACCGATGGGTGCGCATACCAGCAATCTGGCGGCAATCACGGCGGCAATCTGCACCGGCCCTGACACCCATCCGGATCCCAAGAAGCGCTGGCTGACCGGTCCCTTTTACGGGCTGTTCTATCTTTTGTTCGCCGTTGGCGGCGCGTCGTTGGTGGCGCTGTTCGACGCCCTGCCGGTGGCTTTGATCGCGACGGTGGCGGGTCGCTACAAAGACTATTATTCGAGCAACTAAAGCATGAAACGCGCAATCTTGCGCCGACTGCCCGCAATTATCGGGTTGGTCGGCGCAGTGTTTTTATTGTCCCTGTCAATTCCACGGACGATCAGTTCGATTACCTATGAACTGACAACGCCGATTTTTGACAATCGCAACAATCCGCAGATTACAGAGAACCAGCTTCACGAGACGGTTGGTGATCTTCTTTACGCGCTGTCGTGGGTTGACAACCCGGTTACCTGGTCACGATTGGGCTACACCTACATGCTGTTGGATATGTCGGTAATATACCTGGATTAGTGGTGGGTGTCCGTACCGTTGATAATACATCCCCGTCCATGCCATTAGGTACGTTCCTTGAATGTTCTTCGTTTTGGCGCCTCTCCTCGCAATGTGTCTGCTGTTCCCTGAAACGAACCCTTCGTGGCCCCTGTCACTTACTTACTTTCTATCTGCTGCGACTTATACAATGACAAACAAACAAAAATTCCAAAGTGGCTGTCGTTCGGCCTGAAGGTGAAAAGGAGTATTCTTGGTATAACATTGCGTTGTCCGGAGCGAAATAGAGCGTGTACACGGATTGCTTCCTCTTCTCGACCAGTACGGAGACCGTCGCTTGTGATCGGTGGCTCTGCAGGTGTCCACCCTTTCGTCCTCGACGGATTCGGCATCGGACCTCACACCGTCGGTGTGAGCTATCGGGCATCAGCTTGCAAACGAAATTTATATCCATTAATCATGATGTATGGATAAAAAAGATGTGCTGCAGGCGCTTTCCGCGCTTGCCCAGGAAACCCGGATGGATGTGTTTCGATTGCTGGTGACGTAATGAAAATCAGAGAATCAACTTCCGCATGTCACAGAACCATCCTGAGAAGGTTTGCATTTTTTTTTTGCTAGAAGAAATATCACTGAGGGTGATCGTATCGAAACAATAGTCCAAGAAGATCGGGGAGGAGCTCATTCAAACGGAAGTTAAGAGCTCTAGTGTGTTTTACAAGCAACCAAATAGATCAGAGGGCAACAAGTCCGCCTCCCAAACCTCCTTTTCCCCCAAAGACATCCCATCAAAACTGTGACCCATCAAAACATAGCCAATTGACTCGTGAAGATGTCGTAGTACAGCGACCCGCACAGCAAGAGGCCGATCGCGAACGCCACGGGATAGAAGATCTTGAGCGGGTTGAAGTACAGGACCGTCCGGATGATCAGGCCCGTGAATGCGAGCGTGTCGTGGATCGGTCGGATCTTCGAGCGACCCGCCCGGCGCGCGTAGTCCACGCTGACGTAGTCGACGCGGTGCCCGTTCGTCAGCGACGCCAGCGTGATGGTCGTCGTGAAGCTGAAGCCCTGCGGCAGGATCGGCCGGTAGGCGAGCACGAGCTCGGAACAGGCACCCAAACCCTCAATATTACGGATACAGAGACTGCAGGCACAGGAAATACGGTATTCTATGTTGAGAATGCTACCGTATTTTCAATCGAAATAAATAGTGCAGGTGGTCAGGCAGTCGGTTTCGGTATTTACCTTGAGTGTGATTCTGATGGAGATGGTATCTACAATCATTTAGACCTGGATGCTGATAATGATGGAATCCCTGATATCATCGAAGCAGGTGGAGCAGATGTAGATGGAGATGGAATGGCTGACGATAGAACAGAAACTGGTCCAGCAGTCTGGGATGCGTCGGTTGCCGGCCCTGGCTGCCGAAGTCCTCGGGTGTGCGGACCAGACCATGTCCGAAGGTCCGCTGCCAGACCCGATTGATGAGCACGCGTGCGACGAGCGGATGTTTTCGTGATGTCAGCCATTGGGCGAGCCCGAGTCGATTCCGCGGTGCGTCTTTGGGAAAGGCCCCCATGACGTTGAGGACTCCAGGTTGCAGCGGATCGCCGGTCGGCAGGTTGTACTCGCCGCGCTTCAATAAACGGGTTGTTCGGGGCTTCCCCGGTGTCCCGGTCGTCATTTGTGTCCCGAAGTCCCGGTCTTTAATCTCGTCAGTTGACAAACATGACGTCAGTCAACACACAAACATGACGTCACTCGAAACACAAACACAGATAACTTATTTTTATATATATAGATATATATATATACTAGCTGTTGGGGTGGCGCTTCGTGCCGCCCCAACACCTAGTTGGTGGGGGCACTTCGCCCCCCCAAGCCCCCCGCACGCGTTAGTCGTTACCCTCCATATTAGGTACGCGCCATTGTAGTTATGTCCCTGCGGGTGCATGTACGCGGTCTATACTTACGAGAACGCCCAGTTCGACGAGCAGGTGCGCGGCATCGTCTCGGAGGTGCTGCGCGAGTGGACGGCGATCTACATCCGCAAGTTTCAGGAAGTGCTGGACGTGCACCCGCCGCGCATGGAGGTCTCTGCCAGGCAACTCGCCGAGATGATCGTCTCGATCATCGAGGTCGCGCTGGTGCTGCAGCGCGCCTATGGCAAGCCCGACATGACCGCCCGGCAGTCCCGGCATTTCCGCGACTATCTCGCGCTGCTGCCAGAAGAACAAGTCAGAAAACAATACGATTCTGTTGATAAGCATGAAGAATCATCGCTACAAGACATGCAGCTCGAGGAAGAAACTGACCAATTTGTCACCCCCAACCCTCCAGTAGTGATGGCAGAAGCCATCGCCAAACCAGTAGACGAGAATGCAAAACATGATTCTACTTTACTGGGAGTGCCATTCCTAGAAACTTCAATAACAAAAGGTAATATCGTAGAAGTAGACGCAGACGTTTCAGTTCCAGATATCGAATTGAAAGAAGCTATTATGGATTTAGCGAACTTGATGATCTCCTCTCGATCCATTTTCTCCAATCCGCCCTTCATCAACGCCATCGCCATCATTCCCCAGTACACTGAGCCGCAGAAACACGGGTCGAAGGTGTGAGAGACAAATCGTCAACTCGTCTCCAGCCCACACACACGATACCTCCGCTCACTCTGAGATGCTCAATGGCGTAGAATTCGAACGATTCCTTCGCAGACGCGCTTTCGAGGTTGAGAACATACTGCTGATGCAGATCGGTGACGAACTTCGGTTCCGCCGAATCCGCAGTACAACGGTCTTGCTACCCCCAATCCCAGTTACATACCACGAATCTCCAGCGTCCAGGGGGCTTCACGCAAGATCATGAACGCCACCGGCACACGCTACATCCCCAGAGCAAACGCGAACGACGCCGGCATCATCTCGACGGACTTCGGAATCTTTGGAGGTCTGTATCAGGGCGCGGGGTTCCAAGACTTTGGTGCGGTTCACGCCGACTCACCGGCCTACGGCATCGAGCGGACGGATGGCCTTGCCGAAGCCATTACCTACCGCCACAACGGATTTCATGGTTTCTAAAACAACTCATGGTTCTTATAACGAGCAACCCGCGTGCCATAAAGAAAACATGAATGTTGAGCAAAAGGGGATGAGAGCAAAAACTATTGATAGTGATAGATAAACTGAGTGCGGGTTCAGCAATTAGGGAGATAGGTGGAAAATTATCAAAGGCTGAGAGCGGAAATTTCTCTGAATATCTGATGGCTTATAACTGGTAATGGCTATCCAGAGTTTTGAAGTGACCTGAGTTCCTGCTTAAATTCCCATAAAGACAATGGTTTTTGGCCGGTCTGCCATGGCTCGACACCATGGACCCCGGCGGGACGGCCGCGATCACGGTGCTGGCCGCCGCCAGTATCGGTATCGCGGTAATGATTACGTTACTCGTTCTCGACTGGCTGCCGGGCCGGCTCGGCAGGTTGCGCGCGGTTGCATCCGTGGCCACGCTGAGCACCGACGCGCGGCACGTGGCCTTCTCGACGCGCGCCGGACTGGTTGTAGTGGCGGCCTCCATCATCTTGCATCTGTGTGTCGCGGCAGCGGTGTGGCTCATCGCGCGCAGGGGCGTCGCAGGGATTGCAGTACTCGTTGATCAGCCCGTCGGTGCTCCAGGTGAGATTGTACTTGAGGGCATTGGTCGGGAAGCGCGGCAGGGCGCCGACCCGTAGGGTCAACGTATCGATGGTCTCGAAGGGCGCGATCAGGTCGTGCGCGGCGATCGAGACGAAGCCGGGGGCCAGGCCGCACTGCGGCATGAAGGCCGTCGCCGCATCCGACGCCAAGGCCTTGACCGCGCCGGTGCTGGCAACGTCCTCGGTGAGATCGAAGTAGTGAGCGCCGGCCCACGATGAAAACGTGGTTTTGGTCCGTTTTTACGAGAAAGTCCGGATAATAGTTTGAGATGTCTCCGCTCGCATTCACGTAGTCGATTTTAAAGCCAACAGCCATATAGTTTTTGGCATAAGAAACAACATCCTCGCTGCCCTCCAAAAAGGCGGCGAACTCCAGTTCCAAATGGCTGTCTCCAATGATCTTGTTGAAGATACTTTTCCGGGCAATGATGCTTGGCTGATCGTTAGTCACAAACGGTCTGGTTTGTTTCAGCTTGATGTAGTCTTTAATAATCAAGATAAATATAATGTCTTTCGATTTAACTCAACAGCCACCTCAAAATACCCTAAAATTTAAAGGGCGTTGAAGATAACGCCCTTTACCACTCCTGAGATATGGTAGATAAGCCGTTTTAAGACGTCGATGAATATATTGCCTTTGATTAAGTTCAGCATTCCCTAACAGTAATAAAACCTATATGTAAAAAATGGGCAAATAGCATAATTTGCAATCCTTGTCCAAGCGGCTGTGGGGTTTATGTCATCCCTGGATGCATAGTTATTGGGCCTTTGTGGTGGGGGCTGGAAAGGAAGGCTGTCGTTTAACCGGCTGCTCATGTTTGTTGATCCTGTAACTTTGATCGAAGATAGAACGTAGCTCTGTTCAGTCAATGAAAAACAGGATAGAAAACTGCTGTGTATGCATTGAGCAGGATAGAAGGAGGTTAAGTCGACGATGAGTCAGTCCCGCAATCTGGACGCGACGGACCGCAAGATCCTGGCGCTCCTGCAAAAGAACGGCCGTATGAAGAACCAGGATCTGGCCGCCGCGATCGGCCTCAGCACGACGCCCTTTCTCTACTTTCTTTACATTCCTTTTGTTTTAATATGATCTGTCACTCAGATAGTTTTTCTACAAAGCCCGTTCCCTATTTAATATTCTTAGCTGCAGTCTTAACTTTCTTCCCTAAGACACCATCAGCTACTTCACGAATTGTTTTTCTAAAGTTATTCCAACCGTTCCACATAGTCAAATTCTAAAATCTCAATTTAGCAATCAACTGTTCCTGGAGAGATTCTCTCAAAATATCATCATGGAGTCTACCAGCATCATGACTTCTTGGGAGGTAGTCTGCGTCGAGTACAGCACCATCTGCTGTACGAATCCTGACACTCGTACCATTGAACTGATTCATCAACCTGGCATTGCTGAACCACAATTAGAGTCATCACCTGTGCTTTCGCGCTAGAAGCTCTTGCACGCCTGCCTGTCCAAGCAATCCTTCTTCAAGCCCAAGGTTCAGAAGCAGTCGCTCAGTGCAATTCCAAGATCGCTTTGCAATCAATTGTGCTGGGAAAATGACCTGATGTTACATCATGAGGGGCACTCAATGGCGAGACCTGTCCAACTGGGGGAACATAAAGAGTAAGAAAATTCAAATAAGGAAAATGTTCTTTTTCTTCATGATTAACCGATATAGATAGCACCAATTTCAACCAATCAAATGGTTCATAGAATTTTCTTACAGACAAAAAAAAAATTCTGATTGGCCTAAATTACCACTAGCTAAATCCCATTAATAAAAATATCATTATGAATGGGGCATTATGGGGCGGCTTAAAATTTTGAATGACTCGATGACTTAATTCATACATGTGTTGGAATTGGCGTATTACTAATTGATTCAAAGTGCTTCTTTTCCGAAACCTTCAATGCATCAGTTTGGGAAAAAGCAGGCCTGACGGACACTTTTGTGCAGGACAACCACGTGTTGTCGCGCTCCGCCGGCGTTCTGCGCGGCCTGCACTTTCAACTGGATCCCTCGGCGCAAGGCAAATTGGTGCGCGTCGCACGTGGCTCGATCCTCGACGTTGCCGTCGACATACGACACGGCTCGCCGACATTTGGCCAACATGTCTCACGCGTTCTGTCTGCGGAAAACTGGGAGCAGCTGTGGGTGCCGATTGGCTTGTGGTATTATTTCCATATCACAACATACATTTGAAGATACCTTCATACCTATATCATACATTGCTTGTAAAGATATATTACATGCTCCAAATCTATGACACCTAAATAGTGGAGCATTGTATGGTAGCTGAGATATATAGCTTACAACTTCCGCTATGTTTTTACCGTGTGATGAGTCTTTACCAAAAAATGGATGTAACCCAACTTCTAATTTATTCATATTTTTTTCTATAACCGACGAATGATGTGTGGTAAAAACTGAAGGAAAGATGCCAATACTGGGACGACGTGCTCGGTTTCTTCGACCACGTGCTGGTGGTTAAGCTGTCGGACCTGCCGGATGCGCCGGACGTCGGCATGCCCGGCGCGGGCCTGAAACTGGTCGGCGAGGCCGGCGTGTTCCGGCTCTACGAAATCGAACGGGGAGACAAGGATGGCGGCTGACGAAGCGTTGCTGGAGGTCACCGACCTGAAGGTGCACTTCCCGATCCGCAAGCGGCCGTTCGAGGCGCCGAGCAAGGTACACGCGGTGGACGGCGTCAGCTTCGAGGTCGCGCGCGTTTACATGTTCAACCTTGTTAGAATTGTTGGCTTTTTAAAGTCATGATATAAATGACTGTCAAGATGATTATTAAAAAATTGTGTTTTGTTGTCGCAAAAACAAAGAAAATCGGACGTCGCAAACTCTTAAAGCCAGATTAATTTCTCCCTTTTTTTTATATCTGTTCATTGTGGTTCCCTTCACGTTACATTTTTTGGAAAATGTTTAGGAGCATCTTTAACTAAATCAAGAGATAAAAGATATTAGAGAAGGGATATGCCCTTCCCCCAAAATAGCGCGGATGGATCCAGGTTAACGTGGGACGAACGACCCGTGCATCAGACCGGCAGCGTGGGCGTTGTCGGTTGGGTCTTGCCCAACGTGGCCATTATCGACGCGCTGGGGCTCAACGATCGTGTGATTGCCCGTTCACCGGTTGCCCCCAGCCACGTGCGGATGATGGCCCACGACCGTCGTGCGCCGCCCGGTTACGTGGAAAGTTTTCGGGCCAACGTTTATGGAGACGAATTGCAACGGAAAGTGGTCAAAGCGCATCCGCGTGAGCGACCCTTGAGCGATGGGGTAAAGAGGGTTTTAAAGAAAGAGCAGCTACAAAGCGTAAGACATAGAAAGAGAAGAGGGTAAGGCCTCCGCTGATCAGCAAGAAAGGTATTGGCTCTTCGATTCTTTGATTCAAAATTAAAATAATGAATAGATTAAGTGCTGCAAAAACAAGCATCAAGATAAGAGGATTTTTCAACCTTTACCTCATTGATCTAAAGATTTTCCCTAGGATAGCACACTTTTCTTTGATGGGCAAGGTAGAGCTTTTCCTTCAAAACAAAGAGGGATATGCTATCAAAATTAGCAAAATAGGAACATTTTTAGTGTTTCTAAAAAAAAAAAACAAGAGCTAAGAGCTAATATGGCACTTGTGACGAAGTCAGAAGAGCCAAGAGCTCATATGGCATGAGCTCTAGCCAAATTCTAAGAATCAATAGATTAATTTAAAGGGAAAATCAGAGGCTTAATGTCGGTCGGGATTTAAAATAAGAGCTCTGAGACACGAGGTCCTTCTAAATATGAAATTTTATTAAGATCCGATCACTCCTTCGTGAGTTAAAAATACCTCATTTTTTCTAGTATTACTACTCGTAATAGTAGAAGTAGAAATAGTAGAAGACGCAGTCATTATAACATGCTACTAATGGTTGCTTAAAAGAGACAGCCCAGCAGCTGCTAACACGCGGAAATTGAAGAAACTCCCATTTATGCCGTGAACTCTAAAATTTTCTATCATGTAACGCTCATTCTCTTACTAATGTTATGAATTATGCTCATAAAATTTCATAGAGTAGATAGAACTGAAATGAGATACGTTGACTTTTATTTCTTGAGGAAAACGGAAAAATTGTCAGGGAAAGTCCCACCCTTTTAAATTACCTTAGCCCAAGGTATTTACCCTCATAATTTTCAAGTGAATCCCAACCACATTCCTGCAAGGGCCGGGGAAGATGCGTCAGCATCTAAGAATCATAATTCACGTGTCCCACTACTCAAGATACCTGCCCCATAGGTTTAAAGTCTTTTGCTAAAAATTAGCCTACTTTTCAACTTAAGAGTTGTAATGGAAAGGGTAGGGGGAGTGGCACCACGAGTACATTTTTAGACTAAAATTATCCGGATGGAAAATTCTTGTGATTGGAGAAGTGAGGGGGGAGTATGATCCGAGCACTTAATACCGCCGCGACCGGCATGCAGGCGCAGTCGTTCAACTTGGACGTCATCGCCAACAATCTCGCCAACGCGGACACGACTGCCTTTAAGAACTCGCGGGCAAATTTCGAGGACACGTACTACGAGCAAGTCCGCCTGCCCGGACAAGAGGACAGTCAGGGGCAACGCACCGCCGTCGGCCAGTCGGTCGGGTTGGGGACCCGCATCCAAAGCACGCAGCTCGATTTTAGCCAGGGTGCATTTATAGAGCGCCCCAATGGCAACTTGTTTGCCTGTGAAATTAAGAGCTATGGCAAAATTAAAGCCGGCACAATTGGCGCAGTGTCAGGTAGCACTTTATCTGTCGACTTCAGTAACGGCCTCAATACCCTTTTAGAAAAGAAAGATCAGTTGGACGAGTTATGGGTCCAGCTGCAACAAAATACCCGTGCACATGAAACCAAAATTAATTTCATTAAGAGTAAACAGATACCTTATGACTTGCTAAACAAAGTCAACAGTGCGATTTCTTTATATAACAATATTAACTCTATACTATTTCTGTAAATCAGAGACCTACCCTATCTTTCAATAAAAGAAAGTATACAAAGACCCAATTTAAAGCCCAGTGCCTGGAATAGTGGCTGGAGTATTTTTTATTTTTTATTCAATGTCTAATAAAAAGATTTATCACTATTCAAATGTTTATTTATTGACATACGGTAACACAATGTGAGCAAAGATTAAGCCATGCCGCTATTAACCAAAGTACTAAAAAAAATTTTTTTTTTCTGAATTGCTAGGCAAAAGTTAAACCCTTTTTCTCGTATACTTTCGAGGGTTGTCCGACAAAAACTGACAAACTTTTGTTTCTTATATGCTTTAAAGAATTTGCTTTAATCTATGTTTGTTGGCGCTCTGTGCCGACATACAAGTAAACTTTCAAGCACTGCTCGATGAAGGCTTACAGAATTAGGTTTTTTTTTATGTGTTTGTTGGTGCTCTGTGCCGACAAACTAGTAAGCTTTTGAGCATTGTCCACCGAAAGTTGACAAACTTTTCTTTCTTATATGCTGTAAAGAATTTGCTTTAATCTGTGTTTGGATAAGGCACCGAAATCTTTAGATAATTTTCTTTAATCTATAGTCTAATTTTCTCTTCAATCTAAAATTCTTAGATAATTAAAGATTTTGGTGTCTTATCTGTGATCGCAGTTGTGCTATACTTTGGAAGTTCTATTAAGATATGGATTTTATTTATTTGTTTAGTCTTTTGTACTTTTATTTCTTTCTTTTGTTTGTGTTGTTCTTTGTCTATTTCTATAGATGATTAACTAAGTTTTATTTCTTTTTTTGTCCCCGTTGATAAAGACTCTCGGATGTGGCCTGTCTATTTTCTTAGTCAAATTGATGAGTTTTCAGCGTAACTTCAAGTTACTATCCAAAAACCTTATTTTTATTACTTATTAACCTTATTACTTATTTTTACAAGATACAATAGTTACGAAATAAGAATTTAGCTTATTGTTTTCCTAACCCCTATGAAAAAAAAATGCTCTCAGCTTGGTAGATGTCATTTTAGTCTTTTTCCTGCCTGATGAATTTGAATAGAAAAAGAGGATATTCTATAAATAAGTGAATTTGCTTTTTTTTTTATAAATATTGAGGATAATTGCGAGTCGCTCGACGCCGAATTGAACGGCCGCAAGACCGGCACGTTCGGCGATATGGGCTCGCACAGCTTCTTCTTCTCACACCATATCGCGACCATGGAGGGCGGTATGGTGGTGACGGATGACGAGGAGCTTTATCACCTGATGCGTAGCCTGCGCGCGCATGGCTGGACCCGCGACGTACCCGACGGCAGTGCGATCTACGAGCCGCGCGACGAGGATTTCTACGAGGCCTACCGCTTCATCCTGCCGGGTTACAATCTGCGCCCGGTGTGATTGAGGGTTGGAAGGTATCATTTGGTGTTCTCTCTGATTCTCACTGCGGTTCTGGTGAAGTTGGTGCCTATCTTACGGCACCAGGAGAACAGCTATCGAGATCTTGGCAAAGGCTACACGTCCGTTGTTGTTGTGACTTTGGATCATTTGGGTGTAGGTCTCAGGTGCTAACCAAGGATAATACCACCATGGACCGAGAGGTGTTATATCAGAGTCTGTACAGTGTGATGCTTGGTATTGGTGAGCAAAATCTGCGATGAGTGTGAGCTCATTACCACAAAAATGTTTGGGCCTAGGTGCACCAAAACGTTCTGACCTAGGGGTGCCAAAGATTTAAATTCGGCTCTGTGTATAGTGCAGGTTATCCACAAGAGTGAAATTTTAGAATTCTACAATTTACAGCAATGTGATTGAAATATCCTGGAAATTTCTGATAGTTATATCTTAATTTTTTGTTTTTACTAAAATACAATTTTTTAGATCATAGAAACGCAAAGATTCTTTTCGTTTGACTTATGCATTAAAATTGTAACTGAATATCAAATTTTTCTTACTGTTTTTAGCTTCACGAAGCATAGTCAGAAATCAGGCAGAGGTAAATAACGCTTTATATCAACCTGTCAATTGGTGAATTATACATGCTTAAAATCCTTATGGGCATAATACCCTAAATCTTGCCGTCAAGATGGGTTTGATGACTCATTTTGTTTACACTTATTAGAGAAGCGGATTGTGCATCATTAGGGAGATTTAATAGATTTTTGAGAGTTTATGGGTTTAATGACAGAAAGGGTGATTTTGCATTCCTTTAAATAAGTTCTGTAACTGGTAAATCTAACGTATATTGTTGGATGTTCGCCTCATCGAGTTCCGCGTCGCTAAATATTCTGTGGCCGAGTGGCCGAGATCGCCACCCGAAGCAGTCGTTAGAGCAGAAAACTCAACACTGTCCTTACCTGTATTAATACCGCCGCCGTATGCGCGCAATAAGCACAACGCCTGAGAAGCATTGAAACTTGACAAGGCAAGTAGCGAATCAGTTGTACCCGGTCTTAGGACAAATGGCGAGTTAGTTGTCGGTAAACGCACAATTACTCAGCAGAATGTTCGTTCTCGCCCCGGCCGACGCCGGGCTGCAACTGCGCGGCTGGTTGCTCGATGCCAGTGCCATCGAGGCGCCACTGGTGCGCCTGACCCTGGACTGGAGCGGTGCCGAGGAGGGGTTTCAGCGCTTCAGCATCGAAGCCAGTGACGACCTGCAGCACTGGCGCCGCTGGGGCGACGGACAACTGGCCCGCCTGAGCTTTGCCGACGAGCGTATCGAACAGCGTCAGGTCGAGTTGCCAGGGCAGCGTGCCCGCTACCTGCGCCTGCTCTGGCAGAGCCCGCTGCCGGCCGACGGCAATGATCAGGGCCGCGACGGACCGGTGGCCCGGGACTGCCGAGCGCCAAGATCGAGGTGTGTTGGCCATAGGAGGAGAACCGGCTATGGCGAGACGTCCAGGATCTTATCTGGATAGACACCGCCGATCCAAGGCCGTCGGGCGCACTCGGCTCGCGCCGTCGCGGGTCGACCGAGGAGTCGGCACGGCCGTCCGGACCTCCACGTGCCCACATTGATCATTCGATGGGGGATTCGTGTCGGCTCGACCGCACCTTTCTCGTGTGCGAAGGGGCATGTTCATATAACTAAGCTAGCAAGATTGGCTATTGAAGACATCATTTGATAACTTTTTTTATGCTTCTTCTGAATTAAAAAATTGCTTCTGCTGCAAATTCCATAAATTGGTTAATAGTGCTCAAAACTCCACATAGTAATCAAAGCTTCTGAACACTTAAAGAAAACTGGCTAGTGAGACAAAATTGCATTTTGTAGCTGATAAATGAATTTTAATTATTCGTCCTAATTGCAATTTTTTTTTTCAAATAAATTTGCAGGAATTTCTTATGTGAATTGATAATAATCATGAAATCAAAAGAGTATACACAGCAAAATATTTACGTATCGTTTTTGACCCTACAATGAATTTTAAAACACATATTTTGTTGTTGAAACTAAAATTATCAAGAAATATAGGTATGCCTCACCGACTAAAATTTCTATTCTCATATAAGGTTCTAAGAATCCTATATTTTTGCCTAATTGATGCACACCCAATATTGCTCAGCTATATTTTTGCTGACTTTTAAATCACATATTAAACCATTACAAATCCAACAAAACAATGCTATTCGGATGTTTTGTACGTTGGCAAGGGCCTGGCTCTCACTGCTTGCTTGTGCATGGACTGCATCTGAACTTGCCAGGCTCCAGCGATATGTGAACCAAGACTAATATATTGGTTCCTATTTGTGGATGTTCCAAGCTTGGCCATTGCGTTTCGCATCTGAGGCCCAGACTCTGCCAATCGCCTGCGTGTTTCACTCGGCTCTGGTCTCGTGTTGGTGCCTGCGCTTTGGACAAGAGGATTGCGTCGTGCTGAGTCCTGGTACAGCATGAAACCGCTCTGTTTGGCTTTCGTTTGAAAGACTTTCATAAGAATAAATTGATTTCATATAGAAGAATCATTCAGGTTTTCTTTTCTTTTCGCTGGTTCAAATTTGACGATCATCAATGTGTAATCAATGTAATCAAAGTATAAATAGAATGTGCTTCAAAATTATGAGATTGGCAATGGTGGAAATATATCAGAAAAATAAACCAATGGTATTAGAGCACACTTTTTAACACGGAAGCATAATTGTAAAGAACATTGTGACTAAAAAACTTTTCTTTCTTTCTATTGGCTTAAAATTAGAGTAGCGGTACAGGCTTCATTTCATTGGATCATTTCGCGCCGTACGCAGACAGGCAAATCTGTTATACCTAAGATTTGCACCTTAGAGAGAGTTGCGCGCCATGACAGACAGGCAGGTCGCATTCGTTACCATCGGTCAAGCACCTCGTACCGATATCTTGCCGGAAATGCTGGATGAGATCGGGCCGGGTATTGCGGCTCACGAATTCGGCATTCTTGACGGCCTGTCGACGGATGATGTCGCGCAGCTGAGACCGGACGGCGCAGGCTATCGGCTTCTCAGAGTGACGAAAGTCAGCCAGCAAGTTCAACAAAACAGGAAAAATATAAGGAAATCAGTACCGGTGTCGCTGTGGTTACCGGCGGTATCGGTGGAATTGGTACTGCCATATGTAAGAAGCTTGCTGAGAACAATGCAAAAATTATCGCCACATATATCAGCATTGAAAAAGAACAGGCGCTTAAGTGGCAGGCACAGCGTAAGCAGGAAAGCATTGATGCAGACATCATTGAGTGCGACGTCAGCGACTTTGACTCCTGCGCGAAAACAGCCAGGAGGTCCTCGATAGTTGCTGGTCCATGTGCCGGACGCTTGTAGAATTGGTTGAAATACTGCCATTGAGCCACCAAACAAGTGAACGTTCCTTCGGAGGACAAAATACCTGCGCGAACGAGGTTTACTAGTGCTGGGTCATCAATGCTTCCCTGAGCACCGTTGACATAGCAGCCTTTTGATGGGCCGTCGACGATTGCTTTTCCAACCGCCTTACGCTGGTCATCGTTCATGAGAGTCCGACAAGGAAAACACCGATTCAAATTGACTCGAAATCGGTGATCGATCCAGGACGACGTCGTCGTGGAGTCGACGAGCTTCACGATCGGCGACTTCGGCACGGTCTACCGCGGCTGCTACTTCCCAGGACCGGGCGAACTCTCCATCGGTCACAACTTCTGGCTCGGCAACGGCTCGATCGTCGACGCCAAAGGCGGCACGGTCATCGGGAACAACGTGGGCGTGGGCGCGGACAGCCAACTTTGGACGCACATGGAGTTCGGCGACGTGATGGCCGGGTGTCGCTTCCACAGCCGCCGGCCCCTCACGATCGGAGACGACGTCATGCGAGCTCACGATAACACCCGACCCTGTTCCCTGTTGACGAGGGGATTCTTCTTGTCGAAATCGATGCTCAAACTCTTCTCCAAAAAACCGCCGGAAAAATGGGTCATCAAAAAACGGAGAGCGCATGGGTGAACGACCTTTGGATGTGACCATGGTCGAGATATTGACCACCGCCGGACGAGCGCGCTTGGCGACCTGAATAAGAGTATCACTTTGGGAATGTATATCTTGACCCCCAATTACGGGCATTCCAGTTCGCATGGGTTTAGCAATCGCTATAAAGATGATGTTTTTACGATTGAGCATTCAAATAGTTTATCGTTAAGTACAATTGACTTAACATTGACTATCATATAAAACAACATAAATTCATACATTTTAAGTTTGTTAATGAAGAAATGAAATATCTTATTATATGATATTACTAACACAAAGTGAATAATTTTTGAATCATTTCGAAGAGTTTCCAAATTATTCTTTTGGGAAGATTTTTAAAACATTTTATAATCAAATCTGCCAGGAGATGGTTGGTAAAAATTATTTAAATTGATTTGTTTCGCGCATTCTCTGAAAAACGTCCACCTGTTTACAAAGGCCGCTAAGTGATGACCACTCTTTCTACAAATCCACACTATCTGGACCGTCTACTAAAGCCAAAAAGCATCGCATTGGTCGGTGTTTCTCCGCGCCCAGGTACGGTCGGCAACGATATGTTGCAGGTACTCTTTGATGGCGGTTACGAAGGTGATGTTTACTTTGTTAACCCGCGTTATGACGAAGTTGCGGGTCGTAAATGCTACGCCTCTTTGACTGAGCTGCCGGTTGTTGTTGATATGGGAAAAACCACTAACAGGAACAATCAAATTAAGAAAAAATAGAATCAAAGAAAAAAAGGGAACGAAGAATGTGTGAGGAAAACAAAAATTGGAAACATATTGAGGTGGATTGTTATTTTTTTTCTGATTTGGAGGAAAAATGTTTTTTTGTTTTTTTTCTTCCTTGAGGCAAGGCAATAAATTTTAATTGGAGGGTCTTTCAGGGGTGAATATTTTTGGTACGAGAATTCATTACTTCTTATTTTGTGAAATGCAATTATAACCTTATTCTCATGCCTTCTGCACTCCGGCGACGCGTCAGCAGACGGCGCTGAACCGCTTGGCCGTCACTCTGGAAGCTCAAATTCACCCCGCATGACGCGTTATATATTTGTTACCGGCGGCGTCGTTTCTTCACTCGGGAAAGGGATAGCGGCAGCGTCACTCGGCGCCATCCTCGAAGCGCGTGGCCTCGAGGTTGCGATGGTCAAGCTCGACCCCTATATCAACGTCGATCCCGGGACCATGAGCCCGTTCCAGCACGGCGAAGTTTTTGTCACGGAGGACGGGGCCGAGACCGATTACAGCGCCGCTTTTCGCGCCGCCGATCTGGGCAAGAAAGTAGCTCTGGTCGAGCGCTATGCCGACCTCGGCGGCGTCTGCCTCAACGTCGGCTGCATTCCGTCGAAAGCACTGCTGCATCTCGCCCGGGTGGTCGAGGAAGCGTCGAGCTTCGCCGACCACGGCGTCGACTTCGGTGCTCCGCGTTTCGACATCGACCGCATCCGGGCGTGGAAAGAGAGCGTGGTCGGGCGGCTGACCGGCGGCATCGCCACCATGGCCAAGCAGCGCAAGGTCGAGGGAACATGGTTTTAACAGGCAGCTTGGCCGCTGCCAGCTGAAAGGCCTCACGAGCAATATCCTCACTGACACCTTCCATCTCATACAACATCCTGCCCGGCTGAATCTGGGCTACCCAGTACTCAACATTACCTTTACCTTTACCCTGACGAACTTCCAGTGGCTTCTTGGTCACTGGCTTGTCGGGGAAGATACGAATCCATATCTTACCGCCACGCTTAACATGGCGCGTCATGGCACGACGGGCTGCTTCAATCTGACGTGCTGTAATACGGCCACGGTAAAGTGTTACAATTTGTTAATTTATTATTTCCCTGAGGCACTTCATGTGGAAGGGGTGATCGAATAAAATTTAGAGGGGGTCAGTGAATTGGAAATCGAAAGTTCCAGTGCCCTTTTCTAAGGTTTAGTCTGCTTTTCAACCAATTGCTACTGAATGAATTGTTACCGACTACAATCTCTAAGAAATTCTTGTTCCAGTTTAACGGCCCTTGTATCTCAGCAGTTGTTTCTGAAAGAATCTTCAGATGAATACAGAATTGCTTCTAAGGGAGAGACGAGGTAATACTTTTAATCTGAATTTTTTCCAATATTTAGATGATCGCTAAATTTCAAAACACCTTAAAATTTTCAAATGGTATATATTGGGAAGGATAAACAAAAAGGGATTCCTGTACTTTCATCAGGTCATCAAGGCCTGATTGTTTCAACGGTGATCATTGACTGTTGAAACAAAACTCAATGTCTCTTACTGGCGGTGGTGATCTCTTTACCATTGCCGTATTCTTTACCTAAAACAAACGGAAAAGGTGAAAGTATATGAACGAATATTGTAGGTTTCGCGTGCATTTCCACCTCAGCAAGGTGTTCAAGAATATCTGGCACGTCTTCAAGCGCAGGCCAGTTAAATTGAATATTTTGGCGCGTGGTGAAATGCCCATAGCCCTTATCAAAATGGCGCGCGATATAGGCGAGTTTTCGAAGTTGTGTTGCGGATAAGAGGCCATAGGGGACAGCTATGCGCAACATTGGTGCAAGTCGCTGGACATACAGTCCGTTCTGCAGTCGCAAAGGGAGAAATTCGGCATCACTCAGCTTGCCATCTAGATAGCGAGCGGTCTTCTTCCGCATCCTCAGCAGACATTTCACGATAGAGCCGGCCTTCTCGAATCAGATCACCGGATACCGTCTTTCCACCAGCTACGGCTGCTAATTGAAGCCGAACAGGATCGACGAGTTCTGACATTTCTTTGGGCAGAGTTTTCAATTTCTGCTCAATGTAATACTTATCCCGTTTCAGTTGCTCAACCTGTTTACTCAATTTACGAGCATACCCCGCCGCACCTATCGCTATCAGACAACCAATAATCGCCAAGCCTGGGATAAACACATCCATTGTAGGTATTTGTACTTGGTTTAAAATAAAGTTTAAAACTTAGTTTAAAACAACCCTTTCAGAAACCTATAAACTTTTGCATCAGCTGTGGGCTCGAAGGCTTGAGCGAGTGGAGGGAATTGTAAAACGGACCTCAAATAGGCCTTTTTGGCATGTATACAGATAAAAGCGAACCTAAGCCATTCTAGGCAATATAGGTGTCGTCATGTCTCTGGTGGAACGTATTTCGCAAACAAAGCGTTACTATTAAAATGAAATAGGAATTTTTTAACTCAATGGAAATTTTAGTTATCGGTTGATGATTGATAAACCACTGTGTTTTTTCTGGCCAAGAGGATGTTAAGGGCAAAATATCTAGTTGCGAGCGATAGTAATGCTGGCCACTTTGCAAAGAAGTAATTGCCGGAGGAGCATTTAGACTGTGAGATTCTGTTTTCTCCACTCCTTTTTTAGCGCCCAACCACTGCGCTAATTTAGTCGGCCAACTTGGCGTTAAAGAAAAGTCGCCATATAGATCCATTGTAGGCGGTGTCATGCCATTTATAGTGAGTGCTAGGTGTTGTTCGGCGCTGGAACTTGAACTCGTTGCCCTTGAACAAGACGTCGTAATAACCCCAGTCCTGCGCGGACAGCGCAGATGGGTAACCCATCTCGCCGGTCATCGCGATCAGTGCCAGGCGTACCGCACGACTGGTAGCGTCGCCTGCCGCCCAGCTCTTGCGGGAGCCGGTGTTCGGTGCATGGCGGTAGGTCCGCAATGCACAACCGTCTATCCATGCGTTCGATACCGCATTCAGAACCGTTTCGCGGTCGCCACCGAGCATGCGTGTGACGACGGCAGTGGTATTTAGTGATTACACAGGGTGCGGGCAACATTGGTCAAATAGTTAAAAAATTGGCCGCGACAGAGCTATCTCTAGAAAAACTAAGGTCAGAAAGTTTATGAGCAAATTTGGTAAAGTAGCTGTTTTACTGGGTGGTAGCTCAGCTGAGCGAGAAGTGTCTTTGGCATCTGGAACTGCGGTGCTTGATGCTTTGAGACGAGAAGGTGTTGATGCCATTGCTTTTGATCCTGCTCAGCGCAATATATGGGAATTAAACTCTCTGAAAGTCGAGCGAGTATTTGGAAAAATTAACATTTTAATTTTTCATGTGACCAAACAATATAAAATATTGTAATTTTCCAGTAGATGTGCATTTGTCTTTGGGATCCCAGAGATTGTTAGCGTTTAAATTTTGATGGACGAAAATCGTTGTCATTATTCAGCTAATTAGTTCTACCAATTGATTGGCAGAGCTTAATCACTGACAAGAATACTGTACTAGTCTAAAACTTTTTAATTTTGAAATCGCTATGCTAAAAATATTAAAAAATTGAATTTTTTATTGAAGCAAATTTTTTATTGATTTTTTTGCTTGAAATTATGCTTTGTGTTTATTTTGCTCTTGTTCGTTCTTGCCAAAATTTTTGTCCAACTACTTATTTTAATGCTTTTACTTCCCTCTTAATTCCCCTTTAGAGGTAACAAAAGATACTTTGTGTTTCAAAATACTGTCGCACTTCTCATGCATCTTTCCTAGGCATGTTTTCTTTAAATGTGTGTTTTCACCTCTGTGAAGTTTGCCTGTGGATGTTATCTTACGGTACTGGGAAAAAGATTGTCACAACGGTAAGGATGCTATCTGTTGTAGTTACCGATCCACTCCAATTCTTAATGGGTGGATCTTTACTGGGCTGGGCTCTTGGAAAATACTTTGCTATCAAAAGTGGACCAGAAGCATCCAAGAAATATTGTGCATTCAACTTTATCCCGTTTTGCTTTGTTTTACTTTCGTCATATGTGGGCGGTGAATGGGATCAATCCGTATGGCTAGCGTACACTCTTTGTTACCTTTATTTTGGTTTCATTGAAAAGTAGTAGCTGACGAAACTACCGTATTTCTCACTAATAATATTTAATACGTGGTTCTAAGATTATCGGGCCTTTCACACCACTTTCACTCATGGCCTCAAGGAGCATGAACCTATGATCCTGAGATGCTACAGTCATCACTACATCGCTCAATTTAGCGCATCGCTCTAACGTAAGCTGATAAAGACTTTTCTTGCCTAAGAGAGGTACGAATTGCTTGGGCAAGCTTTTACGAGAAAGTGGCCAGAGGCGAGTACCGGTACCGCCACAAAGTATAACTGGTGTAATCATGCTACCCACAAATCAGTCATTATCTTTTGCTATTTCTTTTTGGCTCATACTTTTCAAAAAAAAAGAAAAAAAAAGAAAGAAAAAATATGTAAACAATTTCGTAACTAAGAATAAGGATGATTTTCAGCGAGCGGAAACGAAGCAAACAAAAAGATAGAACAGATATTTCTGCAATGACCTCCGCTAAGCTGTCCTCAGTGCTCAACACAAAAAAACAACAAAAAATAGAGGGAAGGAAAACAAATTTTAAAATTACGAAACAAATTTGAAGAAGACTTAAACAAAACCAAGTCAAAACCAATGAAAGACCATTCAAAAATTGGGAGAAACCTACGGCGTCGCGACCGACGACGGCGTCGTCAATCTTGGCCGTGCCCTGTACTACCCGAACCTGCGCGCGCTGATCGAAGCGAATGCGCTGGATGAAGCGCGCGAATACGCTGACGGTCGGTCAGTCGATGCCGCGCTCGACGACGTGACCCTGCTGCCGCCGATCCAGAATCCCGACAAGATCATCATGGTTGGCCTCAACTACGCGACCCATGTCGCCGAAGGCGGGCGCGACACGCCGGAATATCCGATGCTGTTCCCGCGCTACGCCGGGGTAGAAGAATATATTTTTGGATATATTCTCTAAGGAGTAAGTTGCTTTTAAAATACATTTATAAATTAATTCTCAAATGAAAATTGAGTAATTTCATACGCAGAATAAAATAAAACTTCGAGAAATTTTAAACGGGAAGGATCCCTGGCAAAGAGATCAATCCATTTAATCTGTTATATATTTCATTATTATGTATTATTAAGTATTAATCTTAATAATCCTTATGTCCAAAACATAGAGTAAAAGAAAATCTGACTCAAACCGAAATCACAGAAAGCATTGCTGCCGTTGGTGCCTGATGACGTGCCTGTGGCGGCGTTCGAAGAACGTGACCGACGACGCGCTACAGCTGTTCCGGGTGGAATGCACCGACGTCGGGTGGCCGATCTTCGTCACTTTCTCCGCGAAGTTGATGCCGATGTTTGTTTCGATCGAACATTCCTGATGACTCTGGTGGCCGCCGAAGCATCCCAGCAGCTGGGAATTCCCAACGTATCCACGATCGTCACAAATCCGTCGACCGGATTTGCCCCCGTGGCCGGACGATTCCAGTCGTTCTACTGCTCAGGCACGTTGGTGAGGGTGACGTTAGGGGAGTCAAGCTTCTGTTGCAAGCCGGGGCGGATCCCAACTGCCCAGGTGTCCCCGTTGGCCGCTATCAGTACGTGCCGCCTCTGCACCTGGCTTGTATGGCCGCTTCCAAAAAGCACCTAGCGGTAGCTCAGCTATTGCTAGATGCCGGCGCACACGCCAGCATGTCGGACGTAACCTTAGGGCCGCACTCCTACCTGCCTCCTGTGTTCTATGCCTTGGGCTACCACACACAACGTGACAGATGTGCGCCGTTCAGTCTGGGGTTTATAAATTCAGGTTTATGATAAAAGTCTTTTCCCCGTGGCAACTGGTAATACCGGTCGAGTACTTTGGTATCGAAACTGACGGTTCCAAAAGAATTTTCCTTCCAGTAATCGCTCATCATTTCCATCCGTTCCTCGTATTCAGTTTTCAAATTAGGGTTTGCTGGATTGTATGAATTGAGCATATTGTTTGCAGGATCATATGGAGTGTCTTGCGTGACTACCGGGATCACCAGAATCTTCTGGTTAAGGTCTTTTTCGCAAGATTCGTCTTAAAATCCATTTTGAAAAAAAAGATAATAATTTTAATGCACCATTCCTCTGATGAAAAAAATTTCAAAATTATGTTCTTGAGAATAGAAAATTTCCTTAAACGGATTTATGAAGGAACTTTAAACACAACTGTAATATTCAGTAAAAAAACAGTTTTATTGTATTCTCATTTTAGAAAATACCTGTATAATTGTGTAATGTGAAGAATTGATTAAGCAGAGGCTTCAATTAGCGGAGGAGTTGACCCCCAATATATTTTTAGACATTAGCTTAAATCGTTGTTATACAAAGTTTTCCATGCTTGTAGTTATGGCAAGGACCCGCCTTCTGGGCAGTCCTAGAACACACCTCGCCTTGTCCCACTTGGGACCTTGTGAGGCTATACTTTGCACAACGGTTTATTAAAAACCATATGAAAGACAATGCGAGTTGGTAAGACTGCAAACTTGTATTTGTGCAGCTTTGCACAAGTTGAAGCTGTTTGTAGTTTGAAGTTGGAAGTTTTCTAAATACATATAAAAAAGAAAATGCTTTCATGCATTTTGCTGATCAGCGCACTCGGGTTTTGTTCAAGGAATTCGGTCAGATCACGCAAGGACCGCGCTGTTGCACTCAGTTCCTTTAACGCCTGCTCAAGGTTATAGCGCACCGGCGATGTCGGCGCGGTTACATCACGCACGCCTCCCAATGCTTCACGCGCCGCATCCAGTGCTGTCTGGGTTGCCGGCAAGACAGTGGTATCAAGATTGTTGACCAGACTGCTGATGCCAGCTGCGGCTTCCTTAAGGCTATCCATCCCTTCGCTCAGGGCCGGGGATGTCACGATGGTTTATGTGACCACCTTCTCCATATGAAGTGCCTCTGGGAAAACAAATGATAATAATACACTGAGGTTTTATGGCTCTTTACTATGAAGTAGTGTTGCCTCTGACTTACCCAGAGTTTAATTATTTTTGTTGATGAACTACGAAAGCAATAAAAACACCTTTTACAACTGTGTGTAAAGACCATGCTAGCCAGTCGAATATAGTTTAAACGCCTTTCAAGATATACTAAAGGGCAGCCCCCGTGATAGCCAGTCATAAACCGAACGTCGGAAGTCCCATTAGCAAGCACTCGTCCTGAGTCTACAGCACGCCTAGAAATATACAAAGTGGAAAGTTTTCTGCAATATCAGTTGTCTTATTCATGCATCTTAAAAGGTTGATTATTCGAACGAGCCAATTTAGTACGACCAATCGTCATAGCTCCAATCATCGTAGCTCCAGTCATCGTATGACCAATCATCATAGGAGTAGTCATCTGAAAGGAAGAGAAATCAGAACTTTGTGAGCTCCAAAACGCGACAGCATTGTTATTTCGCTCATGCAGCGAACGACCTTACCGTTCACATCCGGCCTGCCTCCAGAGGCGCAAATGTTCGGGGGACATGGAACCTGGAGCTGCTCTATGGCAGAGCCGACAAAGCGATGCGCCTCGGTGAACGCCGCGCCTCGCCGCCACACGCTCAGGGCCTCAGCGCCACACGCTTGGCGTCGCCCTGCAGCACACCACTGGAGCCGTCCACGGCCAACAATCTGCTATCATGTCGGGCTCTGTTCCGGGTCTTGGGCAGGGTTCTCGAGGTGTATTGTGGGTGTTTGACAGTGGCATGTTGTGTTGTGCATGCCGACTGCGATGACGGCGCCCGGGACGGCATAGCCCATGGAGGCGCCGCGCGCCGCCAAGCGGGCAATCGGATGGCTATTGAGCCTGAGCCCGTAGGCTACGAGAACCGCGAGGAGGACCGCCATGATCGCTGTCGTCCCCGCCAGGGTGAAAGAGTTCGCAACCAACCCCAGGTAGCGCGTGCCGATCTGGGCATCATCCAGATCCAAAGCCATCCCGAGAAGCACCGCAGCAGGCAGGAGAAAGCCGAGGATCAAGGGCACCGCGCAAAAGGCGCAGGTTGATCGTCTTCGTTCTCGCTGCCTTGGTAAAGATCGAGATAACTCGTCCGCTCCAAGACCCGCACCATCAGTTTCTCGACCGGCCCGACTGCCAGGTCTGTAAACTCCTCGATCATCTCGGCGAACACATAAAACGCTTTAATGGCCCGTTTGGTCAGTCGCGGGACTTCGTTGGCGCGTTTCGCCGCTTCGAGAAGCGTAATCTCTTGCTGTTCGGCCCAGTTGATGAGTCGGTTCAGGCTCGTTTTCCCCAATCCGCGTGCCGGCTTATTGACGATATAATCTAAGTTTGAGTATAAAATAATGTTGTATTCATTTGTATTTTTCATATTAAATAATTTCATTTGTCAGACATTGACATCACCATGGGAAAATTTTGTTGATAGACTTGATTTATTAATCACTCAAAGTTATTTAATTGTTCGTTGTAATGATAATGAAGTACAAATTAATCGTCATATAAAAACTTATGACGAATTATTGAAGAATTTTCAATGTACAAATAAAGATGAAATCTTTCAACATGGAATCGATAAAACTCAATTAATTGATTTTCTTTAATTTAAAAACGTTCAGAAATTAAATTTAAAAAAAAAACTAGTTATTTTTAACTGAAAGTGAGGACCGACATTAAAACTTAAAACGAACAGAAATTATTCCGTATATGAAAAGAACTGTCCCTCCTCAACGCCCCGCTCTTTACGCTAAAGTTTGACTCTTTCTCTAAACTTTACTTTTTAAAACAGTAAAGAACTTTAGCGTAAAGAGCGGGGCGTTGAGGAGGGGACAGTCTCTTACATACATGGAATAATTTCTGTTTGTTTTAAGTTATAATGTCGAAACAAGGAAATCTAAGAAAAGCGGATGGCGCTTCTTTGTTTCTTGGTTTGTGATCTCAAGAGCTTGAATCGAGCCCGCTTTCGGTCTCCATGCATGGTGGTGAGAACGAAGTGAATCTCTGTGTGAATAAATGCTATGTTGTAGATACACTCTATAATAAAAAAAGTCTTGTTCTATAATAGCCTGCTGTCGATACGCAGGTGCTTGGTAACGCAGTATCACAGCTCACACACACGCTAGCTTCCTTCGAAATTGAGTTAGAGATCCTAATGAAGCATGTAAGTTATATCGCAATTATAATTTCATGGGCTATTGCTTTACCTGCGCTGTACTTCATTGTTAATTACTTAGAACGGAACTTAACCTTTAATAATGGTGCTCAACAGAATAACAATGAAGGTAAATTGCATGCATAACCTCATTGTAAATTCATTTTTGTTTGCTTCTTTATCAATGCTCATCATATTTTTGATACAGCTAAAGACAAAGCAATCAGGTTTGGTTGATGTCGCCTGGTCTTTTGCAACGGCCTGTATTGGAGTTTATTTTTGCCTCACCCGTCCAGCCAGCGACTCGCGAAGTTTCTACCTCATGAATAGGCTCAAATCTGCTGTAAATTAAAGGTAGGATTTGAGAAAGACTGATCAAAAAATAAATGTTCCCAGTCAACTATGATCGCGTCGGCCTTCATTTATAGCTGTGACGTCGGGGACTAGCGGTAATTGTAGTAGCAGTGGTAGTATACAAAAAATCCCTTTCTGATCACGTCCCTAGTCATTTTCTGAAAGCTCCAAATCGATTAACCCAGTCGTTCAGGAGTTAGGCCCTTTTGATAATTTGTATTAAATCTTCCGACCGTTTTGGCGACCATGGCATAGTTGGAGCTTGCATAGTCAAAGCCCAAAAAGAGAATGCCTGGGAACTAGACGTTCTATTGATGAGTTGCAGGGTATTGGGTAGAGGGATTGAAGAAGCTTTCATGCACTTTATTTGCGAAGAGGTAAAAAAAGAAGGCGCCCAAATCTTAATCGGTCGTTATTTACCCTCTAGAAAAAATGGAATGGCAAAAGATTTTTACAAACGACTGCGTTTTGAACAAATTGAACATTCAGATCAAGGTTCACGCAATCGGCGGTGTCGACAAGCCTCAACAACTCGATGCTGTGAGGGCGATCGAAGATGGCATGCGCCTCGCGCTCTCTCTCTGAGGAAGCAAACGAAAAACGAGGCGCGGAAGAGACCATATAAATCAGAGTTGTCGCCATGAACGCTAATGTCCTCAAATCCGAACAGCCCTCGGCTGCAACGGTAAAATCCGCGACCCGTGTTCTGGAGATTTTCGAGTATTTCGACGAAGTAAGACGCCCGGTGACGATTCAAGACGTAGCGCAGGCGCTGCCAAAGGCATGGTTTCCGTCTTGGTCCCTTGCGAGTAAGGCAGAGCCCATTCCGCCTTTGACCTTAGATCCTTTTCCACCTACTACTTGGGAGTTTTCCCCCGCCGAAGCCGACCCTTCTTTGTAACAGACGGCCTGGGAGTTATCAAATGCAATAGAGACTCCATAACAGCGGCTAACTGCCTGAGACTCAGCACCCGCAGTGGCTTCCCCACTATTACGGACGATAGCCTGAGATTCCCAGCCCGTGCGCGCAGTCCCGCAGTCGTAGGTAATTGCTTCTGAAGGTTGACCATGAAGAGTGGGGTGTATCGAAAAACGTAAAACTGACAAGCGTCACGGATTTGAACTAGCATCTAATTAATTGATCATACTTCTGGGGTTGGTCCTTTTTTTTGTGCTGTTAGAGATAGACCTGTGAGAGAGATAAGAATAAAGATAAACCTTTATTGGTAAATTTAGAGTTAACAAATGTCAGATATTTAAAAAAATATATTTAAATTTAGAGCTAACAAATGTTTTAAAGAGTGTAGGGTTAGATTTGACTAAACTCAATTTGGTGCTCAACAATTGCCGCTTGGGCCTGACCTACCGGCTCTTCCTTGCTCATCCGCGCGCAGAAGCCCCGGCGGCGGGCTGGCCCTCGCTCTGGATGCTCGACGGCAACGCCGCCTTCAGCCGCCTCGACGCCGCGCGGCTCGAGGCGCACCCCGGCCTTGCGGTGATCGGCATCGGCTACCCCATCGAGGAAGCTTTCGACGGCGCCTCCCGCGCCCGCGACTACACGCCCGTGCCGCTGGAGACCCCGATGCACGGGCGCGGGCGCGACTGGCAGTTCGGCGTGCTTGCCCGGCGGGGCCATGGTGGGATCGATCTGGGACGGGATCAGCATGTCGACGTAGGGGTCGCGCGACCAGGTGCCGGCCTTCCAGTCGTCGTAGGCACGCTCCAAGCGCTCCAGGCTGTCGCTGCAGTGGAGGTCGCCGCGGCGCACCGGCGAGCCCTCGGGCAGCTGAGGGAACTCCGGCATGGCGTCGAGCGCGATGTTGAGCTTGCCCGAGGAGCCGCGGATCTTGAAGCGCCGCACCGCCTGGAGGAAGTCGTCGGGCAGATCGTCCGGGTATTTTTAATCCTTTTAATACTATCGTGAATTGTTCTTCCCAAAACAAAGCTTCCTTAACATCTAAGGTATCATACAAACTTTTTCATTTTCTTCTATATCTCTTACTGCAACTCTATTTCGGTTTAGCACATTCTCAAAATGTTCTGCCGATCTCTCTTTAACTCTTCCCTTGTCAAAATTTGTAGCCCTGTTCTTATTTTTAACTGGGATAGGTCCAGATTGACTACTATCTCTCAGTTTATCAACACGCCAGTACAATATTTTACTAATATGCCGTGCTGAGTCCTGCTGCAATCTACATGTAATCCAAGTCCAGTCCTCTGAATACTTTTCGTGCTGACTGAAATTAAAGACCCCGAACAGAATACTTCTCAGTGCCTTCCATTCAAATGTCACATTATGCATATCCACATTTTCTGGTTATAATTATCCTACAACGTCCATTCGGTAAGTTAATAATCCTAACTTAATTTTCAAATACTTTTGGATTTAAAATTACAATCGTTGTTTCACATGTGGGGAAAACCTTCTAGTGGGAATTGTGGGGAGGGGGGATTTTAGGGATTGAATCCTCAACTGACGGTACGAATACCTCCGCTTGGGAAACGTACCATTGGACGTCTCTGGACGTATCCGAAGCGGGATCGGAATACACCGCCCGGCTGGTGCTGGCCGACGTATTTTTCGCACAAGGCCGCGATACCATGATCGCCGGCGACAAGGAAGAAGGACTTGAACTGGTTCGCCGGTCGCTCGCCGTGGCCGGCGAGACAAAGGAATCACTAAACAACGCGGGCAGCCTCGTTGGCGAACACCAACTATTCAAAGCGGCGGCGCGTCACCTGTACGAGCCGGTCATCGCGGAGCAGATACACCCGCGAGTCCCCGATATTCAACGCCACCCAGTGCGCATCTTCGCCGTCACCGACCAGGAAGACACCCGTGAGCGTGGTGCCGGTGCCTTCGTCGGTCGTCTCCGGGTGGTCGGCGATGTCAGCCACGGCCAACTCGAGTGCTTTCTCGATCGCCGGCCCGTTGACCTCACCGGCAGCGACCACGGCTTGGAGCCGCGCGACGGTGCTGCTGCTCGCGATCTCGCCGCCGGCATGGCCCCCCATTCTCAATTTTCTCGGTGAAACCATTTAATTGGTACAAGTGCAGCCCTATACACATATGGAGCTATCTTAACTTCTGGCGATAAGGAAATTCCCAGAAATGCTTGCCATGTATTATTTTTCTGTTAAATGAGCCTTTGGATACAAGCGGCTAGGCGCACGCTACCCATCTGGTAACCATCATGTGATCATTGGTACAAAAATTTCACGGTGAGTTACTTAGTATCACATTTCCACATAGACATTTCATTAGTTTACATTGATTCAAGTTCAAAAAACGGTCGAGATCATCAACGCCACCGACGGTGACCCGGTACGCAACGCGAAACCCGAGGACCGGCACGTGGTTGAGGAGATCGCGCGCCGCTCCAACCGGCCGGTGCTGTTCAACGCCGTGCTGGCAATGGACGATCCGGGCTGCGACGACGTCCACAAGCGCGCCATCGCCTGGCTCAACAACTGTTTCGAGCAGGGCCTGCAGGTTTACGGCCAGGGCGTGACCGTGCGCGCTCCGTTCCATTTCACGCTCGAACACTGGAACCTCTACGACTCGAGCCCGGCATCGACGTGGCCGGAAATCTATCCGCGCCCCATTGAGGCTTATCCCAACCTGCTGCGCCACCAACAGACCATGCTGGCACGCACGGCGGTGCGCCGAACGCTTGACATTCACGCCGCCAAACTGCGCGAGCAGGGGCGGTCATTGGAGCTGGCGCTGCCACTTTGACAAGACACCCCTGGCTGCGGCGCACAACGAGGGAGAGACCCGCGATGGCATCCAATCTGCGTTACACCGGCTATTACGAAACACAAGACGCCGGCATTGACGAGGAACTCGCGCGGCTGCGTTTCGTTTTCCATTTGTACTCTTAAGTGTTTCTCCATGCAGTGTACAGTCAGGGTGAACAATCTACAGTAGTACTTATACAAATTAGTTCGCAGGGCTCTCTTGTAACTTTCAGAAAAAAATCGTCCAGAAAGTAGAAAGCGACAAATTTAAATTATACCTTCATGGAGCTGCATTGTTCAGCTACTTTTTGTCACTGTTACTTTGAATTCTTAAATCATGACTTGTTTCTGGAGACACAAGGTATCCTTTATGTGGTGCCAAGTAACTATCTTTGTTTTTTATAGCTGGTCGTTGTACATGCGCTGGTTGTGGCCAAACTACTAGAATCGTTTGACACGGACCCTGTTCAGTATGGCAGTGTTGTACTGCAGTCTTTCGAGTAGGTTGGCGTTTGAGACTTGATTTATGTATGTTATGCCGGCAATTCGATGCAGCAGCTTTGTCTCAAACGCAGCGAATCGCCTTGAGTCATTTACTCTTACTGTCCATATTTCATAACCGTAAATTCCTTTGGAATACTGATGGAGCAGAAGAGTTTAAGTTTTAGCTTCATGGACGGTCGAGATGATGCGCAGGGTCGTGGTCTTGCCGGCGCCGTTGGGCCCGAGCAGACCGAAGATCTGGCCCGGCTTGGCGGTAAAGGTGACATCACCCACCGCCACGACGTTGGGCTTTCCCAGGTAGACCTTGCGAAGCCCGCTGACCTCGATCACGGCGAGCAGTTTACGTCACCGGTCGGCTGGGTTGTGTCAGACTGCGCGAATGTCCGAGGACGCCGCAGCCCCCGAGGTCCCCGCCAGCCCGCTGCCAATGCCCCCGCTGAACCTGCCGGTCTGCGCACCCAGGAGGGTATTTTGAGATTTTAGAAGCACTAAAGAGGGCGATTTACTTTAGAGGGGCTTCGTTGGAGATTAAGTCGTCCACGAAGACATAGTTATTAGGTTTTTCGACTATGCTGAACAAAATGGCTATTTAAAATTTTTGATCCAGTGACTTTGGGAAAAAATGAGCGTGAGAGGGGCCTAGGTGCCCTCCAATTTTTTGGTCACTCAAAACTGGCACTAAAACTTTAAATTTCGGTTAGAACGAACCCTCTCGTGACATAAGGCCACTGGAAGCAAGTTAGATAACTTTTTTAATTAATGCAAACAGGGGGGGGATACTATCAAGACCAAGCTTCCACCGACTTTCCCTTAGTTCCCTTATTTCATACATTTCTGGGGGGTTTTCTTCTCCTCCCTTCCACAACAAATTCCTGGGCATACGCTCTTTTTTCTACGGTAGAAAGATAAAGGTAGAATTAGTATCGGTAGAATTTAATATCGTCAAGGTTTTTTTTAACAGCGTTTTTGATAATAATTGTGGTTTTTGTGCTCAACACAGAAAAAATTGGACCGTCACGGTCACCGCCAATCCACGTTCCAAATCGGAACAGTCGCGGAATATCAAAATGAAGATCCGGATAGTGGACGGCCAGCGCCGATCGCAGACTACTGGTAATACGAGGAACGACATCCCACAGTGTACTCACGAAAAACAGGCCACGTTCAATTTCACTTTGAACGTTTGGCCGTGTGGGACGCAGCAGATCACTTTGCCACAGGCCGGTCAGGCCGGCGCGAATCGCACGACGAATGTCATCCGGCAGCTCACCAACCTCACTCGACAGCGTTCTTTAGAATATCAAAAGCCAAAAAGCAGAGGGAATAAGACTTCTGCTTTTATTTCTATTAACTATTACTCTGTTAAGCCTAGGATACACTAAGCGGGGGTTATCTGTACATTTTGTGATTAATAGAAAAAGAGGTTCCTACGCATGGTTGTTCCTCCGTTAAAGCTTTCTCCAGCAGCTGTAGCTTATGGCGGAAGACTCAACGACACGCGGAGCATTACATAAGGAGGCTCTAACTGAGAGTAAGTATATTTTAAAATCAAGGGTAAAGAAGTTCGGATCTATAAAACAGTAATTGGCTGCCTGCGGGTGGTCTTTTTTGCTGTGCCTTTCAATGTCCTGAATCTTTTCATATTTAATTTAATAGGTATTAAAAATGATGATTCAGTCTTCTTTACTTAGCCAATTTGGCGAACCACTTGAACGCGTTGAACGTGCTATTGCTGCCTTGCAGCAAGGTGAAGGCGTACTTGTAGTAGATGACGAAAACCGTGAAAACGAAGGTGATTTTGTGTATTCAGCACAGCACCTGACAACAGAGCAAATGGCCATGATGATCCGGCTGGCCTTTCTGCGCGCGGCGGAACTCGACCGTGTCGGTTGCTTCGAATATTCCCCGGTCGCGGGCGCGGCGGCCAACGACCTGCCGGGCGCGGTGCCGGCGGCGGTAGCGCGGGAACGCCGGGAAGCGCTGATGCTGTTGCAGGCGGATATCAGTCGCGCCAGACTGCGGCAAAAAGTCGGCCGCCGTGTGCAGGTACTCGTTGACAGCGTGGAGGGCGATGTTGCGCTGGCGCGGTCAAGTGCCGACGCCCCCGAAATCGACGGCCTGGTGCACATCGCTTTGTCGCCCGACTTGTCAATCGCCCACGGGGCCACGTACTACTCTGGTATGCTTCTTTCAAACGAAAACTTCGCACACTCGATTCTTTCCGATGCAGCCACAAGTCGGCTTTCTAAAATTCGCCAACAAAGCGTGAGTGCCCGCAATCTCGGAATCATCGTCCGCGACACCGAAAAACAAAAGCGAGTACCGCACTACCTTATACAAGCCAACACTCCACTCCCCTCGTCGGCTACGCAGATTGTTGGGACGATTATGCCGAATCAAAAACGCGTTCGAGCAAAAAAAATCTCTCTCTTTGCCCAATTTCTGACGTATTTTGTCGTCGTTCCTTTGTCCGTTTCTTAACGTCTGCCTTGTACACGGGATTCTAAGTACTGGACAGTACAGTAGTATTTATCCTCTAAATCGTGACAAGGGAGCGTTATTAAAATATCTTAATTTAATATAGATATTTAAAATTTTGAAAAGCATGACAGGCTCAAATTTGTGGACATCGGAACGAAATTCCAAATTTTTCCAAACCCTCTCATCTCTTTCTCTCCTCCTTTGTTATTACTCCATAGCCAGCTTTAGATCTACTTTCTTACCAGTTAACTTTGCCAAACCTTCCAAAGTCAACTTACGAACACGCAAATCTGAGTCGGCTAACAAATCAACGATGTTCATTGCAGAGGAACGTTCACCAATTTCGATAATAGAGCGAACTGTTTCCAGACGAACAACCCCACGTGGATCACTTAAGTATTCATACAAGACAGGTAAAGCTACAGATTTTTTCTCAACAATTCTTTCTCGAACCTTGTCAAGGGTTATACCTTCTTCAGCAAACTTATTGTAGATGTCAATTCAAAAATCATTTAAAAAAAAATGATTTTTGATTCCAAAAACTGGTCCAAAAAATATATGTTCTCTGATTGGCTTAAACTCACAGGGTGTGCATATGGGACTTGGGTGCTATTGTTGAGTGTAGTAAATATAGGTAAACAATTTGAAAAAAAACATTGCTGTATCAATACATGACGCAAAAGTATCCGAACACAATTCTTTTTTTCTCTGATTAGCTTAGAACTTCCTAACTATGTAAGTAGAGACAAGGAGGCCTTAATGTAAGCAGGGCCTCCGCCAGCGACTCGCCGTAGGGAATCCAATCTCCGCCGCCATGGCACCAGCAGACAACTTCCGACACCGTGCCGTTGGGAGCGACTCGCAGACAGAGCCAGTCGCCATAGTCATTACCGATCAGCGGCAGCGTATCGGGCAGCATGAACCCGGCCCAGATCGTGCCTTCGTCCGGTTCCAGAATCTCCTGAGGAGATTGGGGATGACGGAATTCGGCACCACCCGACTGTTGCCAGATGCCATCATCAAGCCATGCAGCCACATCGGGTGGCAGCGGTGAAGTCGTCCATTTTCACATATCTCAAATATTGAAGACATTCACAACTGTCATGTTTAACTTGTTCTATTGGTTGTAAATTCAACAAAATGTTGAAGGTGTGAAATACATCTGCCTGTGTAATGCTGTAGTTTGTCTCATGAAGTATGAATAAAATGCTAGGAATCTTGAGCTATTTTCTTGAAATTCTACGTATTTATGGGGCAAACAGAAACAGACCCCATTCCACTATATCTATATATATAAAAATAAGTTGTCTGTGGATGGATGGATGTGTCCCATTCGCCCTCGCCAGTTCAAAGCTTTTCCCGCTGCACTCCAACAAGAAGTTCAGCGGTATCTTTCAGGTGGTGGTAAGCTGTTTGTTTCTGGAGCCTACCTCGGCACCGACTTGTTCGAAACGGAGCCACGGAATGCTGCCGATAGCCTTTTCGCAAAAGAAGTGCTCAAGCTGCAACACCGCACCAACCATGCGACCCGCGAAGGGTTGGTCACATCAGTATCCGATCAGCTTCCGTTACCCGCATTTTCTTTCGTGACCGATTATCATCCGACGATTAATCTCTGATGCAACTACCTCTATTACTAACTCTGGTTCAAACCAAACATCTGCTTCCATCTCACTATTAATACGTGGATTTTTCTTGATTGTTACTTTGGGATTTAGAATTTGATATAATTGATCTAAATCTTCATCTGAAAATCCTGTACCAACTTTGCATATGCTGGTGAATGTATCTTCATCTTCTTCGTATGTTGCTAACAATAAAGTTCCATAATTCCCTGTTCTTCTTCCTTTTCCAAAGAATCCTCCTATTACAACAAGATCTAAACTATCTAAAATTTTGGAAATGATCCAATCTAAAAATGTGAACATGGAAACCCTAAAGCAGAGTGTACTTGAAATTCAGAACGATTTGGATACAGTTAAAAGTCGTGTTATGGTGCTAGAAAATAAAAGTAGTGCAACGGACAACGAAATTGCAACAGTGAAATCGGAATTTCTAGCTCTGCAAAGTATTGTAAAAGCCCAGTCACAGCTGACTAAGAAATGCAATGAGGAAATGAATGTGGTTGTGTCCCAGTCTCTTGTTGATGAAAATCGGGACAAGTTGGATGCTTGAGGCCTTCCGCGATCTTTTCACCAGCGTCGCCCTGAGCGACCTGGGCGAAGAGGGGCGTATCGGTCGGGCCCGGCGCAACCGCGTTCAGCTGAACGCCTTTGCGCGCCAGTTCCCGCGCCACGGTCTTGGTAAAGGAGATGATGCCGCCTTTGCAGGCCGAATAAACCGCCTCGCCCGACGATCCGACGCGGCCGGCGTCGGAGGCGATGTTGACAACGCGGCCGCCGCCATTCTTGACCATGCCCGGAAGCACCGCGTGATGCATGTTCAGCGGCGCTGCACGACCTGGAACTGCACACCCATGCCAGCGCCGAGGCGCAGGTCGCGGCGCTGGCCGACGACATCGCCTATTCGCATCACGACCTTCATGACGGGCTCAGGGCCGAGCTGTTCTCGACCGACGAGCTCGCGGAGCTGCCGATCCTGCGGGACTGCTTCGCCGAGGTGGACCGCAAGTATCCCGGGCTGAACTATTACCGTCGACGCCACGAGGCGCTTCGGCGCTTCTTCGGCGTGCTGGTCGAGGACGTGATCGGCGTGGCGCGGGCCAATCTGTGATGTATTGTTAAGGAGGGGCACTAGGTCATTGTGCAGCAGGGCTGAGTAAGAGTAATTAAAAAGAGGAAATTAGGCTATATAATTTACAATCCTTGTACTGGGGACTATTGCATTCCTAGAAGCATAGTTATTAAACCTTTTCGCCAATTTTGAACAAAATTGCAGATCCACCTTTTTGATAAACTTGATGTATATATTACTTATTGATTCAGTTTAAGATGCCCCTAAACATTTTTCAAAGCTTCATCTTAATACCCTTGCCTTTTTGGTTGAATCGTCTCGATTCTGCGGCGGCGTTTGCAAACTCACCCACTCTATGGGCAGATCCGATAAATACTTAACTAACAGTGCAAGCGGCACACTGCGCTCAACATTATCAATCTGACCTGGATTGCCAGACCAGACTAGCCCAATACGTTGTGGTACTGCTTTTCTGACCCGGGCATCGTCCAACATGGGCAGATAAGGGCTTGCATCAATAGTCAGCGTATCACCGGCAATTTGCCGTGCCGGCAAACTGGGCAATGGCACATGCATGTTCACTTCTGGCAACGCGTTTATTTTTACATGTAATTAACTCAAAGGTGTAAAACCAACTACCAAACCCGCCTCGTTCAGATGATAGCGTGTTAGCCTACTAATATTTGAGTCATAGTTTCGACCTGGGCGTCGGGCTTTTCTTCATCGATAAAAAGTACAATATTGGGAAAATACTCCATTTTGGGTGAAAGTTCTATTTGTTAAAAAAATGGGAGGGGGGAAACAACACTGTCTGATACTCCAAAAAGAATATGGGCTACGTTTCATTTTATGCCTGTTGTCCAATAGACTTTGCTATAATCTTCTTCTTCTTTTCTCTTGTTTCTCGTGGACAAAAACCTTATTAATAACATAAAATATTCACGAGAATAAACTGGCATAGATAGTCTAATCTAAATAATTGGAGGAAAATGTATGGAAAGAGAAGAAACTCATCTCATCGACAATCACCAGAAAATGTAGAAATCATCGGGTTCTTCTTGACTATCATCATTGTTTTCCGTCAATCGTTTCATAACAACCGATTCGCTTTTCTTCATATTCATTCGCCATTTTTTCGGGCACTTAAACAATGCTCCTCGTTGGAGATAGGCAGGTCTATCTTGTGTCTCTGGATTCCTTTAACGGAAGAATGCGAGTCTTTTTCCGACCCGGCTTGTCTTGACACGACAGGTTGAGGGATCCACGCACGGCGCTAGTTGTTCTGAGGGACGCTAGTAGCGCGCTAGTAGCGCGCTACTAGCGTTTATGTTGCGTATTACGGTGGGCTCTGTGACTTAGAACTGGCTTGAGTGACGATTTTTTTCCGAATGAGTGCTGATTCCAATTGAGGGGAAGTATGCCGTTTTTCGATATGGTGGATACCAGGCAGTGTTAAATCCAGTCATTCACGCCGAACCACCCTGCCTCAACCTTGAGCTTTTGCCGAAACACGGTAGCACTGCAGCTGACTAAGTGGTATAACGCTTACTTGGAAACCTATTGAATATGTCCATCAACAGATAAACAATAAACAAACCAACAATATTTAACATAGAATAACCAACCGTTGAACTAACTTCTGCCCTCATTTAGACGAGACTTAAGACTGTCTTTATTGTTTATAATATAAGTGAAAATTTAAATCAAATCTGGTCGAAGCTCCAAGTTTTAAGTTTGAAGGTTAAAGTTCACTTTGTACACTCACCGTATTTGGTACACAACCTGTCTATTTCCTCTGTGTATTTGATAAAACTTGTGTAAATCATTTGGTTGTGTCATTTGGTAACACGAGCAACTGACAAAATATAAATTTTATAACAACGAAATAGTAAATCAAAGAGGCCTCAAAATTTACCAGGTCTTTCAAATGTCAGAGGGAAACAAAAAAATTATGGATTTTTGTGCTTTATGGCAAAACAAGTGGCACCTTTGTATTTTAAGAACTCATCACTTATAAATTACAAAATTAGTTGATGAAGAGAATAAAGAAGAAATCTAAGAAATTAAGTGTATTAGTTGTAAAGTTTTATGTAGGGAAGATTAAAAATGTAGTGAAGATGGATTAAGTTGTGAAAATATCATCAATTAAGATGATAATATGAAATGCGATGATAAATAGCTCAAAGAATTAGTAAAAATCATATTAAAAATCATATTATATTATAAAATTATCTAATAAATAATAGGGTTGTATTTAATGTAGTAAAGTAAGTGGGCATCGATCTTTCCCTTTCAGGAACATGTGGTTTATCCTCGTCGTCCTTCTTCTTCTTTCTGATACAGTTAGTCGTCGTTGATTGATTTCCCATCAATCGTAGATAATCTAGAATAGAACTATGAGTAGTATTTCAATACAAATTACACAAGAAGTTGATTTTGTTTTCATTGTATCAATTCTCAATTGAATACAAATCAAGATTAGAAATGAAGAAATCACATTACATTCTCCGACATTGATTCTATCTGCATTGTCCTTTTGAAAGCTTGATAGGTATTTATTATTCTTAGGCAGTTAGGCTAATTTCGCAGAGGCTAAAGAACTCCCCGTTTGTAATTTCAGACCATAAATCCTCATAAATCCCACCCAGAGCACATGCACCCAGGTCATTCTTTTGTGCAAATTTATATACCTCAGAAAACAGTACCCCCCCATTTAAAATATTCAAGGCAAGACAAGTTTGTGCGTATTTTTGATAGTAATATGAAGGGGAAAAGATAAACTGAATTGTCGCGGGAGGAAAACCATTTATAGCTCCCCATGATTTTTTAAAAGATCACAGTATATATAATTTTCAGCTTTCCTTTCTTTGTTTGACAAATTTTTACCTACCTTACTTTTTTAATTAAAAGATTAGTGAGGCTTTTTTCGCCTGATAAGCATCTTTGCACTATTTGATCTATTGTTGATGATAATTTCCTTTTTTCCTCTTCCATCTTCTCGTATCCAAATTTCTCAACTTTTTCGTCAAAAATCTTTCTGAATTTACTGTAGAGCAAACTATCTGCTTTTAGCCAATTTTTTAATAACTTTTCCTGACGGGCGGATAATTTTATTGGGCTTGGTATTTATCTTCCGGGCTCTGATCCGTCACGTGTTGACCTCCACGAATCTCTTGAATGGCTGACTCGACATCGCCGGTTTCCACCCCATGCATGTCGAGCAGTCGTTTGGCTTGATCGTCTGTTTTCGTCAATGCGAGCAATAAATGCTCGGTTGAAACATACTCGTCTTTCATCGAATGGGCGAGTCGCTGGCCTTCTTCGAGCACCTTCATTGTTTCCGGTGCAAACGAAGTTTGGGCTCCACTCCCACTCACCTTCGGTTGTCGTTCGAGTTTCATCCAACTCGTACAAGTTGTTATGTTTTAACGAGTGTCTACTGTTTATTTTTCCAGAGTTTATCGATTATTTGAAATATAGCTTTTAGTTTCTTTTATCTGTGGACAATTATCCCGAATGGGAATACAAAATATTCGGTATCAAATCATATTGCAGTTTTCGTTCTTTTATCAACAGTTACTTACCGGTTTTTCGTTTTTTCTTCTTGAACTAAAGTAAAACAACAGAGGTGGCTTTAACACGAATTAGAAAATAATAGCACCCCAAATAGCAAAGGAAAAGTTCTTGCTGAAAAAATTAAAAACAGACTATATCGTTAACGACTGGGTCGTCACTGGCACAGGCATCTCACTGTTACATGAATTCCTGACACAGGATGCACTTACTCCGGATCAGGTATTTACCGAGAATAATGAACAAACCCTAAACCTCTTCTCCAGATTCTATGGCCGTGTCTGTCGTAACTACTGCCTCAGCCATGTAATCGACGAACAACTGATCATCTCCGGTGGTATTGCGATCAAACACCCGGAGATCACTCAATCCGAAGCCTTTTCTGCGATCGCCGACCTCGAGAAGATCTGGTCGCTCTACGTCTCCGGCAACCGGATCGAGGACCTCGCCGCCCTGAAGAAGCTCAAGAGGGTCTCCAACCTCGACCTCCGCGGCAACCAGCTCGACGCGAAGGACCTCGAGTCCCTCACCCACCTGACCGAGCTCCGCTACCTCCTCCTCGACGAGAACCCCGTCCAGACGATCGCCCCCCTGGTCGACATGGCCCGCAAGGACCACGAGAAGCACAAGCGCTTCGCCCCCTTCTGGAACGTCTACCTCATGGCCCATATCCCTCGAGATATTTTTCCTGGCCAGCTGCTGCCAAAGTCGCCAGGGTCCGACCGTGAAATGCACCTGCAAACGTGATAATCCGATAGCGTTCTGGAGCGCCATTGACATAGTGATAGCGTCTGGCGGTCTTGATGGCACATTCCAGCGCTTCTGCCCCGGAATTGCCAAAAAACACCCGATCGGCGAACGAATTTGCCACCAATCGCTGTGCCAACCGACCCTGGCTCGAAATTTCGTACAGGTTTGAGACATGCCACAGTTTTTCAGCCTGATATAAATATGGTTTTGGATATTATAAGTCATATTTTATAAAAAATATTTAAATTATATGTTCTGGGTTTTAAGCTTTACATTATTATCAGAATTAAATAAAAAATGTTTATTAAAGAAATTATAGTTTTATAACAACACTTATACCTATAATAGACATTATAAGAGGTAATAAAATTAATTATAGTAATTGACTATAAATTATTATTTTTTATAGTATATTGCTAATAATTGTTATATATTCTATAATTAATTAAATTAGGATTATCAGGATAAAATTATATCTTTCATAGTCTCCCATCCCCCTGAATAAAAAATCATGGATGCAGATTAGAAAATGCCAATAAATTATCTTAACAAATTTTCTTTCAGAATTAAGAGAGTAAAATTTAGTGGGGAAACGAATTTTGTTGTTCTTAATTTCCATTCTCTATAGTATCAAGTTAAATAAAATATTATCCTACAAAACGAAGAACAACACAAGCAGATTATTTCAAACCGTTCACGAGCTACAACTAGACCTACATTGCCCGGGCAACGTGAAGTGTTGCGCCAACCTTGGGAATAAAACCCTTTTGATACCCTTGAGTCTTAGTCAAAGGCTTGTTCAAGTCTAGGAACAGAAAGTTTTAAGCAATCGGAGCAATTGCAATTCGAATCCAATATTCGCAATTAGTAACTTTAGAAATTGTTAAAAAAAATTTTAGTGGAAATCAAACATCAAGAGAGTGAAATACGTATTTGTCATCCTTTGGTTTCGAATAATTTTTTATTGCTTAAATTTTTCCCATGTATGATTTCCAAACGCTAACGAGCTGAAAGAGTTGTACAATGTTTATGGCCACCTTTGCCGCCCATGGCTATGAGCGCGTTGCGCCGCCCCTTGTCGAATTCGAGGAAAGCCTTCTGGAAGGGGCGGGGGCCGCGATGGCGGACAAGACTTTCCGGATCATGGACCCGGTTTCCCAGCGCATGATGGGCGTGCGCCCGGATATGACGTTGCAGGTGGCGCGGATTGCCCAGACACGTCTTTTGGACATGCCGCGGCCGCTCAGACTTTGTTATGGCGGGCAGGTGCTTCGTGTGATGGGAAGTCAGCTTCGCCCCGAACGGGAGTTTGTCTCCTTAGTTTCTTAAATTTTCACACAAAATATCTGTACAAAGTCACACAGATAAGAATTCCGAGGAACATATTTATCACCAGTATCTTTCAGAATATACGGTAAAAAATCAATTATTTATTAAGTACCCTAATTTAGTTACATCGTGTGTTTTGCAATATTAGCTTTACTAATTGTTTAGATATAGTTATAACATTGCTTTTAAACGCAAATTCATATACCATCAGGCATACTTAAAATGTTGCAAATTAAGTAAAAATGAAAGCGAAAACCGCCTAGCTTAATTTTTGTCTCATTTTTGACTTTACTGACAAAGGTGCCAATAAAAGTCTTCATATATGGCTTTTGTTCAAATTGGAGGGCTCTGTGAATCTTTGCGACCTTGAAAACGTTGCTCAACATCCAGCATCCATGCTGTTTTGGATAGAGATCGACAACAAGTTTTTATTTTGAAAATGTTCAGTGCATACGCACATCCTCTACCAAAGAAATAATATATGGACTCAATGAAACCCTAGGCACTAGTCTACTTATGCACGGAAAAATAAAAAATAATTAGGTGCTACTAGGTGTTCCTTGTGCCCTCAGGTGCTGACCTCGAGATGGAGGATCCTGACCTCTTTGCTGAATCTGTGAACGACCAGTGCCTGGCACTCAGCAAGCTGGTTGCCCAAGTCACAGGCTGGATCGATACTGCGAACGGAACCAGGGACCACCAGTGCGCTGTGATCTTCATCTTGGATGCATGTCGAAACAATCCTAAACTCGCTGGCATGTCCAAACCAATCCACGCAGATGCTACAGAGAAGATGGAGCTGACCACCATGTGCCGACTGGTGCAAACAACATCGCGGCACCGCGAAACAGCCAACGGCGACGCCGCGAGCGATTCGGTCGTGGGAGATCGGCTTTGGAATTGGTCGAACGTGTTGACGTCATTGGGAATCAGCAGGGACGAGTCCGAATCTCCGACCGAGCGGATTACGCTTTTCCGCGATCCGGCAACGGGATATCATCAATTGTACGGCATTCACGACGAAACACACGACGTACTTGCTAAGCCGCAAGCGGTATCTTAATCCGGCTGGCAGATTCTGTAACGACTAACGCCGGTTTATTCTATTCTCTGCAAAATTTCGTAGTTTCATCGAATTGTTCTCGCGCCCGGCTTTCTTTTTTGACGAGCACATAAGATACACAAAAAAAACTAAATTGAAATAAATGGTATCGCGATGTAACGTCGACTTCCTGTTGAATCCCAGACCGGGTCGATTACTGCATGTCACTTTCCGGCGCGACAAAAGACCTGGTATCCGAATTCGGTTCCCGACCGACACTGCGCGCCGGTTCTTTGATCGTGACAATCTTTGGAGACGCTATCCTGCCCCGCGGCGGCACGTTTTAATTTTAATTAATTAAAAAAAAAAAGTTTTGGTACTTGTCGGTTATTGAAAACACACCCAAGAAGTCAAGTTAGGTTAATCCTAACGAAAAATAACAAAACATGATGATAAAATGATACTTTGGAACCATGTTTTTGACCCAACCTAGCGTAACCTAACCTAGCCCCCACCCTACTCCTAATATGCAAGTATATATCCCAAATTATACAAGTCCAATGCATTCTGTATTAAAAAAAACTTGTTTTTTTTTATTTAATTTCTGAACGTTTTTGAGTTCTCAGAGACGGCACATAGTATTATATAAAGAAGCATTATATTAAAGATCCTGTAATTACAGGATCTTTAGTAAACCCAGACAAATACGTAAATCCAAAAAAAACATAAAAAGTGGGTGTTTAGGATAGCCTATATTGCTCATTTTGCAAAATTTTAAGTTGTTAGAACCCAACAAAATTTAGAAAATTTTGAACTCCAACAACACAAAATAGCAATATATTTTTCCGTAAAGTATTATAAAAAACCAGAAAGCTTTCGATTTCATAGTTGTGGAACATATGTCTCCGCGTGCTGCTCCCGGATGGCGGGCTGCAGCAGGGACGGATCCGATCGCAGACGCTCGATCGCGCGGTGCTCGCGACTGAGCTCACGGCGGACACGCTGTTCGATGCTCGTGGACACGACACCACCTCCAAGGGGTCGATGGCGTGAAAGCACGGGGCGTGCCACGCGCAGGGCCCCATGGTTCGGGCCCCTGCCGGAGGGCATGCAAAGCCTGCACGCGGATCCTGCCGCGCGTGCAACCGTTGCGCGGTCGCGGGCTACAGCGCCAGCCCGGCTTCGTGAAGGTCTTGGGGTCCAAAAGGCTCATGAAGCTTTTCTTGTGATTTTTGAACGTCATAAGCATTCGAAGAAGAATCTTTACATTTGTGCTATTGACATATCTAAAGCCTTTGATTAGATTAAATTAAAAAAAACAAGTTTTTTTAATTGAAAGTAAGAAACGAAATTAAAACTTAAAACAAACAGAAATTACTCCGTATATAAAGAGGGCTTTTCCTCCTCAACGCCCCGCTCTTGACGCTAAAGTATGACTCTTTCTCTTAACTTTACTTTTTGTCCATTCTCAAGGACATCCAATCCCAGTGCAGCTTACCCCGAGAGCGGCAACTGGAAGTAAATCAGATGTACGTCTTGTGCGCGGAGAACGGCATCCCGGTCGCTTTCGTGTCATGCGTCGCCCAGCAGTGGATCGGAAAGCGCAAGTCCGCCGCGCCTTTTGCGAAGCTCTTTCCCGCCGCGGAAGAATGTTGGCTCGAACGCACGCAGGAACGGGAAGAAGAACGCCGTCCTGTGTTGACCTTGGAACGTCGCATGTTGCTTCTGGAGCGACTCCTCCGCTACTGCGAGCAACTCTGAGGCCTGCACAGCCTTCTGAGGCCTACACAGCTACGCACGCTCCTTTTCCATCCCAATCAATTCAATGCCTCCCTCTTTACACCCTCTTAGAGAGCTCCTATTTCCAATAAATGTTTCTTTATGATATCTTCCCATTCCAGACGAGGATGACCTGCTTTCTATTTAGCCCTAGATGGTTGGCCGAAAAGGACAGTCTTCGGCAATCTGTCATTCTTCATCCGCAGAACGTGCTCTAGCCCTCCCGATCTTTCTTTCATTATCCTTCGACGGCACCTTCACCAGTTTCCCCTCTGGTCACTCGACCACTGTCGCTGCACTTGCAACTGCGCTGGCCTTTATTTTCCCGGCCTACCGGTGGCTGATCATTGTTGCGGGCTTCTGGCTTGCGTTCAGCCGCGTCATGGTTGGGGCGCATTACCCCAGCGACGTCATCGCAGGCACGCTATTGGGGATGACGTTCACCTTTTTCACGGTTCGTGCCATGGCCCGGCGGCGGATCGGCTTTCACCTGTCTTCCTCCGGAAAGATTGTACCCAACATAGGATCTCTTTGATCTTCGAAGCCGTGCTCTTTCCAATACCGGCTAGCTTCGAGAGTTCCTTGCCGGCTTCGACCATGTCTTCGACACGCTCAGAGTGAGTACGCAGGGTTTCAGCAGCGTTGCGATACGCGCGGATGCGGAACGGGTTCTCGCCTTGAAGGTCGAGCAGATTGCCGATCTCCTCGAGCACCTTGGCGATCTCAACGTTCTCCACGAGGTGAGCTTATGTCGCCTCAATCCTGGAACGAAATAGCAATCGAACGTCGGCCAACAGAGCGTTTGCCTTAGGCATAGTCTTGATTATTTGGGAACTGAATCAGGCTCGAGATTTCGCGCGACTTGAGGCAATACAAAACAACTTTAATCGACTTAGCGAACATCGTGTCTCCTTGTACAGTGAAGATGGCGCTGAAGTGTTGGCACGTTCTTGTATGGAACCAGAAAGCATCACCCCTGGTGATATGATCATTCTTGCCAACATCTATCGAAATCAGATCAATTCGATATATAGCTCTCTAACATTCAATAATATCCTCGGAGGAAACACTAACAATGAAACTGGATAACCTGTAACGGCCTTATGTTCTTCTGTCTCAAATACCCATGCTTAGGTATTTCCAACTTAGAATTTATTCCTCCACCATAAAAGTAGCCTAATTTAGACTTTCGAGCATCGATGTCAAGTGTTAATATGACCTTACTTTACCAAAACATTTTTCGTATAGACCTTTGGAGTTTCCTTAAGATATTTTCAGCCTCCATATCTCAAACAGGAAATCTGGTGTACTGGCGCCTCACCCCTATGTCCCCCTCCCTTCAAAGATTGCATTAATATGTGTTTTAGTCTTAATCATTCCCTACCTGACAACGCCCTTTGAATATTGATAGTTGATAACTTTTTGGTAACAACAGAAGTTTTGTGGTGCCGGACGACTAATCTGTCACTTGAGTATTTCACTCGAAAGTTGAGATAAGTTGCCTGGACGAAACGGGGCGAAAAGCCCCCGAAAAATCGCGGCTAATTATAGTGATTCGGACTTTTATTATCCAGCCTCAGCGGCGCTAAATGCGCGGTTTTTGGGAAGTTTTCGTTCGCTGCCATGAAGCTGCCGTGATTTCCCAGCCTAATGTGTCTGCAAGTCTCGCCAGCGGATGTGCCGCCAGCAGGCCTCCGAGCGGCCCGGTCGCCGAGTAGAGACCGGCCACGGTTCCGAAACGGGCGCTGCCAAACCACTCATTTAGGAGGCGGAAAGCACACATGAGCACGATGCCAACCCCCGCCCCGCCGAGGACTCGGCCGATGAGAGCGACCGGGTAATTGGGTGCGAGGGCGAACAAGAGTGTGCCCAGGCCGGCAATGGCCAGCCAGAGCGTGAGCGCATGGCGTGGCCCCCAGGTGCACAATGAATGCACCACACATTCAGAATGCAGCCCAGCGGCAGCGAAGTTTTGTGCAAGAGTGGCAGCTCGAGGCTGCACAGATAGGCTGTTTGTTGAAGCCTCGAACAGCAGCTGAGCCAGACTTATTCCACAGGTTGGACTGGTTCTCAACCCAAATACCTCAGCTGCAAGGGGCAGGTTCTCAGGGGCAGAAGACAGGTTACTGGCCACAGTGTCACATCGTATCGCACAGTCGAGGATTGGGTATCCGTGAGGATGATAAATGGCCATCGATCGGTTCCACCCTCATTTTTCCCCAAAGTCATCCGATCATAATTTGAGATCGCCATCTTTTTCAGCATAACCGAAAAATCCAATAAATACGGCTTTAAAGATGAATTAGCCCCCCACAGTCCCTGGGGAAAATGCTGCGAGTTATGAACTGTGTCTATTGTTTATGCGTAGTATTGGTTAGTGGGAAGTATACTGACGTTTCCAGGGTAATTTTTTCTGGTGGGGGGAGGTTATGTAGGAGGATCTTTCCATGGATGAATTTCTCATGGGGGAAGGGAATTTTTCTTGCCCGCGTGCACGCGCACGCAGTCGCTCTCGATCACGGCGTCGGTCACGGTCACGCCATGGCGCACTTCGGCTCCGGCGCGGACTGCGGCGTCGCGCAGCATCGTGTCGAACAGGGAGCGTTCGACGTGCCAGGCGTGGGGTGCGCAACCGGGCAGCGCCTCGTCGAAACGAAACCGCGTGGTGCGCTCGCGCTGTTCGCACACGAACGCCGCGCCGCGTTTGAACATGAACGTGTCCTGCTGCGGCTCGACGCCGATGCGGGACAGCACTTCGAGGCCATCACCGGCCGCCGCGAAAAAGATGGCGAGAAGAACGCCGGAGGATCCCCCCATGGTTTGACTGAGTTCCAGTCCGATCGCTCGGTATAGTTGGGTCAAGTCCGCCAAGGGCAAACGGTCCAATGCTCTTTTAAGCGCCCGTGCCGCGGTCGCAAGCGTGCTTCCCGTATCCCCATCGCCGGACTTGGCATCCAATGCGTTCAGGTCCTCCTCAGCCTCGATCAGGATATCGCAGCAATTCTCGATGAACTCCCTGACCCTGGGATTGGACGACGGAGTCTTGAGAGTTTGGAAAAATGTTTGATTGTAAATGACGATTTTCTAAAATTATCTCTTCCAATGAAAATATTTTCTCAAAAGAATAATTAACGTGGCCCAAATGTCGTGGTCCAAACGCATTTACTCAATTTATTAACACATTGATTGAAACGAAACAAAATGATATTGTGGATTTGCTTTTGAACACTAACTTGGAAATTTAAGACTATCCAAATTATTTTTTCTTGATGAGATTATTAAATAAATCAAGAATTTAGAAGATCATGTCAAAAAAGTTTTGTTGTTCTTTGGAAGGTCTCTTGGAATGGTCTAAAAAATACACTGGAAGTATATAAAAAAATAACAATGTTTTCTAAACAAACAGAAAATAACAAAAGCGAAAAAACAAGGTTTATTTTTTCGTTCCCAGCAGTTTAAGGAAGCCCTAAACGGTCAATCATTTTTAAAAAAGGTTTTTGTCAATTGATTAACGTGTGCTTCAATCAACCCTTCAATCTCGACCAAAGCTAATGTAACAAATCGGTCTTGATCAAAATGATTGAGTCATTCAAACTTTCTATGGTGAGAATTAACAAGGATAATGCTAGTTCTGCCTTTCGGGAATTCAAACCTGACACAACCTAGATGGGGGTTGGGATAGGGGTCCCTAAATGCATATAGTAAGAGCAAAAGCCAGAAGTATTTGTCGGATTGGAACAAAATAATCAAAAATAGCAGTTGATATGCCTTTGCCACCATTGCGAAGACAGAGACTGGCTCATCCTCAGTTGGGAGGAAGATACAAGACCTTAACATTCTGTCAGTAAGACTTCTTTCAGATCGTGGCACAAGATATCACCCATTCGATGAACGCCGGACCGCGCTGCTCGATCGCGACGCAGATGTGGATATCTATCACCTGCCGCTCGCCGAGGCCGCGCGGGCGCGCATCCGGCTGAGCGCGCCGGCCGAACTGGATCTGCGGCTCGACATGGATTGGGGCGATCCCGCGCATGAGATCGACCGACTCGTCAAGCGCGCGGGCGTCGCCGGCCCGGTCGAATGGGATGGCGTGCTGCCGGCCGGCGATCACTGGCTGAGCGTGACCGGCGCGCACGACCCCGCCCGGGCCTATGCGCTTTGGCTTCTCCAATTCAACACAAGCAAATTCTGTATTTTGTACCTTGGACCTAATAACCCAATGGTTACTTACTCAATTTTAAATTCAGTCACTAAAACAAGGGACAATCTAGTGAAAAAGAAGGGGAAGGTAACAACAGTGTCATCATTGAACAAGATTGAGGTTCCATAGCCATGTCCAGCATGTTGTTTCCCGAACAAATTCCATCCTTGGCCTATTAAAAAGGACCATCTGTAGCGGAGAGGCAAAAATATTTAAAAAACTTTTTAAGGTTCTTGTTTGAGCTTGAGGGTCCGGGTCTCTACTACGGCCCCAATCCTGAGGGCTTTACGGAATCTATCCTAGCGCTTCGTCTCGCTGACGAGACCCATTCCTATTTTGATGGCTTTACACCGTTTCAGGCCGATGTGGTCCAATGGATGCAATGGGGAGGAGATCGCTGGCCTGTCCTGTTCTATGATCCCGAGACCAAAGAGGAAGACTTGATTGCTTCGTCCTTCTTCTGGCTTTCCGCTTGGCAGGAACGGACAACGGGTCGACGGGATCGCCACGGGCGTTTTGCAAAGACCACCGTTAGAGAAAAAGAGTTAACAGTTAAAGTACCTCTCTATTTGCCAGAGTAAATAAATATAAGAAATAAATATAAATAAATATAAATATAAAATAAATATAAGTAAATAAATATAGAGTAAATAAATATGCAAATTATTGGTGTTATTCTTTATAAGCCTATTTTAGAGTTATACCCATAGTTTTGTTTGTACACGGCTTTAAAACTTTGATTATTCTTTATAGTAAAGGGGTTGTCCCCTCCTCAACACCTCACTTTTTACGCTAAAGTATGCCTGAACTTTCATCGACCAAAACTCAAACTGATCCTCGTGTGGGTTCACTCAAGATTCTGGCCCTTGATCTTGGCACTAAAACCGGTTGGGCCGTTTGTCTGCCAGATCGAACCATCACCAGCGGAACAGCCGAGTTTAAAAATGATCGTTGGCAAGGCGGCGGGATGCGTTTCCTGCGGTTCAAGCAATGGCTCACCGAGGTCAAGCAAATGGCCGGTGGTCTGGATGCGCTTTTCATTGAAGAGGTCCGTCGCCACGCCGGTGTCGATGCCGCTTAGATACAATTTCGGATAAAATATTACAGTCGGAAAATTGATTAGAAAATTTATAGCGAAAACCACTGAGTAACTGTACAGTACATACGCTATCAAACAGTTCGTGGTAACAAACTGTAGTAAGGAGCGACCCGGATCAAAAGTAACCGAAACTCTAAAAAACGGAATTTTGATACCAATAATTGCATCAAAAGAATCACATTTTAATGCTAATTTTAAATATATAAGTTTCATCAAGATTAGTCTTACCTATCAAAAATTACGAGCCTGAAAAAATTTGTCCAATCACTTTTAAAATTTGTTGTTCTAAAAACAATTGATCCAGATAAAAAGGTTCCATGGACAAATTGAGATCAATGAGCACTTGGATGCCATGGGATAAGGATGGATGTCGTAAGCGGGGGAGCGAGAAAAGCTTTTTACCTTGTGCAGTAGTCTCAACTAAAGATTGGAGATTGAGCGGTCCTTGGGCACTCCAAGTCGCCAGGGCTCCACTTAAAATATGGCGGGTCCAATCCGGCCTCAACAAAGGTTCTAAAGGGACTTTTACAAGTCGATTTTGGCATCTTTTAAATAGGCAATTAAATCTTTTCGTTCATCTTCTTTCTTCAAACCGGCAAAGATCATTTTTGTACCGGGAATGTATTTCTTGGGATCTTTCAAATAGACCCAAAGAGTATCTTCACCCCAAGTAATGCCTTTGCTTTTGTTGGCTTCACTGTAATTGAAACCGGCCACTTGACCAGTTTGTCGACCGAATAAACCATTTAGATTAGGTCCTTGTTTATTGCCAGCGCCTTTTTCTACGACATGGCATTGAGCGCATTTGGTCTTGAAGATTGCTTTGACAACTCCGTCAAAATCGATCGGTCGAGTTCGCTCGTTCTTCGGTAACGTCGGAATTCTCCTGCGTGGTTACTTCTACCTGAGAACTCTCGGAGCCAAAGGCGTTCGCGAGGTTTCAGAAGACGCCGTCCTGAATGCCAACTATCTGAAGGCAATCCTCAAGGATGTCCTGCCGGTCCCTCACGGCGACCATTGCATGCACGAGTTCGTAGCCTCCGCAGCCGACCTGGAAAAAGAGCGAGGCATCAACGCGATGGACATCGCAAAGCGGCTGGGTCCAGGGGAGCTGAAGTGGCGATACGAGTTGGCGCTGTTGCTGAAGGAACTCACGCGATACGAGGAAGCCCACGCACACGCGGTGGTGTGCTCGCGGTCCGAACCGGACAACGGCCGCTACCGAATCTTGATGGAGGATTTGGTGCGGCTGATCGTTAGAACGCCAACCCTTGAGTGAGGTTAGCCGCCACCGCCGCTTCACCCCACGTCGGGAGGGTCGCGGACGATGACAACGAGCCGCTAGACAGGGCACCTGCGGGCGAGAAGACGCCTCAGCCTAAGAATTTTTTCTTTATTAATTTTTTGGTAATAAATCATCAGTATTTAAATAATCTCCAAATGTTAATTTTTCTTTTTCTTATTTTTAAACATTTTAATTTAAATTTATGTTTTTAGTGTTATCTTCTTCCTCTTCTTCAGCTTCTTCTTAAATAATATTGTTATTATTATTATTTACTTAAATAATTTCTTATTTTTTCTATAATAACTATTAATTTTAAATTTTTTCCAAACTCTGAATTTCAGATGAACTAGTTTCCATACTATTACTACTATCATATCTTCGATGTTATGATCTATATCGTGCAACTTAATTTGCTCCATTGCATAGTCCAAATTATCTTGATTGGACGCACCATAGCCCATCGGTTTATCAAAGGAAAGAACATCGCCAAATAAATCGCGTTCCAAGCTTTCATAAGAATTAAGCATGCTCATTCGATCCTGAACGGCCTCAATTTGATTCCACAATTCCATCAAATTCGCCGTATATTGCATGCGTTCCTTAACCTCTAAATAGGCTTGGTGAATAACAAACAGTTCTTTTTCATTAAGACCTTGTTCATCAAGCATCTCATCAACTCCACATCGTTGCTTCGAACTAAGATAAATGGTTGAACAGAACCTTTCTATGAATCATACATTTCTCATGTGTTCATGCACCATCTAATCAACTCCCAATTTTACTTTAAACGGAGCTAAATATATGGATGCAATCTTGGTATAATTCGTTTGTTTCTCATCTCTTTGCCTATCATCGAATGTACACCAAACCCTTTCTTCAAATTGAACAAAATATTTGGATAGAATGCTAATCTGATTTGTTCATTTCTTATGTGGTTTGAGTTAATATTTGATTAAACCTTTCATGCATTGCGACATTGGATAAAGAACTAAGTCTCGTTGCCGATGACTAAAGTTGGACTAGACTGATTAATTGCGTCTACAATACTTATCAGATAGGAGCTAGGGTGGGCAGCATGGGCAAAGTAGTAGTGAATGCGATTTGGGACGAGGAAGCGCACGTGTGGGTCGCTACCAGCGATGACGTGCCTGGCCTGGTCGCTGAGGCCGAATGCCAGCAGACCCTCTTAGCGGAGCTCCAGTCGCTGATTCCAGGGGGTCAACAATGAGAAATTTCTTGTTTCATTGGGGATCAAGAAACCTAGGCAATTGTATTTAATTTTTAAATACGCCTTTTTCTTCGTTTTTTTCGAGAATATATGTGTAACGTACTCAGGATTTATGTTTATTTTTCAAGCAGATTACTAGTACCGAAATTTTCCGCTAATTGTTTCGTATTATCAATGTTTTCGGGTTATTAGAACGGAAAGTGTTTCAAACAATAGACCATCAAGTATCGTTTAAGGCCAATAATTACATATAAAGCATTCTTCTGCTTCAACTTCTAATATAAAAATAGATATAATAGGTTTGTTTAATACATAACCAATAATATTAAGAAATTTTGCATAATATTTGTTGTTAGTGATCACGTCATTTATTAAATACCAATAAAATATCTTTTTCTTCTTCTTTGAAGTTTTAGACTCAATTACTATTTTATTGTATGAGGTGGAAGAATTGATAGAAACAGATTCATTAGAGATTAAATCCCATCTTTTTTCATTATAAAATTTGTTTAAATCACTAACTGCTTCTTTTCCTTGTTCCTGTGTCTCCAGTTCTTGTTGTAAATGTAGCCATGTAGCGATTGCGCTGGGTGTGCGTTTCGAAGCACCGATCAAGATTTGCGACGTTGGGGTGCCGAAAGGCTGCACTGTGCAAGCCAAGTTGGTGTTCAGCAATGGTATCAGTGGAAAATGCCAACTGGCGGGTATTGGAATGTACCCCATCGGCCCCCACCACTAGATCAGCCTCTACTGTAACGCCGGAACTCAGCGTGACATGCACCTTACCGTTAGATTGTTCCAATTTGCTGATGCTGGTACCCATTTGCTATTCGTTTCAAATTTAAACCTTAACCATATGCTAATCATGGAATTTCATCTGTAATGAGAATAAGACTAAACAAGGAAATAACCACAGCTTAAATACCAATGCAGTTATGAAAACTCCTATCTTGCCCATGACAAGCTTGATCGTACTACAACACTATAGGCGGGAACGAAATTTTATTGCATACACAGCTTAGATACAAATACCAGTTTCCTGTTACCAATTAATACCAATACCAGTTTCCTGTGCCACTAGCCACTAGCATCGTTACCGCGTACTGGGCCCGTTTTGAATCATCATGGCGCATTTGGGACTTTAATATCCCACACCGGAGCACCTCCGCCCGCGAATCCGCTAAGATCACCCCTCGGCTCAGACGATCATAAAAGTCCCAAACCGACCCGAAACGAGGCCAGATGGGCAACATAAGTAGCGCCGCGACCGACCGTGAGATCATGCAGGAGCTCGGCACCCGGCTCCGCGAGTTGCGCGAGGCCCGTCGCCTGACCCGCGTCGAAGCGGCAACCCAAGCCAGCCTCTCCCGCCGCACCCTCTACCGCGGTTGCATTAGGGGGGGGGGGATATCCCATTTATTTGGGTCATTTGATGGACTCTGTACTAAAGAATACAGCAAAGGCTATTGGAGACCATGGAATCAAATGGAAAGGTAAAACTCTCCTAGACTCAGATTATGCTTAGAAGAATATGTCTTGCAAAATTGCAAAATGAATAATTTTCTGGAAGTTTTGAGAATTCAGGGTGCAAGAATAGGTTTGAAAATTAGTGTTAGGAAGATTAAATCGCTTAGACTAGGAGTAAATGAAGGCGAAGAGGTCATGTTCTGGCTACTTAAAAAGGGCACTAGAGGTTCAAATTTTGTTCGAATGAGCCATCTCCTAATATTTTATAACCACTAGCTCATAACAACCTTCTGGGAACAACAGCAATAACAAATTAATAAACATGGATCTGTAACCACCTTCTTGCCGAAAATGCAATCTTTCATATTTTTGTCTATAGAATTAGAAACCTCAGCGAAAGGTAATTCTAAATTCTGAATTTGATGGCATACTTTCCCTCGAGATTACTCCCTCCTTTTCTGAGGTTTTTCCTTCTTGTTTCGACTATGCTGAATAAAATGGCTATCTCAGAATTTTGATCCGGTGACCTTTGGGAGGAAATGAGCGTGGGAGGGGGCCTAGTTGCCCTCCAATTTTTGTGGTCACTTAAAAAGGGCACTACAACTTTTATTTACGTTAAAATGAGCCCTCTCGCGACATTCTAGGACCACTCAATCGATACAATCACCCCTGGAAAAAAACAAATAAAACACGCATCCGTGATCTGTCTTCTGGCAAAAAATGCGGAATTCCACATTTTTATAGATAGGAGCTTTAAACGGAACAAGTCGAAGTTGCGCTTCGTGAACTGGATGCGCCCCACGAAGCCCGCACCCGTGCTGACGCCCGCGCCCCAGAGGAACGAGCCCGTGTCGCCTTCCTTCACGCGCACGGACAGGTCGACCTCATCGGACTCGTCTTCGATCGGCTGCAGCTCGAACCGCACGCCCGAGACCTCGTTGGGATCCTGGAAGTAGCGCAACGAGTTGAGGGTGCGCAGGGACCGGTCGATCTCCGTCACATCGACGAGGTCGCCGGGCAGCAGGAAGACCTTCCGGCGCATGGATCTCGCCTACAACCTCCAATCGTCCTGTTACGCCTTGGAGTTGTTCGAGCTGGGCGAAGACGGACGCCGGCTCGTAACCCAAGCTCAATGCGAACCCGGCCGCGACCAGGACGTTCGACGCCTGATAGGTTCCCATCAGACCGAGGTGACTTTGATAGGTTGTCCCGCGGTATGAGAATGCGATGTCCTGTGCGAAACCATCCGGCGTGGCTGAGAGCAACTGCACATCAGCCTGCCCACTGCCAACAGTGAGAATGTCGAGATTGCGCGTCTTGTGAAAACATTTCAAATGTATTTTGTTTTTAGTAAAGCACAAATTGTGTTTTGGTCTTGAGAAGCCACAAAGGTATGAGTCCCACTCGTGTTAATATTTAGTCTTTTTTAGTTTGACTTGGCTATTTATCGTAATTTCTGTACGCTTTGAGTTTCGTTTATTTATTGATAGGGATTTGTGATAGTTTTACACTTGGAAGATTATTTTGCTCATTCTTGGCTCAATGGAGCTCTTTATTTTTCTTTAAAAGACTTGTCTTGTTGATAGTTTTTATGGCACTAATTCAAAGATCAACCCAAGTCCGTAGATTTTTGAATTAAAATCAAACAGTTGTGGGCATCAAGTCATGGTTGACTCAAAAATGAGCAAAAATAAAATCAAGTAATCTACCAAGCGTAAAACTACCATCAATCAGCATTGATAAATAAATGAAACCCAAAACGAACAGAAATTAGAATGACTAGCCGAGGCAAACTCATAACGAGCAGAAACTTACTTGAGTAGGGTTCAAAACCCCCTATTCCTTTCCCCACTGCCTTTCCTGCTATCAAGCCTTCCTTCCGATATCTGCAACAAATACATCTGATGCAGTGGCGATCGTACCGCCCTTGATAATCAGGTCGAATGTGGTCATTACCTGCCCTCGCTCGTGGTGTCGTCTTGTCTTTTGATAAATTTGGTGATCTTGATCATGCTTCGCCTCGCGCGCAGGCGCGGCTTGGAAATTGCCGGGAAAAGTCCGTTCTGAAGGTGCCTCGGTCATCGGTCAGCACGCCACGCCCGCAACGCGACGCTCAAGCTGGCGCAAGAGGCTGAAGGTGGTGAAATCAAGCGGGTCCTTAGTTAAGTTTAAGAAATGGCAAAATGTACACAACCGAATAGCTTGATAGTTTAACTGGATGGCTGATCGTTTAATCTGTGATGAGTGAAAAAACGGTTTATTGTGCACAATATCTTTTTCCTGGAAAGTTCATTTTAGGAAATATATCTTTTATACATATATAGTTGCTTCCTTCCTTACCACCCCGTTAGAATTTTTTGAATAGAGGTTACAATTGGGCAATCATTTTTTTTCCTTTTTAAAGTTAATTTCAATCGAAAGTTGCTTTCCTAATTTTCTGTAAATTTATTTCTCAAGTCCTCACATTTATAGCACAATTAGGTCAAAGTGCACAGTTCAAAGCTCATCAAAGATTATTCTCTTTTGTAGGGGAGGTAGGGACCGTCAATTTACGAAATTCTAAAGGGAAGGGTCAAATTTATTTTTCAGTGTCTGGGGGATCAATTCTGTTATTTATAAAAAAAAGTTTTCTTAAAAAAAGTTTGAAAAGTAAAATCTAAATCAATGTGTTATTGCAAATCCCAATTTTGCCTCTTGAAAACTGATGAGAGAAATCTTCTATTGTACATAGAAAGACCATTAACATAAATCGCAAATAATAAAGGTCCTAAAATAGATCGTTGGAAAACATCGCATCAAATTAGCTATGGCTGAAAATTGAGCCAGATACTTTTATTCTTTGTAAACGACCAGAAAGGAAACTAATTATCAAATTGAGATACCTACCATTAAATCCAAACCTTCGTAACTTTTTATCAACTATAGAATGATCCACTCTATTGAAAGCTTTAATGTCTAATAAAATTGTTGCAACTCGGCAACCTTTATCAAGATAATGTGGTCGCGCTCGCCGCGGAGCACATCGTCCGCGCGGAGAGCCTCGGCGGGGGAGCGCTGATCTACAACGGGCCGACGGGAACCGAGGGCTGGGAGCAGAACACCGGGTTCACGGCCGCGGCCGACCATCTCTCCACGACCGACCCCAAGGGCCTCCTGGCGAATGACTTCCGCCTCGATCGGCCGCGCGACGTGCAGGTCGAGTTCGCCTGGCAGGGGGCTCCTCGCTTCCGCATCGCCGTCGGCGCCGGCTCCGGCGTCTCGTCGCGGTGGAAGGGGGTCGTTCGTCTCCACGAACTGTTTGATTATTAAATTAAAAAAAAAGCTTTTTTAACTGAAAGTAAGGAGGACATTAAAACTTAAAACGAACAGAAATTACTCCGTATCACAATTTGCTTGACTAGAACAAACAGTTCTTTTGAAAGTACTAAAAAAAAGCTTTAGCTTAAAGAGCGAGGCATTGACGAGAGGGCGAATCCCCCTTTATACGTAAAGATTTCTGTAAATTTTAATGTTGCTTCTTACTTTCAGTTGAAAAAACTTCTTTTCCTTTTTTAATTTCAGTCCAGTCACAGCCACACAGTGGCTGGAAAACATTATCCAGTCTAATTCACTTTCTTGCCCAATAGATTCTGAAAGAGGTCAACGACATACTCCTAATTTAAAAGAAATACTGTGGAAATTAGCCTAATATGTTATCCAGGAGTGCTACTAAATTTATGCTTTGGTGCTTTCTCCATTTTAAAGAAAACTTTGCTTCTGTGATTCATTTGAATATGAAATTAAAGAAAGGTAAAAGATATTCTTGACAGCAATTATAACCGTTTAATAACTTAAAATTTCATGTTCATTCCAATAATTCTTAATTTAAGCTCTGGTTTTAACTTAAGACTCTGGGCACTTTGTATGGAAGAGATGGCCGTAGGGGATTGGAATGCGGCCTACTCTTACTAAAACTAATGGTTATAGCCCTGTTTCAAGGGTTGAAAGTGACTTAAGGACAACCAGCCCCGTTCCTGATCCCTATCTTTCAGCTGTTAACCCAAACAACCCCCTATGATATCGAATTAACATTTTGAAATGGTCATTTTGTTGAAAATCTTTGAAACTTCTACGTAGTTTATTGGTTTAATGCAATCACCCTGACGAATAAAAACAAATAAAGAAGCATCTGTGATCTTTCTTCTGACAAGAAAACAAGATTCCACATTTTTGCAGTTGAGAGGTTGACACCTTTACAGTAGGGTTTGATGATATGCTGAATTTGATGGTGCTCTTTTCATTAAGATTCCTTGACTTTTGTGAGGTGTTTCTCCCTTTTCTCGAAAATTACGCAAAATTTTTCTGGCCTGTGACTTTTGTCAGGTACATTAAACTTAATGAATTTTAAATATTTGGAATTGGCCGCGCAGAGGTGACGTTCCGTCGGGGGGCGGGACCGACTCGTCCGGGCGGACATGCGGGCCTTGATCATCTTTACTATCGCGATCCGATGAAAATCCTGTTCCCGCGTCCGGTGGCCGGGGATCTGGCGACGGCGGTTCTGGTGACGACATCGGGCGGCATGGTCGGGGGGGACAGGCTTGCATTCGCCGGGAAAGTCGATGCGGGCGCATCGGCCCTTTTTACCACACAGGCCGCAGAGAAAATTTATCGCTCTGTCGGGCCCGATTGTGAAATGTAGCACAAGGGTGAGAAAAAAAAAAAAAAAACAGAAAAGGCTCTTCTATGGAGAAATTGAAAACCTTTTTGATTGGAGAAAAACCAAAACTTCCTACTTCCTCAAGAGCATTTCCCTCCTTCGATGCATAAGGAGATGAAATAAGAAAAAGGAAAATAAATTAGAACAACTGTACAAGAGAACTTACTTTGATCTGGGAGGATTGTTATTTCTTAGTTTTAATGTATAGCCTATTAGGTACATGTATGTTAATACTTTGTTGAATTAAATTGAAAAATATTTCTCCATTACTTACCGCATCTTGTGGAGGATTTTTTGGGAGACGGAAAACGCTATGGCCTGGAGTTAATTTACAGCGAAGAAGCGGAAATATTAGGCTCCGGGGGCGGCATCGCTAATGCAGAGCAATATTTTGAAGACGAAACTATTTTGGTGGTGAACGCCGATACCCTCAACACTTTGGATATCGCCACGTTTTACCGCTACCATTGCCAAACCGAAGCGCTGGCAACCATGCACGTGCTGCCATCGCAAAATAATCACGATTATACGCTGGTGTTATGTTGACCATGTAACCGTCCTATCCGGCCGCCGCGGTCAGTCCGGTATCGATTGCCTCGACTATTTTGCCAACGTCGTCTGCGGTGATCACCAGCGGTGGTGACAGGATAATGTTCGGACCAGAGACCCGGATCATCACACCCGCAGCATAGGCTCCTTCAAACACGTTGCCGATGGTCGCCTTGTCGATTGGTGTTTTTTGAGCGCGGTCGGAAACCAATTCTATCGCCACCATCAGGCCTTTGCCGCGCACATCTCCAACCAATTCGTGCTTGTCCATTTGCTTGCTCCACCAAAAAGCAAATTGAATTTTGCACGAGGATCTCTCTCATGAGGAACCTGGATCAAACGATTTCCTGAAGCCGTGTAGCTCACAGTATCGGGGCGATCCCCAATATAGGGAGAGGCTTGTCTCACTGCTTTTAAATGCAAGCTTCTCAGCAAAGGAGCTTGTGGATAAACCTTACTGGAAGCTGCCATAATTTGATCAATACTGGGCCATGGCTGAAAATTGTTGTTGTTAAATTCATTGTAACCAAACTCGTCCAGTCGACCGTGTCCTGATGCCAAAGGAAAGAAGTTACGTTTTTTGGGTCCTATTACTCCTATCGGCGGCGTATTTCTAGTTCTTGGATGGTTATTGTTGTTTACAAATGTAGTTTAACAATTACTCAGATTACTCAGGAAACCCATTAAACGACATTGTCTCCAATTCTTTTTTATCATTTTCAAAGATCAAAAACACCTTCATTTCAGAATGCTCTTTTAAAAAGGTTTTTACCTTTTCAAGCCCCATAGCTTTAAAGGCTGTAGCATAAGCATCAGCAATCATGCAGTCTTGGCCAACTAAAATAAGGCGGACGCCTTTTGTTTTTGAAAAATGCCCGGCTACTATTTTTCCCAGTCCGCCGGCTCCGCCCGTTATTAAGTAGACGCCTCCTGGCCGGATATTAAGTTCTTTTTGCCCGGTAGCCAAGCTACTTAAATGATGAACCCATCTTTGCCGCTCTTGATAGCGAACAACTACCGCCCTATCTGCTTGTTCCTTTGGCAGAATTTCCATAAGGGAGGGAAGCGCCTTTAGCGAAAGGCTTTCTACGCCAAGGGCTTGGCCGCTTATTAAAATCCAATCACATGTATATATTCATACAGTTATTCATTGCTTTAAAAGCCATCTTCCCAAATAAATGTTTTCCTTCAGTGAACTTATTTTGTCTTCTAATTAAATGCCTATTGCTTTAATACTCGTCAATTTTTTCTGTTGGTAATTCAAATGCATATCAAAATGATCATGCCAATCAAGTTTTTTCTACGGATAAATCTAAGCTAAAAGCGGTTCTACGAGAGGAACATTTACAAGTGGTAACAAAATTCGTTCATATTACAAGATAGTCAATGTCGGGAACCAGTCCGGCACGCAATGTGCGCACAATGAAATGTCGGTCAATCACGCTGCGCACGTGATCGTAGCTGTTCATCAACTTGATGATTTCGCGCCGTGGCGTTTCCAGCAGTACGCAATTCGATCCGGCTCGGACCGTTGCAGAACGACGCCTGCCCGACAGCAGGCTCATCTCGCCGAAGAACTGTCCCCGGCCCAGCGTAATGGCGTTGCCGTCCTCCATTTCGACCTCGACTTCACCGTCGACAATCGAAATGAACGTGTTGGTGTAGTCATTCATAGTGCCCTCCGGACAAAGGATTCCCAACCCAGCGTGCCAACCACTAAGCCAGGACGGCTGCTATATTAGTTAGAAGGTAAGTCCATTGTTTTTGTCAAACTGAATGGTCGTTTGAGAACTATGTGCTTTAACTTCTTTCTTTGCTTGTAAATAAAAAGAAACATTTCATTGCTCAAAATTTAAAAAAATAAAACACTAATCAATTTTTCTGGGAAAACTGTATATGAAGCCAAAAGTATAGATTACTCTTTGAACCAGCCAAAACTAATGTATTAGTTAGGAGCGAGTTGGTTGACCAGCGTCTCGACATCAGCTCCGACAGTTTCAGGGCAAAAAAGAACCGTCTTTCCAAGTAATTTTTCGAGATGTTTGGCAACTGGATATAGGGATAAAGCTTGATTTTTTTTCCCATTTGGGCGGCCTAGATGACTGATTAGGATGAGTTTTGCTTGTTTGTCTATTAAGATTTGAATCGTCTCTAAGATGCGTTTGATGCGCGTATCATCTCGAATCGTTCCACTGTGATTTAAAGGGACGTTAAAATCAACTCGGAGGATTTTTGGCAGCGGGGGGCGCGGCGTAGTGATCGGATGACTCAGAATCATCCGATCACTAGGGGGGCAATTAACGCTAAAAGGAGGAGGAAATCCAGACAGGCTTAGCGGGGGAGGGCCAGCGTTTGGGCTAAGGTGGTGCGCAGGCGTTTCAGGTAGGCGGGGGTATGGAGGAGGCGGCTGCCGTACCAGGAGAAGAGTTCGCCATCGACCAGGTACGATGGGATGGTGGGGAGGAGGGCAGCCAGGGTTTCTTGGTGTTTTTCCTGGAACGGAAAGGGCTCTTCTTATGAACGCTTTCTCTTCTTTTTTTCATATTTCTTAAAAAAGGTAGAACTACTCAAACTATTTCGTTTGCGTCATCGTCGCTGTGGCATTCTATCTGTATAGACTAGAAACACCTGGGAAACTGCTATATTTTTGTTTTTCGATTTCTCTCGTTTTAAAATTTAATTTCGGTTCAATAATAAAATTTAAACAATAATGTTTTTGTAACCCAGTAGCTTCAAAAAACAATTTATAAAAATTGGATTTTGCGCTTTATGTGTTCTAATTTTAAACGGCGAATTTGTTTATCATTTTTAGCTTAATGGGAGCACTACTTTTTTTTGATAAAGTTGTTTTGTGGAATTTTTTTTTTCAATTAAGACCTGAAAATAATGTTCACAAAAGAGTTGTATAATGAAGTTGGATTTTCATTTTAGGATTTTCTAAGGTTTTTCTACACCCAAAGGGAATTTCTCCTGCTACTGCTACTACTACTACTTGCAGCTCAACGTAGTACCAATTTACCTGGGGCCAACACAGCTACACAGGCTCCTCCTCCATCCCAATCTCTTCAAATCTGGAAAAAAATGAATAAAAACATATCCGTCTTTCTTCTGGAAAAAGAATGCAAAGTTCCACATTTTTTCTTATGGCAGCTTGAAACCTCTACAGTATGGTTCTCTGACACGCTGAATTTGATAGTGCAATTTTCATGGAGATTCTTTGACTTTTTGATGCTTTTCTCCCCTTTTTCGAGAATCAGGCAATTTCTCTCAATCTCATAGCTTTTGATGGGTAACATTAAACTTAATAAATCTTATATATTTAGAATCAGCAAAAAGCCAATTCTTTTTATGGGTCGGTGTTGACCCAGACGACTTCGCCGCTCGCACGCAAATCGTCTGCATCTTTGGCGTGGATCTCAAGATGAAACGTTAGTGAGGTGCGTCCCAGCCGTGCGGCGCGCACATGCACCTCGATATCCTCGTCGAACACGATCGGCTGCTGATACTCTACCAATGACCGAACCGTATGATAGTCCTCACCCGTGCGTTCGACCTGTCCCATATAGTCGTAGGGCAGGCTGCGAAAATACTCGGTGATCGCCGTGTCGAAATAGGTCAGATAGTGGGCGTTGCACATATTTTGAAAGTTATTATTTTAATAATGCTTGACTCAAAAACTGTTTGGTCTTTGCCCAGCGTTGGGGAGAATTGAAGTCAGACTCTTGTACCAGTGTAAATGCGTCTAACCTTAGGGTTAAGATCGAGGTTTTAAATGGGCTGTAGCCCTCATTCATTTAGTTCAAACTTGAATTATAGCATGAAAGACTGCTTTTATTGTTTTGTTATCTTCGTTTGGTCTAAATCTGTAATTTTTTGACGATATTAATATAAAAATAAAATATGAATAGAAATGCTGGCGCCATTGTGCGCGCTGCTGCTGACTGCCTGCAGCCAGGGCAGCGACCCGGTCGAGCTGTTTCGTTCGGGCAACTTTTCGCGCGCGTTTACTTTGTTCTCAGCCCAGGCCGAAGCCGGCGACATGGCCGCGGTTAATTTCCTCGGCATTCATTACTACCTCGGTGCCGGGGTGCCGCGCGATTTCACGCGCGCGTTCGACTATTTCCGCCAGGCCGCACTCGAAAACAACGCCGACGCGCAACGCAACCTCGCCATCATGTATATGCGCGGTCTGTTAAACATTATTTTTTATTACCGGAAAACGCATATCTTTTTGGTCTTATGACCAAGGAATTTAGGCATGGGTAAAGTAAATGGTATGCCTAAATCCTGTTATTCAAATAAATGTTAATGATTATTACCTGGGGTTTAATAGGCCGGATATACCCTTAATTCAACTGAATTTTTGTTTTTAACTTCTGTATTTTTGTCCGGAGCGTCTTTGTCTGGAGCGGATATCCATTGTGTTACTGCTTTTAAAAATTGGTACCTTTTTGCAATTGATGCTGCAATGACAACCCCCTTAGTAAGTGAAAACTAAAATATATATATTTGATTTTTTAAACACTTATCTGGTCGAAATCCTCATTTGGAAGTTTAAAATCCCCTCTCTGGCACACTCCACTCTTAGGCCTCTTAGTGAATGAAAAAAAAAATTTGAAAAGAACTACTAATGAAAAATAAATAATTTAAATTTAAAACCAGGAATAACAGCTGATTGATAACAGCTGTTATTAATACTTATCCTAACACTAAAAGTTAACAACGTAAAAAAATTTCCTGATTTTCTCTGGGCTAGACTTCTTTATTCACCTCGTACCGAGGTACCGGTACGGACACGCCCTATCCCTCGTTTGGGGAGTATTTTTCAGAAGATGAATTCGGAGCAGAAATGGTCAAGTTAGTAGTTCGCGATCGGGAAACGATTCAAGAAGCAGTCCGCCGATTCCGAAAATTGGTCGAGCGAAGTGGCATCAAAAAAGAGATGCGTCGCCGCGAATACTACGAAAAGCCAAGCGAAACCAACCGTCGAGCACGGTTGCGAGCCGAGCGTCGAGCACGCCGAACCCGAATAATTAAAGTTTAAATTCACATTTCTTCACATTATAAAAAAAAACTTTAAGCATTGCAGGTTTCTATTGTTTAGGGTTCTCGAAAGCGCAATACATACGGTATTCATAGCGCCCAGATTAAAGTCATTATGCAAACATAGGAAGCACTGCCAACAGGATTCGATTATGCTGCTAATTGTAATCCTGCGCTGCGAAAGTTTTAATAGATATACAAAAATGTTTTTTTTTTGCAGTATGCCAAAAACACAAGATACATAGAATAATATCACTCCTAAACGAACCGCCACGCCGTGACGCCACACGTCCACGTCGATCACGCCCTCGAGCGCGCGCACTTCGACGAGACCACCTCGACCTGGCAGCTCGCCTTCGCGCGTTCCGACGGCACCGTCGTCGAGACGAGCGCAAACGTCGTCGTGAGCGCGGCCGGTCTCTTCCAGACGCCGACGACTCCTGACCTCCCGGGCGCCGAAACGTTCGAGGGGGAGATCCTCCATCCGACCGAGTGGACGCCGGAGCATTCGGCGGCCGGCAAGCGCGTCGCCGTCGTCGGCAACGGCTTATCTTCAGCTTAAACTTTTGAGGACATTATTAACTTAAGATCTTAAATTTGTTTTGTAATTTCAAAACCATCTAAAATGATTATCAGAAAATTGTAAAACAATCCAAGAAAAATGTGTTAAATATAGATAAAGTCGGGTACCCTTTGCCAGATAATAATAATAATAATAATAATAATAATAATAATGATGATAATAACGAAATACGGGATCGAAATTACATTTGCTCTTATTTCCCTTAATAAAAAAATGTAGATGTAAATTAAAAAAAGTGACAAGCCCGCCGGCATCGATCTGACGAGTTTGAACAATCACCGGCGAGTCGTGCGGACTCGCATGAGCGGCATTTTGGATCAGGTTCACCAAGGCAATCTCAATTGCCAACTCGTTCACCAATACCGGTGGCAAGTCGGGTGAACATTTCATCCGAACTTCCAGATCAACGCCATGCTCCGTCATCTGTGCGTATCTGATCGCGGTATCGACAATCGAATTGAGATCGGTAAACGATCGATCTTTTCCATCACCATAAGCGTACGACAATGTGCCTTTAACCAGATTCCTGCGCAGGGTCGGCCCCGCGCTCGGCCCTGGCGACGGCATCGCGAATCATGTCGAACGAAGCCGCCTCCAGCAGCGCCTCACGGGAGCGTTCATCATGCGCCATGACCACGGCCCGCGCGATGTCCGGCTCCGCTTCCAGAACGGCCTCGATCTCGCGGGGCTCAAGACGCAGGCCGCCGATATTCAGCTGTTCGTCATTCCGGCCCATGAAATGAAAGCCGTCCGCGCCGAGCGCCGCGCGGTCCCCGGTCCGGAACGCCGGGCCCGAAGGAAGACCTATACTTGTTTTTGATCTTTTTATTGAACCGTTATTTTTTGACAATTTTGCTAAGACAACGGCGCAGTCATTTGCCATTTTCATAAGTCTAAGCATCTTCAAACGTTTTTAAATTATTCTATCCTTTGTTTTGAGTCCAAAATACGAATTCGGGCCAGCCAGGCGCGTGATAGTTAATTAAGAAAATGATCATCTTACCTAGATGGCATTTGTATTTATTAAAAACTTTTCTGTTTGAAATATAAAAAATTTCAATCTTTGAAAATTGTAACTGTAAGTTAATATTTGCTTTCTATGTTTCTTCAGTAATTTCATTTGGCCTCATTTTTGATCGTTTTCAAAAAACAAAAAAACAAAAATTGATAAAAACCCCGTTATTGATCGTTTTCTTTCTTTATGAGATGCGTGTACTAAAAATAGTGATTCAATCCTGGATACAGACAACCAGACACTTGAATACAGACTCCATCGATCTCCCTTCTTCCTCCCTGCGAGGGATGTGTGGTCTTTCTTCTCCACATCCTAAAAGTTTTTTTTTTACAAACCAATTTTGAGGGACTTTTGCAGATGACACAGCGCTTACAGTGATTGCGAAATCTGTCGATAGAAAGATCTTATAGAAACACCCAAAGTAACTCTGGAGAATTTATCTCAGTTCACAAAGCATAATTTTCTTGCAGTGAATGTTGAAAAGACTAATTATATGATTTTTAGTCGTATTGGTAAAGTTGTAAATAATTGTCACAGTATTCTTTTACAAGGTGTTTCCATTAGTCAGGTTTATCAATGTAGATACCTAGGATTTATTCTGATGTAAGCGTTAGTTGGATTCATCATTTTGCTCATTAGGAGAATGTTCACCACCAGGAAGCCACATGTGGTAAGAAAATTCAACAAGGCATTAGTTTGCCCTCATCTAAAGCTTGGCATGATTATCTCCAGCATATAATGGATGCTAAAGCACTTGAGAATGTTTGGTGGTAAGCCACCAAGCTTGTATCACACCTGTAAGAAAAAACTCATGCAGATTGCCTTAGGTCCCTAAAACTCCTTACACGTAAGGACACGTAAGAAAATTGGGAGATGTAATCATGACTTACAAGTTGCATGAACACTCAAGACCTCTCTCTTTACCCTAAACTTTAAATTTTGTCCCAATTCTTTAAGAGTGACCCCTGAATCAGCAAGGCTGTAGAATAAATAGTTAAAATTACTAAAACTACTTTAGCGTAAAGAGCGAGGTATTTAAGAGGAGATGAACCCTCATATGCGTAATAATTGCTGTTCGTTTTAAGTTTTAATACTGTTCCATACTTTCCCCAATCCAAAACCTCTTCATATTTATTTCTTCATTGTTCTTTTTTTTAATAATGCTAGAAAATCCTGCGCTCCCTTTATGGCGATGGCGACGTAGATGAAGCGGGTGAACAACTGCGCGCTACCAACGTCTCGTATTTCAACAGCGGTGGGAATGTTCAAAGCGATCCGCAGGAGCTTGTCGAATACTATTACTACATGCAGTCACGCTGGAGAGATGGCCAACCTTTTATCTATGGCAACGATGCGCGACGCTCTTCCGGTAAACCTATTGCATTTGTTCTTCCTGGTGATCCCGTGACAGGGGCGTTCTGGTCTGAAAGAAACATTGACAATGCAGGTACGGAAAATACGCCTGCGGATGACAGCAAGAAGTCCCTGGGACCTCCAGTAAGTTGGAGGCTTTGTGCCTCCAAAGGAGTTTATAATACCATTTATCGTAAAAACACGAGAGATATTTTTCCTGAAATTTCGATTCTAAATAATGAGTGGCTTTTCTATTTAGGATAGGTCAAATAACTCCTTAGGCCTAAAGGCGCATTTATGTCGAGCTAGTGAAAATTTCCTCAGGCATATCGATGTGCAAACCTGTCCGCTTAGTTAACCTTTTGTGTCGGAGCTACTGGCCTGGTACTACTTTCTTCGGACCGACATGTACTGTATTAGCATGAACTCTAATCGTCTAATATATTGTTGCGGTGCAACAACCGCGCCAAGACACGACCAGCGCATGAAACCACAACAATAATACTAATACGCACTAACATCAAACATCAACAAAATGCTGGCGTGGCGACCTGACCATGGAGAGAACGATGAGTGAGATTGTGGTATTATGGTATCTGGTAATATGGTGCACACATATAGATATAATAATGATTTCGCCTATACTGTATTAAAAAAGTCGACGGGACCACTATGACTTCATCTCATAGACATTGCCATCGCCCACATCCGGCAAGCGCGTCCAGCGTCGTCCGCCGTCAGTGGAACGGTAGGCACCGCCGCCGAGGGTGCCCCCGTAAATGGTGGTCGGATTGCTGGGATCAATCGCGAGTGCCCAGACGGGGAAGGTCGAAAGCACAAAGATCTCCCAGTTTTCGCCGCCATCCGTCGTCAGCCAAACTGCGCCGGGGCGTGCCGTGCCTGAGGATTGGCCGCCTGCCAGCATGATGTCGTCGTTGGTTGGATGGACAGCCAGGGACCGCTACTGCGGTCAGTTTGCGACATCGCGGTGGGGAACTTGCCATCTCCGACGGTCCGTTTGCGGAAACCAAGGAGCAACTCGCCGGCTTTTATCTGGTGGATGTTGACTCCATGGAACAGGCCATCGAATACGCGGCGCAAATTCCGAATGTCGAAACCGGGACCATTGAGGTTCGCCCGGTAGACGATCACTCCGACCTGCAGGACTGATACGCACCATCATGCCGGCGCAAGACTTAGGTCCCGTGCTCAAGGCTGCTTATCCTCGGGTGGTGGCACGGGTGATCGGACCTTATTGAAATTTGATATTTATAAGGATATCGTGTCTCGGAGCTCTCGTTTTAAATCCCGACCGGATCCGGAAACATTGGGGGAGTTAGAGGGGGAAACTTAAAATCTTGGAAAACGCTTAGAGTGGAGGGATCGGGATGAAACTTGGTGGGAAAAAATGAGCACAAGTCCTAGTTACATGATTGACATAACCGGAACGGATCTGCTCTCTTTGGAGGAGTTTGGGGGAGGGTAATTTCTGAAAAATTAGAAAAAATGAGGTACTTTCCAGCAACAATCATGTCACGAAATACCAATTGACTAGTCGCCGCAGGAGCTATCCTCGCGCGATATTAGTGTGAGAATTGTTTTTTCCTTCAATAACCTCACTCATCCCCAACTTCCGTTGTTTTTTGGCAACGGTCGGTTCTTCAGACCCTGCCGTTGGCCAGCATCGCACTTGCGAATCGCATTCTCTTTCCCGTGAACCCATTTTGAGGTCGTTGACAAGCACCAACCGGGATAGCCAAATTCGCAGGGCAAACAAAAAAGCACCGCCCAAGGAATGACAATTCATGTCTAGTTGTCATGGGCAATAAAATTGTATATTTATTTATTATGCCAGAAGTAGTGGCAGTCGCAGCCAGTCGTATTTGCAGCCACAGTACTCGCAGTAGCAGTAGCGGTCCTGAAAGTTTCATGGTAATATCCGTACCTATTCCTAAGATATGTCAGATACACCTTTTGATAACTTGGATGCAGATTTTTTTATTCTTCATCTGGATCAACATACTCATAAACATTCCCCGAATTTCCACCAGTGGCGTAATTTCATTAAATTCCTGGGAAATATGAATCAAATGACATTGAAAACGTAATTGAAACGTAAAAATATATTTAATGACATATCTTTTATGACTATAAGAATCGTAAACATATATTCTTTTCAAAAAATATTTAGGTGACTTGAATATTTGTACAAATTCCTTTAGCCTTTTGTAGAAGCATGGACATTCATATTAATTTTCCCCCAAAAATGGCAGTGACGGTGCTTCTTCAGCACTAGGAGTCTTAGTTCAATATTTTCCCGTCTTTAGAAATCTGGTAAGAGGAATGAATAAGTCTCTCACCCTCACGGCTTGACGATTGCAGATGTTCGATGGTTTACTGGGGGATTTTGCACCTGCTGATGTGGGCAGTGCTGATTTCGCATACAAACGACGCTTCAAAAGCCTGGTCTGATGGCCACCCAGCACATCTTCTGCTCTACCTCACGATATCATTGAGCAATTTGTAACTCTTCCTCCAGGTAGTTGAGCGGTGACAGGCTGGCGTATCGCTCGGTGTGTTTCAGTGATCCTGGATACATCACTGAGACACCGCCCGAGCAGGTGCTCCTGTCTGTTTTGGCCTATAAGTGATTCCATTTACTAGTCGTTATATGAGGGCCTCGGGACACCTGTCAATTGTGTATATAGAACTGATATCAGCATAGCACATGCCTTAACACCTGGATCCGCAGTAACAGCTGTTATTCCAAATCATCAAAGAGGATCAGGAAACGATGCAAGACCTAAAGATGCAAATCTTTTGTAATTAAAGATTAGGTCCTTAGTAATGTCGGGTATTATAGCGAAACGTCTACTCTGAAGTATTTGAGGAAATGTTGCATCTCTATTACATTAGTCTTGCCTTTTATTTGCCTCTAAGTAGAATACCAAGGGCAATTTATATTCGGCAACAAGTCATTTTTTTTTTGTCAACAAAACGTGGCCTACATCTTCTTAACATTTAATTTCATTGTAGATTTAGACAATGATATCAAACAAATGTTTCACGAAGCTTCTTATTTGAGATTAAATGAAAAAAAAAGTTTTTTTTTTAAATGGAAGTAAGGAGCGACATTAAAACTTAAAACGAACAGAAACTAGACCTCCGTTGCCTGTGCAACGGGAAGTGTTCCTTAGGTCATTTTCATTTGTTTGATTAAAAATACCCCCCCCCAGATTTTAGAAAATTGTCTGTATCTTCACTTCTTGTGTATCTTCATTAAAAAATCTCCTTGCCTTTTCTCTATCAAACCGTTCGTGGTAACGAGCTGTAAGCAAGGAGCGACCCGGCTCAATAGTAACCGAAACTCTAAAAAACGGAATTTCGATACCAAAAGATATATCAAAAGAATTATATTTTATGCTGATTTTAAATGTAGAGGCTTTATTAAGTTTAGTCTTACCCATCAAAGGTTGCTAAAGGAACTCCTGGCAGAGCCATTCCTTATCAAGGTGGGTCCTGATCGTGTCGGTTGAAGTTGCAAAAACTGTTTCCTCAGACAGTTGATTCCACAGATTGATGACTCTTTGGGTGAAGAAATGAATCCTATATCTACTCGGGGAATGCAGCATTGGGAGCTTCATTGAATGTCCTCTAGTATCAGAATGCAAGGGCTGTGCAAAGAGACCGGAAGGGTGTTTCTAAAAAGGATTTTTTCGGTTAAAATCATATCCCCCTTTTCCTTGGATATGCCAGTGGCTAAGGTTTTGCCGACGTCGAGATTTTCGTGGAAATAGCTGCTGCCTTGGCCGGGCGCGACTTCTTTTTCGTCGGGAGGGGGGACCAGTTGTTTTACGGTCACTCGATAGTAGTCTTCTCTAGGGCGTTCCGAGAGCGAATAGCAGCGTACCAGGTGGCGTCGTTGCGGGTCGATGGGGAGTTGAAAGGTTAAATACTGTCCCGGCTCGAAGCGAGGCAATGGTCGGCCGTCGGTGGGGGTCAGATAAAACGATTTGCATCGTTCTGCTTCTGCGATGTTGTTGGGACTCATGCGCTGAAAGTCCGAACGTTTACTGGATTCAGAATCAATGAGGAATTGTGCCGATGTAACCACCCGGTCGTCGCCATTCAGGCCATCCAGGATTTCAATAACATCATCGGATATACGGCCGATTTTAACCGCCACAGACTTGTATTGTCCTTCGCCTATCACCAGCACTACGCGGTCCTGATCGCCAGTGCGAATGACGGCTTCACGGGGCACCAATAAAGCATTTTCTTGTGCATCGGCATGAATGGTGACCTTGGCGAACCTGTGTTAAAAAAGTTTGGAAAAATAAGAAGAGAGATCTGCAAACCAAGATTAGAATATTAGAAGCAGCAGAGATTACCATGGTCAAACATGGCTCTGAAGCATGGGCACTCCGCAAAGTAGAGGAAAATTTACTAAATGTTTTCCAGAGAAATTACCTACAGATTTTTTTGGGTACCTGGCTGACTGAAAGTATTTCCAATAGTAGGCTGTATGAAAAATATGGTTCAATCCCGCTTTCTAGGGCGATAACGAAAGAAATGTTGAGATGGCTTGGCCACGTTCAGGTTTTAAATTTGTTGTTCAAAATTTTATGCCTATTCATCTGAAGGAAGCTTAAAAGACCATTAATTTGGTATGTTTTTTTTTCTCGAATCGTCCTACAGGCATAACTAATAAAAATTTTCTCTGTATACAACACCTTTTACAGAATGCATGACATCATTCATATGAAAAATGTTATTTTTTCAAAATTAGGCTCTAGAGCAGCGGTTACCAAAGCTGATTGAGCTCCAACCCATCTAACAAAAATTTTCAATCTTGGACCCACCTTTTTCTGTCTTAGCTTGTGCTTGTACTTAAGTAAAAACTCTAGGGTGTACTTATTACTTGATACTTAAGTAAGATTACGAAATGCTTATTACTTAAGATACTTTTAATGTACTTCTTTTTCAAATACTTTACCTTTGACACGAAAATTTTATGTGTGTGCTTTGGCAATGTACAAGAAAACATCACCTTTAGATTTACCCCCAAACCCATCCGATACAAATATTGAGATAGACATTTTTTAAAAATAGTTCAAACATCAAATAACGAAAACTCCTGGGTCGAACAAAAACCCCGCAACTTTAAAATTTTCAAGGAAAAAATCGCTCAATTGTTGTTCGAATACAGTCCTAACAATACCTCATGGTTATTGCTTACGAAGTTTACGAAATTTGTTGCAAAAATAAAAAAAATTAATAAAACATTTTTAGAAGCATTTTCTTCTTTACGAAAAAAATAATTAATTCTATAGAACCGTTAGAAAATTTCCTTGTGACAGTGGGGATCGAACCCAAGCAATCTCAATCGAGCGGCACAGTTGTGACAGAGGGCACTTTAATCTAAAAGTCAATTAGTGTTTTGAGAGATCTCTTTTGATCAGCATTATTGAAAGGTCCAGTAATTATGTCTTGGGGATGTCAACCTCCCCACAGTCCTCAGGACAAGGGCTGTAAGCTAGGCGATTCGTTTATTGTTTACACATAGTCTATGTTATTGAAAAAAATATGTATGTTTGAACTTTACTTTCAAAGAAGATGAAGGGCGTTCAGGTGAGCCTTTCAGGAATGTTGAACTAAATCAAAACGTGTCATATGTATACGGATTGTAAAAAGGGTGTAACACAGGAATAACCTAGTGACTGAAACGGTCCTATTTCCTATCTAAAGATTGACGGAGTTTTTCTCAAACTTCTTGAAAGCTAGAACAGGATTTGGTTGCCTCCCTTCTCAGACTCATCTTTGGGTGGTATCCTCAAGATATACACTCTAATGGAATGAAGTCCATTATAATGTTTTCTTGTTCTAGTTAATTAAAGACCCACATTGGCCGATTCAAGACTTGCCAACGTAAGCTTCTGGTGAAGTGCTATAAAATCCCATGTATCGTGTAATAACTACTACTACTACTACTACTACGGAGTGATGTGCGTGATGTGAGAGACGGGAGTGATGGGGGTGATGGGAGTGATGGAAGTGATGTGAGTGATGGGAGTGATAGGGGTGATAGGGGTGATGGGAGTGATAGGAGTGATGGGGGTGATGGGAGTGATAGGAGTGATGTGAGTGATGTGAGTGATGTGAGTGATGTGAGTGATGGGAGTGATGTGAGTGATGGGAGTGATGTGAGTGATGTGAGTGATGGGAGTGATGGGAGTGATGGGAGTGATGGGAGTGATGGGGGTCATGGGAGTGATGGTTTCGATTGCCAATTCTATTCTTTGGTATGAAACTAAAATTGCGTCTGTTGATAAAGAAACATGTTAAGAAAACAATTCTCACTTTATTACAATAAAATAGAATTATATTATAACTCTATATTATGACTATAGAGCTATGTTATAACTCTAGAATGAAGTAGAATAATTGTAGTTAACATATTTTGACTGTTGTTTCACTATACATTACCCCAACACCCCTAATCTGTGAAAAATAGTCCAAAACATATTATGTTCCATGAATTCTGCAATGCGTCACTCAAATGTGTCTAAATTGCATTTTGTTTCATAAAGAGATTTTCTTAGTCTCACAATGTATAAGAAAATTCTCTGCTCCACTAATCTTGTTTGAGGACGCCATCAGACAATCCTATAAATGTGCTTGATCCCTAATAGATTTTAAGACTTGGAGCAAAGAATTGGGTTAGGCCCTCATTTAGCCCTTCATTATGAGCTAAATAGGGTGATTACATCGTACAATTCTTTCCTTTGTATTTGAATGATTTTGTCGAAGAACAGTCTTGATAAAATTCTGGGCCCGCATCAAACCTTTCATTTAGAGACTGGAGCGAGTCATATGTAGAGGCAGAGCCTGTACTGTTTACCCTATTCTGGATCTTCTTAAGTGGTTCCAAAAGCCTTTTTGGAGCACCAGCATATAGCAAGAATCCATTTTCAACTGTGAGCCGTCCTGGCCGAGTGGGTTGATGCGCTGGATTCGGGATCCCTTGTCTGAGAGGACGCGGGTTCGAATCCCAGTGTACCCCATTCTTCCGTTTGAGACGGGGGTCAGTGGCGTGACTCTGTAAGCTTAGCCAGAGGATTCTGAGGCCTGTTAGCTAACTTTAATGCAAAAGATCCCAATTTTTTTTTCCTATTTTGGTGGAACCCTACAGCAGCGCTCTATAATATTCAGGAAATCAAACGATTCGTGGTAATGAATTGTAGTAAGGAGCGATCCGGCTCAATAGTAAACGATAGCCTAAAATACATAATTTTGATGCTAATATATAGTTTGATTTGAAACTAATATATAGTTGGATACAGTTGCAGGAAAAGATATAGATGAAAATGAAAAAGTTTGTGATACCTTAGATGTGAACAATTTAGAGAATTAGATTTCAATTTTAGTGTGCTTGGTACTATAAGTATTGGTACAAGTGTTTAACACTAGCTCAATGATAATAACTGATCTTGACCCTCCTCCTCCTCCCTTCAGAACCGTATGTATTATTACTATATCAGGATGGCATAGCAGGTAGGGCTGTTTTTACTATGCAGCAAGAAACCGCGAAAATGACAAAATATTGCATCCAAGAATTACTTTATTTCACGAAAGAAGAAACCAACCTTTCAAACTCATATTTTAACATGGCACGATGTAGTATGCAGAATGAAACAAAGGTGAGACTTCAGGACAAGACAGTATGCAGATAACTTAAAGTTAATCACTCATATCGTAACATGTATTGCTATTAGATAATTACTGTTTGCATATTTGGCCCTTCACTTTGATTATTGTGTTTCTTGCTAACTTGCTTCACTACAAGCATGTGGTAGTCAATGGTTATTATCTTGCATATATCAGAAATTGATGTACATATATAATTTCTGAGATTATTTTATCTGGCAAGATGCTCTGAATATACAAGATCATTATATGTGAATATCTTGAGCGACGTGAGTTCCAAGATGTCTGACAGTGGTTGGAGAAGGTTACTGTCACAGGCCAACGTAGCACAGGGAGATTGGCACCAAGATCAGGGTAGCGAATTGGCATTGGTTCGGAAGTTCGACCGTAAAGCGCTCAAGATTTTGGAGCAGATAGCGGAAGAAGAACCCGACGATCTCGAGGCTTAGCTCAATCTAGCCACAACCTACCGGAATCTCGGTGACCATCGCGCCAGCCTTGCAACCTTGGAAAAAACCTAGACCTACTCTGTCAATTCAAAATTTTAACTACAGTCTGCTTTATATTTTGCCGGTATTCTAAAGGTGCAAACGCCTTCGATATAGTCGTTTTTGACGCAATACCAAGTTGTTTTTTTTACTCTGCAAATGTTTTACCGGGTTTTGATTTATATATTCCAGATCTCAAGTGCTTTAGGTTAGCTCCTTTTGGATTTTGTAAAATATGAGCTTACGGTCATTGTCAAACTTTTTCAAATATTTACATAGGAAATACAAATTTAAAGCCCAATTCTTCATGATTGCAGCTTCAGTCTCAAATGGCTTATAAGCTGGCGTCGATTCTTTTGGCGTTTTTCTAACAGCATTCTCTAAAAAAACATTTGATTTAATTACTGAAAACAAATTAGAACAAAAAATTTATCGAACTGATTCAGCAAATATCAAAGACTGCCAGATTAGCCTTCTAATTGGGCTACTAAGAGTGAATTAGGTCAAAAGTTAAAAAAAAATAGATCAGCCAGCAAAAATAACATAAATTAAAAAAAATGGTAAAAGTTAGCTTTCGACTGCATAAGGATTTCAATAACTATCAAGAAAGAAATTGAAAAGAACATGAGAGGTGATCTCACTATAGGTAAACTTACTTTTCTTCTTTTCTTGTCTTCGTTTATTTTTTCTTCTTTTTCTTATCTCCGTTTACTTTTTCTTCTTTTCTTCTTTTTTATTTTTTGTTGTCTTCTTTTATCACTGATTCGCACTTTATTTAACCTCTTTACTTGAGAACCACGCGGGTAACGAAAAATGATAACAAAACACGATTTAAAAGAACTTGAAATGTGAGACGTCTCTCTATAGGTGAAGAACAAAAATCCCCAAATAAATTTACTTTCCCAAATTCTTCAGCAAGGGGGCGGTCAGAAGAATTTGCTAGGAAGGAGGTGAATTTCCTGCGGTCAAATTTTCTAATGAATGGATAATAACGATATCTATTCATCTTATTTACAATATTATTTACAGTAATGTCTTATTTACACCAGAAATGATTCGGTTTTAGATAGGTTTCTTTATTAAAAATTCAAACTTTCTATTTTTCAGAATCAATTTCTGCAGCTATATTCTTTTGTGAAAATTTGGCACTAATATTGTCATGCTGGACGAAAGGCAGGTCATCCCTCGCTGTGACGAGAGGATGTCATAAGAAAAAATTTACGTGAAATTTGAACTCTCCAGGAGAGTATAAAGAAGGTTGACTTGATTAGATTGGGATAGAAGCATAGTGTGTATAGACGTGTTGACTTCAAGTGGCCACAAAAACACTGCATCTATTGAGAGAAGATTCTAAAGATGTCACTAATAGTACAACAATAATCTGTTTTGGAAAAATGATATTTTCACCCTTGGTGTTGGACCTTTTCTACAATGAAGCTGAGCTAGTGGAGGATAGTAGAGAAAATCTTCAGAAGCAATTAGCAATAATAAAAACTATTTGGAATAGAAGTATTTAGAGTTTAACACCAATTAGTCAGTAGTATTAGTATTTAGGAACAAAGGGGATATTGATTCCGAGGTTGATTTTAATTTTGGAGGAACGGTATTAGAGGTTAAAGAAGAATTTGTTTATTTGGGTGTTAAATTTACTACATTAAGGGGGATGTCTCGGCATGTAGAAGATTGTATTTTAAGGGGTAATGGCCCAGTAAATATGCTTTTTTCGATAAGCACCTCATCGGTAAGAGGCTCTACATATTGTGCACGAACACGCTCAAACACATCACCAAAAAGATTCAACTGTCTGTAGGTTTCATCATCAGTCTGATTTTCTACAGCCTCCTTTTGGTCAGCCATATTAGCCGTACGGGGCTCATCTTGCGCCAATTCCTGTTCCTCTTCTGCAAAAGCAGGGGAAATAGAGAACAAGCACAGTGTAAAAAGAACAGATAAGAATTTAAACCACATCACAACATCCTGTTAGATAATAATAAGGCCTTTAGGGGTGGTGCGAAGTGTCACCCCAACAGCTAGTATTTCAATAAGATTGACAATGTCTTTGTAATTTTCACTTTTTTTATGGGTCCCCAGGTTCAAACGGAAAAACCAACAACAAAATCGTGTAAAAAAAAATGTTGAACCAGTGTTTGACCTTATGAAATTGCATCATATCGATATTTTGAAAAATTACATCTGAATAAGGATTTACCTCGGCATAGTTTGGAGCACCTTCCTTTCCATTTTCTTTGAACTCTGAAAATTGTTGTCTAAACCATTTTATTAGGTAGAGCGGATCCCTGAATATACGTAAGAATATACGATAAAAAAAGTTTAGAGTCTACAAATGACGGTTGTCCGTATTATTTTCTTAATTAACAATACAACACATGAATCGTAATCTTTGCAAAAACAAAGAAGAAGAACAACAGATTACCTAAAAATGACTAGCTAAGCCTCTGAGCAGAAATTGTTCGCCCAGGTACAGCGGATTCCTGAACATACGGTAGAAGATAGAATACGTCAGAAGTTTTTGATTAAAGTCAGTTGTTTTCGCGGCGCTCTCTGAAATTTTGAAGCAGTGACAATCGTATTGAGACCGTCAAACAGTTGGTTACCGAGTTCGATCAGATTATGTGTTCCCGAATCGGCGACGATACCTCCGTTGATGACGGATTCTGCATAGTCCGAGCTTGCGATGGAGTCTGCTAAGATGGTGTTACTCATCGTCAGTTCGGAAGTGGCTCCGTCCGCGAGGACATATATTGCACCACCACTGCTAGCCGTATTGTTGGCAATTGTCGAGTTCAAGATGTCGATCTGGCTGTTCTCGGTCTCCGACTCGAGGTTTTTTTTGACTTACGAAGGAGTGATCGGATCTTAATGAAATTTTATATTTAGAAATAAGTCGTAACTCAGATCTTTTATTTTAAATCCTGACCGGATCCAGTGTCATTGGGGGGAGTTGGGGGGCCGGAAATCTTGGAAAAGGCTTTTAGTGATGAGATCAGGATGAAGCTTGGTGGAAAGAATAAGCACAAGTCCAAGATACGTGACTGACGCAACAGACTGGATTCGCTCTCTTTGGGAGAGTTGGGGGGGGGGTCGGAAAAATAAAAAATGAGCGCCAGCGTCGGTTCGATGAGTTTGTAACCCGGGTCATCAGATCAACAGATCAAATGCACTAATTCCGGTTCAAATTGCGCTGTGTTTCGTCCAGAATGCCGACAACCTCACTTGCCTGTTCTACAGAGATTCCTGACAGGATTGCGTCAATCCATTCTTCGTGTTCAGAGGCCTGGACTAAAAATTGCTCTTCACCTCTTGATGTAAGTTTTACCTGCAAGGCCCTGCGGTCACCGGGTACCGCGCATCGTTCAACCAAACCGTCCTTTACCAAACGATTCACGTTCATGGTGGGGTCAGATCAACCACACGGTCTTGAGAAGGCAACACCCTACCTAAACATTATGGGACAACGGATCATGCATTGTGGTGGACCGGGCACCGGTGCCGCGACTAAGTTATGTAATAATTTGGCACTGGCGGCACAAATGATCGGAATATGTGAGGCCATGAACCTGGGAGAAGCATTGGATGTAGATCCTGTCGTGTTGGCCGACGTGATGAATCAAAGCACGGCAGCCAGTTGGAGTTGTCAAGTGAATAACCCGCATCCTGCCGTGCCATCCTTGCAGGCTTTGCCGATTATTTCATTCCGCAGGACCAATGGCCCGCGCTGATTGCCGGGCTGGAAGAGACCGGCTCCGCCAAACTGGTAGAGGACGCGGCCAAACCCGCCCCCGAAGGCAAGCTGCGCGGGGTCCGCGAGGATACCGCCAAGCATTTCGGCAAGGACAGCGTTTACGGCTGAGGAGTCCGGGCCCGAGGATTCCGGGCCTGAGGAGGCCGGCTCCGACGCGCGACCTCTAGAATTCTAGACACTTCGTCTTTGCCCCAGGGCGTTGGACCTTCAATGTCTGGTAGACCAACAATTTTAATAAAAATTACTCAAAATCGTGATAAATGTTTTTAGAAGATTCTAAACGTATCTTTTATTTCTATAGTGTGTGGCAAGAGTCCTATGATAAAATTAAGACCATTGCACAGAATATAAAATTCATACAAATACTTGACGTGTTTAATGTAATTGAAACGAACTCGTGATTGATTATTGATGATTTAGCTGAATCCCTTGAAGAATGGTGTCTGGAGATGTTAAAATTACTCCCGGTCCGGTCTCATAAATAGGTTTGAAAATAAATGTTAGGAAGACTAAATCAAAGATGAAAGATGAAAAGGTTACATTGGGTAATGAAAAGACTGATCAGGTGGACAGCTTCCCTTACCTTGATGGTGTTATTAGTGAAGATGGCGAGAGCAGTGAAAATGTCAAAACTAGAATAGCTGAGGCTCAAGGTGTTTTTCACATTTGAAAAAAGTTTGGAAGAATTGGAAGATAAGTCTGCAAACCAAGTTTAGAATATTGGAAGCTACAGTGATGACAGTGGTCAAATGTGGCTCTTCTGGAACGGTTAATTCCTCGCACTATTCCAGTATCAGGAAATCGACTCATTCCCCCTGGATTCTTCTGGACCCAACTAACTCGTGATGACGTTGGGGCTTTAAAGCATATTTACCGGTCTTCGAACTTCAATCCCGAGAATAGTCTGGCTGACGTAACGACGGGCGTGGCGGGAGCAGCTGCTGGTGGCGCCGCGAATCCTCAGGTTGGTTTTCCTGGTGGTGGCGGACTCTTTGATTTTCCTGGTGGAAACGCTGGGGTTGGGGGGGGGGGATTTGAAATAGCACTTTACTTTTTTTTGAAAACCTTCTTTTGCTGATTTTTTTATTCATCAAAATTTAAAACAAGCAGAAATAATGTATTATAATGGTGCGAGGAGACTGATTAACTACTAATAAGTTTATCTTTTATAAATTTTTTGTACAAAAGATAAGCTATTCCGTAACACGTCTCAGAGCACTTTTTTAAATATGCGTTTCTGATGACGGAAAGGATTTTATTCATGTTTATTTTCTTTATTGTTTGTACAACGCCACGGCATTTATCATATACACCCTAAAAGGCCAAGGAGTTGAATCAGCAGTATATTTTTTGCTAAGAGAGTCGGAATCAAATGTGTCTAAAACAGGGAATGGTTTACATCGGGAGTTAGGAGTATGCTTATTTTGAAGGAGCCAAGAATGGCTCTTGCAAACCACTGGTGGACACAGATGATGGTTAAAAAGATTTTCTGTGAAAATTAGCTATAGGAGCCTACATTTTGGTAGAAGAAATTATTTTAATGGAAGACCAACCCCTACCCCCCTCCTACCACACCTTTCAAAAAACTTTTATTTCCCTATAATAGTAAATAATAGTAATAATAAGAGTACACAAGTTTTCAGCAAGATAATGCGGTAAATCAGAATACCACAAGATTCCAGGTTAAGCTCCTGTAGATAAGTTCGAGGTGACATTGACTTAATAGAACAAATCTACACGGAAAAAAGGCATTGGTATTTACTCTAGTTTTTAGGAATTATTGTTAGGGAAGTAACAAGTCTAGAAGAACGATGTGAACATAGTATTGTAGTTGAACTTGATATTCTTCAATTAGTTTCAGCTCTTTTCATGTACTTCTGAAAGATTGCCAAAGATTGTCCTTGTTGGCCAACCGTCTAAGGCTCAACGAAACGCAGGTTGCGTTTGGGGTGGGAGGAAGTCGTCAGGAAAGATTTAAGGGAAATGAAAACTTCCTGGGAGGGTATAAAGAAGGAGGCTTTGAATAGATTGGGATGGAAGAAGAGTGTACGCAGCTGTGTTGGAATCGAGGGGCTTGGTATTGCATTGAGTTGTTAGCAGTAGTAGTTCTTCAGTGGCAGTCTTGAAGCTCCAGAAAAGGTAACATCCAGAAAACGCACGATTAATATACTCAGTCATTCCTGAGCTGCACCCTTTTAACAACCCATATAGACATAAAATGCAGTGATTTAGTTCAAAAATCCCCTCAACATTCACTGAAAGATTCATTTTAGTAAACATTCGTATTTTAGCAAAGTAGAATTAAAATAAGCATACCTTTACATACCTTTACATTCCATAATAATCTTATTTGCCCCCCAGAGAAAAACTTTAACCCCTTGCCCCAGGGCTCTGGGGGGTTGTGACCACCCTGCAGGCATTTTTGAATGCTCTTTGGACAAGGGGATTTTACAACCTACAATATAGTATGGGAATGTGATTTGCAGACTCCACTATAAAACAGACTTGGCTGCCCTGGAAAAGGTCAAAAGACATGTCGAAAATTTTTTTCCTGGTTTGAAAGACTGAAGCTATGAAGAACAACTATTCAAACTGAACACACCCACCCTAAAATATAGACGAATGAGAGGAGATCAGATACAGCTGTACAAAGTCATGTACAACCTGGAGAAACTGTCTTTCCAGATGTATTTCCACCATTCAATAATAAATAACACAAGAAATACATAAAAGTAATTTTACTCTCCGTAAAATTCAAAAGTCGATTTTTCATACAGAAAAAGATATTGGATTAATGTCAGGTACACAGAGCGTCATCCAAGTCAGAATAGGTCACAAGATTAGAGCAGGGTGCCTATTTGGTTAAGGGGTTAGAAATTTTCGGAAATTCGAATTCCAAGAAACATGAGTGAGTTTTAATTTTGAATTAACTGTTTTCATAAGAAATGAGGGGCTACGTAGTTCAACTGAGTAGTGTATCTTTCTAATATTTTTACCAGATAACAAATTTCTCTCCATGGAAAGTTTCCCCCACATAACCCCCTCTTCCCAACTCCTCCTCTCAACCAAAAAATCCCCCTGACAACGTCTGCACACTTCCCAATAACCATTACTATATCCAAAGTCTGGTCAAAGTTTGTAACTTGCAGCCCCTCCCAAGGGTACAGTGGGGGAGTACGTCGTCCCCAATGACGTAGTTATAAGGTTTTTCGACTATGCTGAATAAAATGGCTGTCTCAGAATTTTGATCCGACGACTTTGGGAAAAAATGAGCGTGGGTAGCCTTAATAGCAGTAAAACATAGTACCTTTAGCAATAGCTGTAGTAGTAGTAGCGTGCACATATTGCCGTTTCGTAAATTGTTTAGATAACCAGCGTACACGGAGTCTGTTTTGATTAAAGTAAAACAGTTCAAAATAGGGATGAAACCTTTTTATTGACAGTGAACAGATATAAAATTTAACTGGATTTTTCGAACACATATACAGTGTTCATCATCAGCAGTAACACTTGATTTAGTTCAACTTTCCCCTCAATATGTCCTGAAAATTTTACCTTCAGGAAGGGTTGTAAGTTATACCCTTGGGGCATATAAGGTTTATATAGAAAGGATGATCGTATAAACATCGGAGGGGGCTCATTGTATTGGGAATGAGAAAGTTCTTGCGAAGATTCACAGTTATCATAGTGTGGATACACCCCCCTAAACCTTGCACTTTCCCAAATGCAACTTATAGAAATTTGAGATGGCCATTTGTTGTCGTAGAAACTTCAAAAAAGGCTCATTTGATTGGAAATTGAAGGGACTAGTGCCCCTTTTGATAATTAAAAGTGATTGGAGCTTGAGCTGGCTTATTATAATGCAATAAATATTTGTGGTACTTGTCGGTTATTGGAAACACACCCAAGAAGTGAAGTTAGGTTAATCCTAATGAAAAGTAACAAACATGATGATAAATAATATTTCAGAACCAGAATTATGAAAGCCTAGCCTAACCCAACCTAACGTAACCTAAGCTAACCCCCACCCCTAATATGCAAATATATAGCCCAAATTATACAAATCCAATGCATCCTGTCTAAGTCCCCTGTGCGTCTGGAGTCGTCGTTAAAGAATTGCGGACAGATGCAATTGTGCATGTATCGATTGTGCGATCCGTCTGGCGATTACCTGATTGGTTTCACCATTGAAAATTTTCACTTTCGGCATACTCAGCGATTTGATTTCCAGCGATTGCGCAACTGGCATATGTGCCAATTCCCGCGCCACGTCGCGCGCGATGGCATCCGCCCGTTTTTCAAAGCCAGCCGGCAACGTCAGGTTCAATTGTTCGATGGTCAAAACCGATTCATCCATATTGAGTGCTCTCCGTTCCACAGATGGCTTGCGGCAGATAACGAGGAAAGAGGGAAATCTCGAATTTTAATTTCTACAACATTTTCTGGATTGAAAGGTCATTTCCTACTAATTGGTCCGGTAAGAACTAAAATGACATCGGAGTTGGACAATACCATCATTACATACCCCATTTCCAACGTAAGCGAGGTCAGAGGGGAGGGTATACAAAGTGATATATAAAGTGATATACAGATATACAAAGTGCAGAAGTACCCCTTTTTCAGGGACGAGAAAGAGAAAAGAGGAGGATAAGTCGATTTTAAATTTCAACAATATTTTCGTCATTTTAACACCTTAGTCATTAAACAAAAATTTTTTGTGCTTTGAAAATTCTTTTTTTTTTCCAATTGCATATTTTCTTTACAAATTTGGACAAAAGCCAAACTTCAGAGTAAAGAGTAAGGAGCTAAGGAAGAGACAGCTCCTTTCATTTAAAGAACAATCTGTTCAAATATGTTTCAAATCTGTCCTGTTGACAAGCTTTTTTTCTTATCAATTTCTGATTGTTTTCCAAATCATGCCCAGGCCTAACCAAGATATAATTTGAGGTACTGGTCCCTCGAAGCCGTTCAGCAGCACGGTCCGCTCATCGATCGAGGCGAAGCTGATCGAGACAGGAGAACCGGAGCTCATGAAGACGGGTCGCAGCATGTTGGCGACTTGGGAGCGAACGTGCGTGAGCGTCACGGTCGTCGCGACCCGGATCTTGGAACGCCGGCGCGCTATCACGCGCTCCGGTGTCATGTGGACGGCGGACATGAGGATGTCCGAGCGTCGGGGGCCGTGGGATGCGACCCACTCGTAGACCCCGCCGGACATGCCGAAGCAGCCGAACGGCGACATTCACCATTTTGCGGACATTCACGGTAACATACACTACAACAGTGGTTTTCAAATTATGGTTCACAGATCGCTGAGGGTCCGCTAAGCTATCATACATGGTCCGCGGCAGATCTCAATCTTTTTTTTTTTTTTTTTGTATCACGCATTATCTTGTTCTATTATGCAATTATCTTCTTAGATTTTTAGCACAAATATGTGGAAAGTGAGTTAAGGGAGCACTTGTAAAATTTGTTATAAAATTAAGGATTCTAAAGAAGTGTTTAATGTTAAGTTTACACAAATAATAAACTTTGATTTTATTTCTAAGGATAAGTCGGCTAGGTAATTCAAAAGGTGGTATTTTACACAATGTACTGCTTATAACATGTGTTTTGGCAAACTCTTAGCATCTTTTCTTCTAAGCCACCAGGAAAGGCTCTCCAAGGTGTTTAAAACAGAAAAAGTTGGTTATTTAGGTTAAAAGTTGGTAAATTTATAGTTTTTCCTATTACTTCGCTAGGTAGAAGAGACCACTCGATACCTCTTTTTGTGTTCTTTCCAAATATACTAACTTCGCTGATTGGGTCTAGCAACAATTACTGGCTTCTATCCATCCAAAATTGGCAGCGTATTCCACAAAATAATTTTCCTAGCAGCCAAACAATGGGCAGGATGGGCAGTAGGTGGATTGTAGGTGGAATCTTTAGTAGTAACCCCCTATTTGTACCCACTACTGTCATGAGCACAAGGAAAAAATTGTCATTTCCAGCTTCTCTAATTTTGTAAGTTGTCCTTGCTTCCAGTTGAAAAAAAAACTTATTTTTCTGTATTTAATTTCTGAGAGTTATTCAGATCATGCTACTGGAAAGAACTAATGAAAGGAAGCTGATTTTTGTATACATATTGACATCAATTCCTGGAAATTGCAGCAAATTTGTGCTTTTCATTGTTAAAATTATAAAACAGAGAACTTTTAAACTATATTTTGTTTTTAGTAAGACTCAAATGACGTTGTAGCCTTTAAAAAGTTTGGAGGCAGTTATCCTCCTCTTTATGTGGTAATTTATGTTCGCTTCAAGTCTGAGTAAAGTATTTATTTTCTTTCCGTTCCTTTTGTTATTTATTTATTCATCTCTAGATCGCTTGCCGTATCTTGAAAAAGGGCATAGCTTTTTTTCTCTTCAAGGGGTAGAAATACTTCAAACTTCCTAACTGTTTATAATTTTAACTTTTACTTAAAAATGAAAATGGGTTTTAAAAAAAATGCCGATTAAAACAAGCTTTTCTTTTGAATGGACGAATATGTTTTCCATTCCATCCCATTTCCAGTTCACCCATTGTCTTTTCTCTGATAAAGGAACTGGTGATTCTGTTTGTTCGGGAAATATCAAAGATGAGTCGGATACAAATATTCTCACGGGGCTACGGCCCCAAAAAATGAACCGACATTTTTCAGTGGCTTTAAACCTATGCCTTAAGAAAAATCTAAAGTAAAGGGGACTCCAATGCAAAGAAATAATACCCACCAGCCTATATTTGTTTAATAACCCTATTGAACATAACGTTGGCACCGCACTATTGACTGTTGAATGGCTCTTCGACCACATCGTATAGATAAATTGGGTGTTGCAGCTATTTGGTTGGGCTTGCTTGTAAACGGGAAAACTTTCTGCGTGTTTCCTTTTACGATTCATTATGGTGAGACATTTACCTCTACATCAGCATGATGTACGAAGTGTCTGCTGAGAGTAGAATAAAGTGGATTTAAACAAAACGTGTATATTTTTTCCTACAATTAGAAATTTTTGTGCACTTATAAGTGGTACTAACCCATTATCTTTTTCTATTGTTATCAGTTTTACCATGCAACACTAGGATACCGAACTTCGCTTGTGGAGAGAATTAGAAACATAAAAACGACATTCAGTTTAACCCTCCTCAGGAAATGTGCACCCCCATACCCTGATTTACACAAGACCTATTTAGTATGTTCATTTAATTTAAAATTTAATCCAGTTTAACTGCCTTTTTTCACCAACAAAGTTTATACTCAGCTTTTTTTTGTCCTTGAGCAAATGTCTTTTTACGATATCTCATGATCTTTACCTAAATTTTGATTAATTTCTTACTCATTTAGTAAATATTTGCTCAAGCTTTGTTTGAGGCTGCCAATATGCATCCTACGACAATGGTTGACAGAGATGATAACTTACATAAAGTGCTTTCTTTTGAGACCATTGATAAATAATTTGTTCTTGATCAAATTTAAAATATGAATTTTCTCTTATGATTTTTTTTTTTTTTTTTGTCTTCTGACCGGAATGTTGAAAAATATTCATGTGCCTGAATAAGTATGTTTGCAGGTGATTCTTGGACTAGTATGTATCATCCCTGGCATTTGAATGATGTTTGACCTTTTTGTAGAGTTTTCCTAGAAGAGGGCAGGGTCAAAACCGATCAATCGCATTTGGGGGCAATGTTTTCTAATTTAGGGGGAGAATCCCTTCAGACTAAACAAGAAATCAGGCTAGACGAACAGAAAGGCTTCATTCAGGCGTTAACACCAGCGCAAAAAAAAATCCATATGAGAAAAATGTAAAAAATTGCAGATAGTGTTAACTGATTCACTGCTGCCACGTTAAATTACTGGTGCCCAACAACTCTTCGTCAATATGTAGAATCTCTAGTCAATTAGACAAGTCTAGTACTATCTACTAATCTAGTACTATTTCGTACTATCTACAAATCTAGTCAATCTAGTCTAGTACTATTAGAATACAAATTTACTAAACTTTCAAGCTTTGATGGTGGTCCTCACCTGCTGGTCAGTTCCGACGCGGTGGTGTCATTGCCGAACCAACGGTTTCTGGAGATCGTTGACGAACGCACGCGTTTGCCAGAGACATTTTCCATCATCAACCGGGCTTTCTGTCGCGGCGTTCAAGGTATCTGGCAGATGATCGAACGGGCGGGGTTGATCAACGTGAGTTTTCAAGATCTCCGCTCGGTGGTCCAGAGTAAGCATGCGAAATCGACCTTCTCTGTAGCGGAAGCCGAAGGCGAAAACCGGTCCCGCGAAGTCGTGGCTTCCTTGCTGGACCCTACAATTTTTGGCTGCTTAAAAAAGAAATTAGAACTTTTTGATTTTTTACGAACGTTTTTATTAGCAATAAATATACGTAACTTACGAATTAAATTACGTAACGAACTTCTATATTTGTATATTTTTGTTACGTATATGAGGGGGTTGGCCCCCTCGTCAATACCTCGCTCTTCACTCTAAAACTTGAATTTTGTCCCAATTCTGTAAAAATAACCCCGAATCACAAAGGCCGTAGAATAAATTGTTGAAATTACTAAAAATACTTTAGCGTAAAGAAATTAATCTATATATGAAAGGGGTTGTCGCCCCCTCAACGCCCCGCTCTTTACGCTAAAGTTGTTTATTGTTTCGAAAAATAGAGTTATGAGAAAAAAATAGATTTGTGTTTCAAACTTTAGCGTAAAGAGTGGGACGTTGAGGAGGGGACGGCCCCTTTCATATACGGAATAATTTCTATTCGTTTTAATGTCGCTCCTTACTTTCAGTTGAAAAATTGTTTGTTTTATTTAATTTCTAACTGCTTTTTAATTTGGGCAGGTTTTCATTTGTCTCACCTGGCCGTCATCGACTGGCGGAAGTTCCTCGTGTGGTGGTACCTTCCTCACGTCTGGGCCGCGTTCGGCATCGTGACGATCAACCTCCTGCAGCACGACGGCTGTGACGCCGACCATCCGGTCAACCGCGGCACCCTCTGCCCGAAAGGCGCAGGCCTGCTGGACTTCGTCCACAGCCCCAATCGCCTCAAGTACCCGCAAGTGCGCGAAGCCGGCTCCAGCGAGTGGAAGCGCATCGACTGGGACCAGGCGCTGGACCGCATCGCCCGGCACATGAAGGCATTTAAACTTAAAGGAAAAATCCCATTAGGTATTTTCCTTATGACTCATAGCTATTGATGCCAGTCTTCTAAATTAAAAATTCAATATGACAACCATACACGTAATAAGAAAAGAGGTTTCTCCCAAACAGAGGATCAAATAGCTTCTTCCGTCAGGAGCTGTGTATTCACTCCATTCAGCTCCATTCACTACAATCAAAAGATTATAAAGTCATAACAGTATTTTCCTAAGTCGTTAATATTTTTATGCGAAGCCCACGAAAGTTTCATCGTCTTTCGTCTTTAGCCTGTAGACCCATCCCGAAAGTTTCATTTTCTTAACCTAAACCCTTTCTGAGATAGCAAAAAGTCAATTAACTAGAATTTTACCCAGAAAGTAGCCTAGGCCTAGCCTATGTCAATTTCTGGGCTGTCTTAATATTCAGTTAATTAGAAAAGAATATCAATTAAATAGCTTAGAAGTGTCACTTGTATGTTTGGGAGGTATATAATTTGTATATTAGGGGATCATATAGGCTAGCCTAGGTCTATAGCATTAAGCAGTAGGCATAGGCTATCTTCCTCTGGATCTAAGACCTTTTTCTTTATCAAACTCCAAGTTTTCTGGGGAGAATCAGGATTTTGAAATGACTTTTCAGTTAGTTGTCTATAAATCAAAGCCTTTTCAGGACAATTCTATTACTTAATGATAATTTTGGACCAAATATCAAATTTTTATTTTTGTTTACTCAACAGACAAATCGTGATTTAAATGTTTGAATTGAATATCTAAAAATCTCAAAATTTAATTAAAAATATACCAGAGATTAAAACCCCAAAAATTTAAATCACCAATTTATACCCCCTCGCCCTATTTGAGATAGGGTTCGTGCTACGAGAATTTGATATGAGCCCTGATCTTAGGTATCTTTGGTCTAGTTTTCATTCGAATCCGTTACTCCATTTGCAAGTTATACTAAATTAAACAGAACACTTAAATTTTTCAGGGATTAAAACCCACTCCCCCTTGTTAAATTTGAGCTAGGGTCTTCATCTCAAAACCTTATATGTGTCATGGTCTTAGGCCTCTTTGGTTCAATTTTCATTCAGATTCATCACTCCAGTCGCAAGTTACTCTGAACTTGAGCAGCAAATTAGTTGTGTCTATTTTTTTGAAGGTCAACTTAAAAGAGCAAGGTCGCTTATTGCGCCAAGATGAATTCACCGTCTACCAAGAAAAAACGAAAAAGATTAGACACGTTTTTCTGTTTGAAGATCTAATCTTATTCAGCAAAGCTAAAGGAGATCCAGAACGGAAGGTAAAATTATTATTTGTACTTTCGTTGCGTTATTGAATTATATTATTTTCAATTTGTTTTTCCTTTGTTCAAATTCTAGTTTTGTTGACTTTCATGTTTCCTCTAAAATCATGATAAAAATGGATAGAATATATTTTTTTTAATTAATTAAAAAAACTTCTCGAAAAAGAAGTTTTTCAAAGAAAAGTAAAGGCAAAATTAATTTTAAGATCAGCAGATACAAATACCTGTTAAGATTCAAACTCAGAACGACAATAATTTAAACAATAAATTACTTTTAAAGTACAATGAAACCCAAAATGAACAGAAATTAAATAAACAATCATAGCAAAAAACATACAACAAGTACTGATATAAATGAATAAAAAATCTTAAAACGATTGTGTGCGTGTGCAAAACGCAGTTCGCATCATGACGAGCTTCATGAATCGCACTGTGGATGACGAATCCGGCCGGGTTGATGTCATACGGCGAATCGTCCACTTTCTCCCCTTGCAGATCGACCTTGACGAGGCTGCTCGCCGTCATCTCCTCGAATAACAGGCCATACGCATTGATCAGAAAATGCTCGTCAGGCCCGGGAACACGTGCGGAGACATGCGTAAACACCAGGTCGTCCCAGCCGTACAACGCGATAATACGGTAGCAAGCCGCCAGATCGATACAAGATGGTCCCCTAAGGGAACCAAGATGCTAAGGGTTGCTAACAGTTTCTAAGGGGTACAAGGATATCCTTTTGTGAACCAAGATGCTAAGGGGTGCAAAGGGATACATGATGGTCCCCTAAGGGAACCAAGATGCTAAGGGATGCTAACAGTTTCTAAGGGGTACAAGGAGATCATTGTGCGAACCAAGATGCTAAGGGGTGCTAAGGGATACAAGATGGTCCCCTGAGAGAACCAAGATGCTAGGGGGTGCTAGCAGCATCAAAGGGGTACAAGGGAGAAAATTTGCCTGTTTTCAAAAAAAAAGGGAAAGATCCCCTAGAAGTCATATTGAATTTTAATGAAAAACACATAATCAGATTTAGTTTAACAAAGAACCCTATTGTAGAGGTTTCAAGCTTATGTCTATAAAAATGTTGAATTTTTTAATTTTTTGCCAGAAGAAAGATCATGGAAGCATGTTTATTGTTTTTTTTTCTTTCCCAGGGGTGACGCAATGTTAGAAGGCTCTGGATAATGGAAGCAAGGAGTTTAGCCTATTTATATTATTAGCAGTAGATATACCTGGAGGCAGCTAAGAAAAAAGTTCCAAAGCGGCCAGTAGCAGAAAAATTTTAACAGCATCCAAAAAATTCGGTGATAGGGGCAGCACTGACACTTTCTCACAAAATCCGCAAACGAATTTCACTAGGCCATGAAAACTGCCGAGTCGCATGGCTAATATGCTACCCCTCTTTTTGCATGCCGGTGGGATGGTAATATAATGTCTTTTGCTTATTGGTTTTCAAAGGCTATCGGTAATAAAAAGCTACTATCCCAGATTTAGAAACTTTTGGGTTACGACGCCAGTTTTACAGCTTTAACCTGAGAGATTGAACTTTATCCTGGAAGTTAACAATGCCAAGATATTGACCCTACAGTTTTAAATTAACTTATTTATATAATCTAAGATGTCAGAAAGTATACTTTTCTTTGGATCCAAGTCTCTTTACTAAAGTATGTCACAAACTCTTGTTAGTATTTCATGATCAGAGTTCATTTAATTGCATGTGTTTTTGACCAAATAGGTCTTTTTTACTTTTACTAATAAGTCCTAAGATTATACCGTGAGTGGGAGTTGTAATACAGCTCGTAAGGTACCACTGGCCAACTTTACAAAGGTTTTGAATTAAACGCTTTCACTTATGAGGAGGGTTGCACACCCCCTCACCTCTCCCAATGCCATTACTTACCTGAATTGTATTTTAGTCTTTCATTTATCTAATTTCAACCATATTAGCTATACAGTTAAAATACATAAATAGATAGATTTATCACACAAAAGCCCTATTAGACCAGTTGTTATTTAATTAGTCACAAAACTAAAATTAAGGATTTTTTAGTAGGGAGGGGCAGGGTTGGGTACACTAGTATTCGAACCCTCGCCCTCTTGGACATAGGATCCTAAATCCAACGCACCAATCCACTTGGCTAGGACGACCTTATTGAAAGAAGGATAACTGATAATTATTTCGAAGTGGCGTAAGAGTGGTTAGAACGCGCGCAAATTTTTGACTTAAACTCTTTTTTTTACCACTTGCACACTTTTTTGGTCTTGATTTGCACTTTTTTTTTTACGTCGGCGGTTGGCAACCTTGCTCTTAAGGCTGTTCCAGAGAATGAATGCCGTGAGACCTTGAGTTGTGGACGAGGACGATTGGCAGGGGCGTTGCTGAAGACTATGGAAGAACACTTTTCGATTCGGGGCGAAACACAACGCACCAGGAAATGGACCAGTACTCAACTGCGTCGATTGTGCGCTGTAGCTGACGCTGGGCGCAGCGTAACTTGGTGAGGCGAACTGATTTGCTGGTGCTAAGGTCGTCAACGTAGGCGAGAGGGTTGGTTGTAGATATGGTGGGGATTAAATCGGTGAGGAAGATGACAAAGAGGAGAGGTGATAGGACAGAGCCTTGTGTTAAAAAACTTTTTTTTTTTAATTTCTGAACGTTTTTGAATCAATGCATGTTTTGATTTCGGCTCTCCGCACAGAAATAATTAAAACGAAATTTTTATATTTTTTTTTTTGGCTAAATGGCTTCTCATAGTCTTGATCGAATGATTTTGAGAAAAAAGAAGTGGGGGGGGGGAAGCATAGCTGCCCCCCATTTTTTGGTTACTTAAAAAGGCAACTAAAACTTTTAATTTTTTACGAATGTTTTTATTAGTAAACGATATACGTAACTTATAAATTAGCTGACTTCCCCGCTGATCAGATAGGCGAGCAGCTCGACAAACGAAACCTGAAGCAGGTTTTATTCGACTTTCCTGCCGGTGATTTCAATGGCGGTGAGCGCGGCATCGCAATTCAGCCTGAGCGCAGGGGTGAGTTTCAGGACGGCGTTGGCCAAGCCCTCGAATACGCGAAAACTCTCGACTGCAAATTGCTTACTGTTCTTGCAGGCCTGACACCGGAAAATGATTCAGTTGATGAGCTACAGGAAACGCTAATCGGTAATCTGCAATTCGCGGCTCAGCCAACTAAAAGGCCATTTTTTGGAAGCCTCGTCACTTTTATAGCGCTGTCTTTGTATTAATTGCATTATTAATTGAAGAATCAAAGTAGCCACGAAAAGCTGCTCAGACCGGAACCCATAATGTCAATATTTGTTAATATCTCCCAATATTTTCAAAAATTTGTCGTAAAATACATCAGTCATTGGTTATTGACTAAAAGCGGTGGGGGGAGTATGGGGTTTACCCCCCCCCTACCCTCTTACGAAATGTTTATCTGATTCGTAAAAATCTAACAAAAATGCTCCTTACTTTAAGTTGAAAAAACTTTTTTTTAATTTAATTTTTTATCGTTTTTAAGTAATGCCAGGAAATCTGCCCCCACCCACATGGAATAATTCCCCACCCACAGAAATATCTCATAGACAATTCAATCCCGGTGAAAGTTTACCCCGGACAATTACCCTTAACAATTCCACGCGTAAAATTGAGACGGAAAATAGAAAGCAAGACATTTAAGAAGAATTTTGTGTAGGATTTCTGGCAAATTCCCCAAGTGTATAATTTTCCCTGACAAGATCACCCTTGACACTCCCACTACCAATTATACTCTGAATCAACAATTGTAAGTTTCAACTTTTTACACGCTCTCAACACCTATTAGCCCCCTAGAGAGAGAAAGAAAAGTAAATGATCAACTGAAATCTATAACCAAAAAAAAATCAGTATAGAGCATTTTCTGACAGAAATGTAATAAAAAAATAAATTTTCACTCTTTTTCATGGATCCGTCGTCCTCAATACGCTTAAAAATTGCATTCAATCCATGTTGTAGTCTGAATGTATGCATTAATTTCACTTTTGCTCAGGATCTGACCCAGGTCGCCTTGGGTAGCTTTATCCCTACACTGAAGAAATCAGTCGACTTCGCATTAAACCACGTTAGAAGTTGCCACTTATGCAAAGCAAAAGGGTTTATATGTGAACTATGCAAGAATCCAAATCCTATATATCCTTTTGAAATATCGTTTACAAACAGAGTAAGTTCTTTTAATATGAACATTTTTAACAAGAATGCTACCCATCACTAAGTTTTTTGTCACAAATTTAATTATTAAATGAAGGAAGTTATCCTTCGGTTGCTAAGGACTGGCAGAGTTATGCCCGCACGTTTGCCGTGGAGCGGGTGTTTGCGAACCGCCTGCTGCTTACGCCGCCGGGGGGCGAAACCCCGTCTGATGACCTTGTGCGTCTTGAACTTGAGCCGGGGCTGGCATTCGGCTCCGGCAGTCACCCGACGACGTGTCTGTGTCTGGAGTGGCTGGCCGCGCATATCCGGCCGGGTCAGCGTGTGCTGGATTTCGGCTGTGGCTCCGGCATTCTCGCCATTGGCGCCGCTTTGCTGGGCGCTCGGGTGGTGGCGGTTCTTTGTTTTATTTGCAGCCGCCCCCCCAAAAATAAATTCAATGAGTAAATGATTACTGAACAGATCTAATGGCTTCCACTGTGTTTTTTTTTTTTTTTTTTTTTTTACATTTTCACAACCCGTTGCTGATATGATAGGGCAAGTTGAACCATCCTTATATGAACAACTATCCTTTTATGACAGCTAATGGTGCCAATTCAATCAATTTAAATTTTAGGCTGAAGGGAAAAAATGTATTAAATCTGGAAGGGATGGGGGGTAATTTGTCTATTTTTCGTGGTGAGAAACAATTATTAACAAATCTTCTTCGAGATGAAGCAGGTCGAGCTAATAGTGAATCTGAATCAAGTACGCGACTTTCCTGGCGACAAGTTCGCTATGTTTTCATAGATTGGCGAATCTATTTGTATGTTTTTATTGGTGTGGGAAATATGGCGGTTTTTAAATGTTTGACCATCTATATTTCTCACCTTGCACTCAATGCTTTTCATAGTACCAGTGAAAAAGCTTATTTAATGACAATTCCGGTTTACTTTATTGCATGTATATGTTGTTTGCTAAGTCGATGTTTGTTGACCCGAAGGCGCGCGGCACAGGCCTGGCAGACCATCTGATGACGGCTTTGATTGCGGATGCCGCGGCCCGCGGGCTGGGTACTGTGAAACTGGAAACCGGCGACCTGCTGAAAGCCGCCCATCGCCTCTATGCGCGCCATGGATTTGTCGAATGCGGCCCCTTTGGGGACTATAAGGCCAGCAAATCTTCTGTCTTTATGACGCTGACTCTTTGACAGCCGGCTTGCGAAGTACCCGTCAACGACAGCCCAATGTCATGTCCAACTGTCAACCTTAAATATTCACGTCGGACTTTTAGTCCAAATATGTTCCTTTAAATAAAGGGAGGTCAATGGTCTAACCCTCCTCCCTTCATGTTCATCCGAAACTTCTCTCATTGAATATTTGGAGGCATGGGCCTAAAAGTGTATTTATTCAGGATTTAGGTTTCATTCTCCTAACAAAGTCTGCTGACCCTGCTCTGATGTTTGATGCACAACTGCAATACTCTATAAATGGGAGTTGCACTCGATTAGTCGTTTATAGTAATGGTTCTTTTGAACTCACATCCTCTACCTTTTCTAAAGCCGCACTGTTCTTCCCTTAAAACTTTGTCTACAGCAGCTCAGAGTCTAAAAAGTATCATATTACTCAGTAATTGGCTACCTACAGAGACCAGACTAATGCATCTATAATTACGACACTCACTCTTGTCACCTTTCTTATACAGTGGTTTAATTAAGCTTTTCGTAAAATCAGTACTTCCCACTTTCCAAAAAATATGTTCATAATCTTGAGTAGCTTATTCCTAACCTCAAAGCAGCCATATTTAAGAAACTTTTTTTAATAGCTACGTATGTTGAAAAATGAAGATATTAGACAATTTTATGATTGCACATGGACATGACTGTGCAATAAGCCTTATATTAACCCTAAAGTAAGAAAACTTCTGACACTTTATCCGACAATTTTTCAAGGAACATAATAATCCTGTTAGGGTAACGTCAAGGTAAATACAGCAAAACTTACAATAATGAAAAGAAGCACGGAGACAAACAGTAAACCATCAGCTACTAACAGAGATTAGAAAGAACAGCTACTAGTAGAATCCAAATTAGAAAGAACATTTTAGTTAAGGTTCGATAAGGCTATAATGCAACTTATGAAATTTTCCAAGAGATACACCATTATAAAGACTTCGAGGAGTTCAAAGCTTTAATTTTAATGTAAGTACTCACGAAAAGAATTCGGATTGAAAGTCTGAGACAATTTAGAGGCTAAAAATTCTGTTCGGATGTTAAACCGTGGTCATCTTTATTGACGAGGGGCTTGTGCTTTTTCCTAGTCGGAATACCTATCATTCGTTTTTGATATTTTTTTACTCTAATACAAGGAATTTGTCTACAAAAGTTTTTCTACTGAAAATAAAGAGCAAAGTTTAAACTTGTTAAACAAACAGATATTATTGTGTATATAGGAAGGGCTGTACCCTCTTCAATCCCTTGCTCCTTACGCTAAATTTTGACTTTTTGTCCCAATTCTTAAAGAGCGACTTAGGAGACTTAAGTGCCTTTAAATTTTAATAAGGCGCTATTTTAAAGTACTACCTTATTTTCAGTTAAAAAAAAACACATATTTTTTATATTTAATTTTCATATAGTAATTTTTGAGCTTTCACTGTCAAAATGTACATAGCTATACTCGTTCAAGATTGCCTCTAATATTAGTGCTAAATTTTTAGCAATCGATTTTATGTCAATTATTGCAGCTATATCGGAACATGCAAGCAATTTAATTGTTCTAGAAGGCGGGCAGGGATTTTTCCGTGCGTGGATTTTTTGTTACCATGTAGAAAGTATTGCTCAAATAATAATAATGTAAAGGCTTTCATAGTCCACATGTCTAACGTTTCATTCCGTTGAGAAATCCTGTGTGAATCCTAATGCGGACAAAAAATTTTAGATTAATCTTTATGACATTCATTTAAAGCTTCATTTAACTAAACTGATTTAAGTCATATTTCATATAATTACATACAATAATGTGTAAGTGCCTATCAGCTAATATGATGGAAGAGTAATGGTTCATTTTCAGGCGAGGAGTAGGAGAAGATGCCTCAAGGAATGCTTTTTAATGCTCAAATATTCTAGCTCTCATTCAGCCTTCAGGTTTCGCAATAGAATTAGTTTTGGGAGAAGGAAGAGTCGGGTAGAAATTGATATCTAATCACTCTTGATACCCCGGGTACAATCCTAATAAGGGGGGATTAATGCCAGAATTGCCTCTCACTTAATTGGACTATCTGTCTTGGCTTTTTCTACAATTAGTCATGACCTGATGCCCACAACTATTCCGTTTTAATTTCCATTTGCTTTAAGAAGGAAAATAAAAATTAAAACGATGCAGATATTTCACCTGTATAAGGCGTTTATTTCATCTGTATGAAGACCTGGACAAGAGGCGTCTTCCACATCAAGAAAAAAAATTCCTTCTTTTCGGTGTTGACAGAAGGAAAGGAAGAGGGGATGCAGCTTTGTTTAGCCTAAAGTACAAATCATAACATCTTTACTTGGCACAATGATACAGGTAACAACGCATTTAAAGACCCACAATTTTCCGGTAGTTTTCTTGGTAATTCTCGAAAAATATTGAAATAGATTCTTTATTCCTAAGGATAAAAAAAGGCAAGACATGGAAAAATGACCCACACACGGAACATCGAACGACACTTGCTCATGGAATGACCTTCTGGTCCCAGAAAGGGAAAATATTATTTGCACCTAGAGAAGAAGGGAAAAACTCATCAATATCGTAGATACGGGATTGGCGTAACCGAACTGGATCCTCTATCTTTGGGGGAGCTAGCGAAGGGGGGCGGTCCAGTGCTTTGGCGAGTTCGGTGCTTCTGGACGTGCTAGGCCAATGAAAACTGGTTGGCTTGTTAGGGACCTGTATAAATTGACTTGATAAAGTCGTTTTTCCCGATTAGACTATCTGGGGGGCTGAATGGAGAGGAAAAATTAGAAAAAATGAGGTATTTTTTACTTACGAGTGGGTGATCTGATCTTAATGAATATTGATATTTAAAAAATTGAGAGGTCCATTTTAATTGACAGTTCCCTCCTTAGATAGACTTTGATTCTATGGTATGTGATATTAATATCTACACTAGATATGGTAATATCTCATGACACATTTAGCTCCCAAAATATTGTGGAATTAAATTCTAGTGATAAGACTATGCGAAAGCGTCTCAACACTAATCCAAGCAAGAACAGGAATAAGCTCCCAAAATATTGATGTTTTTTTATTACACAACAAGTTTATAAGTGATGTTGGTAAAAACATCAGCTTTGGTTGGAGTCGTCTGTTTGTTTTTCTGTCTTGTTTGTCTGTCTGTCTCTCTGCTCTGTATGTTTGTCTGTCTGTCTCTTCTTTCTGGTCTTGCTGTCTGGTTCGTTTGACTGAATTTTCTGTCTGTCTGTCTGGTCCCTCCATCAGTCCAGTCAAACTGAATGTCTGGTCTTTCCGTCTGTCTTGTTTGTCGGTCTTTTTTGTCTGTCTGTCTGTCTGTCTGTCTTGTTTATCTGTTTGTCTTGTCTGTCTGTGTGTCTTGTCTATTTGTCTGTTTTGTCTGGTCTCTCTCCAGACATCACTTACCATGAGAGGGCTCTCAGCAGACTAGAAAGTTGTTAACATTACTCCGAAGAAACTTATGAACGATGTTTATTCCAAAAATCTTGAGAGCTGACCTCCTCGCCCTTTCTCCTAGGCCCATCCCTTCTCCTCCCAAAATTATTCCAAGAACTATTTTCTAAAATAAGACAAATTTTTTCAGGCTCGTAACGTTTGATGGGTAAAACTAAACTTGATGAAACTTATATATTTAAAATCAGCATTAAAATGCAACTCTTTCGATGTCATTGATACAAGTTATTGGTTGATGGTTTGCAATAAAAGCTGTTAAAGCAGCAAAACAATTCCAATTCTGTTATGCCACCTGTGAGCCCACTGGTTTTCCACCTAATAAACAGATCAATGAAAAGAAGAATTTTCCCCAAGGCACTTGGAAAAGTAAAGTTAACTCTTTTACACAAGTTAGAAAACAATATGAACTAAAAAATGAGAAGCTGTTTTTAATTCTTCCTTTTTTCAAAGTTGTATGAGAAAGTTGTTTTTTTCTATATTTATTATTGTTATCAAACCATTAAAAAGAGAAAATAAGTAATCTAGAAGTGTTTCCATAGAAAATCACATCCATAGACTAGCTAAGAAAAATGACTAGGAATTAGTAAGGAATTATATGTAATTAAATATGAAACTGATCAGGGTAATAGCCAAAAATATGAAGCAACCTTTGTCAATAGAAACAAGAGTTTAAAAGACTGAAGTTTGATATTAATATATATTTCACCATTGTTTAATTAATATTGTTTCTTACGTAAGACATCGAAAATTAATTCCTTCAATGGGGCTTTTTATATTAGACTTATTTTCCTATTCCTCCAAACTTTTTTTTACGGTAAAGAGACATACGGTCAGTCAGCCGGGTACCCAGAAGAATCCGTAGGCAATTTCTCTGAAAAACATTTAGTAAATCTTCATTCGCTTTTCGGAGCACCCATGCTTCAGAGCCATATTTCACAACTGTCATCGCTGCATCTTCCAATATTCTAATTTTGGTTTGGAGACTTATTTTCCTATTCCTCCAAACTTTTTTTTACGGTAAAGAGACATACGGTCAGTCAGCCGGGTACCCAGAAGACTCAAATTTTGAAGTTTAAAGACGAATTAGCACTCTCTCCCTTTTTTTGAAGAATCTTAACTTCCTAAATGAGTCCTTAACCAATGTTAATAATTTTCTAGGGCTTGTTTCCTAGAATGCATTTCTTAGTACATTTTTTATTGGACTGTAATGCTGTTTTTACTCATATTTAATTTCCAGGATGTTTTGGATTTTCCTCATTTGGTTTCGTTTGAGCATCCTGTTCGTGATTTATATTGCTTTTATTACATTTTTTTTGGGGGGGGGGGGGGCTGACAGAAAAAATGGCAAAATCAATTTCCATTTCCAGTCGAATGAGCCTCATCCAAAGTTTATGCAACCACACCTTCCATAAAAACTATATACGTTAACGATGGGTAACTAGTATAGTTTATAGCCCTTCCTCGGGGCTGGAGGGGGGTTCAAACCCAAAAACAAAGTTATATGGCATTTTGACAATATTGAACAAAATGGCTGTCTCAAAATTTTTATTTGATACATTTGGAGGAAAGAGGCCTTGGAGGGGAGGGGGGATCGTTGCCCTCTGATTGATTTGGGGCTTAAGTTTAGTGTTAGTGTTACCCATCAAAGGCTACGAGCCTGGAAGTATTTGCCTGATTTTCAAAAAAAGAAATAAAACGTTTCCCTAAAAGTCAAATAATCTTAATGAAAATTACAACATCAGATTTAGGGTATCAGAGAAGTACAAGTTTCAAGCTCTTTGAATTTTTTCCAAGAGATAGGATGTGTGGTTTTTTTAAGGGGTGATCGTAGCGTACCAATGGTCCTAGAATATTGGGAGAGGGCTTAATCACACGGAAATTTAAAAGTTCTACTGACATACCGTGTCAACTTATAGGCCATTTTATGACCAAACACTGTGTTGGTTATAACTAGATTGATATACCGACGAAATTGCAGAAGTCTGTCGCCATTACTGTTTTCTTTTCCCACACCAAATTTACCTTGGGTCTAGCTGCATCTTCCAGATCCTCGGCAATTTTATCCATGGCCTCCATTTCACACCTCCTTAGTTCATATTTTAATGCTTTCTCCACTTTCTGTATATTCCTTTTGTTTTCATTTGATCTATCACTCAGATAGTTCTTGTACAAGCCCCGGCCACTAAGTAAAAAAAAAATTGCCCATTGTTTTCGTATAGAATTTGTTATTGGGAAGTATGCATACATTTTTCCGGTGGGGAGGGGAGGACGAATTTTTTTTCTGGGGTGATTTTGCAGGAAAAAGTTTCCTTGGGAAGGAAAGTTTCCAGGGGGTAAGTTTTCAGGGGCAATTTTACAGTGGGGGAATTTGCCAGAATTTCTGTACAAAATTCTTTTTATTTGTCTTGCTTTCTCTTTACCAACTCAATTTTATTCGTGGAGATGTTAAGGGTAATTTTCAATTGCAAGGGCAGTAGTAATTACTTTTTTTGATGTTCAGTTCTCTTACGGAGCACATTAAAGGATTGTAAGTGTTAACTTACATATCTTTTATATTTATTCTTAAATGCACTTAATTATGAGCTTTTTTGTGAACATTGTAGAATCGTAGAATTATAGATTGCAAGTCTATAATCTGAATTCGTGTGTGTTTTAGTTCTTTTGTTATTGTTTCCAGTCTGCCTTGTGTTTAAGGAGTGACATGGATTCAAAATAGCAATTGTTTATATTATCCAGAGTTAAAAAAATAATTGTTGCAAAAGTAATATTGTTGCTTTGTAGCACAGTGATGCCATATAGTAGCATAAACGTAAGTAACTGCTGATAATACTAATATGCAGATGGAGAAATGGTCCTCTTTCACATTCGTTTACACCTAATTTCAGTCCAAGTTCGGAATTTTAATTTGGTAGATGTAAATCAACGGCAAATAAACTTCGAAGATTAATTGTGATCACAACGGTGCTCTTTAACGGATTTTTAATTGAAAGATAGTAACTCTCAATCATTGACCCAAGGGGACTAGAGTTTAGGTTTTTAGTATATACAAAAACTGTTTTTTTTAGGTTCTGTAACACCTTTCCAAGAATTTCAGTGCAGGAACTCAACCCCAAAATAGTGTTTCAGAGTTGGCTCTGACCCCTTTGCCTATCGACCTCTCTCTTCTAGTTTCATCCTATGATAAAACGTTTCAATATTATGAATTTGATATCATTCAATATCATTTCAATATCTGAACGAAAAAATCATTCAGAGCTGCTGAATGTCAGAGAAAAAAAAAAGGAATGACACTAATACTGAATTAAATTTGACATGGTTGATTCCTTGAATTTTCCTCAGAACTAAAAGGTTTAACTCTGTTGTGCATAAAGTTTAAACTGATGAATTATATTTGACGTGGGCCACCTGTGAGCCAGGTAACAGTGTCCATGTCCAAAATTTTCTGTTCTTGCATCTTTGAGTTTTGAATAATCATTCTAAACGTTGGAGTTGCTCGCGTATCCTGAGAAAATATTGGAAACATAACAAAATAATGCAATGAGATTTTTTTTATTGAAATAACGACGTATACAGTGATCTAATAAATTCATTGAATCCCAACCAAATCAAAATAAGATTTACAATTCACTATTTTACGAGATCACGCTTACACTTACACATCCAACGATTTTGTAAAAAGAGTAAATCAAGCGTTATACCACAAAAACTACGAAAGCTCAAAATTATTTTTCGAGTCTTGCAAAATTATTTATAATAGCTCTATGGCTCTATGGCTACACTCTAATAAATTCATTGAATCCCAACCAAATCAAAATAAGATTTACAATTCACTATTTTACGAGATCACGCTTACACTTTAAGCCAATTAGGGTGTGCCCATTATACGATATCATAAGGTACAAGTTGAGCCCTTTCCAATTTTGAGAATCAAAAATATCTCCAATTCATTTCAAAATGAAATAATGACGAATATTCGTGAGATCGAATAAAATACTAGCCCCTGTTAGCTGTATTAATGTAATTCACTGCGACCAAGTCAACATGATTATTAATATATTAATCTTTTTTGTTAATTAATCTTATTTTTTTAATCCTATTAATCTCTGATTGAATTATTGCTTTCTTTTTTAGGTGAAGCTAGAACTTTTCATTTCCGTTAGAATAAGCCTTCTACCAACATTTTAGGACAACTGGATCAATAAAATCATCCCTGGAAAAAAAAAATAAAAAAAAATATAAAAATAAAGAAGCATCCGTGATCAGTCTTCTGACAAAAAATACAAATTCGATATTTTTTAGATAAGAGCTTGAAACTTCTACAGCAGGGTTTACTGATACGCTGAATGTGATGGTGTGATTTTCGCTAGGATTGTATGACTTTTTGGGGGTGTTTTCCCCTATTTTCTAAAATAGGGCTCTATTTCAGGGTTGTTCTGTCCCAACGAGGCGGAAAAAGATTTATTCTTTAATTGCTTTTGCTGTTAAATTTTTTTTCCGAATCTTTCTATGGCACAGAGGCGAAGAAATTGGATATCTTTAGTTTTTTTGGCTGTCATAAAATTTGGGTTGGCTTGTTTTTGCGAAGCGGGGTGGTTTTTAGAATATTGAATTTTTTGGTCACTTAAAAGGGCACCAGAACTTTTAATTTCCATTAGAATGAGCCCTCACTTGACATTCTAGGACCAATGGGTCGATACGTGAGAAAGCATTTAACAAGCAGTGGTACTTCTTAAAGTTCTAGTGTAGTACTTACCAGTGCTAAAAAGTCCGCCTTCTTTTCAAGTTAATTGCGAAAAAAAGAAAAAAAAATATATGAGTGTAATATTTAGCAGTTACTAGCAAAGGTGCTAAAAGGGAATCGGAGAAAAAGTATATAAACAGGACAAAATACTTTTACAGAAAATTGTAAAATGGGGTATTAGAGGAGAAAAATAATCAGAAGAAAAAATATTAGAGGAGAAAAATAACCAGAACTTCTATTTGCTGTTAATTGATATAGTTGGTATATTTGCTATACAAGGACTTGAGAAAGCCGAACCTTGAAGCCATGTTAGTAGAACTTGGAAGGTACAAAACAAGATGTAGAACAATCATTGAATGATTTTGCAGAATGGGCTAAACCTGAGAGGGTAAAGTTTCATCCGTTTTCAAACTTCTACAGAAAAGTGTACACTTTGTTCATCTTAAGGTGATATTTTTGAGCGTCAGTCTTGAGCTGGTTATTTATGACCCCCCCCCCCTCTTTCAAATTTTTTCAGTTTGGTTCGTCCGTCAAGAAGAGTTCGAGCGGAAGTTCAATGATTTTATCAATTCCATTAGTTTTTTATATGAATTTTTCTTGCCAGTACTCATTCAGTTCTTTAATGGTAAACATTGACGTAACTTGATCTAATGGTAAGATAAGTTTTTCTACTTCTGATATGGGCGAAAAAGATTTGACACGAAATGAAGTGGCAGGGCTATAAAAATCTTGAATTATAAAAGACGAATTACTAATTTTACACTCATTGTTGATGAAAAAAAAAAACTTGGGCCTCTTGGTTACTATGGGCTGTGGTTCGCTCTTTACTAGGTTACAGCTACTGCTGCAACCATGATATTTTGTCTGTTTGTGAACATGAACATGATTCTATTTATTTATTATTACCAATAGCGTCAAGAATGAATGCTTGTCGCATAAAATGTACTTGTCGCACATTTCGATTGAAATCTTCAATTTACGTTAAAGCTAAAAGCTTCAGGAAGCTTTCCTTCTTAGATGTTTATTTCTAAAAAAGACTCCTAATCTTGAATATTCTATATATAGAGAAAACACCTGCTAGGCCCCCTCCCACGCTCATTTTTTCCCAAAGTCACTCAATCAAAATTTTGAGATAGTCAGTTTGTTCTGCAGAATCGAAAAAGTTACTTTGGCTTTGAGGATGACTTAATCCCCCACAGTCCTCAGGGGAAGGGCTGCAAGTTGTGAACTCTGGCCAATGTTTAAATTAATTAAAAAGTATTTTCCGAAAAGATATTTTTCAAAGAAAAGGAAAGACCGTTTAAACTTTAGATCAGCAGATACAAATATCTGTTAAAATTCAAACTCAAAATTACCCTTGTTGACTGCTCATTTTTTATCGTAGACCTTGTTGCATACAGATTTTTCTTCTTGACATTTTTGCTTTTAATTTTTCTCCTGGTGGAACTTGTATATTGACTTTTCACCTCGTGAAACTTATTTTTTTCATGAGATCTGTCACCTGCCGATTTTCGTTAGGAACTTGTAGCCTGCTGATTTTTGTTGAAACTTGATGCAAGTTAATTTTTCTCTTCGTGATACTTAGGCTATAAATTGGTTTTTCTCTACGTAAATTATTTTGTTTATGGAACTCATTCAGAACCAGATCATAATTTTTAGAGTAAACAGCTGGTTTATTTCATTCAGTTTGTTAGTAAGTTGTCAGCAAATGCTTCAGCTATTTCGCCACCATTTACAAGTTGATTTCAAGATACAAGTATAGGCTGCTTAAGGTTATTTTTTCCCCTGCTCCCAAGATCCTGTTTATAAATTGGCATATTTTTCTTTTGGTGTGTACCTGTCTACTTTCTCTAAGTAGGAAACCTGTGTTAGAGCCTTGGCCTTTCTTGTGTCTCTTGAACAGGCTTTTTTATGCTGATAATTCCTCCATGGAAAGTTTTTCCCGCGTAGGATCCCCCTTTCCCCTGACAATTGCTTCCCTGTTAAAATTTCCATATAAAATACTTCTTGCGGCCAATTTCGCCTGGAAAATTATTTTTAGCCTATTTTCGTTTGAAAAAAAACTAATTTTTTCTTTTAATTTCTAACCATTTTCAAATCATACCAAAAATACTCCCTCCACAGAAAATTTTTTCTGGAAATTCTCCCCTCCCAATGTCTCAATGGAAAGTTTCTCCCACGTGAAATTCCCCCACGTTATATAGGACATTAGTTTTTGACTTGAATATGCTGACGATTAACGAGGCCTAATTATCATAACAGAACTAATGATGAGGAACTTTGAAGCAAGAAAAAATTAAAATAAAGGTGAAATGCATCATTCTATGCAAATAAACTATTCAAGTTCTCAGCCTGTAGAAATAATCTTTATATCTCTTTATAGCCACTACTCTATTCCCCTACTCCCTATGGCCATTTTTCTATGAAAAGTAAAGTATAAAACCAATACGTAAAAAAAAACATATCTCCTATGGCTAAGAGAAAAAAATATTTAAACTTAATCATCAACTTTGGAAAAGCTACAGTTGTTCCTGACATGGATTAACATAAATTCCTCATTAAGGTTGCCTTTCAACCTTTTCAAGTGACTGAATAATAAAGAATAGTGTTAGTAAATAAATACTTCCCGAATCAAGATTTCAGTTGGAGTCTCTTCAAATTTAGATTTTGGTTTGGGCCACCAGCCTTAGTCTTGAACAAAACTCGAATCGTTTATCAGTTCCATTATAGTATCAAAAATTGAATTTTATCACATCAAGCTTTAAGCTAAAGTTGTTTGTAATAGATATATTTTTTTTCATGGCATCATAATAGGAAAAAAGATGTGTTTAAGTGTGTGATACATATACAGAAAGACACACAAATACCCTTAAACATAGGCACAGACAGTCTATATGTGTCTTTGCGCGTGTGTGTGTGTGCCTGTGTACTCTGCCGGCACAATAGATGGAAATAATCAAAGTTTTTTTCGGGAGGAGTGGGAGCGAAATAAGGGATCTTTTAAGAAGCAAAGGCTGAGTCGAAAAACAGAATACAGCAGATCCTAGCTGTTTTGCAAAATCGCCTAAAATGGACTAAAAATGCTGCTTGCTTGTCTTTTCATGAGCTTAAGATTCAGGAGTGTGTGGAGAAAGTAGAACTATGTCTGTAGTAGCCCGACCAGTTTAAAGTTAAAGACCTACTGAACCTCCCAAGATTTTCCAAAGCTAGGCAAAGCCTACTTTCCTTCGGATTAGATTTTTACTTAAAATAATTACTTAAAATCCAAAGGCTTATTGATTATTATTTCGTGTTTGAGCCTTAAACTTATAAATAACTATGGTGTCAAGTCTCGAGCATCCGTGTATGCAAGCATAAAAATTTTTCAGAGGTAGGGGAACACAAATATGAATAAAACAAGCAGAAATTGATTTTTCGGATCGCAAATTTATTATTTTACTGGAAAATAACAAAAAAATTTAGGTCTAGAGGGTAGGGGTGGGGTAGGGATCCCAAGGCACCAATCCTGCACGTAGGCCTGAAAGACAATTTTTTTTTTCGTTTTAGATTTGACGGTGAAAAAATGGACATACTTGGAATTTGACCCACGTGTTCAGCTTCGTTATTGGTCTTTGTCTTCGTGCCTTAGTCAGCGGCTTCAGCTGATTAGTTTCCCGATGAAAATGATACGCTCTGCAGTGACTTTGTTATTTTGCTTGAAGCAGGCTGTTGGAAAGTAAACCTGGTAATACAGTTAAATTTTCTGTTATATTTCAGCTAGTCTTTGTTGCAATGTCTGTCTTATTTCAGAATCTTCTAGCCAAGCTACGCCAAAACAACGATTTAATAATGTTTTCTTGATTATTCTTCAACCTAAGAGATGTTGTCACTAGGCAATCAGCCTGTCTTGAAGGTTGGTCTTAAATGTAAAAAAATTAAAGAAAAGCCAAAAACTGGTGAATTAAAGGTAAAATTCAAAAAGCTGGCACAATCTGGATCTTTCGAGTTGAGTCGAGGCTGGCTCCATTTTAGTGCATATCTCAGAATTATACCAAAAAGTCTTTTCGCTAGAGCTGGTTCTCAGCTATGTCCTATATAGCTAAGGTAAAAAAATAAAGCTACGGCAAAAAAAGAATAATAAAAAGTACTATATATTAGAAAACCTCCAGAGAAATGGATAAGCCGACACTACAAGTTGTTTCTGTTAGTGTTGGTGATTATTTCCCATGTTGAAGTATCTTTGTTAATGATAACAATTATATTTAGTAATTAATTAATACTCAGTTTTTGGAAGTCATAAAAATATATTCTCCTAGAGAATATTTCCTTTACGTAAATGGCGCTATCCGTTTCATTTTTGTTTTTATTCTTTATTATCATACCTCTAGATTTTGTGACTCATTGCAGTTTGATAAAACTTACTTAATGAACTCTCCTTGTTTTTTGCCTTTTTTTCTCAGAGTTCCTATTTCTTTTTTATCGCTGCACCATGGATGCATCAGTTGATGAGCTAGGGATTCACAAAGTTCCTATTTCTTTTTTATCGCTGCACCATGGATGTATCAATTGATGAGCTAGGGATTCACAAAGTTCCTATTTCTTTTTTATCGCTGCACTATGGATGTATCAATTGATGAGCTAGGGATTCACAAAGTTCCTATTTCTTTTTTATCGCTGCACCATGGATGTATCAGTTGATGAGCTAGGGATTCACAAAGTTCCTTTTTATTTTTTATCCCGCGCGGTGCCGCCTCGCCCAAGCGAAAATATAAGTCGTCATACTAGTTGTCCGAAAATTTTTGTAAGCGCTTGCTTAGCGCTAAGCGCAATGGTTTCAGAGATTAGTCGCGGAACTCAAACGAAAATAATCGAAGTCTTACTTATTGTCTCAATTCAATTCGGGGCGCTTGCTTGTTTTAAAAGGAGCTCGAATGAAAAATTTCAGATGCTTCAACCTGTCTACTCAAGAATCAGATGAGCCGGGCTTTAAGGAAAGCAGGCGACAGCTAATCGTAGCCCACATTTTTGTAAAAACGAGCTTGAAACTTCTATAGTAGGTTTCTCTGATTCGTCGAATCTGATGGTATGATTTTCGTTAAGATTTTATGACTTTCAAGGGGTGTTTACCCCTATTTTCTAAAATAAGGCCAATTTTTTCAGGTTTTCTTAACTTTCGATGGGTACATCTAAACTTGATGAAACTTATATATTTAAAATCAGCATTAAAATGGGATTCTTTTGATGTAACTATTGTTAAAAAAATCCGTTTTTTATAGTTTCGGTTACTATTGAGCTGGCGCGATCCAGGCGGACGTGAAGATCCTGCCCGAGAGCGTGTCGGGGGTGCTCGCGAAGCCGCCCACCGCCGACGGCGAGGATGTGGTGCTCACGCTCACGGTCAGCGCGGCCGGGCTTCAAGTGTCCGAGGAGGTGTCGCTTCCCGACATCCCGTCGGCCAAGCACGAGGTGGCGCAGACGGTGGTGACGCCGCCGCCCGTGTCGTCCAACGCGCCACCGAGCACCGGACCGGTCGCGGGGACGCCGGGCGTGGTCACGCCAGGCCCTGCGATCGCCGATAGCTGGACCATACCGGCGATCGTCATTTACTTCAGCCGAGGCGTTCCGAGGAAGAGCCTTGGTTCCCTGCCGATTTGCTACGAACCCTACTCGATTACGATTGGCCGGGTAATGTTCGGCAACTGAAAAATACGGTAAGTCAACTCGTCATCGGCTGTCGAGGTGAAGCGCATCTCCGAATGGTTCCCAAATTAGAAGCCATGCTCAACCCGGACAACACGTCTCCCGGAACAAGAGACGGTGAAATCAAACGGAAAGCAGCGGACATACCTGGGGATGATACACTTCCTTTACTAAGTTCTGCAAAAACTGATACTATTTTTTATTTTGAAAAAATAAGGGATTACAGTAACCAGCATAAACGAGGGGGCATATAACAAGAAGAAGGGGAAGCTAAACAACCAAGAGGGGGGAATAATCGGGCTGTTTCTATTTTTTCTGGAACAGAAAAGAAACAACTCTGCTAAAAACATAAATCTTGTTTTGGTTATATTTATCCTACTATTAGGAAAAAATGGTTGTTTTAAATGATTAGTTAAACTGTCAAACGCATAGCTGCTTTTAGTTTTTCAGTGTTTTTATTCTTTTTTAGTTTTTTTATGTTTCTTATGTTTTTCCTTTATTTTAGTTTTTTCATTTTAGTTTCTTCTTTTTTTAATTCGTATTCTTTTTTAGTTTTTCTCTTTTTTTTATTTATTTTTAATTTTTAGTTTTTTTAGTTTTCATTCTTTTTTGCTTTTTAGTTTTTTTTAGTTTTATCTTTTTTTGTTTTTTTTTAGTTTTTTTTGTTTTTTTCTTCTTACTTTTTGTTTGTTTTTTTCTTTTAGTTTTCTTTTTCTTAGCTGACATTCGTTTTTCTTTGATTTTCTCAGTTATTTGTTTATTTATTTACGAAATCGTTAAATAAGCGATCGGAACAACTTCGAATGTGCTTTTTCAAATGCTCGGAATCTTTGAGTGGTGTTCTGTTCATGCTGATGCTAAAAACAGCAAAACATTTGGCAGATGTAGTAGCATGATTGTGGGGATTAACCAAACTCTTTGAGTATTTGTTGTTTTTTTGTCGTTTTTTTTCACAATGTCATGTTGCCTACGTTTAGCAATGTATTCAGATTTTTCTCTCTTTTAGAACTAATTCTGTATTTATCCGAAGGCTCAATAAGAGTTGGATGTTTTGTGCAGTTAAAATCAACCCTTTGAGGTGTCTCTCTCCCTCCCTAACTATTAAACAATCCGAGGACCCCATTGTTGAGGTTTAAAGCCTTTTTATGCAAATGTTTGAAATTACAAAACAACAGGGAATTTACCTAAGGCAGTGCAATTTGTTTAAACCTTAAAATATTTCAGGTAGTTAGGGAGGGAAGAATAAGCCTCAAAGAGTACATTTTAATACCAAAACACAGACAAAAGATACGTGTAATTGGGGGTATCTTGCAACCATAATGTAAAACAACACACTTAGACAGATTTATAAACATGGAATTAGACTCACACCACTGAGTCAGGGAATCCAGGTCTTCTTGCATTAGGTCCTCTTGTATCTCTGTTAGATTTTATATGGGTAAGTAGACTTTCATGTCGCCGGCAAACAACTTTAGACAAGAGTGATGGATAGAAGAGGGTAAATCATTCACAAATAAATAAAATAAAACATGTCATGGACAAGTACCCTGCGGCACCGAATCAAAGAACGAGTCAAGGTCCATCGCAGCCAAAATTTCAAAAGCGAGTCTAAAAAAAAAACTCACAGTGTTAACCCCACACCCTCTAGGAGAAATTCCTGGATCCCTGTAACGGGCTGTATATCTGTGCATTTTAAGCATTCGCCATTAAAACCAGGCCATTAAAGATTAGACTATAAAATACACAAATACTATGTCCTTTCCTCCATTTTTTATCTCTTGATAACATTTCTTGTCTCTTTTTTAAACGTTTATCTCCTCCCAGCTTTTTCTGTTATAATATGAATATCCGCCGCCTGGATCGAATTACGGAACAGCATCTGGAAAAGTTAAAACAATATCATCGTGCCTACGCAGAACTCAGGCAACAAGCATTCTGAACAAGCGAATTGCATACTGCCTATTTTGCCTATCCCATAGGGAGCACTTACGTGCCTGCCTACTAAAGCTATGGCAATGTTACCTGCAACGCCTGGAAAACATTTTGGATTCGGCTAAAATTAGTCGTTGTCTCGCTACCGGCAAATAGGAGTCCAATAAGTTTGTTCTGATCGTGCAAACAAATGAATCAATTGTTATAGTAACCACCCATCAACTTCAATCCAATATAGTGTCATACAAAGAAATGCCGAGATTCTAAAAGTTGGCGAAAGACATTAAATGAGTTCTAGAAGAGCTGAAATAGTTTATAGGTCATAAGCTGAACTGACTAACAAACAGGCATATAAAGAACAAGCAAAAATCAACGTGTCTCTTATTGCTAAAGAAATTAGTCAGATGCAGCAAAGAATAGTGAGTAATACTATAAATAAGATTGTTATTGGTCTAGTGTTCACACACCCATGTAGTGCAGAATCGGCTTGCCGTCGAGAAACCGTTGCAGTTCGTGCGCCAGTTCTTCGGCCGACGCATACCGGCGATGCGCGTCTTTCTCCAGACATTTCAGGCAGATCGTTTCGAGATCCCGGTCGACAGCCTGATTCAACACCCGCGGAGACACCGGCTCCTGATGCAGAACCTGCTTGAGAGTCTCAATCACGTTGGCCGCCTGAAACGGGGGACGCCCCGTCAGCAGCGCATACAACAGCGCGCCCAGCGCATACACATCCGACTGCGCGAATGTATGTCAGCAAGTCACTAATCTAACAAGAGCTAAGAGCTCATATGGCACTTCTGACGAGGCAAGAAGAGCTACAGCCAAGAGCTCATACGGTATGAGCTCTAACAAAATTCAAAGAATCAAAAGATTGATTTAAAAGGGAAATCGGAGGCTTAATGCCGGTCAGGATTTAAAATAAGAACTCTGAGTCACGGTGTCCTTCTAAATATCAAATTTCATGAAGATCCGATCACCCACTCGTAAGTTATGAATACCTAATTTTTTTGATTTTTCCTCTCAATATTTAGAAGGAACTCATGTCTCAGAGCTCTTATTTCAAATACAGACCAGATCTGTTGAGATTGAGGGAAGTTGGAGGGGGAAACCGGAAATCTTGGAAAACGCTTATAAATGTCCTTGATTCGTGATTGACGAAACCGGACTGGATTCACTTTCTTTGGGGAAGTTAAGGGTATTGGATTCAGTGCTTTGGCGAGTTTGGTGCTTCTCGACGTGCTAGGACGATGCAAATTGACAGGTGTGTCAGGGAGCTGCACAAATCGACTTGATAAAGTCGTTGCATCGGTCAGCGCCTCAGCCCGGGCGCGGCTTTCCCGCGCCTCTGAGGCGGCGCGTTCGGCGTCGCGTTCGGCTTTTTCGCAATCCTTCAGCGCGGTTTCAGCCGCGGCCAAAGCGTCGGACGCCGCGCGGCAGCATGTTTCGGCGTTTTCAATCGAGTCGTTCAGATCTGCGCGTTTGGCGGCAATTTCTTCCGGCGCCTGTTGAGCGTCGCCAAGCTCCGCTTCCGAGGCCGCCTTACGTTCCGCCAGTTCTCCGCTGCGCTTTTCTGCGGTTTCAACTGATCTTGATTTTTGTAATTTGGTCTTGATTTCCATGTATTAGTCTTAATTTCCACTCGTTTTGTTTCTTCCCGATCCCTCCACTCTAAGCGTTTTCCAAGATTTTAGGTTCCCCTCCTCAATTCCACCCAATGTCACCGGATCCAGTCGGGATTTAAAATAAGAGCTCTGAGACACGATATCCTTCCAAACTTCAAATTAAATTAAGATCCGATCACTCCTTCGTAAGTTAAAAATACCTCATTTTTTCAATTTTTTGGATTAACTGGCCCCCTACTCACCCCCTAACTCCCCCAAAGAGAGCGGTCCCAGTTCAGCTACGTCTATCACGTATCTACGACATTTGCTTATTCTACCCATCAAGTTTCATCCCTTTCTCTCCACTCTAAGCGTTTTCCAATATTTCCGGTTTCCCCTTCCAACTCCCCCTAATGTCAACAGATCTGGTCGGGATTTGAAATAAGAGCTCTGCGACATGCGTTCCTTCTTAATATCAAATTTCATTAACATCCGGTCACCCGTTCTTAAGTTAAAAATACCTCAATTTTTCTAAATTAATTAAAAAAAACGATTTTTTTAACTGAAATTAAAGAGCAATATTAAAACTTAAAACGAACAGAAATTACTCCGTATATGAAAGGGACTGTTCCCTCCTCAACGCATCACTCTTTACGCTTAAGTTTGACTCTATTTCTCTACTCTATTTTTTAAAACAGTAAAAAACTGCAAAACTGGCTCTCAGAATAGTATAATATTCTTCACGAACAAAATTGCATTAATGATAAAATCAGTTATCGATATTATTGTACACGAAGAAAACTAACTTAAGAACACATTTACGTGATCTGCCTTCTGGCAAAAAAAAACTCCACATTTTTGTAGATAGGAGCTTGAAACTTCTACAGTAGGGTTTGCTGATACGCTGAATCTGATGGTGGGATTTTCGTTAAGATTCTATGATTTTTAGGGGATGTTTCCTCCTATTTTCTAAAATAACGCAAATTTTCTCAGGCTCGTAACTTTTGATGGGTAGAACTAAACTTGATGAAACTTTCATATTTAAAATCAGCATTAAAATTTGATTCTTTTGATGTAGCTATTGGTATCAAAATTCCTTTTAAGAATTAGATGAAATAACACAGAACTTAGAGCCAAATATTCCTGCAATAGAAGAAAATAATGAAACTACGATATAATTACTAAGAACATGGGCAAAGATTATGTTTTAGATAATCTCAGAACTCATTTTCACAGCTGTGGGTTTAATTTATTACTCACTATAGCCCCTTCTACATATGACAGCACACCTGGTATCAAGAACAAAGTAGAGAACCTTTTTCCCGGAGCAAAATCTATAATTCTATTAGGGTTTGCCGGCAATCAGTTCTGGAAAACGTTTAATCTAGACGGTTTGTATTTTGAAGGTGTCCAAATAATTCTCACCCTCTCCCCTCCCCAAAAGAAAATAATTAGTGACACCATTGTCTTCATTTTATAATTAAAAAATGTTTTACAAAAGTTTAAATTATTTCTCATTGGATTCCCCTCCCCCACCTTTTTTTCAAAGCCTAACCCTGTAACTGGGGAGTTCTTAGTAAAAATAACTAAAGCGCGCATTAAAAGTAAATATTAAAGATTTTTTAAGACATAAGAACTAGTTCTGAAAAACATGCATCTTGAAATGTTGTTCTCTGAAAAATACACAAAAATAACTGCTCGTAGATACAAACATTAACAAAAAATTATGGATTTTTAATTTTTGTCAAATTTTATCTAGGGAAATTTAGAGAAAATTCCAAGAATCCAGGGGAAGGTGGATGCACTAAAATCCTTTGGCTTTTGAATAATTGGCAATAAAACAATGGTCGAATCATAACAGTTAAGTGAAGAGGGTAAGGCCATGCCAGACAGCTTGGCAATCCCTTAGATTTCGGTAAAATGTGTGGCATCGTTTCGTCTGCAAAGCTGGCGCGAAGTGCCTTTGAGTATCACGTCCTAACAATGAAATGGGAAGTCCCGCATTTCAAATAAAAACAATGGTCACTTTTAGTTTATTCGGCTATTTTTGTAGGGAAATGGTTGAAAATGCCTTAGGTATGATAGTATGTGTCATAGGATGCCACTGACCAGCCATGGTGTACCACGGTCTTGTGAACTGCCATGGGGACAACCTGAAGATGTTAGATTGCAAAAACACAAACCAATGGATTCAAAGTATTATTTTTATCAAGAAAATATTATTGCAATTTTTATTTTGGGCGATTTTCTTTTTGAGAGAGAGTGAGAGAGAGAGGAATACATTTATTAACAAAAATAGCGGTGACGTCATCTTTCAACAATGATTGGGGAAACCTATTGGGTTGTATATGATGGTCGTTTCATCCTATTATCTAGTAATACATATTCACACTTCACCTTTAAATAAAAAAAACTGAAATCATTAACAACTTCCCAAAAGTTAATGTTTCAACCCACTCTTGAACTGGCTATCATTTTCTGGCCCCTTTAAAGCCTCCGGGGTACGGTGAGCCAAAATCAAAATATGTGTTAATTCTGAAATGTTCAGAAATGAAATAGAAAAAACAAGTTTTTTTTTAACTGCAAGTAAGGAGCGACATTGAAACTTAAAACGAACAGAAATTGTTCCGTGTATAAAAGGGGTTGTCTCCTCCTCATCGCCTCGCTCTTTACGCTAAAGTTTGACTCTTGTCACAACTCTACTTTTAAAACAATAAAAGAAACTTTAGCGTAAAGAGCGAGACGTTACGGAGGGGAGAATCCCTTTCATATACGGAACAAGGCGCTCCGCCCACGATCAGGGTGTTCAGGTCCACCGTGACGCCGTCGAGGTTCGTCGAGCCGCGGTACTGCTTGCCCGTCGGCCAGCTCCAGCCACCAAACGCCTGCCGAGGCCAGGTGCCCAGGTCGGGGTCGAAGTCGTAGACCGCGTGCCACAGCGGAAGGTGGGAGAACGCAGTGGAGTTCCCCGTCGCCGGCCGCCACCACCAACCACCGGTGTAGATGCCGGTCGGCTGTGATCCGCACGCCGCGACCGCCTCCTTGATCAGGGCGACGATCTAAATGTCACGTGAGCTTCTTATTGCGATTCAAATGAATCCCCTCCGAAGCTTCTACGACCATACTTTCTATAAAAGACCTTATATGACCCCAGGGCATAACTTACAGCCCTTCCCCTGACGAATGTGGGGTGGGGAGGGGGGTGTCATCCTCGAATGAATAATTTATGGACAATTCATCTATGTTTAACAAAATGACTGTTTAGAAATTTAGATCGGAAGTGCTTGGGAAAATGATGGACGTGGGGGCCATTTGCCCTCCGATCACTTTCAACTATTAACATCGATAACATTCAATCAAAGAATCAGCTTTTTTATGGTGATCATAAATACGTATTTGTTTATTAGTAATTAATGAAGTTATTAGTGCACAAGAAAGTTCGTATTATTATAGAAAACACAAGAAAAACAACTTAACAAGGCTTAATTTCGGTAAAAATATGACGTCAACTTTTGCTTGCATTGCATGAGTACCCATCAGCTGATGTATGAAGCCACTGTAACCAGAAATGTTTCTTCTGAACGGAATGCTGAGAATTTTTGTATTTTTCACTCTGAACGGTTCCCGGCTTTCGTGATGCGACCATGGAAACACTTCGAGCCGGATTGCCGAATTCGGGGTACGACCCCGAGATACGCCGCGGCATGATCCCCATCGGGGAAGCGACTGATGTCGCCCAGAGCCGAGAGCAATCCCAAGGCGACGACATAGTTCACGCCGGGAAGCGTCATCAGCAGTTGCACGCGGGGTTCGGTGCTGGCCATCCGGACGAGCTCTTGGTCAAGCAACAGGAGTTCCTGTTCGACATGATCGAGTTGCCGCAGTTCACTGTCGAGCATCATTGCTTTGGTACCTAATCATTTTATCCCGAATAGACAAAAAATAGTGCGGTATACAGGCCCTACACGCCTGAGCTAGTAAATTTCTACAGGAAATGGCTCAAAAATCGTGACTAGCGTGATATCCTCTCATTGTCTGATTGTGACAAAATGGCATGTTTATTTTGTAGGGAACGGTTCAAAAAATACTATGAAATTTTTCCCCCAAAAAATATGTGAAACCTAATGAAAAACCATGGATTACTCGAGATATTCAGGATCTGATAAAATTGAGGAATGAATACAAAGCGGCCGTTGAAATGGCACAATACTGTTGATACTCGTGGAGAAGGACTCGCATGGAGAGCGTTGTGGATGGTCGGTTCCTAGGTGTGATGGAATGGATCGCTCAGTTCCAAGCGAGCGGCGTCAATCATCATGGAAACAGCACCACCATCCTCCAGATACCACACCCTCGCATTTACAAATCCTGGGGGAATTTGGCCAACATGCTCAAGAGGAAGCCCAAAGAGGCACAATGCGTCCTCTCTTCTGATCCTGTCAAAGGAATCCGCATACCAGGGAAAGAAAATTTTTTTAAAGTCATCAACCCCCGTTCACAGAAATTACTGAAAATCGTCCACTAGGTGCACATTAGAAGGTTTTCCCTTCTGATATGCCTTTCCAGGGCTTAATTTTGTAGCTATTTATCTTATTTCAGCATCATGGAGTGAAACCCCAGGTCACAATAAATTAAATTTAAAATGAACAGCACTTGTTCCAAATAATTAAGCAAATTATAGGCCAATTTCAGTCACATCTATTTTTGTCGAGTGATAGATAAATTGATTGTAGAAGGAATTCCAGTTGGATTGGGCCGGTGGTAACATTCGTCACGTAGTGAAGATTGAGGGAATCCCATTCCTTCTTCATGGCCGCATTGGTTGTTGCGAATTTGTAAAGGGCACGGGTTGCGGTCCAGGGATCACTATAGGCTGTCGGCAGGTCGCTAAGCAGATAATTGTGGTGTGCCTTTGGATTATATACTCCGACAATCATGCCCATGTCGGCAGCGCCATCGCCAATGCCTTTGGCGGCTGCCTTGGCTTTCAACAGCGCACCGCCCCGATGGAATTCAATTTTCTATGCTTTTTTTTATTACCATATATTTATTACCATATTTTTACTCTAACATATATTTTATTAACATATATATTATCAAACATGTTATTTTCTACCAAAAAAACGTGTTTTTTAAAATCTAGGGGAGGGAACGCAAATCTAGACCTAAGGAACATTTGCCGCATCCCCCAATGAAGGCGCCTGTTAGTCTACTTTCTAAATTGCATATTATGTTTTTCTTTGACTTTCTCAGATAAGTCATTTTATATTTGTTTTATTTAGGAACTACTAGTTTCTCATTGCATATAAATAACAACCACCATCATTACTGGAAATATGGTTTCCTTGTCAATGTTGTTTTTCGTTGGTACATCTTCGTACCAGCGAAAATTATGCTTTTTGCAGTGATTTCACGCTTGCACGCACATTTCAAATAAAATCTGATAAGCAAGGGCTTACAAGCCCTTTATTATTGTTTATTTAAACTCTAGACTGTACTGAGGAGCGTAAATAAGTTTTTGGTTTCTTATGAGACACTGTCTTAGAGACACTTGAATCACCTTCAGTTTAAGTGGTCTGATGGTTGACCTCAATAGGATTTTTACAATTGTCATCTCGCCGAAGCTCGTTCACCTTCAGCTGAAGTAATTTTTGTAAAGAAAAGAGCTCTTGGTATGTGAGAGAGCACGTTTTGTGCTTTTTGGCTATAGAGTCGAGCTGTCTAAAGTTCTGTTTTTTAAACTGAGCCTGCTTTGAAAGCTCCTGGAAAACTTCTATTTTCGACTTCAGTGCTCCTGGTGGTATCTGCAGAACAGACAAGGCTGCCACGAGGAAATATTGACTTCCTCTGAAAACCGGAATATAGCCATTGCCCTCCAATTTTTTTACATACTTAAAAAGGCCACTAAATTTTAGCTTTATTTACGAACGTTTTTTTTAGTAATAAATATGCTTTACTTATAAATTAACTTATTTAACGAATTTCTGAATTCGTATACTATTTTTAAGTATGTGAGGGGGGGGGGGCTCTCTCGTATATACCTTGCTCTTTACACTAAAGTTCGAATTTTGCTCCAGCTCCTTAAGAATAAGAGAAAAATCGTTTATTATTAAACAAAACAAAAACAGTAATAACAGCCACAGTGAGGTATTGACGAGGGGGCGAATCCCCTCATATACATAATACCCAAAATATGCAAATATAGAATTTTCCTTCAAATTGACGGCTCAAATTGAGCCGTCAATTTGATGTCCAGGGGTAGGGTAAATTATATAGTAATGAAATGATTATGTGTGCTGATTTGTGTTACTATACTATTTGCGTGATGATTTGCATTAATTTGTGCGAGGAAACCTTGGAGCGTATTTTTTTTCAAATAGCTTATTAATAGTAAAAAACTATTTCATATAAAAGTCTAAAGGGATTTCAATGGATGCTTTTCTTGCGTAAAATTCTTCCGCCGGGAAATTACCCCCAGACAATTCCATCCTCGCTGCAAATTCCGACAGGATTTTTTTTTACAGACAAGTCTACCTGAAAACTATCCTTAGCATGCTTTCATTTCAAGAAAGAAGATATGATCTTAAATAATTTCTAATTGATTTTCAGGCCATGGCGGAACCTCCTTTCTCCCACTATGTTGAAAATTGGTCCCCCAATGGAAAGTTTCTCCAGCTGAAAATTTTCCAGCACCACGCAAAAAGTAAATTGATCAAAGGCATCAAGTCATGGCTAGTTGTAGAAAAAACCAAGACAGATAGTCCAATTGACTGAGAGGCAGTTCTGGCATTAATCCCAATAGATATATGTATCTGTTATCCTGTTATCAAAGCCAAGACAAGAAATATTAACATAATAGGTTTATATTGTTGATTTCAAATATGCAAGTTTCATTAAGCTTAGTCTTACCCATCAAAGGCCACATGCCTGAGGAAATTTGCCTTATCTCCTCAAAAAGAAGAGAAAAGCCCCTAAAAGTGAAGCCAACTGACGCCAATAATATATTTGATCAGCCATTATTCTTAGCAATGATCATTTTGAAAATAATTGAAAAATTAACATTCATATTACACTAGTCTATGTAATATGTATATGTATCTATGTAGTATGAATGTGTATACTAGTCTGTGTATATATGTATGTTAGCTTTCTTTTTTCTTTTTTTTTTAAGAACATTGTTAGTGGCATTTAAAGATGATCAAAACTTTCATCAAATGTGACCCAAGTTTTTAAGTCAACTTTTTAAAAGTTTATTTTTCCTGATAGGATTTAAGAGAAGGGCTAGTCAAATACAAATTTACCACTCAATTAAAACAACTTCTCAAAGAAATTAATGAGTAGAATTAACCATTATATTACTTTTTTTTTTCGCCCTGCTGTGTATCCAGTAAAAATTACAATAACATTGTCCAAACTTGTTTCTCCCAATCTTTGGTTAGTTTTGCGGGATGATAACTACATGGTGTCAGTAAAATATATAAAATGTCGGTAAAATATGTAAGATACCAGTAAAATATCGGTAAATTACGTAAAATTATGAATATAGCCAGTTTATTCTGTATGGCTGAAAGAACAAATAACTATGACTTAGGTGCAAAATAACCCCCCCCCACACACACACACACAGTTCGTGGGAACAGGCCTGTAAGTTATGAAATTTGCCGACAGTATTTGTTATTGGGATGTATACAGACATTTTTCGTGGTGGGAAAGGGTGACTGTGCTTGGGGTAATTTCTGTAAGGAGAATCTTCTTTGGGGAGGGAAATTTCTAAGGGTGAATCCAGGGGTAATGATACATGGGGGATTTAACATAATTACTTTTAAGAATGGTAATAAATGGTAATGTCAGTATATGTGCCTGTTATGGGATCACATAGAACTAAACATATGGAACGTAGAAATGCTAATAATTAGTCAAGTTAGACATTCTAGATATTGTATGTGCATTCCAAGAAAATACATGTTCCGAATATCCAATTGAATTCTGTCATTCCAAAAGCATCCGAGGTAAGATTTCGTCTTCTTTGTTTAAAGTTTAAGCTCTTGAGTTTTAGTGGGGCATTTAAAGAGGTATACTATCTTATAAGCTCAGCCAGAGTCTCAATAGTTGGCAGTAACAGACAAAGAGGATCTAATTTCCCAGCTCCCTCCCTCCTTGCCATTGATGTTTTTCCTAAAAAATAATACACTTTTCTTATTTTACCAGGTTTTATAATGGGAACAGGGTGGAAATTACCCCTCTATATTATGGTTAATACTGTTTTATAATATACTGTTTTATAATAATACTTTTTTCTTTAAAATATCCTTGTTTTTGCTATTCTCATAAACAAAATTGCTTTTTTAGCATTTTCATTGGATCAAAAGACTAAATTGCTCATTTGCAGTATATGACAGACATGCAAAATTTTTTTCCCAATGAGGTATTTTAAGCTGTATTCTAGGGTTTCTTAAGTTTTTCAAAATTTGTTTCTTTTGTTTCAATACAAAAGCTTGTTTCTAGATGTAAGCAAATTCTTAGCTTAGAATAAAGCTCTTACTATTGGTGAGGAAATCAAGGAACATAAAAATTTAGTTAATAAAGGTGTCCTTAATTTTTATTAATTAGCACAGATTATTTTCCAAAAACAAGTTTGTCTGAGCGCAGTTGGAGCTTAACAAAAAAAAAACTCCTGATTGGATCAGACGGATCACATGACAGGATTAACAAAGTGCACGTAGAGTTGAACTCTACGTGCACTGAAAATATTGAAAATATTGTTTTCCCTTGTTTGGCTGGTACACACCCAACGAAGTCTTAAAAAATAATCTGAACCAATTTTCAACACAACGGCTTGAAAGGAAAAGACTATCAAAACAATTAAGTGAAGTAAAAAAAAACTCCTGATTGGATTAGACAGATCACATGACAGGATGAACACAGTGCACATAGAGTTGAATGGCAATCATTTAAAAAAAAACAAAAAAAAGAGGTTTCAGTTCTCTTTCACTTTCTCTACCACTCTATCTTAATCAAGTATTCAATAATACTTTTTGTTTGAATAATAAGTAATAAAAAAAATGAGGCTCTTCCAATTTTAATAAATTGTTTAAAATGTAAAAAAAACTGGTAGAATCGCTCAAATATTTCAATATATTTTGACAGCGGATTAAAGTAATTCGAAAACCTTAAAACAGAAACCCAAAAGTTTGAAGTTTATTAGATTTGTTGAGCTTTAGAAAGCTTTGATACAGTTCTGGGTGTTTTATTTATGTGGCTCAACTACTTTCTAAATACAAAAAAATCCTGGTAAATTTGCTCTGATTGACCATATCTATAGGCAACATGCTAATGAAATAGAAAAAACAACACCATTGGATTTTTTATTTTATGCTTCCTTCTAAATATCATGGTTGATTTGATGAAAACATATGCTCCCCTTCCAAATGCAGTCTTACCACCATTCTCTATTACTTTATCATGTGATAACCTAGCCATGTCATGTCTTTTTTTTAACTAGTGGAAAGCAACGTGTATCAGGTGGTTGTGGAAGGTGACCAAGAGACAATGCACAAGGTGCACATGTCGCAAGAATATTATCGAGCGTTATGTGGTGCCACGGTAACCCATGAATATGTCTTGATCCAATCCTTCAAATTCCTGTTAGATCGTGAGCCTAATACCGCCATTCTCCGGGAGTTCGACCTACAAGATATCAGTCGCTACTTCCCGGAGTACGAGTATGAAATTAAGCAGACATTAAACCGCTGAGGTTACCACTGATTCCAGTGGGTAATGTAAAACACAATTACGGAATGAGGGCACCAGAAAAATATTGGGAAGCCGGGGTCATCTCCCTCCCCTCCCTAGATCCGCCCAGGATTTTGTTATACTAACTCATTTGTTGTCGCATTAGTAGAAAAAGCTCTAACTTTTTTGGGATCATTTTTTCCATAGTAACCGATTACATCAATATTAAAAAGAGGAGTAAGTGTCTACTGTCATGTAACTACTGAAGCCAGAAGTTATTTGTCAGTGAGAAGCCACGGCTACTCTTAAAAGACACAGTGTCAAATGAGGTCAAGCTTTCGTTTCATCAAACCATGTTTCTGCTTTCAAGTGGAAAGCTCCATTCTAGCAGGCGAGCAAGCAGGCACCAGTTTCAAATTGAAGATGGAGAAAAATCTGTAAGTATTAAATTAAAGTTACCCAGCCCCACAGCAAATATATCTTCTTTGAGTGATAAATAGAAAAAAATTACAGAAACAAAAAAGTGGGGACCGAAAGTGCTGCCATCTATTGTTTCTACCTATTTTTGTTCGTGATTTCAGCTGAGTTTATCATTTGGTTTCTCGCACTACGCCGATGTAAATAATCATGCCAAACACTAATTATGTCGCACGACGATTTTTCCCTTCCGTTTATTTTAGTTTTTCGATAACTCGTCTAGTTACGAAAAGGGGGAGATATTTTAAAATTGATTTTGCCATCTGTTTTCGCATTTCTTGTCTCTCCCAAGAGAAAAAAGGAAGCAGCTCAAATTCCATCCTTTTTCTGTTTCGTCTGAATGGATAATAAATCTGTCACACTTCCGTAATAATGCTGTACTATCCTCTAAGATATCAAAATAAACATTGACAAGGGAGCGCAGGATTTTCTAGCATTATTTAAAAAAAAATAAAAAATAAATATGAAAAAGTTTTTTCAACTGAAAGTAAGGAGCAGCATTAAAACAAAACGAACAGAAATTATTACGAATATGAGGGGCTCACCTCCTCCTAATACCTCACTCTTTACGCTAAAGTATTTTTAGTAATTTCAACTATTTATTCGACGGCTTTTGTGATTCAGGGTCATTCTTAAGAAATTGGGTTAACATTTAAGCTTTAGTGTAAAGAGCGCGATACTGACGAGGGGGTGGGGCGTACTCGATTCGAGTGAAGAGACCACGGTTTTTCTTTCGGACCAAGCGTTGGCCGGAGGAAGTCGTATTGAGGATCACTCCGCCGCCGAGGCTGGCGCATCTCGATCCGGAGGAGCTGGGCGATCGACTCTTCGCGGGAATCAAGAAGCGGGAGAAGGAGATCCGCGAGCAGCTCCGACGGGAGGGACGAAAGTTCCTGGGGCGAAAGGGCGTGCTCCATCAGAAGCACACACGGCAGGCCGCAAGTGAGGAAGCTCTCTTCGCAATGAACCCTCCACAATATGTCTTAATCAAACAAGCTGAAACCGTTCTGTTTTTTTTTAAACCTTTTCTTTTCTTTCTTTCTTTTCTGCTTTCTTTTAATCCTTTTCTTTTCTTTCTTTCTTTTCTGTTTTCTTTTAAACCTTTTCTTTTCTTTCTTTCTTTTCTGCTTTCTTTTAAACCTTTTCTTTTCTTTCTTTCTTTTCTGTTTTCTTTTAAACCTTTTCTTTTCTTTCTTTCTTTTCTGTTTTATTTTAAACCTTTTCTTTTCTTTCTTTCTTTTCTGTTTTCTTTCTGGTCGTTTTTAGGTTTAATTATTATAGGAACTTATTTTTGCTTGAATTTAATATGACCTTTACTTTTCTTTGAATAATTTTTTGGAAACATTTTTTAAAATTAATTCCATGAAGAGACGTGTGATCACCAAGTAATTGCATATTAAACTAAAAGCTTTGAAATCTAATTTCAATAAGTTGTATTATCGTAATTGCCTAGCCTTTATAACTCGATAAAATCTTATTTTGTACAACTGTCAAAAACTTTTTTTGGTGTTTTGAAATAATTCTCAAAGGGATTAAAATATATAAAACTAAAATTCCCGATGGCGATAAAGAATGTTAGGGTCTGCTCACATTGAAAGGGATGGACGTCGCCTTCGACTACGTCCTTTGCGATGTGAGCAGCTTTACAGGTATGGAAGTTTCTGGGACGGTCAAGATCCTTCACGGTTGTTATGCGTCAGGTGAGGTGGCAAGTTGGCATATTTTTTATATCACTTTATTACATTTCACCAAAACCTTTTCCTGACTTTTAAAGTCACATTTCTAATAAAAATACAAAATTCCATCGGCTTTCCTGTATGGTAAATTCACGTGTCCAGGGTACCAGTGTAACAATGATTACCACCTCCTGGAACTACCACAAGAATATATTTTGGGACAGCTCTTTTTTTTATATACAATTAAAAAAATTGTACATAGTTCAAGGCCCTAAACCAAAGAAGTAAATTTATTACAAATAACGTTTGCTTTGCTAAAAAGTATTTTTGATTGCTGTATCTTCTATACAGGTAGATAATATAGGCATATAATATATTTGTCGGTTTTCCTTGGGTACTAGAAATATCTAGCTGCTGGCTAGGAGCTTGCCGAGCGTCTCGCCGGTCAGGACCCTGGCAACGCCGGCTGGCAGTACGATTTAGGGATCAGTCACGATCGAATTGGTGCCGTGCTGACGTCGCAAGGCAAACTTGGTGAGGCGCTAAGGGCCTTTGAGGCGAAGCACTCAATCATCTCCCGTCTCGCCAGTCAGGACCCCGGCAACGCCGGCTGGCAGCGTGACCTATCTGTGAGCCATATCAGCATCGGCGACGTGCAGGTTGCCCAGGGCGATCTCACCGGTGCGCTGAAGAGCTCCATTTTCCCCCAAAGCTATCCGATAAAAATTTGAGGTAGCCATTTTGTGAAAAATAGTTCACACATTAGATAACAAAACTCCAGGGTCAACATAAACCCCCAGAACCTGGGGGCAAGTGTTTTAAGCTAGTTCCGGTGGCATATAAGGTTTATATGCAATGGTTTGTCACATAAACTTCAGAGTTGGCTCATTTGATTGGAAATTGAAAGTTCTAGTTGCTTTTTTATGAGTCAAAAGGGATAAGAGGGTATCGGTCCATCAGAGTTTGTTTGAAATAGTTCTGATTGTATCATTCATCAAAGTTCAGTGCAGGTAAGTTTACATTCGTTTTTTTTCTTTTCTATGACTGTTGCTGCTGTTTTACAAGTCGGTTGATGTTGTTTAGAAAAATTGCATAGTTGCCCGGTTGAAGTTGAATATGTTTAACTTAATAAATAACTTAACAAAAAATAAAAAAAAATTGACTAAGTCGGTAACTAAATAGTCGATGCTTTTGTTGAAACTTGTAAAAAAAAAAAAAAAGATTCTTTCTACACACAGCTCATGTTTAAGTTTAACCTTTATGTTCAATACGATGACTTAATTGAACTTTTGTTCATTTTGGGTTTCATTTCTTCATTGATAATAATTTCTGCTTGTTTTAAGTTTGAGTTTCTATAAGACTTTATTCCTGCTCGTTTTAGGTTTTAAATTTCTCCCATCCAAGGAATCGACCTTTTATGAAATTTAACATAAAATTTGTAATTATATATCAAACACAGAAAAAACCTTCGGCATTTTCTTCGTTAGAATGTAGTAAAGAATAAAAAAGAGGAAGTGAGGCAGCAAAATTACACAAAAAAGAAAATATTAGATAAATTTATGTTTTACTTTATAGAACTTAGTTTTTGATGGTAAACTGAAGGTAGAAGGAAACTTCGGATTGGCTATAAAGGGTTATAAATATGAAAGTTTAGTTTTTTTTTTCTTTCTACAAATATAATTTATGGGGCTAGTTCAGTTCAGTTCACTTTATTTATAAATCAAATACATTTAACTAATATCCAAGTACCTGCCTCAAGGCGTGACAAATACAAAAAAGCACTTGCGACTGGGCGGGTACATAAAACTCATTTTCTGTATTGGTTCAAAGCCCCCCCCCCCCTCTTTCTAGAAAAATGAAACATTACAACCCCAGTAGCTGACATCTGCCCAGAATTTTTCTTTGGGGAGGGGTCAGAGATATGAGCCAAAGCTTTAAATAAATTGGTAAGTATAGGCAAATTTTATGGAGATACACAAAAAAAAATTACTAATATTTCAGATTTGATCGGGAACTCCCATTCAGTTTTAAAAGTTTTTTGAACTAGTATTTCTGGCCGCAGTTTTAAATTTGCGCCTCAGGGGGAGGATTACATCAAAATGGCTATCTCAGAATTTTGATCCGGTGACTTTTGGGAGAAAATTAGCGTGGGAGGGGGCCTAGGTGCCCTCCAATTTCTTGGTCACTTAAAAAGGGCACTAGAACTTTTCATTTCCGTTAAAATGAGCCCTCTCGCGACATTATAGGACCACTCAGTCGATACGATCACCCCTGGAAAAAACAAAACAAAAAAAACAACAAAAAAACAAATTAACACGCATCCGTGATCTGTCTTCTAGCAAAAAAAGCGAAATTCCACATTTTTATAGACAGGTGAATAACCATCGAAATCAGTTCTGTGATATGTCTTTTGTTAGGAAGACTCTGTTCCTTAGTGTATCTGTGAGCACTGAGTCGCTTCACTTGAATCGCACCACCACGAACCGTCTGAAACAGTTTGGGTCTGACTTTACCTCTATGACGCTTGAATTCACTTCGGAATAAACCGAAATATTCTCACAGCTAACGGGTAATTGAACAGATCAGGATTCTTTACATATAAGAAAGTCTATTGATTCATTTCCAAAAGTTTAATTTTTCCATATGTTATGTCACAAAGTGTTCAGAGAAGCAGGTCAGTTTTCTTTAGTGTATCTTTGCCTTTATGTTGATATATAGATCATTCTTCAGTTTTAACTGTCATTTTCACTTGATTTGGAAAAATTGGCTTCAACTTCACCCCCACCATACAATTTTGACGAAATTACGCCACTGTTTTACTTTCGTGATATGTGACACACCACGTAAATTATGTTTCAATTTTTCAAATTTTTACACACAAAGCTCAAAAGTTCCATTATCACTCGCATAGACTATGTTATGAAGAGATAAGCTTAGATAATTTTCGGCTGGGAGTTCCAAACCCAAATCTTCTACCATTAATCCAAAGTATTGGAGCAATTTTCGCTGCAAGACAAATAAAAAAAAAGGATCCTGTCCCTTCAAACAAGTCAAACTGGAAATGTTTCCCTTCTCTTTTTGTGTTGGCCAATCCTGCGAATTTCATAAATGAAGTTGAGGCACTTCATTAATTAAAAGGAAAGAAATGATTTACTATAAAATTAAACTTCCTTATTTCTTGTATATTTTCGTAATTAGAACTACCCGACTTCTAATGGGCAGCCATCCTGTGCTTTCGCATTCTCTTCCTGATTCCTTTCCTTAGATTTCTCCAAGTATCCATTCAGAGCTGGGTCAACTCTGGCTGAGCTTACAGAGTCATACCACTGACCTCCGTTCCAAGCCACTTAACCGCCCACACCGGGAATCGAACCACTGCCCCGCGGTCAAATGTTTTATGCCTTAAACGTGTTTGTTAATGAAACAAAAAAGAACAAAGAAAGCTTCGAAAACTTGATTTGTTAGGTGAATAAAGTCAAATCTGATCTATTTAAAAAAAATTAGCTTATTTCTGACTCCCCGGCCTAATTCTTGACTAAACAAAAAAAATCAGTAGCGCAATAAGTACTCAAGAAACAACTGGAAAGCTAATATTATATAGTAAGGACAAAAATTTGAAATTATTTCTGACTGCATTAATTCGTTTCACTTGAGCATAGGCCTAAATAGTTTCTTTATCTCTGACAGGCAGAAAACTTAGAAGGCATGTAGACACGACTAGGCCAGTTAAACTTCAATCATTTAAAATTTGGTTGTAGCCATATGTGACACCCCAGGAGTAATTTCTGTTCGTTTTAAGTTTTAATGTCGCTCCTTACTTACAGTTAAAAAAAACTAGTTTTTTTCATTAAATACTTACCAGAAGCTCCACTACTTCCCAATTTGATATGACATAAGACAACTCCTCTTTCTTTTTGGTCTCCATGTTTTATTTGTTTAGCGCTTAGTTGTGATTTGTTTAGAGACAGGTTTTGTTCTACCCCTTCTCCAAATGTTAACCAATCGCTAGTTTTTAGTTAAATTAATAATTTTTGTATCTATTAGCCTGTTCTAAATGTGGAAATATACGTATCTTACGAATTAACTTACGTGACGAACTTCTATATTCGTATATTTTTATTACGTGTATGAAGGGGTTCACCCCCTCGTCAACACCTTGCTCTTTACACTAAAGCTTAAATTTTGTTTCAATTCCTTATTAATGAACCCTGAATCACAAAGGCCGTAGAATAAATAGTTGAAATTAATAAATTACTTTAGCGTAAACAGCAAGGTGTTAGGAGGAGCTGACCCCTCATATGCGTAATAATTTCTGTTCGTTTTAAGTTTTAATGCTGGGCATCCCGGTTTTCTCGATGCAACCACACTCATCGATGCCCGCAAGGCGGGATCATCCACCAGCCGCAACAGCTGATCGGGTTTGAACGTTTGGCCTGATTGACGCATGAAATGTGTGATCATTTCCCATTGGGTTTTGATCGGATAACGCCGCCCCTCGGCCCGGATCGCAGCAAGCGCAAAGATGTCACCCCTCGCATATTCATGACCGCGCGCGGACTGATACATCCCGACATGTTCCGGGCTTAATCCGCAATCAAGCGCGATATCGCGTCCATTTAGTCGTTAGTTGCCAACTAACAATTGTAAATATAGATAATCCTGTATTCATATAAAGTATTATAAATATAAATTTATGTATATAAATTATTATAAGATTATATATATATAAATATAATATATATATAAGACAGGTAAGACAGGCCTGTATTATTAATATAAGACAGATGCAGGTAAATAAACTCGTTAACAGGGTAGACATAGTAACTAACAAGTGACATATTGAAACCCCATAGGAAGGTTATACACAGAATTGAACAAATGAAAGTATAGAGACACTTGGTTTCTTTTGTAGTGAAAATAAAGAGTGTAGTTTAAGCTGAACACTAAAAGAAATTACTATATCTATGAGCAGATGGGGCGGAAGTGTTGTCCCCTTAAATAATCGTTCTTTAGGCTAACATTTTTACGAATACGTTCCTGTAAGTATTGTAGAAATTAAGTAATTTTAGGTGCTTTCTTTACAGATCACTTTTCGATTTTTTTTCCTTCAATTTTCCTTGTTTAAAGCCTGTACACCTAGATTAGCTTTTTCAGTCTCAAAGTATCAGGACAAAAGATTATACAGCTCATGCCCCTTGACTATCCGGATGTAGGCCTACCTTGCCCCAGCAAAAATGCTGGAGCTACGTCCCTGGTTGCCAGTTGGCTGCCATTTCTTTGAAGCTAGTTCAGACATTCATTATCATGGATGCCTGCACTAGCATACGTTGAGCCCCCCCCCCCCCCCAGAATGAACAAAAGAATATCGTTTGCAATTAACTAGATGCTTTCTTGGTAAAAATAAAAAAAGAATTGCTTTTGCGCTTACCCAACCATTGCACTTATGCCTCCTCCCTGATTAATCCGAAGATTTTGAGAAAAAAGAAGCGAAGGAGGTGGCCTAGTTGCCTTCCAAGTTTTTGATTACTTAAAAAAGCAACTAGAACTTTTAATTTTTTACAAACGTTTTCATTGGTAGAAAATATACGTAACTTACAAATTAACATACTTAACGAACTTCTATATTCGTATGATTTTATTGCGTATATGATGGGGTTCAACCCTCGTCGATACCTCGCTCTTTACACTAAAGCTTAGATTGTGTCCCAATTCCTTAAGAACGACCTCTGAATCCCTGGCACAAAGCGAAAACATGAGCCCCCCGTCCACATCCTTGTCATCAACCCTCATCAGGGTGAACAGCACTATCACATTTGGTGGATAAACCTGGATAAACATGGAATGATCACGCCTGTGTATGAATTGGAAATTCCAACAAGGGTATTTATAAACATCTGTATTTGGAATTAAACGTACGTGACAACTACCAATTAAGTTTCATTAAATTGTCGATAGAATGAACTACGTACCTTCTGAATTTTATTTAAATAGAAAGACATCGATGCTTTTTTTTAGGTTAGGAACCAATGTAACCAAAGGGGAGGGATGTTATAGACACTTCTGGAAAATAATTCTTTTTTCTCCTCTCTTTTTGATTTATAGACTGTATTCTTATTATTAGAACCCTTCGATTACGATTTACGACTTACCACCTATCTGCGATCAAACTGAGTATTACTGAAAATAGTGTCTGTCACGAATTTTGTCTGAAGATTCATTTATATATTTAGCATAAAAATTTTGTAAGGGTCTGTTTATTTTTTATTCACGAAAAATCAATGAAAGTTGACGTGTAGACCGGCATTGCCGTTGTTGAAACAGCCGCCGCCGCCAAAAGACCGGGCAATGAAACCGCCACCAGTGTCCAAACCGTCGAAGCGGTCGGAACTGGAACCGACGTCAACGTCGGTTAGACCACCGCCATTGATTGTTATAGTTCCCCCGTTTCCGCCAGGGCCGCCGTACTGATCGCTGAGGATGCTGTCATTCTGTTTTCCGCCTTGGCCACCGAAACTCTCGCCCAGGAAAACCGCAAATCCGTCAGCGGATGAACCGGTCGTGCTGTAGGTGGCTATTGTAACCCATCCCCCTCAACTCTCCCCCTAAACAAAAAAAATCCCCCTGGAAACGTCTATACACTTCCTAGTAACCATTACTATATGTAAACACAGGTCAAAGTTTGTAACTTGCAGGCCCTCCCACGGGGACTGCTGGGGAGTAAGTCGTCCCTAAAGACATAGTTATTAGGCTTTTCGACTATAGTGAATAAAATGGCAATCTCAGAATTTTGATCCACTGACTTCTGGGAAAAAATGAGCGTGGGAGGGGGCCTAGGTGCCCTCCAATTTTTTTGATCGGACCATTTTAAAGGGATAGGCCTCTAATTGTTTTTCTTTCTTTTTTGTAATTACTGTTATTATGTTTATGAAACCTTGAAAACTAAACATATCCATTGTTTACTGCTGTCTCTTCTATTGTATTTCCTCAAACAAATATTACCGCGTGTCTGTCTGAGTATTTAAGGCAGTCGGTTAAGGTTAACTTCTTTGATTCTGGTTCTTTGTTTATTGGCACGAACTATTGTCCAATATTTGACAACTATGGAAACCGGTTACTAGCTTCCAAGACTTGACTAACAAGCGACGAACTCGCTGTCTCAGCAGCTCCAGGCCGTCAACGTAGTTATTTCCAGATCGCGCACCCTGATTCAGGCTACAAGAAGTGAACTCACCAACTGCGTTCAGACGCTACATTTGTGTCGATTTTCGAGAAGGCTAAAGAGTTTGTGACAGAACTCGAAATCGAAGTACCTGCTGTGAACGAACCAGCGACTAGACTCCCCTCCGTTGGTCAGAAAGGACGACCTCAAGAACTGAAAAGATCACCAAGCATCTGAAACAATTTGTGACAACTTCGACAGCTTTTAAGTAACTCAAAAATAAAACCATAAATTTCAATGCGAACATTCTAAAACAAACTACTCTAACCTTGTTGATTGAAATGGTAAGTAAAGAATATGGGTAACTTGTAAGAATAGGAACTGGCCCTAATGTTGACAAAAACACCAACATCATCTAGTGTCTAATGTTTCTTAGCATTATTACACGATTTACCCTGAAAAGATGCCGAAAAAAACCCAAACGCTATATGACGTTGATGAATTTTTGTCGACACGAGCGTCAGTTTCCACTCTTATAAATTTCCAGCCTTATTTTCATACCCCTAGCGCCCCACCTCTCCTACACAAAAATTTGAGACCTCCTTGGCCCGCAGAACAATTCTAGAAAGTTTAAAACCAATCAAAGAGAAAACAAAATATTTGACTCCTTTTGCGGCCATATTTTCGGATGAAACAATTTTTTCTCTTATTTTTGTGCATAAGGACATCTTCCCAAGGAATTTCACTACAAGGAAAAGTTTTTGGCCCTTTTCCGGACTCTATTTTCGGGAAGTAAACCCAAGTAATTTTTTACATTAAGTAATTCGGCCGAGATTCCATTACTTCAAATCTTTAGACAAGTCCAATTTCTAAAAAAAATTAAATTGGGTTATATTAATAATCATTGGGTGGAGTTAGACATGTTTTCATAAATAATTTCGCGGGATTAGCTGTTTGGTTACTCAGGGGTTCAAAGTAAAAATTTACAAAGTAGACAGTTTTGTTCCACAGTTGATTCCGAAATTGCCTGGCATATTGAAAATTGGCACGTCTCTATATGGTAAGAAATCTTTTGCTTTTGGAATGTGAGCTGACACATATGCAACGCAATTGACTTCTGACATGTTAATTGTCAAGAACCTTTTTTAATTGTTGGATTTGCACTCGCGAGTCATAAGAGACGCTTTGCCTTCTAAACTGTGGAGCTACCGGATTTTGAACATATTATTTTAACCCAGATCAAAAGTTGTTATAGATTCTTGAGGAGTCATTATTTAACGTCAGGGGAATGACTAGACCTTTTGAGGTGAAATTTTCAGCCAGTTATGGAGGGGGAAAGTAGAGTTGGAAATGTGAGCTTGGGGATATAAAGGGTGTATGATAGGTAAAAGTAAACTTAATTTAGTGCATTCTGCTTTTCTAGGTACACTTCCACCACCTCTGCAGCAATTTTTTTCACGGACAGGCTCAGGTAGGTACTCTTCTCTTTTACGTAGTTCTTCTCGACGATCTATTTTAGTAAAACGATCATCTACAGCAGCCCAGAGGTCTCCTGTATATCAATCAATTCTATTATCGAACTCCATCGCTTCGGATGTCCCTGTGTTTCTTTCTGCAAAGGCATTATTTCATCGGGTCTCTCCTGTTCAGTAATCTCATTGAATTTTGAACTGGATGCGCAAACTTGTAAGTCTAAGGGAAGTATAGTGATTCTAAAAGGAAAAGTAATAATTGAAAGAAATTCACAATGAGAAGTGATAATTTTATATAAGAGGTGCCTAGAAATGCGTGAAACTTTAGAATCCAGGGAGGACGTAAGGACCCCCCTACTGTGCATATCCCCACACCCAAGGGAATAAAAACTAGTCAGAGACAAAAATAAATAAATCAAAATGAGGGCACTTATCTAAGAATTCGGCTGGTTAGATGTTTACTTATTGAAAAAATGAAGTATTTTTAACTTATGAATGGGTGATCCGATTCTAATGAAATTTGATGTCTAGAAGGACCTCGTGTCTCAGAGCTCTTAATTTAAATCCCGACCGTATCCGGTAATATTGGGGGAGTCGGAGGGGGAAACAGGAAATCTTGGAAGACTCTTAGAGTGGAGAGATCGGGATGGAACCTGGTGGGAAGAATAAGCACAAGTCTTAGATACGTGATTGACATAACCGGACTGAATCTGCTCTCTGTTTTGGGGAGTTGGGGTGTGTGTGTTATTTTGTTCTTCGGGCTTTTTAAACGCACTGTATCTCTGAGTTTTCATTTGAGTGAGCTAATTTTTGATATTCTAAGGCTATTAATTTGATATGGAGAATAAAATCGCAAAGAAAGAAACAAATACATACGCATCCATGACCAACTGTTTTGGGGGAAATACAATATGTAATAGCTGATAAAAGCTTAAACTTGATGAATTTTACATATTTGTAGTCACCATGAAAAGAGAACTCGATAAATATGAATATTGTTATCAAAATTATACTGTTCAGAGTTTTTAGGAAAGAACTGCTAAAACCACTACTTCTAATAACTCAACAAAACTGCAAGCCGCAAGAGGCCAGTATAGCTACGCACGCTCCTCCTTCATTCTAATATATAAAAAGCATCCCTTTTTACAACCTCCCAGAAAGCTACCATTTTCAATAAATCATACTTTATGAAATTCTCCCCTGCCAACAGCAAACGACCTGCTTTCCTTTTACTCCTAGATGGTTGGCCGAAAAGAACAATCTCTGACACGCATTCTTCTTCCATCCACCAAGCGTGTCTTAGCCTTTACTTTTCTTTGAAAAACCTGTCTGGTGGAAAAAGTTTTTAGATTAATATAACATTAAAAGGCAACATAGTTTGAAAATCCATCCTCTCAGCAAAATCAAGCTTATTCATAATATGTTAATGCAAGATTTTCTTATTTCAATAATTATTTTTCATTTCCTTATTCAAAAGCAATGCTTCAATTATTTGCAATATTTTCTTACTTACAAAAATAAGAGGAACTCCTATCAAAATTCAACTTATCATACCTTCTGCTTAACTGTATTTTTTACAAAAGCTGTTTGTGATAGGTAGAGAGATCGATTTCAGATATCGAAGCATTAAACAAGACTGCCTTCGTAGTTATTGCCGATAGGTACGGATATTCGTTATCAACAAACTGTCATTACCATCAGGCTGAGTATAAATATCCACATGGGACTCCTCACGCTCATATTCTTCCACTCATGTCAACATGTCTTAGTTATACGGGTAATCTCTGGAGTCGAGTAGAAGGCACACTTTCATTCTGAGATCTTTCTCTCCCTCGGAACAAAGATATTTATTTATGATAGCAAGACCTGACGCATTCCGTCGAGCTGCAACTGTCGATGATGCTTCGATCCAGTACGATGATGACATCTGAGACTGTAGTGACCTCCATGAATAGCACCACCCGAACACACGCACGTGTTTGCATGCCGTCTTTGTGTGCATTAGATGAGAAACGAGCCTACAATACGCCCGTGGTGTTGGTGGTCACCAAATGCGATGAGCTGCTCAAGACAGTGGACGCGCGGACCGTACATCGTGTGCTGGAGGAGAAGACGGGCGTTCGGATCACATGCGACCAGTTGGTGCGAGATTGACATAATTGGTACGGATCTGTTCTCTTTGGGGGATCTGGGGGTTGTTAATTTGGAAAAATTAGAAAAAATTAGGTATTTTAACTTAAGAACGGGTGACCGGATCTTAATGAAATTTGATTTTTAGAAGGAACTCATGTCTCAGAGCTCTTATTTCAAATCTCGACCTGATCTGATAGATCTGAATAGAAAAAAAACGCTTATAAATGTCGTAGATACGTGAATGACGTAACTGTACTGGATCCGCTCTCTTTGGGTGAGTTAGGTGGTGGGGCATGCATACTTACATACATACGTACTGAGAATTGTATCCATTGATAGAATTTTAAACCAACTAAAGAGAGCGTAGGGTGGAAGATGTTACAAATGCGACCGAAGGTGTTCTTTCTCTTCATGCTTTTACGGGATTTGATACCGTCAGTGCCTTTTTGGTGGGACGGAAAAGTCCGTCCATTAAATTTAATGTTCAATCAAGCCATTGCATTGAAACATTAAATCTGCTCGGTGTCAATTGGGATGTTGATGAAGACCTACTACTTAAACTCGAGTCATTTAAAATTTTGGAAATCGCTTCGAGTGGGGGGATCGGGATGAAACTTGGTGAGAAAAATAAGCACATGTGCTAGATACGTGATTGACATAACCGGAACGGACCCGATCTCTTTGGAGGAGTTGGGGGGAAGAGTTAATTCAAAAAAAATGAGGTATTTTTAACCTACGAAGGAGTGATCAGATCTTAATGAAATTTCATATTTAGAAGGACCTCGTAACTCAGATCTCTTATTTAAAATCCCAACCGGATCCAGTGTCATTGGGGGGGGGGGGCACCGGAAACTACAATCCCAGAAGAAATAAGTTCATTTTCTGAAACCTAGAGATATTCATCAGGATATTATTACATATTGAAAGCTACAGTGATCAAACTTGGTTCTGAAGGATGGGCGTTTCGAAAAAACAAAGAAAGATTTGCTATATATTTTCCAGAAAAATTGCCTACGGATTGGTTTGGTACCCGACTGACTGACCGTATTTCAAACAGTAGGCTATTACGAAAAGTATGGGCATGTTCTGCGGATGCCTTAAAATTTATAAAAATATTGTTAGACCATTCCATGTTCATTGACGATACTGGCGGAAATCGCCAGGCCAAGCCCCATGCCGCGACCACTTTCGCGGGTGGCTACAAAGGGTTCCTGCAGGTCTTTTAACGTGGCCGCCCCCAGGCCGTGGCCGTTGTCGTGGATCTCAAACCACCCCTGATCCGAGGATTTCCCCAGCAGCACGCGGATCTCAGGCGCGTCCCGGTCATCCAGCGCATCCACCGCATTGCGCAACAGATTGGTCATGACCTGCTCCATGCGCAGCTGATTGGCCCGAATGTGGATCGGTTGCTCCAGGTTGTATTGTCTGGAAATACATCTCACACAAATTCTGAGATATCTATTTTATTTAAAATAGTCGAAATACTATAGAACAAGGTTTTTGGAGTCTAAACAAACCCTCAGAGCCTGGGGACAAGGGTTGTAAGTTATACCCCAGAGGCATATAAGGCTTATATGCAAGGGTTGATTGTATAAACTTAAGAGGGGATCAATTGGTTAGAAACTGGAAGTTCTATTTCCCCTTTAAGAGTCAATTTCCCTTTTAATGGGTGGTCATATAGACTTAAGATTGTTTAAGTGATAAGAAAAGGGATATCCACCGTATGGCTAATATGGGGGTAAAGTTCATTTGCGATGCAAATGAATGTTATATTTAGATTCAGGATGCAATTTTGGGTATATATTTGCATGTTAGAGGGTGGGGTATATACTCTGTAAATATATTGGTCTTAAGAAATTCATGAATTTCTAAGAAAAACTGGAAAAACAAGGAAAGAAGTGAATATAAAGGTTCTCAACCTGCAAAATGTGTTAACTATGATTATTTTGCATATTATAGAATAAGATTTGTTCGGGATGAAACTTGATGGGAAGAATAAGCACAAGTTATAGATACGTGATTGACATAATTGTAACAGATCTGTTCTTTTTGGGGGAGCTGGGGGGTGTTGATTTTGAAAAAATAGAAAAATTGAGGTATTTTTAGCTTAAGAATGGATGACCGGATCTTAATGAATTTTGATATTTAGAAGAAACTCACGTCTCAGAGGTCTTATTTCAAATCCCGAACAGATCAGTTGACATTGGAGGGAGTTGGAGGGGGAAACCGGAAGATAACTTCGAAGACCACACTAAGCACAAGGGTATAGATACGAAATTGACATAAATGGAAGGGATCCGCTTCTTTGGGGGAGCTGGGGGTTGCTAATTTGGAAAAACTAGAAAAATTGAGGTATTTATAACTTAAGAACGGTGACCGAATCTTAATGAAATTTGTTATTTAGAAGGAATTGATGTCTTTGAGCTCTTATTATAAATCCTTACCAGATCTGTTGACATTAGAGAGAGTTGGAGGGGGAAAACGGAAATATAGGAAAACGCTTATAAATGTCGCAGACACGTGATTGACATACTCTTACAGAAAGTGAGGAGCGAGATTGAAACATAAAACCAACAGAAATTATTCGTATATGAAAGGGACTGTCTCCTCTTCAACGCCTCGCTCTTTACACTAAGGTTTGGCTCATTGTCTGAACTCCACTTTTAAAACAATACGAATTTTAGAGTAAAGAGTGAGGCATTGAGGAGGAGACACCCCCTTTCATATACGGTATATTTTCTGTTCGTTTTAAGTTTTACTGTTACTCCTTACTTTCATTTTAAAAAATTTTTTTTTTTTTTAACAAAATGTTGTTTTCAGGTATGTCTGAATTGTGTTTAATTCAGATCAGGTTACAACCCAAAAAGACCCGACAAGAAGACTTTTTGAATAAGGAGAGTAAAATTTGAAGAGGCAGATGCTGAGAACGTCAAATCAGACTCGGAATAAGGAAGAGAGTGTTGATCTGAGTGGGAGAGAATGTTAGAAATGGGTGAGAGTATTCCCCGTAACCGCCATAGTTTCCAGATGATCCGTAAGGCGTCTTATAAACTGGCGAGTCGTCTGACCTAAATAAGATGCGCTACACCAAAGGTGTTTATAAGAAAAAAATAGAAATATGGAGATATTTTAACTTACGAACAGCTGACGGGCGCTGTATGGAGTTTGATATTTAGAAGGGAATCATGTTTCAGAGCTCTCACTTTAAATCCCGACCAGATCTGGTGACATTGGGGCGAATTGGAGGGGGAAATCGGAAATTTTGGAAAACACTTAGAGTGGAGAGATCGGCATGGAGCTTGGTGTTAAGAATAAGCACATCTTGTAGATACGTGATTGACGTAACTGGACTGGATCCACTCTCTTTGGGGGTTTTAACTATTACAGGACTTTATTTCTGTTGGTCTTAATTTGGATATGGCTTTTTACTTTAAAAATAACTTCTTTTCAGAAGTTCTTTTAAAATTTCTTTCTATTTCTTTTTTGATTGCCAAAATTCGTTATTGGTTGATAAAATGAATATTTCTTCAGTTATCCCGTCTCTGGCTTAATAATTTAGATATTCAGTTATAATTTATTAGCTCTAATTATTGTCTTTTGATTTTGTTTAACACCCCCCTCAACGTTTCCCGAAAGCAGTCATTAGTAGATGTGTCTGAAGTGAATATGGTATCCTAATCAAAGTCAGCAAGTCTCTCAGAGATACACTTGTAATCAATAACTTTGTGTTGTTTAGGAAGATGTTGAGTAGTAGCCAAGTGCAATTCTGTGAGGACAGCAGCATTATCACTGTTACCAATAGGGGCAAGAAATCCATTTTTAGTCCACAAATCTGGATTATTAAGAATAACTAGGTCCAGTATGTTAGATGTTTGACCATCTCTGTACTGTGTAGGTTGGATAACAGTTTTGAACAGCAAATTTTCAGACAGATCATTAAAACTTAAAACCTACGGAGATTTTTACCCATATGAGGGTTTCTTCGCCTCTTAAATACCTCGCTCTTTAGGCTAAAGTATTTTTAGTAATTTCTACTAATTATTCTACGGCCTTTGTGAGTTAGGGGTCATTCTTAAGGAATTGGGACAAAATTTAATCTTTAGTGTTAAGATCGAGGTATTAAGGAGGGGACAAGCCCCCTCATATACATAATAAAAATATACGAACAAGTTGGTTACATAAGTTAATTCTTACGTTGTGTATATTTTTTACATTTTTCCGCAGAGGTGATAGTATTAAGCCAGTGGTATTAGAATTCTGGGAGAGGGCCCATTCAAACTGAAATTAAAAGTTTTAGTGTCTTTTAAGTGACCAATAGGGATCATGATGACTAAGGAGGCTGTCAAGTCTTGTTTAGGCTGGGAAGCTATTATTAATAGAATACTAATCACTCATTTTATGACCTAAAAGTTCAGGGTATCAGTTATAGTAGTAGTCTGGTCTCTGTAGGTAGCAAATTACTGATGCAAAGTACGACTAATGCCCCGATAATTGCGCACCGCCAAGATCATAGACGTCTGTCTAAAATATGGAGCTCATTACACTGCCACAAACGGACGTGATCAACAGAGTGAATTACTGATTAATTCCAAAATAATACGGCAAAGGTATATAAATTCGTTAATGCGCACGCGCCAAGGATAAATGCTCGACACTCGACGGCAGGGTTGCCAATACTACACATTTTATATTTGATGTTAAATGACCACTTTTAAAGAGGTTTACAAAGCGTCTTTTGGTCAGTATAAGGATTAGGCTACCTCTAGTTTTGGGAGTATAGTAAAGTATAGTATAGTATAAGCATAGTATAGTATAGTATAGTACAGATAAGTATGGTATAGTATATTATAGTATAGTATAATATAGTATAGTACAATATAGTATAGTATAGTATAATATTGTATAGTATAATATAGTATAGTATAGTATGGTATAGTATAGTATAGTATAGTATAGTATAGTAAAGTATAGTACAGTATAATATGGTATAGTATAGTATAGTATAATATAGTATAGTATAGTATAGTATAGGATAGTATAGTATAGTCTTGTGGGTCATTCTTAAGGAAATGGGACAAAATTTAAGCTTTAGTGTAAAAAGCGAGGTACTGACGAGGGGGAGAACCCCCTCGTATACGAAATAAAACCATACAAATATGGAAGTTTGTTACGTACGTTAATTAGTAAGTTACGTATATTCTTTACTAATGAAAACGTTCTTAAAAAATTAAAGTTTTAGTTGCCTTTTTATGCCATCAAAAAATCTGAGGGCAACTAGGCCTACTCCCTCGCTCCTTTTTTTTCTCAAAAACTTCCGATTAAAACTAAGAGATCACTCACCGGTGTCCCAAGCCCTTTTGGATATCAGTTCTAGCATACTATGAAAAAGATTTCTTTTCCGCCAATTTTAGGGCCTCAATCTTATAGAAGGGAGAAGCTGGTACTCTTAAATTACAAATTTACATATAAATAAGATTTTTATAGACCTTTGGTTGCAGAATTGAAGATTCCAATATATTCTGAAAAAGAATAGTCATTTTTACCCAAGGCTGGGCTCAAGTTTGGTCAAATCAGTATTATTATCAGTATTATTATTATTATTGTGCATTTGTCAGATTCAGCGTATCAGAACACTTTATTGTAGTGAGGGAGGGATGTTTTCAGGGCAAGGTTTGCAGTGGGGGAATTTGCGACAATTCCCATACAAAATTGTTTTAATGTCTTGTTTTCTCTTTTCCGTCTCAATTTTACGCACGGAAATGTTAAGGGTAGTTGCCCGGGGTAAATATTCACTGGGATTGAATTGTCTAGAAAGTATTTCCTTAGGGAGGGGTATTTCTCCTTGGAGGCCAAGCCAGATTTCCTGACATTGTTAAAAAACGATCAGAAATTACTAAATAAAACGACAGCAGAGAAAAAAGTCAACTTTTTAAGTTAACTTTTATGAGTCGAATCAAACGCAACGAGCGTTCGAGGGGTAATCCGAGTAACCTCTGACGTCATGTGCGTCTCATAAAACCTCGGATTAGTCAGATAAGTAATTGGACAAGTAAAAGAACACGGGGCTTGAGTTCAGCATTTTATTTGAAATTGTAATGGAGGTGTGCGTTTCTGAAGCTTAATTACATGATTTGACAGATAGGCTAAACTGAGCATAGAGAAGAAATTCTGGCATATATTTAAAACCTTATAAATTGGGATGGAGCGAAGTTATGAAGCTGAAAACAATTTTGATGTACTTCATTCAAGCAGAAGATCTGTCTTGCAAGGTTCCACTTTCATAACACACTCATTTTTAAAGGTCATCATAGGTCAGGACCCTCTAGAGGGAGAGGAAGTGGAGGTAGGTACTTCAAAATACCTTCCTGTGACATACTTTAGCCTTCAGACCCATCCCTAAAAGTTTCAATTTCCTAACCTAGGCCTAACCCGTTTCAAAGATAGCCAGAAGTGGGAAGAGAATTTACGTGAAGGAGGCGCTAGATTCTAAAGCATTATTTAAAAACAATAGTCTTCTTCAGCCAATATAGGACCTGTAAGCTCAGTTTCTTGAGCGTTCAATCCCGCTTTTAATTTAAGAAATTCTTGTTGTCCCAAGTTTTCTAGATCGGTTTTTAAATCGACTCCCAAAAATGGCGAAGCACCTATATTCTCAATCATCTTATCGAATTTAGGGCCCAAATCCAGGGTCTTTTTAGCCAACCAAGCAAACTCTGGTCTTCGTAAAAGATTTATTGAAACACCATGCAGTAAAGCGTAAATGGCTGTTTTTATTTCTTCCTTTTTTTTGTAGTCCAGACCGGTTAATTAAATCGGTGAAGAAGAAAACTGACGGATTCTTGATCCATAATTTACAATATTTATATACGGCCGTAGCCTTACTTTTAAACTCTATGGAAGGAAAAAATGGGAGGCGTATTTTTTCTGACGTTTCATTTCTTTTTCTTTGTGTATTTTTTCTATTTTCTGATGTTTCTAGTAAAGTTGTCGGATCTTCTTTTGAAACAATTGCTGCAGCAAAGCCAGTTGAAAACAAGCCGCAGCAGGCTACCGCGCCGAAGGTTCAGCCAGCGCAAAAAGCGACACCAATTGTTGCAGAGGCTGGCTTCCGTTGGCCGGTAAAGGGTCGTGTCATCACCGACTTTAAAGGTTCGAAAACAGGCTTGAATATTGAAGTGCCAGAAGGCTCCGCCGTACGTGCCGCAGAAGCGGGGCAGGTGTTCTAAGTCGGCAACGCGGTTGAAGGCTTTGGTAACCTCATCTTGGTGAAACATGCCAACGGCTATGTATCCTCAACAGGTGAACTTACCACAGACCTAAAAGAGGTATGGTTAAGAAAGAAAGACCAAAGTGAAAACTTATTAGATTTTAATAATTTCCACTAATTGGAAGTCAAGATTGGCTCATGAAAGGTTTTTCAACAGTTCCTGTTCCATCTCTTGAAATGGGAAGTTATTCTAGAATAGTTTATCAGTTGGTGAAGCCTTATGGTAACGTCTAAAGCAACTGGAATCCCTTAAGACTATGTCCTCAATACTGGAACAATAAAAAGAGGGTTTTCCATTCCTTGACCTGAAATTGGTTGGCCCGGAGAGCGGAGGATTTCCTAGATGTTTTCCAGAGAAATTGCCTAAGGATGGTTCTGGGTACCCGACTGACTGACTGCATCCCAAACAGTAAGCTCTACGAGAAACGTGGGTCAATCCCGCTTTCTAGGGATACAATAAAAGAAATATTAAGATGGCTAGGACACAATCCGCGGATGAAGGATAACAAGATCGTTCTTGTCGGCCAACCGTCTAGGACCAAACGAAAAGCAGGTCGTCCCCGAATGGAGTGGGAGGATGTCGTACTTCTGACTCTATCTTAACAGCCCTTTTGTTTCAGGAGTCGCTCTTAAAGAATTGGCACAAAAGTCAAACTTTAACATGAAGAGCGTGGTATTGAGGAGGGGGGAACCCCTTTCATACATGTAATAATTAATATTCGCTTAAGTTTAGACGTTGCTCCTTGAATTCTGCTGAGAAAAATTCTTTTTTGGTTAATTCTTGATCATTTTTCTAAGCAATACCAGAAAACCGAGTTCTCCTCAGAATAAAATTCTCTCCCCCCCCCCCATGGAAAATCCCTCGGGACGTTGTGCACCGTTGAGCCAAGGCTGCCTGCCGTGGCCAAGTTGCGGGCCAATAGATCCTCGTCGCGGCCCACGCAGTAAAACCAGCCGCTACCGCGCACCGGCAGGCCGTATTTTTCTGAAGCGGCGCGGAACGCTTCAATCTCGTGTGGGTCCGGAGTTTTGTCCACATAGGCGAATACGCCCGCTTCCCGCACCATGGCGAACCGCGTATCGATATCCGGCATGCCGTCTGCCACGGTATGGCGAATGCCGTTGGTCTGAATTCCGAACAACAGTTTTTACGATCCTGGTTGGTAGAATATTTCGAAGTGGGCGGAGGGCGGAATGAAATTTTTTATCCTTGCTAAATTTTGTCATTTCTCTTTTGAAATAATAAGTGTCTGTATTTAAAATGATAAGTTCAACTTAATAATACTAATTAAATGCCTGAATTTATTAAACTACAAACTCTTTATTCTTTTTTATTTGTTAGACAGAAATATCAGCATGGTGACTACGGAACTTGGTAGATGGTTCCGAGTAAACTCTGGTGTGCAGTGGGGCTGTGCATTTTCTTTAGCCTTCCAGCAACTTCTCAAAAGTGGATCCCTAGCCCATCAGGTTCCTCTCCTCGGGGGAGTGCTACTTTAACAGGTAGTCTTTAGTCTACAAAAGTTGAACTGCAGAGCTGCAGGATAAATCTCGTCCATTTTGACAAGTAAAAGTAGAAAAAGGTTTTATAAGTTACCTTTTGATTCTAAGAAAGATTCGCAGTCAAAGCCAGTTCTCCCTGGAGGGCATATACAAATATAGGACTCTCGGCCAAGGTTTTTGCAGGTTCCCCCAAACAGACAAGGAACCAATAGATTGAATTAAAAAGAAAATCTCAGGGTCAATACCGGTCAAAGAATAAAATAAGAGCTCTGAGACACGAGGTCATTCTAAATATCAAAATTCATCAAGATCCGATAACCCATTTGTACATTGAAAATACCTCATTGTTTTTTCCTCTCCCTTCAGCCCCCCAGATGGTCGAATCGGGGAAAACGACTATCAAGTCAATTTGTGCAGGTCACTGACACGCCTACCAATTTTTATCGTCCTGAAACGTCCAGAAGCACCGGACTCGACAAAACGGACCAGCTCATGACCAGGCCTAGTTAAATTTTGTAATGGGTTTACCCACCCATAAATTGAGTATGGTATTGAAGCATGTGGGGGATGTTGTAACAAAAAAATTAGCAATTTTTGAAACCCTCCAAAGGCAGTAAAATTAGCCTTTGGCTTTCACAACCATGCCTTAAGTCATAAGGTTTGGCCAGTAACTGGTATGCCGTCAATGCAACATGCTGGTAACCAAATACTTCACAAAAATCTAAGCGGTTGGCCCAGTTATGATGTCTTTTCAAACCTTTGCATGTAGTTTTATGACCCAGAGAGCTGTTGAGGACTTTTTAAGGAGTATAGTTTCAGTTGAGAAAGAAAAGTAAAGAGGCGTCAGGAAATAAAAGCAATAAAAAAAAAAATGTTAAAAAGAAGGTCTTGTACAAAAACAATAACAAATATAGAGAAATGGCGAACCTAGCTTAAGATAGTTACTTTACAGACATTTTGGTTAATTTGCAATACTAATATGGAGAGACTCCAATTCTAACAATAGGACCACTTATGTTGTATTTTCAAAAGTTTAATATTAGGTGGCCCAGTCGAGCGTGCCGGTTTGGTTGTCGGTGTAGACGCAAACGGCGACTCCCGTGGTGCCGACCCACGCCACGCAGCCGGGGAAGTCACCGGCGTGCATGTTGTTCAGCTTGCGGGTTTGCGAGTCGTACTCGCCCTGGTCCTGCCACCGAGCGCCGTCCCAGGTCGCGAGGCCGAGGCGCTCGATGCCGTCGCCGAGGTCGAACAGACCGGCGGCGATGCGGTTGGTCCCCGGCTCGGTGGCCATGTCGACGAAGTGCGTGGTTCCCATGCCGTTAAAAAAGTTTTGTTTCATTAATTTTAAAGAAAGGGTAAACTTTAGGAAATCCTTTTTCCTGTCATAGATAGTAAATGAGTTACACAAGTGCAACTTTTAAGGATGGATTTGGAGACTTCATCGTGCCTTGGGAGATTTCTGTGACATCTACCTCTACCTTTTCCTCCTTCAAAAAGTCCTGGCCTTTCTTGAACTTTGACAAGTTTTGAGTAAAAAAAATTGACACTTTTCTAAATAGATCTACAGCACAAATTAGGCCAAGGAATGTGTATTAAGCCCAAATGAGGAATAACTGAAAACTTGATAATTTAATGTAGCTATAGTTAAAATTATTATTTAAGATATTTGGCAATGACTTTGACAAATAATTTATTGTGGAATATCAAAATAAATAATTGGAATATATAAAATTATAAATTAAAATGAGTGGTGAAATATTGTCGGAATGATTTCCTGTATCGCTGTGTTACTCCGGGGTTTACGGCTGTAGCTTGTTGCGGTGCCGGGTGTCGGGCTTATTTTGTGTAATATTCGTTGGTAGGATATCGCGATGCTTCTCTATATTCAAGGCAATTTTCTGTATCGTAAATTTCTTTTTAATAAGCTTGATAAGTCTCTTGCAAGAAAACTTCATTTAGGATTCCATCTTCTTGGCAAAAAAATGCCTTAAATATCGCTTTATTTAGTTCGAACTCAGAAAACCATAACACCCAAAATGTTCATGTTTTTCTAATCCGAACGAAAATTATAAGTAAACGCTAGGATTAAGGTATTCCCAGGCATAATTTTTCATAATCAAAATCCAAGAATTTCCTTTTAAAAATAAATTTTCTTCTGTATAAAACGAAAGTATTCCATATATATTTTAAAATTCGAATGTGTAAATAATTACCAGGCGTCACTCTAACCAGGTTTGCTTCTGTACACTTCAAGTCAATGCATCAAAGGTACAGATTAACTGAATCGAGGGAAATTAGGTCTATTTTTCTAATGCGGCCGTTTGAGAAGGTGACTGTGATTTTGTAATACATGCGTATATATATATACTAAAATAATATCACGAATACACAATTCATTTTTAGGATAACAAGGTTTATATGGTTTAAAATTGGGAACGAATAGAAGTAATACTTTCTGTTCGTTTTAAGTTTTAATGCTGCTCCTTACTTCCGGTTGAAAAAACTGTTTCATATTTATTTTTTCATTGTTTTTTTTTAATAATGCTAGAAAATCCTGTGCTCCCTTCATGGAAATTTTCTTCCCCCATGACAAATTCCTCAATGGAAAGTTCCCCTAACATATCCCCCTCTTCTCAGCCCCTCCCCCCAACCAAAACATCCCCCTGAAAACGTCTAGACACTTCCGAATAACCATTACTATATGTAAGCACTGGTCAAAAGATTCAGCGTAACAGAGAACCCTACTGTAGTAGTTTCAAACTCCCATCTCCAAAAATGAAGTATTTTAATTTTTTTTCCAGTTGAAAAATTACGGATACATATTAATCTGTTCATTTTTATCCCCCAGGGGTGATATCATCGAACTAATAGTCCTAGAATATCGGGAGAGAGCGTATTCAAACGGGAGTTAATTCTGGTACCGTTTTTAAATGACCAAAAGTATCGGATATACGAAATTCTTTTAATTTATCTTATTATCTCTTTACCGACTGAATTTTCGCTGAAAGGAGTCGCCATGCGCGTGATGGTCATCGACGACGAGTCGATCGTCAGGCTCTCCCTCAAGTACCTGCTTCGCTCCGCCCACCTCGAAGTCGAGCTCTTCGAGGACGGCGCCGACGCGGTCGACGCCTATCGAGCCGACCCCGATCGCTACGACGCGATCCTGACCGACCTCGCGATGCCCGGCCTGCGCGGGACGGACGTCGCGGATGCCGTGTGGGCGCTCTGCCCCGAACAACCGATCGTGCTGCTCTCCGGGATGCTCCACGAGCCGGCTGCATCCATTCCCAGTTCTGTGCTATCTTGGTATTTTGGGGTGAAGCTTTTAGGAAACTTATGATGCCCAATAAAATTCCAAAACATAAAGGCTAGATCTTCACTAATGTACCATCAAAATGAGTACACTACAAGTATGCTTCAAGAATCACCAATAGAAAATCATCTCTGCGGCTTTTGACTTACAAAAAATGTGTGTGAAAGAGCCTGATATAAAATGAGCCAAGCTGGAAGAGATAGCATAAACATCATCTGAAGATGAGTCAGTTAGTCCTAATCTGTTTTGGTTACATGATCTTTGAAGGATTTTTAACAAAAATGAATCAAAGAGGTGAGGGGGGGGGGCTAGTTGCCCTCAGATCTCTTTTGACTCTTAAAAAGTGAACTAGAACTTTCAATTTCCAATCAAATGAGCCCTCTCTGAAGTTTATACGAGCATATCTTTCATAAGAACCATATATACCACCAGGAAATACCTTACAAAGCCTGCCCCCGGGCCCTGGGGGGTTGTGGTAACACCGGAGTTTGATACGTAATTTTTTAACTAGTTTTATAAAAATGCAAACCATCCCCATTGATATCAGAAAACTGGGTATGACCTAGCGCATCTAGGATATCAATCTCCGGATCCCCTCCTCCCACCTGGCTCACCGTGCCAAACTCTGCTTTGCTCAGGCTAAGCGTGGTATAGACGAAAACTAACGGCGGGAGAAAGTTGTCCGGATTGCCATCCTCCCCGTATTGCACGACCCGCTTAAGCAAGCTAACACCGGTGTCCATCGCCTGCTGCTGGGCCTGCTGTTCTTCCAGGTTGAGATCCCCTTCCTGATAGTCGTAGTCGGTGGGTATTTTCTGGGGGGTAGACGACTAGACCTGTAGAGAGTGACAGGACGAACGGAAAACCCATTAACAGACTTAAAAAAGGATAAATAAATCTAGCTTTAATGGTTTATGACGTCCAATTTTCTTTGTTTTTGTTAGGAAAAAGTAGAGCGTTTTTCTAAATCATCTTGACAGGCATTTATATAACGCGTTTAAAAAACAAGAATTCCAACAAGGTTGAACAAATAGAGATTCTAACTTGTGTTTTATCCAATGATAGTGCCTCGTACCTGTAGAAGGGCGAGGACGAGCGCGACGGGGGCCCTCACTCGGCACCCCCCTTCCCCAGCACGGGTCGCTGGGTCTCGGCCTGCTCGATGTCCTTCACGAACTTGCGGAAGGCCTCGTACTCCTTCAGCAGGATGCGGTTGACCTTGACCTTGAACACGCGCTTCACGCGCACCCGCGGGCCGTCCTGCTCGTACTTCAGCTCGTAGGTGCCGAAGGGCTGGTCGATGGTCACCGGCTTGGGCAGGCTCTCGACGCGCATGTCGGGCGGCAGCTCGTAGATCACGTTCAAAGTGCCATTGAGCGTAGTTTCACAATTTGAACATATTAGCAATGCGCGTTGTACGCTGGAATGTGAGCATTTCAATAGTGCCATTGACCGTAGTTACACTATTTGAACAGATTAAGAATGCGTCCTTCGCGCTGGAATATGAGCCTTGCAATTGTGCCATTGAGCGTAGTTACACTATTTGAAAATATTAGGAATGTGTTCTTCACGCTGGAATGTGAACATTTTAATAGTGCCATTGAGCGTACTTTCACTATTTGAACATATTCGCAATGCGTTCTCTTAAGAAGTTCAAAAGGGTCATGATATGTGGTATATGATTGCTCCTACCTTTGAAAGGTTGCATACATAGATAATACAGGTGCACACACTCACAAAATTGAAAGTGCAGTGCTTTTTTAGACCCTAATTTGATACTTTATTCAAGGACTGGTTCTTTGAGCCCATCTTGAAGGTTTTTCTTATGCCTCCTATAAACATGTATGGTGAATGATTTCATATTTTGTCTGGATTTAAATACAGACCTGTGATAAAACTTTCTTTTCTTTTTGCAGATAACAGTCGTAGTAGTTCAGACGGCGCACTTGTAGCGGGTCGAGCCCGAGGTAATGCGCGATGTGATCCACCACCCGCTCGATCCCCAGCATTCCCTGCGGGCCGCCGAAACCGCGATAGGCGGTGTTGGAAACCGTGTTCGTCTTCAAAGGTTTGGAGACAAAATGAACGTCGGGAATGTAGTAGCAGTTATCGGCGTGAAACAGCGCCCGGTCAGTCACCGGACCGGACAGGTCGGCTGAAAACCCGCAACGGGCCGCAAAACTCGCATCAACCGCCTCAATCCAGTCTTAAGGACATGTCTACTTCACCGTATTTGTAATAGGGCTTTAATCCAATTTATTTTTTTATTTCTCTCAAAATTGAGGATTTTATAAAATACGTTTATAGCGTTATCCAATTTTCTTATTGATTTATTATTATTATTATTATAGTTAACGATCTTGTGATTGATTACAGTTTTAAAAAGCTTAATTAATGAACTGACTTTCCTTTTGTTTATTTTTTTCCATTTTTATGAAGCAAATGCTTTACATATTAAATATCGAAATTTTCTATGTTATAAGAGTAGAACCTCAAAGACATAGATTGGTCCTTATGAGCTTGCCACTCTTGGATTAATCTTTACCAGTTTGTAATTCAGATTGAATTTAGAGGCAACGCTGCAATGAACTATTTTTTTCGGGGTACGAAATGGCTTCTATTCATTTCAGTTTTAATGCAGTCCCTTACTTTCAGCTGAAAAAACTTATTTTTTAATTTAATTTTTAATCGTTTTTCAAATACTTCCGATAAATCCATGCTACACAAAATGGTTTACACAATTTTTGAAGGTAAAAAACATCCGCCCTTCAATTCTTTTGGTCACTTAAAAAGGTCACTAGAACTTTTAATGTCGATCAAATGAGGCCTTTTGCGATATGCTAGGACCACTGTGTCAATAGGATCGCCCCCCGTTTTCTTTTATAGTCTGCGAATAATTTTTGTCGATATTAAGCTAAAATGGTTTAAATTTAGGAGCCATATCACACAGTTATGAGGAATACAAGGACCCCTTCTGAGATAGATTGAATTTTTTCCTGCGCAGGACAAGAGTGTCAAAATATATAATAAAAATATTGCTCGCAAAGGGCCCCCCGCTCTCTCCCAGATCGTCAAATCGGGAAAACGGCTATTTCTGATTTAATCTGGTCCGGTCCCTGGTACGTCTGCCAAATTTCATCGTCCTAGCTTACCCGGAAGTGCCTAAAGTAGCAAAACTGGGACCGACAGACCGACAGACCGACAAAATTTGTGATTGCTATATGTCACTTGGTTAATACCAAGTGCCATAAAAAATCATTTGCCACAGTATCAGAGCCTAGTGCCTTACTATTTCTTAATCCTACGAGTACTGTCACTAATTCGCCATGAGATCCCCTCTTACTTTCTGACCCGAAATACCCCGGGGTGAATTGGCCCGAGAGGGCCAAGAGGGGGCCGGCCCCCTCCGGCCTGCAAGGCTTACAATGCGGTCCAGCCGCCATCGACGCTGAGCGTGGTGCCGGTGATCTGCGCCGCCGCGTCCGAGCAGAGGAACACGGCGGTGCCGCCGAGCTGCTCCACGGTGCCAATGCAATTTATAATCAGTTAAAAGTGTATAAAAATCAACACATCATTAAGTTTGATTTATAAGTTTCTTTAGTTTATGCTGATTAAGTTTTTTTTTTTAATAAAGAGAAAAATCAGCTGTTCTTTTGCACAAAATTTTTATAATGCCGCACTGAAATTATTTATGAGTGAAACGGCTATAGTTGATTGGTTACAAGCGTTACAAGCAAATTACAAGCATTTATTTACCGATTGCCTTTTAAAATGTTGGAAATGAAATTTTTTTCAGTAAATGCACATGAATCTTTTGGGGGCAAAAATTATATCTTCAGTGTGAAGTGTGCAGTTTAAAGAAAGGGCACCCCCCTCTCATATACAGGGCACCAGCGAAACCGCCGCCGGGGCCAAATGGTTCACCCTGGATGAGGTGCTGAAGCTGCGCGCCCATTTTGGTCAGGAGGGCAGCAAGGCCAAGGAATACCTGCCCTATCGCCCCAAGGGCCAGCCCGCCAAAATGGTGGCGGTGGCGAATTTCAAAGGCGGGGTGGGCAAGACCTCCACCGCCGCGCATCTGGCCATGAGCGCCGCTCTGGATGGCTATAAGGTGCTGGTGGTGGATCTGGATAGCCAGGGCTACATGACCTCGGTGTTTGGTGGAACCAACCCTTCGCCAACCACAACGGCGGCATGCTCGCCTTCGGTCCCGACGGCATGCTCTACGTCAGCCTGGGGGACGGCGGGGGGATCGGGCCGCTGGGACGCAGCGGTCAGAATCTCAGCACGCTCTACGGGAAGATCCTGCGCATCGATCCCACCCGCGACGGCTCACCGGGCCAGGCCTACGCCATTCCCGCGGACAACCCCTTCGTCGGCGAGGCCACCGCGCGGGGCGAGATCTGGTGCTTCGGTCTGCGCAATCCCTGGCGCTTGAGCTTCTTTTTTTTAGTGTTTTTCTGTTTTTAGTTTTTTCTTTTTTCTTTTTTTTCTTTTTTTGTTTTTTCTTTGTTTAGTTTTTTAGTTTTTTTAGTTATTTCCTTTTTCTCTTTTTTGTTTTTACTCTTTTTTAGTTTTTTCTTTTATTAGTTTTTTAGTTTTTTCATTTTTCTTTTTTACCTTTTCTATTTTTTATTTCTTTTTTCTTCATTTTTTTAGTGCTCTTTTTCTTTATATTTTCTCCTTTTTTATTTTTTTTTAGTTTTTTTCTTTTTTTTTAATTCCCTGAAAAAAAAACAAATAAATACACACCCGTGTTCATTCTTTCTTCTGGCAAAAAAATACAAAGTTCCACATTTTTGCAGATAAAAGCTGAAAACCTATACAGTAGGATTCTCTGATAAGCTGAATCTGATGGTGTGAAGATCACTTGAATTTTAGGGGGTGTTTCCTTCTTTTTTCAATAATCAGGAAACTTTTCTTAGGCTTGTAACCTTTGGTGGATAAAGCTTCAGTTAGTTGAACATTTTGTTAGAAATCTGCATACAACGCCAATTCTTTTGCGAGATCGCCTCGCGTCTCGAGCACCCGGGCATCTGTCCCGTCTACGACGTGGGGCAGAGTCAGGGATTGCACTACATCGCGATGCGTCGGCTCGACGGCGAGTGCTTGGCCGATCTCATCGCGGCGCGTGACGCGGACCAAGACGGGCCGCGCCCGTTTGCGGCCACGGCCGCGGCGACCGAGTTGATCGAACGTGTCGCGCGCGCGCTGCACGCCGCCCACGAAGCGGGGATCGTCCACCGCGATGTCAAACCGTCCAACGTGCAGGTGGTCGCCGACGGTTTAATGTAGCTCTTCTAAAAAACTTCCAAAAAGTTTAAAAAACTTCTGTGGTGGAAAAAGTTTCTTAAACTATTGCTCAAAAAGGTAGCTGCAACTTTAAATTATCTTTTGAACGAGTTATCTTTGAATTTAAAACTTACGCTGAATAAACACACATTCAATTATACTTTCCAGAGGAAACATATAATTAGCGTTCTTCGAGCATAAAAATTTCTGTTACAGTTTTCCTAGACCTGCTGGGCTTGATTTTGGATTTATATCGTCATCCTACCATACCAAGGAGCGACATTAAAACTTATAACAAACATAAATTACCCCGTATATAAAAGGAGCTGTTCCCTCTTCAACGCCTCGCTCTTTGCGCTAAAGTTTGATTCTTTCTCTCAACTCTACTTTTTAAACAGTAAAAATTTTAGTGTAAAGAGCAGGGCGTTCAAGAGGGAACAGCCCCTTTCATATCCGGGGTAATTTCTGTTCGTTTTAAGTTTTAGTGTCGCTCCTTACTTTCAGTTAAAAAAAAACTTGTTTTTTTATTTAATTTCTGAACTGAACTGATAGATGGTAATTGTGGAATCGGTTATTATGGACAAACGGATTGGACAGAGGACTTGGTAAAGTGCTAATTTTATTTGATGCTTAAACGTACATATTTTAGCCATTTTATAAGAAATTAAATTTAATTTCACTGGCTGGAACTTTTCTTTCGATATTTTGCTTCTAACCAAGAGAAACTTATTTTCTATTTAATATACTTATTGAAAGTGTTCTAATTTTTTACAACATTAATGTTTCCAAATATTTCTTGGTGAAAGGAACCGAGGCCGTATACAATTGGGGGAAACCTGAAACAGAATATCAATACTAAATAAGCGATATTATAAATAGTAGGTCAGAACTTTAATCATCCCTAAAGATATTTGAGAGTCTATACGGGAAACACATTTTTTTGTGGATTTTATATTTCCCGGTACACTTGATGAACTTTGGAGAAAGGATCCGCCCTCTAAACACTGTCCCAGGATATTGACTGGTTCTACAACATTAAAGAACAATGATTAGAATATAAAAGGGTATAGACTTACAAATATCTACAGACCTTTCAAAAGTCAAAACTTACCAACATTTATAAACGTTTTCCAAGATTTCCGGTTTCCCCCTCCAACTCCCTCCAATGTCAACAGATCTGGTTGGGATTTAAAATAAGAGCTCTGAGACATGAGTTCCTTCTAAATATCAAATTTCATCAAGATCCGTTCCAATTATGTCAATCACGTATCTATAACTTGTGCTTATTCTTCCCATCAAGTTTCGTCCCGATATCTTCACTCTAAGCGTTTTCCAAGATTTCCGGTTTCCCCCTCCAGCTCCCCCCAGTGTCACCGGATCTGGTTGGGAGTGAAAACCACCGACTGCCCAGGACTCAAAGAGCGCTGAGAATTTGTAAATCGGATAAGAAGGACGTCTTCGTTTTCCCATGATATGGTTGCCTTAACTGTATGCGAAGCATAGAGACACTTGGCGAGGACCTGGTCTCCTGCTTTGAGGTTTTCTGGCACAAACACAATCATTTCTGAGACACGACACTCCCAGGTATTCAGCTCCTCTGCGGCACCCAACACAACGGTGTTGTGTTCAGGAATGACATGGTGAACGTACATGCGCTCACCCGTGGCTATTGCGAATAATTGTAGATTTTGAGCTTATTTAGTATATTAAAAAGAAATGACGGGGTGTTCTCAGTTCCAATAGGACTTTGGGTTCGATCATAACTGGTCCCTTACCAAAATATGCACAACTATGGTACAAGACGAGGTCTTTAGATACGGTCAGCTTTTAACGGCAGGGTCGTTGATTGAGGCGATTTTATATGTGTCTCCTCCTCCAGATTTCGAAAAATGTCGTTTTTTGCATTTCTGTTGATAAGAGTAAAAAAAAAGAAAAAAAAAGAAAAACACTTGAGATCCAATAAAAAAAAAAAAAAAAAAAGAAAAGATCAAACCTAAATATAATATTGCTACCCAATGAACAATTCATGAGTAGAATTATAATAGTATAACAATTATTATATTCTAAAGGAACAGAATAAAAAAGAATAAAAGGAAAAGATCAAACCAATATACACAATTGGTACAACATGAACAAACTAGTGAAGTACAATATAATAATTATATTCACCTTCCATGGTTTGTTCATAGAGTAGCAATTGTCCAAATTCGAAGCTTCGTAGAACTCTTTCATGACTAAAGTTGCAATGTGCCCACCTTCGAGAAACTGACCGAGCAGTATCGTGCGGATACCAACAACAAGACCGATGATACTGAGCAGGTCCATTATCAGGCCGATTTAGCGAGTGAGTTTCCTATATCATCAACAGCCAAGACCTTGTCGGCAAGATTTTCATTGGCCACTGCCATAGGCATTCCATAGACTACACAGGTTGATTCATCCTGTGCCCATATGGTCGCACCATTCTTTTTCAAACTGCGGGAACCCTCACAACCATCGGCACCCATTCCGGTAGAAAAGCAGTACAATGGACATGGCATAGTAGACAACCTGCAGATAAAAAATTGTCTTTTCTCTAGACTTGGAACCAGTTAAGCCCTTTGTCCCAACCATGTAACCTTCTCCAAAGGCTGATTTCAATTTTGCTTGTTCTTCTGGTGACAGGGAGTTGGTGATTAATTCTAAAAAAGATATTCATTTCCTTTTAGCATTGCAACCGACAGCGGGTTTCAGCATCCGTCATATTGGGTCAAAAATTTGGAACTCAATTCCAGTATCAGTACGAGAATGTACTAAAAACAGAAACAGCGTTTAAAAACCCTTTAGAGCTTATTACAAATATTTGGGCTTTTATTAGTATACATTTTGTTTTCACTATCTGTATTAAAAGTTAAACCCATTATTAACTTATTTTCATCTAATTTTATTTCTAACAGAAAGCAAATATAACTTCTAAAATATAATTTCCAAGAAAAAGCAGACAAGGGTTTCGATGATAATAAATAAATCGCCTGGTAAAAAAAAAAAACACGTATTATTTTTTCTTGTGTCCCTGAAAATGAAGAACATTCGGCTGGTAGATATGGGCTCTCGGTTTTGAATTCTTTTTTATTAGTGTCTTTTAAAACTTGGTCTAAATTAAGGTTGTTCATGCTCAATGTCACTTCAGGCCTTAAAAAAACATATTTTGGGCTTCATTCTGTAACTGTCTTGAATTTTAGTAGTTACTCTGTCTATTAAAGAAAATCTTTACTTCTATTGCCAAATATATGCTTCCTCCTGACTCATCTTATAGGCCCAAATAAATTTCAAGCTCTTCACTGCAACATTTGCCATATATTAAAGCATTATTACTAAACAAACAAGAAGTTGCTGAGGAGTAAGTAGTTGGTGTAGACTTGCTAGAGTAGCCTAATGATGGTATAGTATTAAAAAAATTAACAAAGGTAGAAGGAGGCACATACATTAGTGGGACATTGGAGTGGTCAGGGGGCTTGCTCCAGCTGGCACCCTTACAAATCATCAAATCTGCCACTCCATTACTTTCAACTGATAACACTTTTTTATGTTTATTTTTCTTTCTTTTGTAGTAATGCTAGAAAATCCTGCGCCCTTTTCATTGAATTTATCTCCCCCAACTCCCCCAAAGAGAGCAGATCCGTTCCGATTATGTCAATCATGTATCTAGGACTTTTGCTTATTTTCCCCACAAAGTTTCATCCCAATTCCTCCACTCTAAGCGTTTTCCAAGATTTTAGGTTTCCCCCAACTCCGCCAATGTCACCGGATCCAGTCAGGATTTAAAATAAGAGCTCTAAGACACGATACCCTTCCAAATATCAAATTTCATTAAGATCAGATCACTCCTTTGTAAGTTTAAAATACCTCATTTTTTCTAATTTTTCAGAATTGATTATACTTAGACCGGTTTGACACAATCTTAAAGTAACCAAATCTGACTTTTTTACAAGCTTCAGATATTGCAGTCTGGCGGAAGGACAAAATATTTTTACAAATTGTTAAACCAAGCCACCGAAAATTTTCAACAGAGGGAACTGATGTATTTTTTATTTGAAGAGGAGTATTTGGCAAGGTACCGTTAAAACAAATATACTCGCATTTTTCAAGTTTCAGATTTAGCCCAATATCAAGGAAACCTTTTTTAGCCCTTTGAACTGTGCGGGATAGGTATGGGGGAAGAAAATTTCCATGAAGGGGGCGCAGGATTTCTTAGCAATTTTTTAAAGAACAATGAAAAAATAAATATGAAAAGTTTTTTTCAGCTGAAATCAAGGAGCAGCATTAAAACTTAAATAGAGCAGAAATTATTAGGCATATGAGGGGTTCACCTCCTTCTAATACCTCGCTCTTTACGCTAACGTAGCTTTATTAATTTCAACTATGTGTTCTACGGCCTCTGTGATTCGGGGGGTCATTCTTAAGGAATTGGGGCGAAATTTAAGCTTGAGTGACGGCCGTCAGTTGCGTAATTTGCGCTTGAGCCTCACGGCGGCGTGTAACTATGCCTGTACTTACTGCGTGCCGGACGGTAAACGTCTCATGGCAGCGAAATCAGAGCTTAGTGGGCCTGAACTGTTGCACATTGTTAAGCTCTTGGTTGATGTTGCTGGCATAGACAAGGTGCGAATAACCGGCGGAGAACCGTTGCTGTCAGCCAAATTTGATGAGGTCTTATTGGGTGTGATGCAGGTTGGGCTGAACGATGTATCTATTACAACTAATGGTCAGTTACTTTTTCATTTACTGTCCCATCGCGTCTCTCTTCCAACCAAGTCTACCAGAATTTGCATTTTCTTATTCTAATTCAAACCGAAACTTCAAACCCTAAAATTAAAAAAAGAAGTTAGTAGAAAAATATATAGGCTATTACCAGAAATGTATTTAAATAAAAAAAAGGCGCTGGGAAGTAGTCTAATAGCTCAAGAAATGTATGTAAGCTTAAAATCGTGCAAGAAACCTGGTTTTAACACCGCCTCCTTCGTATTTTGTACTTCGAGTCATTTTCTTATTGAGCAGGATCGCGTTGCTGTCGAAAACCACGGTTCCATCATCGACGATGGAAGGCGATTTGGCGTTTGGGTTGATCGCCAGGTAGTCCGGCTTGAACTGATCGCCCTGGCGCGAATCCACGGGGACCGGTTCGTATTCCAGGCCGGCTTCCTCCAGGAAAAGCGCCACCTTCATCGGGTTCGGCGCGGTGTTGTAGTAGAACTTCAGCATGTCTGGCTCCATTTCGAGCGTTACGTCCCTTTAGGAACACTCCATCGGATCAATTGGCATGTGGGATCAGGAGTTCTCGGCGGCTAAAATAATTCTGACTCACATCATGTTATAACCTTACCTGTTGACCAACATTATCGATTATTCCCCTCAACATTCCTTGAAACTTTCAACCTAATTCCTATAGCCTTTCCTGAGGTTTTCAAGATACGCCCTTTTTTCAACTTTGGATTCAAATAATGCCATTCGATTTAGTTCAGTACCCCTAGCAGCATATATATAACGTTCTAAAGTAATGCCCTTAGCATATCCAGGGATATCGAAAAAAAATATTTTTTGACAATCTTAATGGCGACGGCGGTCTTTCGGTCGTCGACTGATTCCAAGTGCTGTATCGAAAACTGCAGTTCGCGTTCGTCAGGCAATCTGCTTAACGTTGACAGGAATAAGTGCCGCACATTCTCGACATCGGTTCGCTTTGGCTTCCAAAGATGCTGAGCCCCATCTTCGACGATCTGTTTCATCAGACCCTCATCGCTCATCATCAATATCGTACCGCGAAGGCTCGGATCATCCTCTCGATTACAATCGCACAACTCTAGACGGGGTTGGCGCCCAAGGACGCGCAGTTACTAAAATTATGCCGATCACGTATCTAGAACTTTAACTTATTCTTCTCGTCAAGTTTCATCCCGGTCTCTCCACTCTAAGCGTTGTCCAAGATTTCCAGTTTCAAAGATTTCTATTTCCCCCTCCAGCCCCCTCTGTCGCTGAATCCGATTCGAAATAAAAATGGAGCATCTGAGACATAAGATCTTTCTATATATCAAGTTTCAATAAGATACGATCACCCATTCGTAAGATAAAGAAACCTCAATTTTCATTCTTTCCAAGATTTCCCGTTTCCCCCGACCAATCATCACGATGACCGGCGGCCTGAGTTTGCTGGCCGGCGTCAAACGATCGGCAACTTCGTCCAGTCGACAATGAAAGGTCTGTTGGTCGCTGTGGCTACAGCGGCGGATCAAGGCGACAGGGGTGTCCGCCGGCTTTCCGGCCTCTAGCAGCGCCCGCGTCCAACTGCTTGCGGTCGTGACGCCCATGTAGATCACCAGCGTCGTGCCGCTCTGTGCCAGCGCGGCCCAGTTCAATGCGCTTTCGTCCTGGGTGTGGGCGGTCAGCAGGGTCACAAACACACATATCAAAATCTCTTCCCCCTACAGAAAAAAACTCAAATAAAACTGTACTTCCCGAGTTTTTTTTTGGTTTTTGTTTTTTCCTTGATCATATCATTTTGTTCCCGCTGAAGAAGAGAGGTGGTTGTTCTCTCGAATTATTCACTCTCTGTGTTTTCTTCAGTATTTTTATTTGGCCTTTAAACAAACCATTTTAGATCGTTTTCTTTCTTTATGTTAAGAAATACAAAATTAAGTGGATCTTAATCAGAACATGGATGGGAGCAGTGCTGTCTAATTAAGTTTTTATTTGCGCAAATGTCTAAGTTTATGAACTGAATCAATCGTCTTGCCTGACACTCACTGCAGATGGGCCCAATTCAACTTTAGACACTTGTTTGCCTGTCATTCCACGCAAATTAACAGTCCCGTGTCAATTCTAAATCCTTGGTTCAACCTGCCAAAGATCATAGGTAGGCGTACCTTGTTTACCTCTCATTCCAGGCAATCTAACGGTCCTATGTCAATTTTTAGTTCTTGGTCAACCTGCTTGAGACTCTAGGCGGGCGTGCCTTGGATGGACTTCAAACAATAGTTTTCCAGAAACGTCCCATATCACCTTTTGAATCACTATAGTTCTTCTATCGAGATTAAAAGGTGTTGCCCAAGGCCTCAACATTTCATGAACTGTGGATGATAAACAACAAAATAAACTTTTTATAAAGATCCTGAAAACCAAATATCATTTAAGAAAAAGAATTGGATCAATCGATAGGGGGAGTGTTTTACACTGTAGTTTTCTTAAAAAAAAAGTCCATATCCTCATATTAATTACCGGAACTGATTTATTACCGGAGAATGACCCCTGAATCACAAAGGCCGTAGAATAAATAGCTGAAATTACTAAAATATTTAAGCATAAAGAGCGAGGCATTGAGGAGGTGACCAACGCCAATATATACGTAATAATTTCTGTTCGTTTTAAGTTTTAATGCTGCTCCTTACTTCCAGTTGAAAAAAACTTTTTTTTTTATTTATTGTCTCATTGTTTTTTTTTATTTTTTTTTAAAAATAATGTTAGAAAATCCTGCACCCCCTTCATGAAAGTTCTCTTCCCTCATGATAAATTCCTCCAGTGTGGCTAGTAGTCTTTTTACTATTCTTATTATTCTATAGCATTTTTTTTATTGTGTTTGTGATTTGAAGGTGGAAGTTTAGTTTTTGGTCCAGTATGAGGCTTAGATAATTAATTTGATTGCCCTCTGAAATAAGTATTCCATTTAGTGTTAGCCTTGCATTAGGATTATTTCGCTTATGGTGGAATTGGATAATTTTGGACTTTGTGGGTGCAATAGGTAAATTGAACTTCTGAGAAAACTTTTCAAATTGGAAAAGTGCATTTTGCAACTTTGAATCATGCATTTAATCGAAATTCATCCCTGCGCTTGGCCAAATCATTTGGGATCATTACTGACTTCAATGAAAACTTCTGAGAAAACTCAACTGGACAACAAGTTTTGAAAAAGAAACTCGTTCTAGTGCTATTAAAGAAGCAAACGTGCTAAACAAAAATGTTGGCGGACCAAAGGTTAAACCGTAATTTCCACATTCAACAGCACCATCTAATGAATGTCTGGGTAAACTTTCAGTAAAATTGTGAGACTGAAAGTTTTTTCTCAGTTACTTGTTAATTAACTAGCATTTGGTGGTTTCTGTTTTGACTACCACAGCAGTCACAAAACATGCTTACCATGTTGACCAAATTGGCAGATTATCAACCTAGTAATAGAGTTGTAAAAGTGAAAAAATTTAAAAGTAGAAACCAAATTTTATTTTATTTTCTTATTTTACCAGACAATTTGACTTAAAATAATTTAAGATAAAGGACTATTTAGCAAAAAGTCATACACAGACAATGGAGCCTAAACTTGGACACATATTTAAAGCTTGAGCCAAATCTTAAAAATTTTTGTCTTTTTTTTCTCTCTCTCTCTCTCTCTCTCTCTCTCTCTCTCTCTCTCTCTCTCTCTCTCTCTCTCTCTCTCTCTCTTCATGCCTGTGTGTCTGACTGTGTGTTTTTCTGTGTCAGTGTCGATTCATGTAAATGACTCTGAGAGTTTGTTTGTGTGCTTTCTCTAGCTCTTTCTTTGCCAGTGTGTCTGACTCTCCGTCTGCCTTCTTCTTGGTTTGTCTTTGCGTGTTTTTTTTTGTTTGCCTGTCTCTGTCTTTATGTGCTTTTAGTCTTACTCTTCATGTTCAGCATTGTTGAAATGTCCAGTAATTATGGCTTTGGGGATTACACTAATTATAGACTACTACCATAGTATCACTGCTACATATACTACTACTATAACTGCGCTACTGCTACTATTACTACTACTACTACTACTTCAACTACTACTTCTATAACAGCAATGTCATAGCAACGGCTAGTTGTATTGAGTTGAGACTTCCAGGACTTGATGAGAGGGATGTTTAACTGACCAAAAGGCAATACTTTAATACTACTGCTGCTACTATTATCACTGCTATTACTAGTTTAAAATTCAATTTTACCTATAATTTTCTACTATAATTGGTTTTTAACTATAATTTTATTTTTGAGTTTGCTGCTAATGATAACATAACCTAATCCTTTTCGAGTTTTAGGCAGCTTGATGAAGCTTGATAGTATTCAAAGAATCTGGAGCGCAAAGTGTCATGCATAAATATAAAAGGTGAACACGTGCACGTAAGGAAGGGGAAGGGGTGGGTTCCTATTTTACTTTCCTCCGAAACTTTAGCTTTCTAAAAATTATCCCATCATTTTGATGCGGGTGTAGGTTTGTTTTTTCTTTAAATAAAAAGGTAGCGTTCACTCATTTATTTTCACCCTTTTGACGCTCACTATGGTTTAGCAGAGGAGGGTCAAGGGTATTATGCTCTTTTTGATTGAGTTTACTGCTAACAACTCCCTGTAGCACCAAGCTGCCTGAGCTACGCACGCTCCTCCATCCTCATTTAATGTCTCTAATGAAAAAATAAATTTTGGTTTTGATGCTTTTAAGTTTGTCATTCAACACCTAATTCAATTGAAGAGGAATCTAATATGGGAGTGTTGTCTTTGCTCCTTCGTCGCGGAACCGCGCCTTCGTCTTTTCGACGTCGAAGCTGCAGAATTCGTCCCAGGCAAAGTCGTACAACGTCCGCGCCGCATCCGCGTAATGGTAAGCGTCCAGCGCTTCGGTCACCGACTGGGTCACCGTCGCCAATCGGCTTAGCAACCAGCGATCTTCGAAAGCCAATTCATTTGCGGTCACCGGGCCCGCCTGGAAATCTTCCAGGTTCAGCAGGACGAATCGGGAGGCATTCCACAGCTTGTTGCAGAAGTTGCGGGTAGGCCTATACGTATACTGGTACTGTCATAACTTCCATAACACAGGGGACACTTTCAAATCATTTGAGTGAAACGGTGGCTTAGGATTCACTGCAGGTGCAACGAATTCTTACGCTTCCTAAATTGGACTCTTTTTTATTTGTTTTGCTTGTTAAATGTAGTCACTTATTTCTTTTTTAAAAATTGGTTTTTCGGAGGTTATTTTTAAATTAATTTTTGTTCCATTGTATTCAAATATAATGATAAGAAATTTGGCTCTTGATAGAAAATCCTTCTTAGCTTAATGAAATTTGATATCTAGAAGGATCTTGTACTTTAAAAGTCTCGTTTTAAATTCTGACCAGATCTGGTGACACTGAAGGGAGTTGGAGGGGGAAGTCGGAATTCTTGGAAAACATGAAAATCGAGGTATCTTACGAATGGGTGATCGGATCTCAATGAAACTTGATATATAGAAGAATCTCATGGCTCAGATGCTCCATTTTCAATTCGAATTGGATCCGGGGACATAGAGGGTTGGAGGGGGAAACAGAAATCTTGGAAACCGGAAATGTTAGAAACATCCAGGTTGCAGCGATAGCTAGGAAGAGATAAGAAGTACAGTAACTCATAACACCTAAAAATAGAATCGGATTGAAACACTCCTATAAGGAAACTTACTGTCTCTTGGCTTGAATAACAAAGAAAATATGTTGGCTTGAAAAGTTTTAGTTCTTATCTTAGGCTAGAACAAAAATAAACTGCAGCATGGGCATCTCTTTTCTGTTCTTTCTCCTCAGCTAGCAAGACACTGAAACATCACAAAGAAACGTTTAATGGCAGATTTTAAAGATAGTTTAGGGACATTGGATGTTTTACCCTTTAACCTATTTTGTGCTCAGCCGGGGGCTCTTCCGGCATGGGTAGCCTATTGATAGTCGTAAAATATAATACTTAATAGAAAAAAAATTCATTAAGTTTATATTTCACAAATAGTGCTTGATTTCCCCAAAAAACAGCATTTAAGGGTTTCTGAGCTTGGTGATTACACAAATAAGGATAATATTGCAATGTAGACACCCAAAATGAAAATAATTTAAAATTTAACACACTGTGGCCATGTCACATCTTAATAAAATCAAACGTAATTGAAAGGTTTGGAAATTATGTCTTTGAGGATGACCCCCCCACAGCCCTCAGGGTAAGGGTTGTAAGTTATGTCCTGGGAGCATATAAGGTATATAAATATGCTCGTATATGGGTAGCATATAAAGGGTGATTGTATAACCTTTGGAGGGGGCTTATTTGATTGGTCATCTGAAGTTCTAGCGCTCTGTTTAAGATTCAGAGTGTTTTGAGGGTGAATCCCCCCTCCACACATCGTATTTTCCCTAAGTGCATCTGATTTTAATTTTTAGATCCACCTTTCTTAAAGAGATGTTGCCGTCACACGGCAAAGTCAAATTGAGCTCTTTACTTATCTTTGAAAAACTTGTTTTGCGGAAAAGTTTTTTGAAGTAATTTCTGTTCGTTTTTATTGACATAGTCTTTTGCATGGAAAAAGTAATATTTTATATCTTTTCAGTTTTTATGGCACTTGGTATTAACCAAGTAACTTATAGCAATCGCAAATTCTGTCGGTCCCGGTTTTGCTACTTTAGGCACTTCCGGATAAGCTAGGACAATGAAATTTGGCAGGCGAATAATAACCTGTTTTAAAAGTTAAAAAAAAAAACTTTAGCGTAAGAGCGAGCTATTGAGGAGAGGCAACCCATCTCATATACGTAATATTTTCTGTTAGTTTTAAGTTTTAATGTTGCTTCTTACTTTCCGTTGAAAAAAGCTGCTTTTTATTTAATTGCTGATCTTTTTAAAATAATGTCGGGAAATCCAGCTCCCCCTCCATGAAAAATTCCCTTCCCCCACGAGAAATTTCTCCATGGAAAGATTCTCACTTAACTTAAATACTTAATCAGCGATGTGGTATGCACTTTGTTCTCTGCTACCTTGTTAGGGATGCTCTTAATATGTTAATATGCCAACCTATCTTGATGTATTTAATGTATTATTATGTTCCTTGTTGCCTTGGTGTGACCCCCGGGGTAGTGGTACGGTTTTAGCCGGCCCACGCTTGCGGAACTGGTGGATCGGGCCAACTGGTAAACGGCCTGGTTGGTTTTAGTTAGTGGTTAACTTGAATGTGGAATTGCCGCGCCCGCCCAGCTATGCTGCACCATCACCACACCAGGGCAATACCCCCTGTTGACAAGTAGAAATTTGTAAAACAGTGCCGGTTTAAAGTTCAGCTGAGTCATTTGTACGTTTTTGATCATGTGTCTCATTTTTTTTAATTATTTTAAACCATAATATATGACATGTTTTTTTTTCGAGCTTAAGTTTCAGCAAAGGGTACCGACATCTGGAGATTTTTTTTGGTCAGGACTTGCCTAAGATTCGTCGGCATATCTCAGGCGTCCCCGCTCCCAAAGGTGAAAGGCTAGTGACGACCCTGGGCAAAACTCAGAGTGTCTTGCTTATAGGCTGGCCCACTTCGCGTCCCGGAGATTTCTTGTTGTTCATCAAGGTCCCGGCAGCGCGGTCGAGGGTTTCTGCCAGCACTTTGGCCTTGGCGTTGCCTTTGACATTGCCCAGATGCGCGAACGATTCCGAGAGTGCCAGGAACTCACCCAGGGATTCCCAACGCAGGTGACCTTCTTTCACGAACTGCTGAACGTGTTTGGGAGCAGAACCACCGGCTCCGGTTTCGAACAGGCCGCCGCCCGGAATCAATGGAACGATGGAAAGCATTTTAGCGCTGGTGTTTATTTGTTTGTTTTTTTTTTTTGTTTTTTTTTTCCAGGGGTCATCGTATCGACCAAGTGGTCCTAGAATGTCACAAGAGGGCTTATTCTAACGGAAATGAAAAGTTCTAGTGCCCTTTTTAAGTCACCAAAAAATTTGAGGGTACCTAGGCCCCCTCCCACGCTCATTTTTTCCCAAAGTCAACGGATCAAAATTTTGAGATAGCCATTTTGTTTCACATAATCGAAAACCATAATAACTATGTCTTTAAGAATGACTTACTCCCCCATAATCCCTGCAGCAAGTAAAATATTTCCTTCAAATGTCAAGGTTGAATTTGAAGTAGACCGCATCCATATTTTATAAACCATACTTGGGTAACACCGGTACTTTATCAATTAAGAAAACCTCCACTTCAGCTAATTCTATAGTTTTGTTTGAACCAGGGTTTACGCTGGCAATTGCACCCGAGGAAGGCTAAACGTTCAAGCCATATGTCTTGTGTTGTTTATCCACGAAGCAATAGAGTTGACGTGATCCCAGTAAAACGTAATATATTTTACTTTGCAATTTTTGTCCTCCATCCTAATCTATGTAGTCTCTCTCTTTACACCCTCCCAGGAAGTTCCCATTTCCCTAAAATATTTCTTTATGACATCCTCCCACTCCAACCGCGGACGACTAAATAGAACGAAATACGAATTAAAATATGCTTGAAATTCAAAATGAGAGAAATATTCGTAAACTTGCCAACGGTTTTTTCAGACAACAAACATAAAAAAGAAAAAAACAGCGTATATTGTTTTGTTAGGACAAGAGAAAAAAATTGCGTCCTTCCCTCCAATCCAAAATTTTAATAAAGAAACGAAAGGGAAGACCGTGCAATAGTCCAAGGAAAACTGCTCTTGAAGAAGCGCTTCGGTGTTATGCAAACTGTAAAGAAAATGTACCTCTGACGATTATCTTAAGAAAAATGGCTCATATTCTCTCTGAAATTGACTGTGATAGTTTGTCAAGCCAAGATTTGCTAGTCAGTGAGTTTGGCGAAGAAGTGTTGTGTCCGATTCAAATGTGAAAGAGACACTCAACATTTAGAGATACGGTTGACAGGATATTACGAGAATTTCACCAAGAGGAAATCCTATTTAAACAACCCCCCCCCCCCGTAACAGAAGCTTATTGCATGTGGTTTTTTCTTCGTGAAATATGATGCATGCAGATTTTCGTTCGTGAAACTTGCTGCAGGTGAAACATTTCTTCAAGAAACTTAATGCATCTTGATTTATGTCTTCGAGAAACTTGATATATTTTTATTTCTTCTTCATGAAACTTGTTGCATGTTTATTTTCTCTTCGTGAATATTGTGCATTGATTTTTCTTCAGATTATTTCCTCAAAGAACTTAATATATTTGTATGTAACGCATTAAATTTTTCACTTTTTTTCACAAATTTTTCAAATTTTTCACCATCACGAGTGATGGTAGTAGCCAAGCGTGGTTTTGAAACGTGAGCGCTTCGAAAAACTGAGGAGGTTTTGAAACGTGAGCGTTTCGAAAAACTGAGGAGGTTTTGGGATTGTTTTGGATACCCCTCTGGCTGACTGTATTTCAAACAGGCTGTACGAAAAATATGCTTCCATCTCGCTTTCCGGGACTATAATGTAAGAATGGTCAATAGGCTAGGATAAGTTTTGCAGTTCATTTCTTGTAAGTGCTAAATAAATATCATTGTAAAAAATCGGAATTGATGAGAAATAAAGAAGATTTGAACAATTCTTTTCAATGATTTGTGAACATGAATTTTGTTCACAGAATATTTCACAATTTAAATCTTCATGATTGATATAAGGAAAATTGATTAGACAAAGTAATGCGCGTTGACAGATTTCAGATGAAAAATCTTCTTTCTTCGAATATCGTGCTGTCATTAATAAATCTTCACGTTTTCTCATGCATGAACTTGTGAAAGGACTAAATCTTTATAAAGATTATAGTGTCTTATGCTTCATTTCCCCTCCCTCCAGCACCTTCAAATTGCAGGGGATGCTGTGGAAAGTCGGGGCGGGGTTCATATTATTAGAAATAGATAGGTCTAATGCCATTTTTAAGCATAAAAAATAATTGGAGGGTTACCACTCCCCTCTCCTGCTTATTTTGACAATTGTTTAGGTGGCTGGGGGATAAGTCCCCTCCTCTTGTATACCTGCTTATTTTGGCAATTATTTAGTACTTATTCTTCATTTTGTTTTAGTACATTTCTATTTCCGTGTTAATTCCCACCCTAACCCAACAAAAATAAAATCAAATACGAAACTAAAAAAAACAACAGATATTTCGAGTCCGGAGTGAAGGCAAACGTGAAAGACGGTTTCACCTTCAAGGGTTTTCCCATGCATTTTTCACATGCCTGTCCCAAACGAATGATGATGGCATTCCTCCATAGTCCTGTATGTAAAGACATCATTGAAACGGTTGGTCATGCAGCCACTCTGTGCGTGCGGGCCAAATGTTTGCTATATCCAGAAAATGTACTGTCTGGTAATGTTAAATCATCACATTTAGTTTTTGAAGAATCAATAATTTTATCAACAATTTTCTTTCCAGAATATGTATCTAAGCAGGTACACCCCTTGCTAGAGCAGCTGTACCTATTGCAGCTGCCAAGGGTATTAAAAATGAAAGTAAGCCACCATTTTGAATTAGTTCACAATAAAGTATAATTATAATGAAAAGAGAAATCACCAATGCAACGGCACAATCACATAAAAAAAGAAAGACAGAAGGAGAAATGGAAGACTGTTTTCCTACATTAGTGATCGCTTAGTGTGATCCCCATGACAAGCCAGCCACTCGCACAGATAATGGGTTTTCTATAACAGGTGGTCACTGAAAAAAAACTGTTGCTATACGTTTGAGATCTTTGTTTCTGCGGAATTTTCGGCACCAATCCGGATTTCATAGTTTTGTTTCCGAAAATCTTATTGGTTTATTTCCGAAAACTTCTTCGTCTGGCTAAATGAATAAAGCGGAAAAAAAACGTTGGGATTTCATAGTTTTGTTTCCGAAAATCTTATTTGTTTATTTCCGAAAACTTAGTCCTTACGTGAGTAAAGGTAAGCATTTGTTATAGTGACCTGTGGGAATAATATATGTGTGAAAAGTCCTGCCATGGATTACAAAAGGAAGACATGGATCGGCTTCCAATCCTGGCATACTTGCTCTGCTTGGCAACCCCATTTTTTGTTGTTTCAATTTTTGTATTCTATGAACTAATACGTTATGTTTTCGTTGATGCAGTAAGGATGTACTTGAATTTGCATAGCATGAGCTAACACAATTGGGCGAAACAAGACAGCTTGAGAATATGCAGGTATGCATCACCTTTTAATTCATGATCCTTTTTGCTTATATTATATCCTATGTCAAACGTGACAATTTCACTAAGAACTCTCAGAAATACCTCGTAATATGGCTTAAATTTACCTCTAATATCAACACTACTCTCTGGAATCGGTTGCTAAGACTCCCACCTTTCCTTAATTCATGTTTCTTTTTGTTTATATTTTTTCCTATGTCAGGTTTTTTTCATGTTTTGTATTTTCGTTTGTTATACTTTAACTACTTTTTCCATGTTTTGATAATTCTTGTAAAGATGTTTACGCGGAAGCTATCATGCCTTGCTGCCAGACGATATCCATCCTAGTGGACTAGGCGAGCACTGGCCTAGTTTCGTTTTTCAGTGCTCAAGATTTGAAATGCGTTATATAAGCCAAATTGAGTCAAGACCGTTCTCAATTTGTTCTAAATGTCGTGTGACGTTGTCTATCAGTGAACGGAATAATTGTTTTGCTGAGGATTATCAATGAGAGTGTTGTAAATAACATTTTTGTTCGAAATTTCCTATTCTGAATAAATGATTTTTTTTTCTCCGAAAAAACAAGTGCCGATTGCGGCTTGCTCCACGGCCGCCATCGCCAGGGCAATATTGGCTTTCAGACGCGGTGAGTGAACGGCTGAGGTCACCTTGCCAATAACGTCGCCCTCCTTCAAAAGCGGCCAGAAGCTCGTATTCGGACCGGGCAGGGGATCGCCTTCGATCTCCAGACCGACCTGCACTCGGGACACGCCTTCAGCGTTTATGCGCCGCAAAGCCTCCTTGCCGATGAACCTCGCGTCCAAATCAAGGTCGACCAGCCGCCCCAGGCCAAGCTCGTAAGGCTATTCTGTTAGTAAAAGTGGCTGAAACCAGAGTTGTTTCGAAAGGGATTAATATTTGCCTTGAAGCTAAGAAAAATTCGAAAGCAAAGAACTGGATGTATCGTTCTCCAGTGAACCCGGTTTTGCGCTACCGGATAAATAAAGCAAAGGCTATACGGGTATAGCCCACGCACTTCTACTATTCTGTTAGTAAAAGTGGCTGAAACCGGAGTTGTTTCGAAAGGGATTAATATTTGCCTTGAAGCTAAGAAAAATTCGAAAACAAAGATCTGGATGTATCCAAGTTGCTGTGGTGAGATACCTTAGTTTCCAGCTTGATCAAAATCTGAGTTTGAGAGCACATAGTGATCCAGTGGCAGCTAAGGTATCTAGAGGGCTTGGTCTCATTCAATGTCTGAGAAATCAGTTACTTTGTTCTGCCGTTTTAGCTCTTAGTCATTCTATATGTCACGCCTTATATTTCTTATGGTTGTGTGATATGGACTGGTGGATTTTATAAAAATTTTGAACCTGTTCAGTTTTTTCAAAATAAAATTATTAGAGTATTAAAAATATGTCCAGGTTCGTTTCCTTTTTTTTTCCTTTTTTTTTCCTTTTTTTTTTACTAAAATTATCTTATTGGTGTCGAGAAATACAGCCCAATTTTCGTATCCTCTGAAGTAATGAAAAAGCGAGACATGTCATTTTGTTTTGGACATAAATGTATCAGAGCAATTATTGGTGTCTAAATCAGGTACCAGATTTGACCCCCCCCCCTCAAAAAAAAAATTGTTCGACTCGTAAAAACGTAATAAAAATGCACATAAACAAATTTTTTATACATTTTTATTGTAACCCCTCGTGCCCTTTTAAAAAGTCAAAACTGATTGGAGGGCAACTAGCTCCCCTTCCATGCCCTTTTTAGCTGCCCGTAATGACGATCTGGCCTTTAGAAGGCTTAGAGGGTGTTAGCCCTGCTCTTGTTTATGGTAATTTATGTTCGTTTGAAGTTTCAAAGAACAAAGAAACAAAGAATTACTAATAAGAAACAAAGAATTACTAAGTAGTGAAAGGAAAAATTAATCGTGGATCGAAATCGCGGTTTTCAAGGATTCGAAATCAGGATCAAAGAAATTTTTCCTGTTTTCAAAAAATAACACTATATTTTGTCAGTGCTAAAATTATTTATATTAAGGTTAGTTTATATTAGGTAAAAAAAAAGTGCTTAAATTTGATTTTAAGGTAGAAGTGATTATTATATCTGTATAAAGCATAAAAAAAGGCATCAAGTGATGTGTTCACTTTATTGGTAAGTCAATTATATGAACTGCTATAATTTTACCAAAGACTATTCCTAAATTTAGAAAAACCCAGTGTTATGGCTTAAAGTTCTAATCCATTAAGAGGAAATGCATTGTCAGACAAAAAAAAAAAGAATGGACACCTCTCCATTCCAAGAAAATTCAAGAGCACAAGAAAGGTCTCGGAAAAGGAGATTCAATATTGTAGACAGGGATCAGGAAGATAAAAAAAGAGACACATAAAAGAAGGATTTCCCTGCAGGGATAGTTCACAGCGTTCAAGATAGTATAGAGAAGACCATGGGCACCCATAAGAGGGGACAGAGAGGGCGCCAGCCCCCCTGGCTGAATGATGCTGCCTTACATTTTTTTTATTTATGCTCATTATACCAGGTAAGCCTTTTGTATTATCATAGATTTTTCCAAACCATGATTCTCAAGACCGGGGTATGACAGTCAGTCTATGAAAATTCTAAGTGTGTCAAAGAACATATTTCAATTAGGTTATAAACCATGTTTATATATATATTTATATGCATGTTTACCTTCAAACTACACGCACATAAATAGTGTACATAACATTGTTCAAGATATCTATGTTTGTTCAAGTTATTTTTACTAAACAAGTATAACTAGTCTAAAAAAAAAGAGCCCTTTCAAAATTCTTTTAATTGGCGCTCATAAAAATTGATACTCTTCTAACTCCCTACCCTCTCATTCATAGTATTTGTACTTCAGGGCAGTTAGCCAAAATAATTTCAGCAATTTAAAGAACATGAAAATTGGAACTTGGAATGTTATGATGTTAAAAAATGACTATCGTGTCGAAATTTTGCCTGACGAATTCAGACGATTCGAAATGGACTTACTAGGAGTTTCAATAAAGAAGTTACTAAGTCTTCTTTAGGCTTATACTGTGGATGTGGAGGAAGATTTGTTTTGTGAAGAAGAATTAGCCACATCACCCGTCCGTGAGTTAAAAATATCTCATTTTTTCAAATTTTTCCGAATTACCCCTTCCCCCTAACTCCCCCTAAGAGAGCCAATCCATTCTGGTTATATTTATCACGTATCTAGGACTTGTGTTTATTCTTCTCGCCAAGTGTTATCACGATCTATCTCCCCTAGGCGTTTTCCGAGATTTCTGGTTTTTTCTTCCAACTCCCTCCAATGTCATCGAACCGGGTCAGGATTTAAAATATGAGCTCTGAAATACGAGGTCTTTCTAAATATCAAATTGTCCTAGATACATGATAGACATAACCGGAACGGATCCGCTCTCTTTGGGGGAGGTGGGGGGAGGGGGTTTAATTCTGAAAGATTAGAATAAATGAGGTATTTTTAACTTACAAACGGGTGATCAGATCTCTATGAAATTTGATATTAAGAAGGATATCGTGTCTTAAAGCTCTTATTTTAAATCCCGACCGGATCTGTGACATTGGGGGGAGTTTGGGATGGGGAACCTAAAATCATGGAAAAAGCTTAGATTGGAGGGATTAGGATGAAATTTGGTGGGAAACTATGAGAAAGCCATTTAGCCAAAAAAAAAATATTATATGCAAATTTCGTTTCAATTGTTCATGCGCAGAGAGCCAAGATCAAAACATGCATTAATTCAAAAACCTTCACAAATTAAACAAAAAACAAGCTTTTTTAACTGAAAGTAAGGAACGACATTAAAACTTAAAACGAAAAGAAATTATTACGTATATGAAAGGGGCTGTTCCCTCCTCAAAGCCCCGCTCTTTAGGCTAAAGTTTTTTACTGTTTTAAAGAGTTGAGCTGAGAGAAAGAGTCCCCGGAAGGTCAGGAAAACCCCCGTCAGGTTGACGGCGATCATCGCGTTCCAATCGTCCAGCCTAGTGATTTTCTTCTAGCTAGTGATTTATAGTGATTCTGTTCTAAAACCAGAGATTTTTTTAAAAATCTAGTGATTTTTTTTTCAAAATACGCAACGTAGATTTCTGATTCAATCGAATAAATCAGACAAGACGCTAATTAATAAAATAAACGCAAAATAGTGATTCACTAGTGCTACTGATATTCTCTAGATTAGCATGTTGCAAATATACCGCCTTCGTTTTTCTTTTTTTTCCGCAGAAAGCCCAAAAAAATATTTAATGGGTGGTTGGGAGAATTTAGGTGGAAGGAGGGGGTAGCGGGTGAAATTACGGAAGGTATTCTCTGTACTTTTAAAAAGTGAGATAGATATTTTTCCGTCAAACTACATCTTGAAATAGAAAAAAGAAGGTACTGTATATTTTTGATAGCAACCTGGGTCGAAAAAGTATTTTCAATACCATTCTAGCATGCATGGGTGCAGCTAGAGATTTTTTCTCATTCCAAATGGGCCAGATCAAAAGTTACTATCACTTGACGCTTGGCAAAAATGAGCATAGGTTCCAGTGGCTTAAACATAACTAGGTAGCACTAGTTGCGTATTGCAGTAAAAGCTTGACAAAAATCTGTAACTTAGGGAAAACACCAGTAAAACAATGGCACCTGGCTTCCCTCAGCAATCACTTTTAAAGACCCCTTTCAGTATGAGTCATTTACTGACTTGCAACCCACTCTAATAATGTTAATAAAACTTCTACTTTTGCTACGATCTGTATTGGCTTGCTGGTGATTTTACATACATTGGAAAAACTTTTTCAACAGTTTTTAATCCTGTCAAACAGTGTTTTTGAATTTTATTTTATAGCTTCTGAAGTTGTCCTGAAAAATAAAATTTAATATCGTTCCCAAAAGATCCTATCTATGCTCTTTGTCAACCTGAATACACTTGCACTCTTTTTATTTATTTAAATTGTAAGAACAGAAGTAGTAATAGTAGTATCCCCAAAAATTTCAACTTAATATCCCCCAGTCGTTCTCGATATATCGCAGAGGTGTCTTATTGGCAACCATTTAACATGGAGGAGGCGAGCCCCTTATATTGGTAATAATTTTTGTTCGTTTTAAGTTTTAATGCTGCTCCTTACTTCCAGCTGAAAAAAACTTTTTCATATATATTTTTTCATTGTTTTATTTTTAATAATGCTAGTAAATCCTGCGCTCCCTTCATGGAAATTTTCTTCCCCCGTGACAAATTCCTCAATGGAAAGTTCCCCCAGTATATACCCTTTTTCTCAACCCCTCCCCCCAACCACAAAATCCTCCTGAAAACGCCTGTACACTTCCCAATAACCATTACTAAGAGGCCCGCCGCGAGGCCGGCAAACGGATTTGGGACATTCCCGCCCATTGGCGGCGCTGAGAACCGGCGGAACCGACGCAAATCACGTCGAATCCAGCACGCAACGATCTTGAAAATCCGGGCCGTTCCGCCAATATTTGGGTGGACGGCCCGCATTCGCGTGCCACCTGTTCTTTTCGGAGGAAATCGATGGCTGACTACAACACAATCAGGACGTCTGCGGCAGGCGCCCGCGCCGCCCAGATGGACGAGGGCTTGCGCGCCCACATGAACAAGGTTGCAGTATGATCTCCCGCCTCCCATGGCGTTTCCCCCCCAAAAGACATCCAATCAAAATTTTTAGATAGCCCTTTTGTTCAGCATAGTTGAAAGATAAGGTCTAATAACCGTTTCCCTTAGAATGCCATAGCACCGCACAGCCACTTGGAATAGGCTCTAACTTTGCAGTTTACCGATTGTTAATAGATAGTATTTATTACTGGGAAATATATGGAAAATATTGGTGGGGGAATTTTACGTGGGAAGAACTTTTCATAGGGGATATCCGGAGAAACCTTTTCCATCGAAAAACCCGAACCGGGGGCTGTGTACAATCTTGCCGATGATCTGCCGGCGGCAAGCGCCGATGTTATCGCCCATGCCTGTACCTTGACCGGCGAGGATCCTCCGCCCTTGGTCCCGTTCGAGGACGCGGATCTGTCCGATATGGCCCGCAGTTTTTACGGCGAAAGCAAGAAAATCTCGAACCGGGCACTCAAACAAAGGCTGGGATATCGGCTGAAATTTCCCACCTATCGCGAAGGTCTCGCCTCACTGGTGCCTTGAAATCACAAGAACCCTTAATTTGTAGTGTTACTCTTTAGTTTATCTGAATAGAAGACGTTCTTGACAGTTCAACTTACTAATAAGGATAGTAATATCATCGCCGACGCATTCATATTAAATAAGTAAGGCGGATGATGGAGTTTTTACATAACTAGGACTAATTAAAGTAATCTTTGTCTCTTTGGCGGGGGAAGGCTTATTTCCTTCTCGTAAACTGTTAGAACAGAGAAGACTTTGAACTAACTTAAAAGAGCAGCTTATCTTGTAATAATCACTGTAATTTCTCCTACCCTCATTGAAGAAAGACTGCAGTTTGAATTGAAAGTTGCATTAGGCAGACCCTTGAGATGACAATTGATCGTCTTCTTTAGAAAGTTTTATCGTTTGAAACTTCAAGTTAAGATTCTAAAGATCAATAGGTTTAAATGTTGGTCTAAGTCATGATATTGAACGGATAATTAATAAGCAAATAGAACAAAATGAGCATATAGCAAGGAAAATACCATCATTCAATTCATGGACGTTGCTGACCAGTTCAATAGTATGCAGTTGGGGGGGGGGGGGGTTAAGGCTTTTTAATTTTTAAGATATTTTTATTTTTTAGTAAAATTATAAGTAAAAATAAATTTTATTAGTTAAAGATATACATAACTTACAAATTAGCTTACGTAAGGAACTTCTGTATTCTCATATTTTTATTACGTATATGAGGGGGTTCACCCCCTCGTCAATACCTCGCTCTTCACGCTAAAGCTTAAATTTTGTCCCAATTTCTTAAGAATAACCCCCAGAATCAAAAAAGCCGTAGAATAAACAGTTGAAATTTCTAAGAATACTTTAGCGTAAAGAGCGAAATGTTATTTCAAAATGATTTCAGTATAAAGTTTTCCTTTCTCCCTAAAAAAGTACTCCACGAATGAATACTTCAATACACTAGCAGTGTGATTTCATTTTATGTGTCTTGCTTGGAAATGGAACTTCTTATATCTTCGTATTTATTTGTTATACTAACACTTTCTCCTTAAACACTTTGAAGAGCAATTAATAGATAATAAATTGATTTTCAATGATCTTCGTGAAATATACCCTTTCATATAAAGAGTAGTAAATCCATATTGCCCCCCCCCCCCGTCGGGTTTGAATACAAAATGTGTTAGATACATGTACTCGGAAATTATGAAGTAAGAATTGTTTCCTAACTTCACACTGTCCAAAAACTTTACCCCCACCTCACCCCCTAATGTACAAATGCTTAGCCCAAATTAAATATTTCCTATCTATTCTGTCAACTCTGTTTGTCTTTTCTCACCATAAGTTGAAAGAAACTAGAGACAGAAACCGGTTTACAGTGCGTCAGTGCATGAACAACTAGAGCCGCAGGTGGTATATCATACAAGTATCGCAAGCTTTAACGGTAGGGAAATTGGATTACGTGGGAGGATCTTTCTATGGAAAAATGTTTCATAAGGGAAGATAATTTCTATGAAGGAGGTGCTGAATATTCCAGCATTATATAAAACCGATCAGAGATTAAATAAAAAAAAAGTTTTTTCAACTGAAAGTAAGGAGTAACATTAAAACTAAAACGAACAGAAATTACTACTTATATGAGGGGGTTCGTCTCCTCGTCAATATCTCGCTGTTTATGCTAAAGTATTTTACACAAAAGTTATTTCAAAAAAGCTATTTATTAATTTGTGGGGGGGGGGGGTAGGTTTGTTAAAATCCAAACCAGTTAGTTTTCGTTTGGAAAACCAAAAGAAAACAGGTTTGTTGGAAAACCTAAAATTGGAAATTCTGTATTTAAGTAAAAAAATGTCCAATTTAAAAAAAAAAGAAACACATTCGATCTGTTATTCATTTATCAATACTCGCGTTACTTTTTATAGATACTCCAGAGTCATGGTTCCAGTGAAATGCAATCTGAGTTAAGGATATCTCTTATTCGAGCTTCTTCTATAATTACTGATTACTACCTTACTTCAGATCGAGATGAACGTGTAGAGCACAGACGGCGTCTCGGTCTGGAGAAACTTCAATAGATGGTGGGAGGTGGGCCACGTTTTTTCTCAATCTCTATCTCTGATAGTATCCAGCTCAGCAGTGTGTTTTTCTAGTAGTTTTCCAATGTTTTTATCAGTAGAATTTTTTATTTGTAGTGTTATTTAATTATTTTTGTGCAAAGCAGAATCGTTGTATTTTAAAAAAGTGTCCAATATTACACTATTGTTTTACCTGCGGTCAACCGACCCCCGTCATCAATTCCTGGTTGTTTCCCCTTGGTCTTAAAAAAGAACCCTACAGTATCAAGCTGGCCACCCCAACAAGAGCGGAAATACTCAAAGCAATTAAGGCACTGAAGAACAACAAAGCCTCAGGCCAAAACGACCCCCCTCCCGGAAATATACAAACAGTGCCCCGAGATCACATAAGAGCAGCTCCATGGTATCCTTGGGGAAGTATGGAGGACCAACACTTTCTCAAATGATTGGAAGACGGTGGTTATTCTCCCTTTTTACAAGAAAGCTGATAAGGGGATGGTTAATTCGGAAAAATTTGAAACAAGGTATTTTTAACTTACAAACGAGTGATCGGATCTTAATGAAATTTGATATTTAGAAGTATAGAGAAAACAAGGAAAAGGGCAATTTCGGTAAAAACATGCCTTCGACTTTTGCTTGCATTGAAAGAGTTCTCATGAGCTCATATACGAAGCGACTATAATCAGAAATGTTTCCCCTGAGCGGAATGCTGGGAATTTCTGTATTTTCCCACTGACCAGACACGCTTTTTGTGTTTTATTATAATTTTTCCCTCAACAACATAACACCAAAACGAAATCACAAGGCTAACCGAGGTTTAAAATCAAAGGTATCACAAATATGAATGGGGCTACCTCCACGTTCTCAAACCCTCTATAAGGTTCAAGCGTCATCTGCATTGTCCTAAAAAACCCTTCGGATTTGTATAAGTTTGATTTTTATTTGTCAAAACATCAACAAAGAAACAGATGCTCCAGATCATAATCAAGATTACAGGAAATAAACAATTTTTATTAAAAGTTTTATTTTCAGGTAAGAAACCTAATCCAGGAACCTTCGCTCTTTACACTAAAGTTTGATTTTTCTCAAGATTCCTTAAGAAAGAATGTTTAAACACAAGAACCTTTGAATTTGAATGACAAGTATATTTTAAGAACTTTGAAACTTCAGAGTAAAGAGCTAGGGTTGAGGAAGGGGCAGCCCACCTCACATACGGAATAATTTCTGTTCGTTTAAGATTTAGTATTCTTACTTTCTTTCTTATTCTTACTTTCTTACGGTCTTCGTATGTATAAGAGCTGATTTTTTTTTTTTTTTTTTTTTTTTTTTTTTATACCAATTTCTTCAAATCGGGAAGTTATTTTATCTGCATCCCATAGTGTTATGAAGGCAATCGTATTCCCATACGACAAATACCGCACTTTAACCGAACGCATGATCTTTATGTACCAAAAACTCTGGCCGGGCCACCCCTTTCGGTTTCGAATTCCCTACCAGGAGTTGCCGGGTATCGCATCTTCGAAAAGAGAATATCTGAAAACCGTTAGCGATATTTAGGCAACGGTTTTTTCTTTATTAGCGGGGTTGGATGATCAAGGATGGAGCTATTGGCCGAAGAAATCCTGATGTTAAGGACGGAGGAGATCCAGAAGGCCCCCTGCATTAAGAGTCCAAGCACACCCTTAAATTGAGCAGGTCTAGGATGAATCGATTGAATGCTCAGTTTGCCTGTCACTAGTTCCCTCACTTAGAGAAATACGTTTGACAGAAGAAGAAGAAGAAAGAGTTAAACATGAACACAAAACGTTTGACGTTTTTGTCTTCCTTATCACTTCAAAAATGAAGCTAATAGTATACGACTCTCGCTTTTTAACATCGCCGTTTAATCCTCTTTTTTGGAACTTAGATTTATAGTCCATTCTTTAGTACTAGGCCAGATTTATCGATTGGCTTAATCTGTTTTCCCCTAACTTGCATTGTTCTTCAGATATTTAACTAGGTCGGCTTTTCAAAAATATGTTAAATACCCTTCTCTCAGTCTAAGAAACATTTGGGGGTAGAGCTTTTGACATGATTACCTTTAACGTATCTTGAATATCTAATAAAGTCTTCTGGAATCAAGTAAATGGCTGCCAGAAAAAGTAAAGAATAAACAGTGCTAGGTGTATTCCGATCAAAAAATATATTCTTTAATTTTTTACAATTTTTAGTGAGATTTGCCAGTACCAAGGCCAGAATTGACAAGGAGGGGGAGAAGGGGTTTGAACTCCCCTCCGAAACGTTGGTCCGACTCGTAAAACCGTTAAAAAAATGCACATAAACTAATTTTTGATGTTTTTTTGAAGTTTTTTGTATCCTCCCTCCTGCGAAGAAAAATCCCTGATACAGGCTTGGCCAGTACCATGTATAATTTGGTAAGGCAGATAATTCAATACACCCAAAAAATGTTATCCCCCAACTGCCCCCCCTCCCAGTTACGCTGGATCCCGTTGAGATTTAGAATAAGAGATCTGAGTTACAAGGTACTTCCAAATATGAAGTTTCAGGAAAATCTGATCACTCTTTCGTAAGTTAAAAACACGTCATTTTTTCTAATTTTTCAGAATTAACCCCGCCCCCCAATAAAGCGGATCCGTTCCAATCATGTATCTAAGACTTCCGCTTATTTGTCCCCCCAAGTTTCATCCCGATCCCTCCAATCTAAGCGTTTTCCATGATTTTAGGTTCCCCCAATGATTTGTGCGGAATCCATGCCCCGTTTAATGAGCTTGAGTGCAACCTCTTGTTCAAATACACCATCAGCTCGCTCAGCCTTGTATACGAGTCCCATTCCACCTTCTCCAATCAGATTCAAAAGGCGGTAGGGACCGATCAGTGTGCCTTCGGGGAATGCCCCAAGCGAAGGATCCAACACCGGCATATGCTCAAGTACTTCTGATTCCAGAAGCGGGTGACTTGCATCATCGGCAGCCAATAATGATTGGACCTCTTCGACAAGCGATTCGTCTCCTTAGCTTTAGTAGACTTTAGGATAATATGGGCAGTCGAAAACCCCCCCCCCCCCCCATTCGTTCAAAAACCAGATACGTCCCTCCAGAAAAAGGCTAAAGATTGACCCCCCCTGCCTTTAATTGGGTAATGTGAATATCGAGGACATAATGTAGTCATATCTAGACAACATCAAATTTTATCGTCTCATGTTAAACTCTCGTCTTATGCGGGCGGGCAGAAACCTCTCCCGTCCCGCCCCCAACCCCCGTCAACCTCTGTGATCTCCGCATCATTCAAAACGTTTTTTTGTTTTTTGTTTTTTTTTTTTTTTTGTTTTTTTCTTTTTTTAGTTTTTTATTTTTTAGTTTTTCTTTAGTTTTTTTCTTTTTTGGGTTTTTTCCTTTTTTTAGTTTTTTTTAGTTTTTTCTGTTTTTCCTTTATTTTAGTTTTTTCTGTTTTCTTTTTTTAGTTTCTTCTTTTTAATTTGTATTCTTTTTTAGTTTTTTCTTCTTTTTTTCTTTTTTTTTCTTTTTTTTAGTTTTTTTTTTTTTTTTGTTCTTTTTTTTTTTTTTTTTTTTTTCTTGTATACTTGTAACTTTGAAAGTGTTTTAATTGAAGCAATTTTTTGTGATATCTTGTTCTTTGGTTAAACATAGTATAATGAATAAATCGAACTCCAGTTAAGGAGGGCCATAAGGATTAATTCTTATCCGTTCCCTTTTCCTCATTATTTTACTGGTCATATAATTTTCTTTCAATAACTTATGACATTCAAGAAATTTTGCAATTTTGAAATTTGAAATCCATCTTTTTTTTATCATAAATAGATTTCTTCTGAAGATTTGTTGTAAATTTCGAAAGCGGTAACGGGATGGATGTCGCGCTTTCCGACCGGGATCGGCACCTTCTGGCGGGCGGCGAGGGTCCTGCCTATCAACTGGCGATGGAACTGGTATTGCGTGCCGCGCAAACCATGGGCGCGCGGGACCTGGTGGATATCAGCTTTTGTCATGTCGACGCCTGTTTTTTCAGCGGTCAGGCGCACATCGATTTCGCCCAGTATCTGCTGGATGGCGGCGCGCGTTTCGCCGTGCCGGCCTGGACGAACAATGGCCTGATCGATCTCCGGCGGCCGGAACTCAACGGGGAATTTATTTTTAAACATTTTTTTCTCTTAGCACCGTCTCCACTAGATTGATGCTCTTGTAGCTGGGATATTTTTTATTTTTTTTGCTCTGAAAACCAGCTTCTATCCAGGTTGATAATCACTCTGTTTAAGAACCCTTGCTGGATCTGGCTGCCGGCTGAATACTGGAGCTACAAAAATGAATAGATGATGCTTCAAAGACTAAAACATAAGGGTATTAGGACAAGCTGGATCGACAACAAAGATTAACTACTACATTTATATGTAAAACATGTTGGAGGATTTGCGATGGGCTGAGTGGAGAAATATGTACCAAAGCAAGAGTTGAGCAAATCTACTTTTTCTTTAGCCTTTGAGGCCTTTGTATCATCCTTTTTCATGATTTCTGGGATATCACGTCTAGAGACATTAGCTGCTGAGACTTGGCACCAGAACTCCTTTGGATACTGCTTTGGGTCAGTTGTAATTGTCTCCTTGTGGTATTCTGTGATCCTTCAAGTCAAATTTCTTTGTCTATTTCTGCATTTCTTGAACATGTCATTGTGATTATCACTTGCAAGCAAAAGTGCAAAACATCGATTTTTTTTTACCATTGTCCTAGAATGTCGCGAGAGGGCTCATTCTTACGGAAATTAAAAGTTCTAGTGCCCTTTTGAAGTGAGCATAAATTAGAGGGCACCTAGGCCCCCTCCCACGCTCATTTGTTCCTCAAAGTGACCGGATCAAAATTCTGAGATAGCCATTTCGTTCATCATAGTCGAAAAACCTAATAACTAAGTGTTTGGGGACGACTTACTCCCCCACAGTCCCCGTGGGAAGGGCTGCGAGTTACAATATCTCTTTTGGGGTTCCACCCCTTGTTCATATCTGTTTTCAGATAAATTACCTGTTGGCGTTTCCGTAATTACATTTGCATGGATTTGCCGATTTTATAATTTTAAATGATAAATACAAAATTTCATTGCTAAGCTAGTGATTTTGCAATAAGTAAACTTTTAGGTTAAATTTTATTTTTATCTTCTTGATCTGGGCCATTGAAAGATAATATTATTCAAAAGAGTCCAGTGGTTTGAGCTTTAATTTTGCAGATTGGCCAGCGCCAATCGGAGTTCCGGGGGGGGCTAAATTCTTGGAAAAAGCTTAGAGTGAGGGGTCAGGATGAAACTCGGTGGGGAAAATAGGCACAAGTCCTAGATACGTGATTGACATAACTGGAACGGATCCGCTCTCTTTGGGGGAGTTAGGGGGGAGGGTTAATTCTGAAAAATTAGAAAAAATGAGGTATTTTTAGCTTACGAAGGAGTGATCGGATCTTAATTAAATTTGATATTTGGAAGGATATCGTGTCTCAGATCTCTTATTTTAAGTCTCGACCGGATCCGGTGACATTGGGGGGAGGGGAGGGGTGGAGGGTTGATGTTAGAGGTAAAATTAAGCCATATTAAGAGGTTTTTCTGAGACGTTTCTGTGAAACGTGGCATTCTGAGACAGAATGCCACGTTTCTGTTAGCCATAACTATGCATATTCACGCCACCATGACAATGGGGCTGGCCCACACCTTAGCAACCAATTTCAAAGGGGGATGGCGAATTTCAGCGCCGGCATATCTAGAAAAATCGGATTCTCTTTCTAGGCAATGGAGTGACTTCTATAGGTGATAGAAAGGGACGCTATGTATTGACGAGAGGAAGAACCCTCTCATATACGTAATAAAAATATACAAATATAGAATCTCGTTCCGTAAGTTAATTCGTAACTTACGTATATTTATTACTAATAAAAACGTTCGTGAAAAAATTTAAAGTTCTAGTTGCCTTTTTATGTAACCGAAAAATTGGAGGGCAAATAGGTCTCCTACCCCAGACCTTTTTTGTCAAAATCGTCCGATTAAAACAGAAAGCCATATAGCCCCAAAAAAAAAAATTAATATGCAAATTTTATTTTAGTTATTCGGCCTCTGACGTGCGTTCTCGGAAGACGCTGTCGATCGACCACAGGAACGCCGACAGCGTCTTTCCGGAGCCCGTGGGCGCCACGACCAGAGCGTGCTTCCCGGCGGAGATCGCCTCCCACGCACCCGCCTGGGCCGGGGTGGGCGCGGGGAACGCACCCCGGAACCAGTCCTGTGTGGCCGGGGTGAAGCGGTCGAGCACGTCGCTCATCCCTCCATCTTCGTCGAGGCCGGGGACATCCGGGCCGTCCTCCCGCGCGTCAGGGCTCCAGCGAGACCTCTGATTAACAAGCACTTCTTTTTTTCGTTAAAGAAGCAAAAAGACCGGTGCTTATTGAAATTTGTAAAGTATGGGACAAATTTTGTCCATGAATATTTAAAAAGGCCGTTTTTAAAATTATGGGTGGTGTTCCAGTAATTATACTAGTTCAACTAGAGTAAAAAGATAACATTTTCTATTTTTTGGGAAAAACTGGGATTTTGAAGCAAAAAAAAATAAATTAAAAAGCAAATTTTTCGATTAGTTCATCAATAGCCAATTTCCAGTGATTGAGGTGTAACTACCAATTTTCATCGTCCTAGCACGTCCAGAAGCACCAAACTCGCCAAAGTACTGAACCCCTCCTCCCAACTTCCCCAAAGAGAGTGAATCCAGTCCAGTTACGTCAATCACGTATCTACGACATGTGCTTTTTCTACCCACCAAGTTTTATCCCGATCTCCACTCTAAGCGTTTTCCAAGATTTGCGGTATCCCCCAATGTCAACAGATCTGGTGGGGATTTGAAATAAAAGCTTTGAGACATGAGTTCCTTCTAAATACCAAATTTCATTAAGATCCGGAAGGTGTTTTAAAGTACCCACGTCCACTCCTTCTCCCTCTAGAGGGCTCTGAAATTTTTACCTACATGACAGGTCTATACCTATTGAAATTTTGACAAAACGACATTTTACCTTAATTTTCAGTTACTAGTTGCTTTTTCTCTGCCTTTAGTTCTAAAAATGCAGTTCCTGTTATTTGAGTAGAATTTTGAGCCATATCAATGTGTTTTATCAAAATTTAGGAAACGTATTTGCATATCTTTAAAACCTTATAAAATAGAATTGAGCAGAGTTATGAAGATAAAGCCATTTCAAATTACAAAATCGACATATCTCTTGGGTATATTTCGGCGTCTTCAACCTATAGTATTCCTTTGCATATATAACGGCAGTACCATCAGTATGACGTCATTTTAGTCATAAAGCCATTTCAAATTGTATAAACTTCATAGCTTCATACAGAGTAACATTTTTATACAAACGTCACAACTGGGCAATAATCATGATATTGTAATAAAAGTATAGCGTAACTTCTCATGCAATATCAATTTTTTTGAAAAACATGGCTGATAAGGTCACGGAGCGAGGTATTTAGGAGGAGAAGAACCCGCCGGAGGTGTAATAATCTCTTTTAGTTTTAAGTTTTAATGCTACTCCTTACTTTCAATTGAAAAAAAACTTTTTCATGTTTATTTTTTCATTGTTTTATATAGTAATGCTAGAAAATCCTGCGACCTTTTCATTGAATTTCTATTCCCCCATGACATATTCCTCCAAGAAAAGATCCTACCACATAGCCAAATCCCCTACACCAACCCCCCCCCCTCAACCAAAAAAAAATCCCTAGAAAACGTCTGTACGACCCTGACCAAACGGTATTTCTTAAGAAAAATGAAGCCATTGTGAAAAACTATGCCCTATGATGCCATGTAACAGACGTCAATTTTGGCTGAACCTTCAGGCCACGGATGTTCCTGACTTGACCATCGATGAAGAAGACCCACACGAAGAAGAATAGATTTTCAGATTTATGGCTTTTCAATCACTCTTAAGTTAAAAGTGATTAAATAATGTTAATTAAGGCTCGAACTTTAAATACCAATTTTCTTATAACTCCAAATAGTGTAGATACTAGGTTTTTATCACCTTAATGTGATCAGCCCCGACTTCAAATAGCTCTAGCAAATCGAACCAAGATGCACTCTTGGATATTCTTCTACTCGTGTCCTCTTGGTCCGCCTTACTTTCAAACGAAGGAACATATCTCTGAAGCAGCGCCGTGAGTGCTCTTTGGGAAAGCATGGGAGATCTAGCATGGTTTTTCCAGGTTTTGTATAAATTTACTTGAAACTGTAATGCAATTGTAGGCTATCTATGTATGCTACCTTGCTGAGGTTATTGGTAAAAGCGCAAATCAGGCCCCCAAGTTCGAAACGGTTAAACTAATGTAATTGGAGAACCACGTTGACGATAAGCAAGATTGATAAAACCCTTTAGACACATTTTGGAGCATTGTATTTTGCCAGACATGTTCATGGAAGCAAAGAGTATTGGTAACTCATAAGAATGGAAACTGGAGCTAGTGTAAAAAAAACACCTTTTAAGCATAAGGCATTTTTAAGCCTAATTAATTTGCCATGATTTGTCCTCATCAATCCTAGGCCTACTAATAATTAGGCCTAGTAATATGTACTACGCCTATGAACTTTTGCTAGGTTTTTACGAGTCGGACAAACATTTTGGGGAGGGGCGTTAAACCCCCTACCGTATCCCCCAGATACGATCTTGTGCTTGGGGAGAATTTTTGACACGGTTTATGTGCGTAATTTTGTTGTTATCGACACATATGATCCTAGGCTTCAATTCAAGGGGGATATGCAAATATTCCAAACGATCTCAGTTGAATTTTGGCTTTCGTTAGGTAACGAGAAAATAGAAGAAGTGGCTAGCTTCACTTACCTGAGCATCATTAGTAAAGATCATATGCGTTATAATGTCTGTTCGTTTTCAGTTTTGCTGCTGCTCCTCACTTTCATTAAAAAAAAAACTTTTCATATTTATTTTTTCATTGTTTTTTTAAATAATGCTAGAAAATACTGCGCCCCCTCCATTGAAAGTTTCTTCCCCCATGAGAAGTTCCTCCATGTAAAGATCCTCCCACTTAATTCCTCCCTTGACTCTCCCCCTCCCAACCAAAAAAATCCCCCTTAAAACGTCTGTACACTTCCCAGTAACCATTGTCTCTCTGTCTGACTGTCTGTTTTAGTTTTTTTCTTTTTTAGTTTTTCTTATTTTTAGTTTTTTTCTTTTTCGGTTTTTTCTTTTTTAGTTTTTTTCTTTTTTTTGTTTGTCTTTATTTTTTATTTTTTTTAGTTTTTTCTTTATTTTAATTTTTTTCTTTTTTAGTTTTTTTCTTTTTTTAGTTTTTTAGCTTTTTTAAGTTATTTTAATTTTTTTTCTTTTTAGTTTTTTACTTTTTTTTCTTTTTTAGTTTTAATTTTCTTCTTTATTTTTCAGACGTCATATGCAAACCCTCAAACCCAAGCAAAAAATCATCAACGCCGCCTTAGCGTTCCAGGGGCAAAACTTAAAGCTAATAAATGCTTAAATAAAATGATCAGTTACATCTAATCTTTGAGTTAATCATGGGACAAAAAATCCTAGAAATTCCTGGAGGCCTCCAAGAGAAGAATAATCAGCATCACCTAAATGTTCCAGGGCAAAACTTTAAGCTAATAAATGCTTAAATAAAATGATTAGTTGCATCTAATCTTTTCGTTAAAAATTAAGAGATTTACATCGACGAAGTAGAGAATATCTTAAAGAAAGCAATAAAACGGGCCAAAAAAGGAGAGCAACTAAAATTATTTTTTCAAAATAGATATGGTTTACTGGTAGATATTGAGCAAACTAAAAGCATTTTTAGGGAAAAAATGCATGGATGTCGATACATCTAATGTCAACGAAATAAACGGAAATCCCATCAATCTTAAGGAATATACCAGAATGATATATAACTTGTGTACGGGAGTATTTTAGAAACTTAGTAATGAAAATATCCTTTTCTTATTTTGGCACTGATAAATATTTCAAGCGTAATGAACTCTTCCATCCAATCAAGAGCTTTAGGATGGAGAAAAATATCCGTCCATTCCATGTATTCATTGCCGCCCCAAACCCACGAGTCGTCTTCTTTATCTTTTACCCCACGAATTTGATTTAGCATAAATTGCCATTGATCTTCTGTCGTTAAAGGGGTATCAAAAGTTTTGCGATAACTAATATCCATTTCATAACAAAACGCGCACTTTACTGGACAAGTTTTTCCAAGACTAAGAGGAACCTTATGATCGTGGATCTCTTTTAAAAAAACTTCCGCTTCGAACAAAGTGGCTATTTCAAGACTCTTGCCAGTACTGATGGGGCTATCTATTAAGTACGAGGGCCCCATTTTCCTCCAAGAACTTAGCAGCATCTGTCTCAACATACCCTGAAACTTTCAACTTAATATCCTCAGCCATTCCTACGACAATAATGATGCATGTTTTTGATAACCAGATCGCAAAGAGTATTTTTTTTTTTTACATTCTCCTCAATATTTCCTGAAAGTAGAAGTAGTCACACTCATAAGTATAATTATTTGAAGTCACAAATAGATGCAACACCTATTTAATGAACAATATTCACCCAAATCCTCGCTTTAATGTTTTCCGGACTTTTTTAGAATCGAGTAAGGCGCTTCAACTACGTTTAGCCAATGGGGCAGATTACATGCCTTCCAGGGTTTCCTACAAACTCAATTTGCGAGGACCGAGCGTCAATGTTCAGGCAGCCTGCTCTTCTTCTTTAGTCGCCGTTCATATGGCGGCGCAAAGTTTGCTGAATGGAGAGTGCGATATGGCTTTAGCGGGAGGAGTATCTGTTTCTGTTCCTCAAAATATAAAGTAGTAAAACCGGGACAGACAGACCGACCGACAGAATTTGCGATCGCTATATGTCACTTGGTAGATAGCAACTGCCATAAAAAAACAACAAAAAACAAATAAAGACGCATCCGTGATCTTTCTTTTGGCAAAAAGTAAACAAGAGCTAAGAGCTCATATGGCACTTGTGACGAGGTTGGAAGAGCCAAGAGCCGAGAGCACACATGGCATGAGCTCTAGCAAAACCATAAGAATCAATAGATTGCTTTAAAAGGAAAATCAGAGGCTTAATGCCGGGAAAATTTTATTAATGGGAAATTACTAGTATTGTGTTATACTGTGGTTAGGAATGCGGAGAAGGAAACATAATTAAATTCTGGAAACAACTTTAAAGAATCCTAAAATACTTGCTTATAGCCTACTGGTAAATTTATACAGATTCATTTAATTTGGATTGGAAGAAAGTGAATATACTAACTGATACCTATTGGTATAAGTCTAATTTGGGGCAGGAAATAGATTGTGTTAAGAATATAGGCTAAGTCTAATCTCAAAGCCTAGGCTAATATGTAGGATGGGGAGGGCGACAGCCAACCAGCACCAGCGCATCACCTCACCCCTCGAAAGCCCAGCAGAGGAGAGGTCCTGGGGGCCTTCACCTTGCGGTCGAGCCGGTGCCCGACCTTCAGGCTCACGCTGAAGTCCTCGACGTTCGGCCCGCAGGAGTATGGCTCGAGACCCTGCAGCACGAGCTCCGAGACGTTCCCCGCCGTGTCCTTCAGCTGCGGGAACCCGGCCGCAAACTCCCCCGACACGCCGACGCTGAGCAGGCTGTGGCCGTCCCAACCGGCGGCGTTTATACTAAATTAAACAGAAAACTTAAATTTCTCAGGAATTAAAACCCATCCCCCCTTGTTAAATTTGAGCTAGGGTCTTTATCTCAAAACTTGATATGTGTCATGATCTTAGGCCTCTTTGGTTCAATTTCCATTCAGATCCATCACTCCAGTCGCAAGTTACTCTGAATTAAACCAAAAACTGTTTTAGCAGGTGAAGCCCTCTCCCCCCTGTTTTATTTGAGCTAGGGTCTTCATCTTTCAACTTGATGCGTCTCATGATTCTTGGCATCAAATCTGGTCTTAATTGATAATGCACATATTCACCAACACCAAATAATTAGTAATTATAGCCAAATCTATCACAAAAGCGAGCATAAATTCTGCTCTACTTGGGGGGCTCATTTTACTAGCAAATTTTCATGCATTATACACTTTCCCTTACAACATGAAAAATTGTAGTCAATGCGATGGCATTAACTTGGTAAAGAGCGACACGTCTCCTGAGTAATACATTACCCCCAGGAATAAATGTTTCTATAAATATGAAAGGGATTCATTTGATTGAAAATAAAAGTTCTGCCGATGGGTGATGTAGTGATGATGGTGAAAGGCGCGCCCATCGACAAAATAGAACCAGATCAGGTCAATATCCGGTAAGACGCCGCCCAACAGCGCCGCCGCAAAGGCAATGGGAGGAAGCCGGCGCTGAAAAGGCTTCAGCGCCAGATAGGCACCCGGAAGGTGCCCGATAAACATCAGTACTCAACCCCGATCTGCGCTTTGATGCCCGAGCGGAAAGGGTGTTTGACCAATTCCATTTCGGTCACCAGATCCGCAATTTCGATCAATTCGTCTTTGGTCAACGATTTGCAAAGTTTACGAGTTTGCAAATGTATCTTGGGAATCTACTATTATCGGTTGGTTTTTCAAGCTTCCTGTGCTGAATTGACTTAATGAGCTGAAGCTAGCAACATTTCCTTGATTTCCTGTTGATTGATTTTGAACACTTTTAGAAGAATAAAACGGTCTATTACTTACTACTACTGGAAAATGAATTACTTTGATTTGATGTCCTGAAGATAAGATCTGGTTACCAAGTGAAGTTGGTAAGACTGGTATTCCTGATTAGGTCTGTGAGCAGCCTACCTGGCCTATCCTAATCTAACAACCGCAACAGCAACTACTACTATTACTACTTAGGCTAACCTTAATCATCCGCCCATTTTACCTAACCTAACCGAGCCTATTCTAGCCTAACCTAACACCAATAATTGTTACTACTACCTAACTTATCCTAGCTTAACCTAGTCTAACCAAACCTAACCTACTCTACCTGACCTACCCTAGCTGACCAGCCAACTCTATCTAAACTTAATTTTACCTTGCCTAGCCTAAGCAACCCACCTGTCAAAACCCATTACTACTACTACTACTACTACTACTACTACTACTACTACTATTACTACTACTATTACTACTACTACTAGTACTGCTACTACTATTACTACTACTACTACTACTACTACTACTACTACTGCTACTACTACTATTACTACTACAACTACTACTACTACTACTACTACTACTACTATTACTATTACTATTACTGCTACTATTGCTACTACTACTATTACTACTACTACTACTACTACTACTGGTACTACTACTACTACTACTACTACTACTACTACTACTACTCTCGCCCATTCGGAAGGGTTTTGCCCCTGTTTAAAAAAAATTAATTTATGCCGTGTTCCTAGTATTCGGTGGGTCAATTTTTAACTTAATGAACTTCACAATTATAGAATCATCAAGAAAAGCCAAATTATTTGTATGTAAATATTGGTACTTGTATGATATACCCCCTACCTAATGTTCTTCTACTATGTTTCTCTGACACTCAATCATAATAAAATACACTAAAGTAAGATAAAGTAAAATACTTTAGAAACGAATTTGGACATTAGAAGGGGGAGGGGTCGGCAGGAAAATCGATGTCAAGTCGGAAAAACCTCAGAAACTTGTGATAAAATTAAAAGAACCTTTCGACAGGTAATAATTTCTGTTTCTTTTTTCTTGGTATTTTTTCCTTATCTTCTATTTCGAAGATAGAATTTGATGAAAAAATAATAGAAAATCGGATACCCAAAAATCCCTCTAAAAATAATTATAAGCAGACTTTATATTAACTGGCTTAAAATGTTTCCATTCCACTTCCTGGACCACTTATTAACTAGTGTAAAAAAAAAGACAAATTGTCTGAAAATATCACTTGTCCAAGCCAGTGGTTTGTGGAAGCCGTCGGTTTGGGTTTTTGTCCCAGAAGATCCTTCTTTACAAAGACACTCAGCTGGCGGGAGATTTTTGCCAAGGGTTTTGGTGATGACTTCTTGGATGCTTTGGAGACATCACGAAGCGCAGAATCACGCAACACGTGTTCTGCTCTGACCAATTGGTCACATTTGATTTTCGCTGGAGCATCGGATTCGATATGGATGGGAACCACAAAATCGGATCGCGATATCTTGTTTGCGGAACCGTCAGAACATTCAAACGGAAGTTATCAACAGTACCAATGAGTTTGTTAATGAGCTGGAGTATGTTTGTGCTTATAGCTCAAGAGCTACAGATGTTACTGGTTATCCCACAGAATTCCAGGCATTTGTGAATAGCAACCTCACGAGAGTTACTTCTGATGTGCAATCTTTGGGGATTGATACTGATCAAGCCCTCCCAGTCCAAACTACACAAATTAACACTGAAATGCCAACCATATCTCCGTCACAAAGCCTTCTTCCTTCCTTCAGTCCTTCTTTGGGGATCAATTTAGAAATCCTGTTCTATTGCTTAGTTCAGTCACATGTATCTTATTGCCATACTACATTGATATCAAATTTTTCTTCTTTTTTGAAAACCACTGTCTAAGTTAAATAATAAAGCAAGGAAACTTATAGAAGAGACAAGTTTGTTGTAAAACTCACCCAACTAGTCAATTGCTTGATTTACAGTTACTCTATATTATTTCGTGTACGACTTTCACTTTTCAGCCACTCCATGGGGATCTTCCTCGAGCCTTACAAACCACTCCATCTTTTGTCTGATGGAACAGAACGACATCGTCGATCTGGAGCCCCTGCGCGGCCTGACGCAGATGGAGCGCCTGCGCATCCGCTTCAACGAGATCACCGACCTGGCGCCGCTTCTGGGCATGGCGCGCCTGGCCAGCGTCACCGTGCTGCCCAACCCCTTGAGCGACGCGACGGTCGCCGACCACGTGCCGGCGCTCAAGGCCAACGGCGTTTTTGTCTTCGGCTTCTGATATGACCGTCTTTATCGCGTTTTTGCTGGCGGCCCTGGCCGCGCCCGCCTGGCCGGTCGCCATATCAAAATTATACTCTTGGAATTCGATTCGATGGAAACCTTACAGAAAGCCTTGAGGGAGTTTACATGTCAAAGTATACTAATTCAAAGAATCGGACAAGGTATGAACTCTAGTATTAGACGTAATTGAACCCAAAAATTAAAACGGCTGAGTTAGAAACTCTGTCACAGTTCTAGAATCTTTTTATGGCACTTGGTATTAACCAAGTGTAGCAATCGCAAATTCTGTCGGTCTGTCGGTCCCGGTTTTGCTACTTTAGGCACTTCCAGGTCAGCTGAAATGAGGGTTTGTCGGTTCGTTTCTTTTCAAATGTTGCCCCACAATGGTGTTGATGGTGCGAGCGTTGTAGTTTTTATCTGAAAATAAACTGTTTTTAATCCTTTTGGTAAAAAAAAATCGCAAAAATATTTTCTAATTAGGTACGAGTTGTAGATCCAATGGGAAAACTTAAAGATATTTTGCGAACTGGAAGAAAACTGAACGAATTTTTTACTTGTCAGATTTTTTTTAGCATTTTCCGAAACGGTAATATGTACAAGCAATGTGGTAGAGCGAGAATAGCACATTGAAATAGGACTTTTGCTGTATCTGATGGACCTATAGGAGGGGCTAGTGAGTCCAATAGTACACCACGATAGGGCCCCACTCGGAGTATATACAGGGATACTACTAGCAGTGATTAAAGCAAATTAGAATTTTTAATAGAGTTTTTCAGACAATTGTGGAAAATCTGACTGGCTTAAAGCTAGAGCTCACTTAATCCAGAAGCAATTTATGGGAGTCAGATTAAGAGGGGTCAGCAGACCTGCTAAAAGAAATTTTAGGGGTGCAAAATTTCTCGAGAACATCTTAAGATAGACCTCTTGCATCAAGTCCTCTTCGGAGATCCGCACGGGAATGTGAGACCTGACGATGCGGATGACCACCGGGTACAGCGCTTCCATCAGCGTGTGACAGGCTTTTTCGTCGCCCTGCCGCACGCTTTCGACGATCGATGCTAGCTCGATTTCCGACTCTCCCATGAAAGCATTCTAGTGGCACCCAGTATTGTAAACGCCGCGGAGTGTCGACCGGTTACATCGAGGCGGTAGATTCTTTTCGATCCCTGTCTGATCGCAAGGATGCTCTTCAACCTTTGAGTTTGTCCCAGAAGAGTACGAACAGATTGGTTTGAGCTTTAATATTGATGTAACAGTTGTTCTACCGTTCAACTATAAAGGGAACAGGAACTCAATAAGTCTATCCAGCTCTGAGGTTCCTTTTGCTAGCAGCCTTACTTACCTGGGTATGCCTATTGGAGCAAACCTAAAAGAAACTGTAAACCTGGCAATTAAAAATTATGCCAGTAAGATCTGGGCTGCGTATGCCTTCCTAGCTTCAAACGTTTCGTATCTAAGAAAAAAAAACAGGTTACCCAAGTTTTGAAAAGTGTAAAGAAAACTGACTGTTTGGATCAAGACAGTCGTTCCTGCAGTTTTAAAACAGTTCGTGGTAACGAACTGTAGTAAGGAGCGACCCGGCTCAATAGCAGCCGAAACTCTAAAAATAGAATTTTGATACCAATAGCTGCATCAAAAAGAATTGCATTTTAATACTGATTTTAAATATATAACTTTCATCAAGTTTAGTCTTACCCATCAAAAGTTACGAGCCTGAGAAAATTGGCCTTATTTTAGAATAGGATCTTAATGAAATGTGATGTTTGGAAGGATATTGTGTCTCAGAGCTCTTATTTTAAACCCTGACCAGATCCGGTGACATTGGGGGGAGTTGGAGGGGGAAAACCTAAAATCTTCGAAAGTGCTTAGAGTGGAGAGATTGGGATGAAACTTGGTGGGAAAAATGAGCAGAAGTCCTATATACGTTATTGACATAACTGGAACGGATCTGCTCTGTTTGGGGGAGTTGAGGGGGGGAGGGTTAATTCTGAAAAGTTAGAAAAAATGAGGTATTTTTCTTTGTGATTCACTTTACTTATTTTCTTCTTCTTCTTTAGTGAATCGTAGGGTATAGTTAAACTTTTCCTTAGATACATTCGCTTTCTTTCCTCGAAAGTTTTGTAAAAGAATAAAATTCAAAATAAAATTTCTAAAAAAATAAAATATTATTCTTTGGAGTAGAAAAAGCCCAAATTGAAAAACACTAAGCCCAGTTTCCCGGCCCAAGCCCGCAAAACAAACCGCCCGCCCCAGCCTCGAGAAATAAGCCACCGTGGCTTGAAACAAGCCAATCTGGCGGTTGCCAGCACTCTTGCCCGTTGCGGAGGTAATTAGGAACGTACAGACACCTTTTTAACAAAAGTGGACTGCATTTAATAACCGTTGGTTTTTAGGAGGAGCATTGTTGCTTACCATCTATTTTCAATTAAAGCTGTCACCCAAAAATTTCATCCAGCCGTTAAAAAGTTTCATCAAAATTGTGCACATGACGCCATTTACCCCTCCCGAAATTTAAAAATAAAACCATTCTCCATAATTTATTTTATTTTTCGTTTAATTAGTCTGTTTTATTTTCCTCTTTCTTTTTAAATAAACGTTTTAGAAGCCTTATTTCCTGCAGTAAAATTGAAGAAACGACTCGTCAGCAAACCAAAAGGGCCTTCTGCAGGTAAAAAACTGAATCTTTAGGTAGTAGTGAAAGAAATTATATACTTTTCATGTTTGTTTAAAATCAACCTGAAAATAACCACATTCCCTCCAATTGCCACGGCCTGACGGTACTAAAATCAAGTACTAAAAAGTACTTGATTTTTTTCTGATTAAATAGAAAAATAATCTTTTTCAACTGAAAGTAAGGGCAACCTTTAAAAAAATTGGTGATAAATTCAAATTGGTAAAGTTTAAGTTACTATTGACAAAAATATCTTCTATAAATTTTTGATTCTCAAACGAGATTCCACTAATTAAAATCACATGTTTCATATATGCTTCTAGTTATTTTTTACCATATGTCCCTGTTCAGTTTTTTCTATTATTTTATTATTCTGATCCACAAATACTATTTTTTGCTTTAAATCATTTATCTTATCTTCAGATATGTACTGATAAGCCATTATAATTATAATATCTCCTTTGTTGACCTTCAGCAACGTGCTGGACCAGAGCCTGGATGCCCAGGTGGTCAGGGTCGATCGGGTGATGACCGACGACACCCCCTTCGAGCTGCGCTTCGACCCGCAGCACCCGGCGGCCGACGAGCGCGGCTACGTGCAGATGCCGAATGTGAACGTGCTGACCGAGATGATGGACATGCGCCAGGCGCAGCGCAGCTACGAGGCCAATCTGGGCTCCGTCGACGCCGCCAAGCGCATGCTGCGCCAGACGATCGAGATGCTGCGGCGCTGAGCCGCGCGGTTAACAAAATTCTTTATTTGTATATTTTTTTTACGTAATATGAGGGGGTTTGCCCCCTCTTTAATACCTCGCTCTTTACATTAAAGCTTAAATTTTGCCCCAATTCTTTAAGAATAACCCCTGAATCGTAAAGAGCGAGGTATTTAGGAGGAGATGAACCCCGCATATGTGTAATAATTTCTGTTTGTTTTAATCCATACTTTCAGTTGAAAAAAACTTTTCCATAATTATTTTTTCATTGTTTTTTTTTGTTTTAAATAGTGCTAGAATATCCTGCACCCCTCAAACGGTTTCCATACCTGTCGTGCGCTACACTTGTTGCAAATTCTGCTGGGTTCTATCGATTGCCCGGGCGGGTTCCGCTTTAAACCGCCTTACCCGCGCCCGGTTCATGCACAGCCGAAGCCGCATGGCGATCCGGTTGCCGGAAAACCCCTCGCAGGTCCCCCGCTTGGTATGCCGCGCGGGCCGGAAGATCTTCTGCTTGAAGATGATGGCGTCACGCCACAGCGCATTGATCGCGCTTATTCCTGGGACGCGCCGCTGTCTGCGCACGGTCTCATAACCGATATCCTTTCATGGGTTGTTCGCTCCTTTCGAAACCTTGAAGGATAATTGAGGAAACCTGGAAGGACTAACTGGATCAGAAACCTTGTATCAGGAAGTTGCTTCTATGTTCCATAAATGCAAATCTTGTATCCAAACTGCATGTCCTACTATACGTGAGTAAACTGGAAACGCTCGTTAGGTCATAACGACCTTGGTAACGTGGTGGTAACGACTTGATTAATACAGTGATTTCTTGATGCCGCTGCAAAATCTCTATAGTATTGGAGGTATAATGTTTCACACCGTTTACATAAGAAATGACCGAACTTTTATTCCCGTTATAATGTGCAGTTGTGATCTGGAGTTCGTTGTTTTCATTGACAAACTCATAAGTTGCATGCAATTGTCCTTGATGGTTATACACGGTTTCCGAAATTAATTGCCCATACTTATAATTATAAATTCTCTCCAATTCACCAGTACATGTGTAATATTTTTGAGCACCATGTAATTCGTCTTTATGATAAAAACTTTCCGATTCCAGAGTGCCATCTTTATAATAAGATTTCCATAGTTGCACTGGCCGAAGTTGCCGTTCAGTCCCGACGTCGAGCTCGTGTTGATGATCGTGCCGCCCTCGCCCTGCTCCTTCATGTGGTTGAAGACCGGACGCGTGACGCAGTAGGTGCCCTTCAAGTGCACGGCGATCACCGGATCCCAGAGGTCCTCGGTCGTCTTCGCGAGGCTCTTGTCGCGCAGGATACCCGCGTTGTTGATCAGGATGTCGACGCGGTCGAACGCGTCGAGCGCGGACTTCAGGATCGACTCGCCGCCTTCGACCGTCGCGACGTTGTCTCCTTCCTTTCAGTAAAAAAAAAGTTTTTTTTTAGTTTAATTTCTGTTATTTTTTCAAATAATTCAGATAATTCTGGCTAGGCCTCCATGAAATATACGTATAGGAATATACATATTTAAATGCTAATGAAAAGCAAGTCGTCAGCATACGCAAGATAAGAAACATCCGCAAGACCAGAAAGGTATGTACCTGAAATCTTAACCAGCACACTAGAAATACAAATCTTAAGAAGCGTAGGGGACAGAACACCGCCCTGCCTAACTCCTCTTCGTATCTTTAGAAACGTTGGAATAAAGAATTTGGATTAAAAGTCTAAGGAAATTTAAGGAATGGAAAGTAACATTCACCTTTTAGAGTGTGGTTATCTTTGTCGATGAGAGGCTTGGAACGTTTCCTAGAAAGAAAGAAGCATAATTTGTGTGCATTTCCTTTGTCTTCGATAAATCTCAGGGTAAGAAAGTGTCTCTGTGCGGTTACGTAGCGATTATAGGTAAGAATGCATCCCAGTGGCGGAGTTACCATAGTAAAGAGCAGCTACAACAATATGATTCTGAGAAGTTCAAAGAAATGCAAAGAGTTCCATTAAATAAAAATGAGCAGAAACAACTCAAATAGTTTTCCAAACCAAAAGTTACCACAGATCACCAAATTAGATAAATAAAACCCAAAACAAGTAGATATTATAATAATTAACCGAGTTAAACTTAAAAAAAGCAGAAAATCTTAAAGTCCTCTAGTCAAATAAATGTTGTGTTCCCAAATGATTACGATGCCTGACATGCAGGGCAAAAAATCGACTACTGAAATTTGCTTTCATTTGAAGTACACTTGCTTGTTGGTTCTTGAAGATCTGCTCGAAGCCCAGGAACTTCAGGTTCCCCAGGTTCACCGAGGGGTGGAAGCGCAGGCCGCCCTTGTAGGGGCCGATGGCGCTGTTGAACTGCACGCGGAAGCCCTTGTTGACCTGGATCTCACCGCGGTCGTCGACCCAGTTGACCCGGAACATCAACACCCGCTCGGGCTCGACGATCCGCTCGAGGATCTTCGCCACGCCGAACTCGGGTCGCTTCTTCAGCGCGGGCTCGAGGCTCTCCAGGACTTCCTTGACGGCCTGATGGTTTGCAAAGACGCTTTTCGTGATTCCGCGACATTCACATTAGCTCTCAGACTCAGAACATCCCGTTGATAAGCCCTCTCGTAAATCTTGAGATCAAATTCCGCCAATCGCATTTTCCGTCGTGCCGTGTTCACTGCCAGGTCATATTGATATTCATTTAATGCGTTGGCTTTTTCTGGCTCAAATATTTGGCGTTCAAGAAATTTCAAGAGCTGTTCTTGGCGTTCCATTTTTTGGGCGGAATCCGTTTCGAGTTTATCCAAATCTCTTTGTGCCTTCTTGGATGAAGCCGGGGTGAACGAGGTGGCGAAGGGGCTGAAGGCCGCAACCAACCCGATTGGCACCGCTATGGACGGGGTGAAGGACGCGGCCCGCGACCTGACCAAGTCGATCGACCCCACCAAGTTCGACCCCGACAGCGAGACCGGCAAGCTGGCAGCAGAACGCGCCGCGGATGCGGAGAAGATCCGCGCCGCAACTGCAAAGGCCGCGAGCGCGCGGCAGGAGGCCGAGGCCAAAGCCGCGGCGCCCGCGGAGAAACCCGGGCCCAAATCCGGCCCGATTTTTCTTATAGAAAAAAAAATATATAATTAAGGGTGTTTTTCCCTTTTTGAAAATGAGGCAAATTGTCTCAGGCTCGTAGCTTTTGATTGGTTAAGACTAAATTTGGAACTTATATACTTAAAATAAGCATAAAAATCCGATTCTTTGATGTATATATTGGTATTAAATTTCCGTTTTTTAGAGTTTCGGTTACTATTGAGTCGGGTCGCTCCTTACTTACAGTTCGCTACCACGAACTGTTTTATATAATGGTGACATGAATTTTGCTGAGTGATTTGAAAGTAAGAAGCAACACTAAAACTTAAAACAGACATAACTTACTCCGTATTTGAGGGGGATGCCATTTCCTCAGCCTTCGCTCTTTACGCTAAAGTTTATTTAAAATCCTTCTCATTTAAATTCGATGGCATTTTATGTTTTAGCAGTCTTTCTGTAAGAATTGTGACAAAAGTCAAACTTTTCCCAACTCCAACACAAATGTTTTCCCAACACAACACAACTCCAACATTAATAATTTTTATTAATGTAAATCTGTAAGGTAACTATATTTCATGGATTGGTTCTTTTGTGAAAGTATCAAATTGAAAATTCGAGTAAACTGCACAATTGGAGCTAAATCAGATTCATAACGTTTTTGGCAAGAAGCAATCATTCGATGACGAAGAGCATCATCATCCAGAAGGTGATGTACTTGACAAACTAGGTCGTCCGGATCGCGAAAGATACCAATTTCAATACCAGGCCGAAACCAATACTCAACACAAGGTGACCATTCGCAAAGACAGAATTTTCCTATTTCTGCTAGTTCGAAGGGACGCCCCTTAATTTGCCCAAATCTTTTCAAGTCTAATGTTCAAAATGAATGTTTTGATTCAGATAATTACCTACCTTCCATCAAAATTCAGTTTGTAATTTCCATGAAGGTTACTCTACTTCACTGTTAGCAGTCATGGTTCTGATTGGGTAACAAATTTGGGAAAGGTCCACCCTTACGCCGTATGTGGCAACGTAAGTAGGGTTTCCTTTTTGGGGATTTGAATTAAAATCAAATAGTAGTGGGCATCAAGCCATGGCTAATTGTAGAAAAAGCCAAGGCAGATAGTCCGATTGAGTGAGGTTTTTCTGCCTTCCTTACCCCGCTATTGAAACGGCCATTGATAACAAGAACCGAGTTCAAATGAATGAAATACTTCAAAAACACAATCAGGAGGAAGGCAGATTGCACGGCGGGGGCGGATGGCTGGATCGCTATCAAAAATATTTAGGAGAATTTGTTTACGGGGGTATCGACGGCAGCGTAACGACCTTTGCAGTAGTAGCGGGAGCGGTTGGGGCCAGTCTTGATAGCGCAGTAATTATCATCCTGGGCTTTGCCAATTTGCTGGCCGACGGCTTCGCCTTACTTTCAGCTAAAAAAATTAGTTTTTTTTATTTAATAACATAGTGAACGATTAATACCATTACTACTAATAACTCACCGCAGCACCAAGGCGCTTGAGGACAAAACAGCTACGAACGATCATCCTCCATCCCATTTTATCAAAGCCTCCTTTTTTACACCTTCCCAGGAAGTTTCGATTTCCCCTAAATCTATCCTTGTGACAACCTCCCACCCCAACCATGAACGAAATTCTTTTCGTTTAGCCCTAGATGATTGACCAAAAAGGACAACTTTTGTACAGATAAATTGCGATAAGAAGCTTGGCTTGTTGTGAGCTTATTTTTTGGATTTCCCCCCCACCAAAAAAAAAGGAACTGGTGCTCGTAAAATCACTTCCATCATTGTCTTGTTTGATGAGTTAAGTTCAGCGATTAAATTGGATCTGTTGATTCAATAGAAGGTACAAGTTATGCGAAAAAATTAATAGCTTAGGAGAAACTCATCTGCAAAGAAGCCTCCGGGTCCCTCTTTTTACTACTACTACTACTACTACTACTAATAACTCACTGCAGCACCCTTGTAATATCAATTTAAAATTTTTAGGGGGTTAAGGGAAAGAGGACTGCGAATTTTTGGTTAGAAATAAAATTTTTCTTTAATTCGTCAAAAAGATTTTGGAGTTCAAAATTATGTTGAGCACAAAACATATTTAAGGCAATATAGCACATGTAACCAACGTAAATCAGACGCTATGAAACCCTAAGTTATATAAACAGTTCATATTTTCGGAACAATTTGGGGATTAAGTAAAAACTTTCAGTAAGTTTTAAGAGGATTGATCAAAACCTAAACCTAGTGGCAAAGACCGGGAGGTAGCCGCAACTGAGGAGCCCGTACTGGTGGAGTAGCGCTGAGAAGAAGCCACACAAGTGGCGCTCGCGCCCGGAGGATTTAAAGTAGACGCAAAACGAACTCTTTTCAGAACTAGGCCTGCTGATGGAGATGAAGCAAAGGGACGATCGGTCGATCCCGAAGCAGAAACGTATGTCGCTGTCGATGTAGTGCGACGACCGCCGTTGAAAGCGTTGTCAATCACGGTCATAAGTTTGTTGTGGTACACTCGAACGGTTGGGTTGTATGATTTTGGCTGACATTAAGATCGATGGTGTCACTCGTAAAGTATTAATGCAGGCCCCAAAAAATGGATTCTTCTATGTGCTCGACCGGGAAACTGGCGAGCTTTTGTCAGCAGAGCAATATATAGACTTTGTAAATTGGGCTACTCACATTGATATGAAAACTGGCCGCCCTGTAGAAACAGGAACTGCTGAGTACAAAGACCAACCCGCTTACGTATTTCCTTCTGCAACAGGAGGGCACAGCTGGAACCCAATGTCTTACAGCCCAAAAACCGGTTTTCTTGGGGGGGGGGACTAAAACCCACTAACTCTTCCCCTGAATACAGCCTTTACAGTATCAAAATAAATTGCAGCTTTACTAAGTGACTTATGCTTCTTTTTGATCTTCTGATAAATTTTTGTCCGATATGATATCAATTATTCTCTCTGTCAGCCTTTCAAAAACCTTCAAAAATTAATTATCTGCTTTCTAACATCCATAGAACTTTGTTGAGTGGTGCTTCCTAAATAATGAGATTTCTAACTTCGTCTAAAACTTGTCCTCTCAAGATTCTTTCGTTCAGGGCCAAAGCTTTAATGGATGATAATGTAATGAAGATGTATACATCAATGTCATCAAAAGCTCGCCATTATGTTCAGTACGATCAAGGTAAGTTTTGCTTTATTCTTTGTAATGATTTTTTACTTTTTGAGGGCTTTGGGTCTAATATTCACACTTCAGCTTCATTAGGGGTGATAGTTTAGGGGGGGTCAGTAGCCTAAAGACCCTACTTTCAGCCCTTCAATCATGCGTCTTGAAAGTTCTTGTATGACCCTGATTTCAAAATGTTCCCGATTTCACCCTGAGTTTTTCTTTTTTCATGGAAGACAAGGGCGAAGTTTTAACGGGGACGAGAAATAGTATGAAAATTAATCCTTTTGAAATGACGCTAAATGTCTATAAGCGTTTCAATGTTGTTTTTTAAAAACAAAATTGAACTTTTAATGAAAAGACCACCAGATGCAATCACGCAGTTTTTGGTGGCAGTTGCAACCTAATTAAAGAAGGGTGAAAATGAAAAAAAATGAAAATCTAATAATAAACAAAAAAGAGCTGACGCCAAACAGCTTAAGAAGGGTGGTAGCGATTTTCTGGTGCATGCAGGTCTTGCGGCCGTCATTGCCAGCCTGGGGCTTATCGTTGCTTTTGGTCTTGTCTGGTGGCAGGTGATTGCGCAACCTGCGCAGGCCAATGCCGACCTCGAGCGAGAGAGGTTGCTCAACCAGTTTGCACAATTGTTGAACGGTCGCATCGGCGAGTTGCGCAACACCGTCGGCAGCATTGCGGCTTCCCCCGGTGTAATCGCCGCGCTCACCACCAGCAGTGCCGCACAACGCGCCGCCCTGGCCCAGCAGATGACAAATCTCCATCAGCCCCTGCCTGCAGAATCGGCAAGAGGTCGCTCTTCAGGCGCATCATGAGCGCCTGGCACTCCGGATCGCCGAAACGGACGTTGTACTCGATCAGTTTGGGACCCTCACCGGTCAGCATCAGCCCAGCATAGAGAACGCCCTGGAATGGACTGCCGGCCTCTTGCATCCCTTTGAGGGTGGGCTCAATTATCTCGTTCATCGTGCGAGCCAATATCTCCGAGTCCATGTTGCTGGCGGGCGAATAGGCACCCATACCACCCGTATATGGATACCTTCCGGAAACCGCCAAACTATTTTGCTGTTCAATCCTTCTGATGGTTCGACACTCTGCGAAATTGCAAGAGGAGGTGAAGCGGATATTGATCAGGCGGTATCAGCAGCTGAAGCCGCTCTTAGCGGAGAGTGGGGCAGGCTGGCACCGGCGGAGCGTGGTAGAGTGATGGCACGGTTAGGCCAGATAATCCTGGAAAACACGGAAGCGTTGGCGAAGCTCGAAGCGATGGATGTGGGTAAACCGTTAAAGCAGGCCCGGGCAGATGTAGTTTCGCTAATGTGCAGGACAATACTGGAGTAGTGTCGCTTGAACGTTTTGTGTGTACGGAAAAACAGATGTCATATTCTTTGATCACCTCATCAATCAGCATTCAATCATCAATTCAATACAGCATCAATCAGCATTGAAAAAAGAAAAAATATCTGTCTTGGCTCAAAAGGTTGATTTTCTTGCTACAGGCTAACGTTCTAATATCATTACATAGAAAGGAGCAAAGAGAATGCCTATTTGGCTATGAGGTCAGTAAACCGTTTTAAACCTTTAGCACTCTAGATGAGGAACTAAATCTAAAAACGGGTAAAAATTCAATTTAATATTCAGGTCAAACTTAAAAAGAAACAAAAATAACTAAAAACATGAGTTTTGCTACTGCCGCTTCCCCTCCCATAACTGTTACAGCGCTAAAGCCTAATGCGTCATTTGCGCTTTACTGATAACAATATACTATAATTTTATTTTATAAAATGAAAAATTAAAAAACATTCTAGTGAAGGAAAATCTTAAATTGCAGAGATATCCGAAAAGTAACATGATAACATATCTTTTATTTTGTATAATTTCATCTCTTAGAGTTTCAGTTTCTATTGAGCCATGTCGCTCCTTATTTACAGTTCGTTACCATGAACTGTTTGATTGAGATTAAAAATTAGGGATATCGTCATGAAAATAAAATGTGGCACTGCAATTTAGTGAATAGAGACTTACTTTCTGATAATATCCAAATCAGTCCTCGGTATGAACTTGAACCGTTTTTATTCTGAGCCAGGTTTTAGGTCGTTTCTGCACCAAATTTTTCTGTTTCTTAGACTACACTTGTTTTGTACGGAAAATGGGCTCACGTTCATCGCGGAGTCCGGCCGGGGTCGAATCATCGAGATCGACCGAGAGAAGAAGGTCCGGCACGCGATTCAGCTCAAAGTCGATCGTCCTGATCCTCACCGGGACACCCGCTTAGTTCGTGCTCTCGATTCGGGGAATTACCTCGTGAGCCACGAGGGTATGGGGCTCGTGCGAGAGTACGATCGCACGGGCGCGATCGTGTGGGAGTACGCAGTGCCTCTCTTTCGGCGGGCGAAAAAACGTGGGCACGGACTCAACGCCTTCGGGAACGGTTGTGCCTGACTCGGGCACGCTGCGCACGGTCGTCACGATCACGAACATCTCGCGCTCGGCCGGGATGATCATCGAGTCGTTCAAGGTGCACTGCTACCTCGGCGATACCGAGGTCTACGAGCTCGACACCGTGTTCGGGTTCTTCCCGCCCGAGGCGTTCGAGGACCAGGCGGGGCTGCCCACGACCGACGAGCAGCGCGCGCTGTTCGACGCGCCCTCCAACCAGACGCTCGACCTGACCGCCCGCCCGCCCAAGCACTGCGCGGGCACGCTGCGGCGACGGACATACCATCGATATGGAGATGGTGGAACGTATTGAGGTGATTCACGGTTCCAATGCCATTCAAGGAGTTGGCGCTACCGGCGGAGTAATTAACATCGTCACAAAAAATGCTGAACCTGATGGAAAACTACACAGCAACCTGAAGCTGCGATATTCGGCGAACGATAGCTTTGCAAAAGATTCGATCTCTCATAAGCAAAGCTATAACGGCAGTATTGATTTTGGTGAATTTGATTTCGCATTGGGGCTGGCCCGGCATAAACGAGGTCTGTTCTGCCTGCTGGAGGTTCAGGCCGATCTGGCGCGCGGACCCGAAGGGGTGGACAAACCGCTGAGCTGTTCTGCCTCTCTCCTCGCCAAGGTGGCGCAGACCCGCCCGCAGGATGCCGCCGCGATGGAGCGATTGCTTGGCGATCGCCGTGCCGAAAGATTTGCCGCCGCTTTTCTGGACGTGTTGCAAGAAGCAGGTTAGAACGATTCTAACCTTTGAGGAGAGCCCATGCTGATCACCGTTTCCCCCGCCAAAAAAATGGATATGACGCCGGTCGAAGGGCTGTCTCAACTGCATAGAAGAGAACAAATCTAAAAGCCACTTTATAAACACAAATTTTTGTCTTCAAACTGATCTTCCGTCGGTTCTACAAACGGCGGTGGAGTTTTGGCTTGGGCTTTGTTGATTATGTTCAGTATGTCAAGGTCACAGCCACGAGGCTCTTTGAGCGAGCCAAAATAAATGAAGCTATCGACCTATTACAATTCCTGTTCGTAAAGCACAAGCTGATAGTCTGACTGTATATTTGAGTTCATCACTTAAGTTTGAAATTTTGAGAGAATTCTCTTTCTGTCTCTGTCTCTCTGTCTTTCTGTCTCTCTTTCTCTCTCTCTCTCTGTGCTTTTGTGTTTGAGTGTATGTTGGTCTGTGACCGGGTCTGTCTTTGTATGTTTGTGTGTCTGAATCTATGTGTATTAGCGTGTGCTTTTTGTTCCGGGTCTGTCTTTGTATGATTGTGTGTCTGACTCCATGTGTATTAGCGTGTGTTTTTTGTCTCTCGATGATAATGTATGTATGTCAGAGCGTCTTTTTGTTTATCTCTTTGTCTCTCTTTATGTGATTGAGGGAGATATAAATTTTGAATTCGTAAACTTTAAAAACTCAAATTCAATTCTGTTTGACAAGGTTCTTTGGCAAAATTCAAAAAATCTAAAATTTGAAAATGTAAATTTTGACGATTTTTTAAAAGTTCAATTTATTGAAAATCTATTTCTTTCAAGTAGCAAAGTCTCCTTTAAAGAAATTCGCTTTCCTAAATTGGGAAGCTGTCAATTCCAAAGGTGTCTTTTTGCAGGAAACCAGATAATAGATTTTACAGGTTGTTATTTTTGGCATACCACATTGTTCCTAAACAACTGAATATGACAGGTTATTATATGTTTATTTTGTCCTCTGATTGTAAGAGATATTTGTATTGAAAATATATCTATAATATATTTTTTTCTCCTCCTACATGTTTTTGCCTTTTACTTCTCTAGTCTTGGTTTCTTCTTTTTGATTTATCTGTATCCATTTTAGGTATAAGTAAAATAGATATCACTTGTCCTGGGCATGACTTTGATACGCCTCTTCATCTTGCTGTGAAAACCAAAAACTTGGAAACCATTCAGCTGCTTATAAAATTCCATTGCTTTTTGAAGTTGTTTTTTACTTCCATCAAACCAATGAAGTAAAGATTTTTTTGATTTATAGGATGTCATAATTTGAAATATTTCATCTAAGTTTTTTCTGGAATGAATTGATAAAGGTTTATCATATTTACTAGCAATCTCCAGCATGGACTCAAATACACGTAATTGATTTTTTTTGTCTTCATCAGATTGAATGTAAGTTGGGTCCAATCCAATTTCACCAATTCCTGATAAAAATTCATGATTATTATCAATCAAGTCAATCATGTTACGACTGTTTTTGCCATTGACCTATGTGATAGCCTGCACTTCCAGCACGGTTGCAATAACGACACCTTTCTTTCTTTATTTTTTTATGTAGCCCATGGCTTGATGTCAGATAGTTAGTGTGGCCCTTAAAATTAGACGAGTTTTATGTGCCTATTATATAATAAAGCAGTTTAGCAACAGTGGGCTTCGTAATATGCGGCGAAGCGTAAAACGCTAAATGGAAACGAATGTTGAGTCCCTGTAAGATGCAAACCTCTTATGAAAAAACATCAAAACTTCCTTCTGTGATTGATCAGAAACTTCGCGCCGAATGAACGTTCAAAGCGCATTATTGGCAGGAAAATCTGCACTAACATCAAAAAAGCCCGGTTGAGATCAACCGGGCTTAACAAACTTAAACAAAATGGGATTGGCTTATGCGCTGAGCTTCTTCACGCCAGCGGAAAGGCGGGAAACTTTGCGCGCAGCAGTATTCTTCTTCATCACGCCCTTGGTGACTGAACGCATGATTTCCGGTTGAGCCACTTTTAGTGCTTCTGCAGCAGCATCTTTGTTGCCGCCTCCTTCGCCTGCTGGAGGAGGGGCGGCGGTTTGACTTGGTGATTCTCGACGTTATGATGCCTCGTATGAGCGGCTATGAAGTTTGTCGGAAAATCAGAGAAAAATACCTTCCTTCCGAATTGCCGATCATTATGGCTACGGCTAAAAACCAGGTGCAAGACCTGGTGCAGGGATTAAGCTTAGGAGCTAACGATTACCTGGCCAAGCCTTTTACTAAAGAAGAATTTCTCGCCCGGGTCAAAACACAACTTGACCTGCATCGAATCAATACGGTAACCGGTCCTTGTTAAAACATAGACAAATATTTTTGCAATTACTAGCCACTGGACCCTGGCACTCGGCAGGCTTCTATATAAGGATGCTCCTTGTTGCTTGTCTTCTATCCGCAGACATCCAGGCTGCTGCGGTAGCTAGCAATGTTGTAAGAGACGATCACGTCCAATACTAAAAAATGTAATAGCCCGTAACTTCTGAAAATAATGTTAGATCAAAACAAGAAGTACAGCTTTAGAACTGCCTTGTCTGAAACCCTAGATAGAAAACTTGTCGTCCCTTGGCTTGAACTACGAAAAGATGTAGTCACGAGTACTGGCCCCCATTAGTTAAAATAGCACGGGAAAGTCCGCCATGTTTCGCAACATAGTTTATAAGCTTTGTGTGATTGGGACTGAAATGGCGTCCAGCGACTGACCTCACTTTCAGACGGAAGGTGCTTGATCCAGTGTTTTTTAGAGATCGGTGATCTTAACTTAGATAGATCTGATAATCTTAGGATATATAGGTTTGTGCACAAAGGAAACCGTTTTTGATACGTCCATTTTGGCCTGCTTCTCTCTTTTTTACGGAGTAATTTCTGTTCGTTTTAAGTTTTAACGTCGCTCCTTACTTTCATTTAAAAAACTTGTTTTTTTTTCGTTTAATTCAATTAAGATCAACAGAAAGTAATTTAGAATACTTTTCATAAAAGAAGTTTTTCAGAGAAAAATAAAGAGCTTCATTGAAGCTAAGATGCCTGGAATTAAAGTCTAATAGTAATTCGAGCGTAAAACTAACGTATATTGCTATAAAAAGAAGCAAGTGAAACTCAAGATAAACAGAACAGAAACTAAAATAACTTAGTTATATTAACAGGTAAGCTAATCATCGGATGCGGCTTAGGAAAAGTCTGACGCAGTACCTGACATGGATCGGTGATCATCTCATCAATTGGTAATCTTTCATCTACAATGCGATTAACAAAGGAAGTATTCGCACCATTCTCTAATAAACGCCGAACCAAATAGGCTAATAAATCTTTATGGCCACCAACTGGTGCATAAATTCGACAAGGAATATTTAATTGCGAGTTACCAACGATGTAGGCATATAGTGCATCGCCCATACCATGTAGACATTGGAACTAAATAATGAGAAAAGTATATTTTTCATTAGTTGAATGCTATTTTCAATATTGCCCGACGTTTGGATGTTTACATTCTATTCACATTTACGAAGATTCCAAATTGTCCGAAACAAGTCAATAAGAATCCTGGAGCTTTTTTTAACACACCCTAGGAGGACAAAAGAATTATCTGAAACCACACCATCTTTTTTTATTTCTTGATATTTTTCATTTACAACAGATTTTTCACCTTATTCTAGGCATATGGTTTTTAGAAATCCAGTGTAGGGATAACTTTTTAGGTGTGTCGGGGGGGGGGGGGGGTTATCCGCCCTGCCATCACTCTGAATCTCAATAAATAACACTAAAACTTCTGATTAGCAGCACTATGGGCCCCTTCCGAAGTTTATGCAATCACCCAAAAATTTCGATCGGAGGTGTTTGAGGAACTGATGGACGTGGGAGGGGTGTTAGTTGTCCTCCAATCACTTCTGATTATTAATAAGAGTACTAGCCCTTGCAATTTCCAATCGAATGAGCCCTTTTTGAAGTTTCTACGACAACGCCATTGATACAAAGTAACGTTCATAAAAAATTATAAGTTATAGTTGCCTTTTAAGCAATCAAAAAGTTTGAGGGCAACTAGGCCTTCTTCCTCGCTCTTTTTCTCTCAAAATCTTCCGATTGAAACTATGAAAAATCCATTTAGCCCAAAAAAATATTTCGTTTTAATTCTTTATGTGCGGAGAGCCGAGATCAAAACATGCATTAATTCAAAAACGTTTAAAATGAAAGTAAGGAGCGAGATTAAAACTTAAAACAAACAGAAATTACTCCATATATGAAAGGGGCTTTTCCTCTTTGTCATGTCGTCCCGTGGCGAAGGGTTACCGAATGCGCTGTTGGAAGCGGTGGCGTTAAAAACACCGGCGGTTTCCACGGACTGTCTGGCAGGGCCCCGGGAGGTGCTGGACAACGGCCGGCTGGGAGAGCTTGTGGCGGTGGGTGACGAAACCGCGCTGGTTGAGGCAATTTTGCGGGTAGTTCGCGATGGCCACGCGCGCATTGCCAGTGAGCAGGATCTTGAACCCTATACCATTGAGGCCTGTACGAATGGTTACCTGGCAATGTTTGGCGAATAGAGCAATAAACTATATGTAATTAGTTTATTAGGTATAAATTTTATTTATTTTTATTGATGTCTTTTAGTTTTACTGCTGATGATGAACACTGTATATGTGTTTGAAATATCCAGTTAATTTTTTTTTATCTGTTCACTATCAATTAAAAGGTTTCATTCCTATTTTGAACTGTTTTACTTTCGTAAAACTTAAAACGAACAGAAATTACCCCGTTGTTCCCTCTTCAACGCCCTGTTCTTTAAGCTAAAGTTTTTACTGTTTTAAAAAGTATAGTTGGGGAGCTTGTTGGCAATGGAACACTAACTTAGGTCTTTGCACCGGGACTTGACTTGTGGGAGGATTTGGGGGAGGAAGTGTGGGTGGCTTTTGATATTTCACTTCACTGTCACGATGTCCATTTGAAATGTGGTCACCAAAAGCTGTTTCACTCTTTTTAACTTTGTTAAATAACGGCATTATTTTTTAAGCAATAAGGCCTTCACTAAAACAGCATTCAGGAGAATCCGATATTCACTCTTATCTGAAAGATAAGAAAAATTGTTACATTATTGACTTTGTATGACTGGCTCTCGTTTTGGTTCTGAAAAGGGCATGTTACGATTAGCTTGTAGACAAGTTCAAAGTAAAGCCATTGTGATAGTATTAGGACTATAGACTGGCGTTAGAGTTTGATTCATAGCTTGAAACTTACTGTTGTATAGAGAGAAATAATTAGATTTTCAGAGTTCATGCTATGTCTTATTCGATCTTCAGTTTAGGCAATACTAAAGCATATTTCTTACAATTTAAGATTGTATATTACTCACTAATTGGCTAATTTGAGTCTCAGCCAATTAGTTTATTTAAGGAGTTAACTAGCCAATGATTCAATAAATATGTTACGTGAAAGAGCGAAATCTGGTAAATGTCCAAGATTCCCTTTTTCTCTGCTTGGTTTCAATCAGCTTTATCAGGCATACTATGTTTGATGATAAAGTTAAAGTTAGGTTGAGATAGGCTAAATTAGGTTATAAATCTTAGAAATGGGTTAAAAACCTAACCCAACCTAACCTGTCACCATCAAACCTTGCATAAAACTAGAAAAGCTGACTGGCAAAGCTGACGGAATCCTGACGGAGAATAGTCACTGAAAGTCTAAAAATGGAATTTTGATACCAATAGTTACATCAAAAGAATCGCATTTTAATGCCGATTTTAAATATATAAGTTTCACCAAGATCAGTTATACCCATCGAAAGTTACGAGCCAGAGAAAATTTGCTTCATTTTAGAAAATAGGGGGGAAAAACCCCTAAAATCATACAATCTTAACGAAAATCACACCATCAGATTCAGCGTATCTGAGAACCTTTTTGTAGAAGTTTCAAGCACCTAACGTTTCGTGCGTATTTATTTGTTTTTCCTTCTTGGCGAGCGAGATCACCATCGGGGGCTTGACGTCGAGCTGGTCGAAGGCTTCGAGCGCCGCGTGGAGCTGGCCCAGGCCGCCGTCGATCAGGATGACGTCGGGGTAAAGCTCGTGGCCCGCGCCGGCCTCGCGGTAACGCCGGCTGACGACCTCGCGGATCGAGGCGTAGTCGTCGTTGCCGCCCTCGACGGACTTGATCCTGTAGCGGCGGTACTCGTTTTTAAATGGCCGGCCGTCCACGAAACACACCTTCGAGCCGACGGTCTCGCCGTGTTTGGAAAATGTGTCTTGATCTGCCTTCTGGCAAAAAATACAAAAATTCCACATTTTTGTAGATAGGAGCTTGAAACTTCTACAATAGAGTTCTCTGATACGCTGAATCTGATGATGTGATTTTCGTTAAGATTCTATGACTTTTATGGGAGCTCAGCCTAAAGACTGTGTCACTTGCAGAGCGAATGCTGTTGAAGTTGAGTATAATGGCACTCACTTTCAACAATATGCCTTGCACTGGCGTCAAAAACGTCCCACCGTCAAAAACAAGAATTCCTTGATGGCATGTAGTTGATTTTCTGGACTAGTTCTGGGTTTGTCACGTCAGCTAAGTCAAGTAGTGATGGTTTCTGGTGCAAAAGATACCACGTTGGCTGGTCTACAACTTGAGTGAATGAGGATAAATCGTCTTGCGGGCAATTCGATGATGACATTGTAAACGGGAATCCATCACTCCGGGCTCTATCAGAGAAGTTAAAGTCTCCAGCAATGAGTAGGTTTCCTCTGAAACTGGTGGTCACTTTTTCGAAGACAAAGTCAAGTGCCCGCTCAGATTCCGGTAGGCTCCAGCTCTTTTGAAGGGTGTCCAAATCCAAATCGGAAGGCCAATCCTCACCACTTGCGACGCTGTCGCGATCAGGACCGCGCCACTGAGGCCATTGGGCATGGGCAGTGTCGGCTGCTTCGAGAAAGGGTATCATCACCATTGCCACGATTAGCTTGATGCTTACTTTCATTATTTGTCTCCTTTTCAATAGTGCTGTTTTCACTCGTTTCAAGCCAGAAGCCCGTTATTTTTTTGACGAAACCGTGGACAGGACATCTCTATGCTCTTTGGTCATGCCATTCGGCAGCGCATTCCAGGCATGAGGGTCGATTTCGCCATCGACCTTGAGCGGCTTGATTCCGCCGGTGGCGACCACGACCTGTGCTTTTGTATTCGACGTCTTTATCAGCGTGTCGGACCAGGTTTCGAATCCCAGACCATTGACGAAGATGATCTGGGCATTGGTGACCGCCAGCGCGTCTTCCACGTTCGGTGTGTAGATGTGCGCGTCTGCATTGGGTCCGACAATCGTCTCGACATTGGCGAGATCGCCGGTGACCTGACGGACCATCTGTAATTTCTCTTTGAGGTTCCCGGCCGTCATTTATATTCCCTGTGTCCCGGTCGTCATTTGTGTCCCGATGTCCTGGTATGTAATTTCATCAGTTGACAAACATGACGTCAGTCGAAAAACATGACGTCATATCGACACACACACACACACACACAAACATACACAGACAACTTATTTATATATATATATATAGATATATACATTTATATATGTATAAATATTTATATATATCATGAAAAGAGAAATCACCAATGCTACAGCACAAACACACACACACGCTTAGAAAAAAACGATTTTTTTGGTTTCTCTATTTCGGAAGTTTCAACATGAGGCGAAACAATACTTCCCCCGGGATTCTCTTCTTTAGATCCACCCATTGATTTTAGTTTTGAAAATAACGATTCTTTATTTTCTTGTGGAACCGGAGAAACTTGTGAAGGTAAAGCTTCTTTTGGTGACTCTAAAACTTCCCCACTCTCAGCAGGAAAAATATCTACTTCAAACCCTAAACGATTCAAATAGGTCTGAGCCTGAGTCGCTTGATTATCAGAAATCGTCCCGGGCTTCAACGACGACGAGCTGCTCGAGAAGCTGAGCCAGTTCGGCGTCGCCTTCGGCTTCTTCTGCGACGCGCGCAGCCGCGCCGAGGGCGTGCGCATCTTCGAGCAGGGCCGCGGCCGCGAGCGCATGCGCGTCGAGTGGGACACCGCGGACCCGCCCGACCCCATCGCCTGGCCGATCTCGACCCTCGCCATGTCCCTGCGCCTCCCGATCGAGGTGATCACGACGGTCGAGCGCCCGCCGCGCCCCCCGATCGCGATCGCCGTGGAGCGGCTGATAAACAAATACCTTATTTCACATCCAAAGATACGACATGGAGCTATATCTGAGTTTACTCTAAATCCAAAGGCGATGTTTTTTTGTACATTGCCAAAGCACACACACACAAAATTTTTGTGTCAAAGGTAAAGTATTTGAAAAACAAGTACATTATCAGTATCTTAAGTAATAAGTATTTCGTAATCTTACTTAAGTATTAAGTAATAAGTACACCCTAGAGGTTTTACTTATGTACAAGTAATGGAAAATTTTACTTAAGTAGTACTTCAAGTAAAAGCTAGGTAGTGTTCAAAAGCAAATCAAAAGTTTCATTTTTTTTTATTAGTATGTTAATAAATTTGAGCAAATCCATTTAGTCCGCGACGCACAAGCATAATGCAAGAACCCAAGGATGGAGACCAAATTCAAATTCAAGCACTTTTCCAAAGTCAAAAGTTCTTCATAAATTTTGTTTCTTAAATCCAATCATTTTTTCAATCCTGAAATTCTCTTTGGTGATTATAGACTCAATTAAGAAAGCCAAGGAATGAATATTTTTGGTTCCCTAGAAAGAGGATATTAAAAACTAACCGTAGCTAAGCTCAAAACTCATCATTAAATTAAAGTTTCAAATAAAATATGAAATCAATAGAAAAAGAGCATTTCTGTGCAAGATTAACGAGACCACCAATTTTCTTTTTCTTCTTTAGCTGTATGTTGAAAAATCATGTAAAGCTTAAAACTATACGAAGCAAAGGAAGAAAAAAAGATATCTGAATTACTTTAAAAATAAAATTCTGAAAATTTCATAAGAGTAGGGCGAAAAAAGTTTCGTGATATTATTTAGACAAAAACTATGGATCGTAAATCCGGGGACAATAGCAAAGCGAATCCTGGCCGACTTGAATGGTTTGCGAAGTCTGAGAAACGCAGCCGCGTTCCGTGCCGATTTCCAGGCTTACTTCATAAAGACCGGGTTCCCGAAAAGTATGCAATGGCGCCGGTTCTTCCGCCGATTCTCCATCGCCAAACTCCCACCGCCATGTAACGATATGATCGTTTAGCGTTCTGGAATTATCCATAAACAATAAATTCAGTTCCGCTGGATCGGGCTGCTCGACAAAAAAAGAGGCTTGGCTCGGTGAAGGTGAACTTGACGAAGTTGCGCTGGCTTCGAGGTTGTCGTACTTCCTCTGGTCATCGCCTCCCGATGAAACGCTGCTCCGTCTGGCTTCTGCCGGACAATTGAGATCTGATCTATCGTCGCAAGTGAGACGCATGCTTGCCGATCCAAGGTCGGATCGATTTGTTCGACATTTTGTGCGTCGATGGCTGGACCTGGACAATATCGGAGAAATGCCGCCGTCCGAAGACTTTCTGGTGTACTACCGGGACAATCTCGAAACCGCCATGCGCGCTACATTTTCGAACATCGTTGTGTACTGTGTGTAGTTTGTCGGTTGATGAGAAGATTCATTTGCACGCAATCGAAACGTGACACAATTTTTTTGGATATAGCTTATGTATTTGCTAACTTTGGACGAGTGTAGGTAGAGCAAAGGGCATTGGTAAATTGTCTGAAGTCATGAAATGAAGAAGAAGAAAGTCATCCAAAATGAAGAAGAAAGAATAAATGGGATTAGAAGATAAGCAACAGCAGAGTCAGAACTTACCAAAATTGAAAATGATAGTTATTATCTGCCTCATATTCTGTACTTATGCCTTTCTAATTTTCAGATTTCCACTAAAATGATAAAGCAAAAATCCATTCCATCTTCTTCGTTTCACCATATAACTGTTTCACATACCACCATGGACAGGCAAATCAAGATTAATTGGTAAATATAGCATAAGAAACCCGGAAATTGCAGTTTAAAAACTGACTGAACAACATAAAGAATATTGCAGGTCATTCATGGCTTAGCAGTCTCAGCTGATTTATTCTTGATCTGTCCATTTCTTTTTCTTTTTGACATCTTCCGTGATGGAGCTCACGATGAATGAACCACGCAACCTCCCGACGTCGAAGCGAAACCGCACTGTTTGGGCAATCGCCGCGCTGGCAGCGATCGTCGGCATTGCCGCCGGCTACCTCGGCGGCACCGTGGACGGTGATATCCCCTGGCCTGCCACGGTGCAGGAGACGGCCACCTACAACACGTCCACGGCCCTCACCGCGATCGCAGGGGTGCTCGTGCTCGCTGCGCTGATCATCTGGGGCGTGAGGACACGTCCCAAGGCTGGGAAGGCCGTCCTGGGGACTCGGTCTCGCGATGGTGCAGCGATTCGTCACGCAGTCCGGTGGCCGCATCGAAATCGATACGGGCCAAGACGGAACATCCGTTTCGCTCTTCCTTCCGCGCTTCGCGGAGATGGCCTCCACCGCGCCTCCGGCCGCGACGCCTGCCCCGGAAGAATCCTCGTGCGTCCTCTTGGTCGAAGATGACGCTTCCGTGCGAGGACTCGTGACCCTGCAACTGGAGGCTCTGGATTACCGAGTCCTCGCAGCCGCCGACGGCAAGCGGGCGCTCGAGCATCCAAAATTACAGAGTTTTTTGCTATCTCCCGGTAAATATTTTTTTTGTTACTCCAACCAAATCATATAGAAAAAATGTTTGCGAAAAACTGGAAAGGGGTCACTCAGTGACAAATTAGAACTTATATTTTCTTTATTAAGGTCAAAATCTATTGGCAGGCAGCCAACAATAGGGCAACACACATTTTTTCCATTAGTTTTCCCTATTCTGCTCTCTTTCCTTTGGTTTCCTTATAATTACTTTATAGACCCAAATTTCCAGGGGAGGCCATGCCCCCCTACGTCGTAAATTTAATCTAAAATCTGGTGAGGTTTAAAGTTCTAATAAGTCTGTTGAAATTAAAATGGTATAAAATATTGATAAAAAAAATTAGTAAGTTATAAAAACCACCCCATCCATGAAAAAAGAAAAAAAAGCTGTTCGCCATCTATAAAGTTTTTGTATAATTTTTTGCCTTTGCACTTCTGACCACTATAGCAAGTGAGTTAAGCTTTTTATTGTAAAAAACAAAAAAATGGTCTTGAACCATATTTTGGGTTCATGCACTCGTTGTGAAAATTTTTTTTTATTAAAAAAAAATTTGAAACAACTCTTTTTCCCCTCCTAAATTAAGTAAAACAGCTCCTCAGAAAGAAATAGTGCAGTAAATGTATCACAGTTCATATTATTGAACTGTTTTATTGAATGGTATATTAGCAAATATACCACTTGATGCTTTTTTTTGTACTCTCTACACATATAATAATTGCTTCTAGGCTATTGGAAATTCAAATTTAAGGAGTTTTTTAGCTCCTAAAAATGACAAATTTTCAATTAAAGTATGAATTATTGGTCATTATGATTCCATGTAAGTCTCCGCGTTGTGGTTGTAGTGGTGGCCCGCCCCGGTTGGTGACACCGACTTGTCGCGCCAGAACGGGCGGGCGTCGATGGCCTTCACGTTGCCGGCAAACTCGGGGTACTTCCCCGTTTCGCCGCTCACGGCGAGCTGAGCTTTCGCCACGGTCAGCCCGTGGCCCTTCAGCTTGTCGCCGCCGAACGCGATGGTCGCGAGCACGAACTTCGCCTTGGGCGCCGCGAAGTCCTTGCGCAGCGTCTTGATCAGTTTGACCAGGTTCTGCTAAAAAAGGGAAACTCCTTATGCTATAGTTTGACTTTTTGTCCAAATTCAATACGGAACAACTGCTCAAACGCAAGGACCGTTAAGTTGGAAAAGGCATCATTCTTAAAGTACTATAAAACTTTAGCGTCAAGAGCATCCGACAAAAGAGGGGACAGCTTCCCTCATATACGGAATAATTACTGTTCAATTTAACTTTAAATATCATTCTTTGTTTTTTGTTTGAAAAAAAAATATTTTTCTATTTAATAATTAAATAAAAAAAGTAGTTTTTTTAACTGGTCAGCTGATTAGTCTCGGCGGCGGTTGGCCGGAATTATTCTTGTTTCGGCGTTACAATTGGTCTTTGGCGTGAATACGGGAGGGGATATTCACCGTACCCGCGCCTTCATCAAAATAGGGAAGAGAAATATGGATCCTCTTATTCTGGCTATTCTAGCCGGTTTGTTGTCCATCGCTTATGGCGTGTGGGCATCCATGTCGGTCATGAATGCCGATGCGGGCAATGAACGCATGCAAGAAATTGCCGGCTTCGTGCAGGAAGGCGCGCAGGCCTATCTGGGGCAACGCCTCCTGCTGGCTTCGGATCAGAACCCATCGGCATTCATGCAACGGTATCCACGCCGTCGGGTTGATGGTTGGTTCGCCGGGACACTTGCCAATAAGGGCGAGACGCTGCGCTTGCTCGAGACCGATGGATCGCGTCTTAGTGAGACGAATTACCGGAAGGCGATCAAGGGGTTGAACTTTGGCTCGGGTTACGCCTTGGAACGGAACCCAGGGGCCGCTAATTGGAGCCGTGGCGAGCGCTTCGGCGGAACGCCGGGGCAGTAGTTGAGTCATTGAGCCGGGTCGCTCCTTACTACAGTTCGTTACCACGAACTGTCTGATGTACGCAGCAAAGGACCATAGCTTCCAAAAAGTTTCAAAGCCTGCTCGATATTCAAGCTGAAGAACTAATATTCAACATGAAATTTTGATGTAGAATAAATAGATTATATCTTTCGTTTTTATGTAGTCGAAGCAAGGCACCATTAAATGAAAGAGGTAATCTGATTTGTGTTTCACCATTTGCTACCACATTTAGTGTTGTCTATAATAATTTCAGGTCTGTGTTTTTTGTTTTGTTCTGAAGAACCACTCTTATTTAGTAGTGGGGTAACATTTTGCTCTTTGATTTTAGCATTATAGCTGAATAATACCCAAAATTATATGGTAATATTAAATAATGAAGGCTTTTTTATTGAGATGTATCCAAATTGTTGGTAAAATTCTAGTTAATTGACTTCTTGCTATCTCGGAATGGTTTTAGGTTAGTAAATGAAACTTTCAGGGATGAATCTACAGACTATAAAGTATGTCCTGGGAAGGTATTTTGAAGTACCTACCTCCACTCCTTCTCAATTGTTTTTCCGCATAACTCACAACCTGGTTTCGAAACAATGTTTCTTTATCTACAGAAGGACCTTGCGTGGCCGCCGCCGGGGTGACAAAGGAACAAGCGGATAACCCAAAACCAAATAACAAGACAAAAGTAAAAATGAGTTTATTTTGCTGAATAAAGCGCGCCATTAAAAGGAGGTTTTTGTTGAATAAACAATCCCAAAGTAGGAACGAGGTCGATTTGTGAAATAGTATAAGTCGAAGAAGTTAAAGGGAGTTAATAGGAGTTAAAGGAAGTCTCTCGAACAGTCACATGCAATTTGTTTCTTTTTATTCCATAGACAATAGTTATGCCAAGAAAATACCACCCACGGTCTGAAAATAATGTTACTCTCTATAGAAATTAAATAAAAAAAACAAGTTTTTTTTAAATTGAAGAAAGGAGCAACATTAAAACTTAAACTAACAGAGATTAATCCGTATATGAAAGGGGCTTTTCCTCCTAAACGCCTCGCTCTTTACGCTAAAGTTTGACTCTTTCTCTTAACTCTACTTTTTAAAACAGTAAAAAACTTTAGTTTTCCCCCAAAGCCCTGCGTAGCTCGTTTTCTTAAGCTTGTCCCACTTTCATTTGGGGCGGCTCATGCGCTGCATCATCTCTAGGATCCGGGCAAAACTAACGCTCATCGTCGTTTCTCTCTTGTGCTGGACGGGCTGGCCAGCGGCATATGCGGCAGACGCTTCCCTGCCTTACGCGGACGCCGTTGCCGCCACAGAAACTTCAGCTATTGACGGGATATGGCGCCTGACCGTTAACGGCGCTCGGGTTCGCATCAATCGTGGACGGATGATCGCGATTAAACAATTTTAATGTTTTTTTATGTTTTTCTTGCAATCCCTCCCCAGAAAAAAACGGACAAAAATCCTGGTTACGCCATGGAGCCTAAGTTATGTTAGCTACGTAGTCCAGGCACCAAATTTGAAATAAAATGTCGCAGCAATTATATTGTTTTGCCAATGGGGAACGGTATGTATTTCAATTCGTACAAAGTTACATGTGTAACCTCCTTGGCTTTCTTACTGTGAAGTCGTCATTCAATACTAGCAGTAGCCTATGGTGACCGCTCCTTCTCCATCCGTAGAATTCATTTGACTGGAGGTAAGTTTTGTTATTCATCATTAGCTGCCTGATTTCCAAGGTGCCCTTATCTGTTTGTAATTTTTTAAGTTTTCTATTTTTAAACAAACCCTTAAGACATTAAAACCTTCCTTACATCAGCCTGCCACTGGTCATCGATACTATGAATGTAAACGCGTCTTCTTTTAAATGTATGGTAATCTGGATGATGTAAAGAACAATCTTACACCATCCAAAGAACATTTCTTTGATTTTAGTTTTTGATACAGTTGAACCATGCGGTCGCCTCGGCCCTGGCCCTGGCCCGAGGCGAGCGTCGAGGCAAGCTGACCGCGGACTCGATGGTCGGCGTCGTCTTCGCCGCCTCGTCGGCGTTGTCCGTCGTCCTGGTCTGGCGGTCCAGCCAGGGGCTGGTCGAGCTCAAGAACATCCTCGCGGGGGACGTGCTGCTCTCGAGCGCCGGCGCGCAGCGCTTCCTGTGGATCGGGATCTGGGGCGTCGGCCTCGTGCACGTCTTCCTGCGCGAGAAGTTCCTGCTGGTCGCCTACGACCCCGCCTTCGTATCAAGGATTATTGGTATGGTTGAAAACAATACATTATAGATGTAAACCGTTTAGAGTTCACATTCGGTAAGGCCTACACTGGCGGCCCCTTTACTTAATGCGCAACTTCTTTGCTTTAACTTTGGCATCAAGGCTTCCGCGCAACTTCTTTGCTTTAACTTTGGCATCAAGGCTTCTGCGCAACTTCTTTGCTTTAACTTTGGCATCAAGGCTTCTGCGCAACTTCTTTGCTTTAACTTTCATTCTAAAGTGAGTCAATTTTACTTCTGTTAAGAGGTCTCAGCGGCTGCAGCTGCTGAATTTGGATGCCGGTTGGAACACGATCCAGACCAAGGATTATTCCAGGATTAGCCAGGAGTTTCGCGCCGCGGCGCGAAAGATCAACAAGGCGGCGGAAGCAAAAAACGTTGATGCCGCCGCGATCGGTTACTTCCAGCTCACTACCAGTTGCATCGATTGTCATCGGCATGTGCGCAATGTGCGGGCCCGTGCCGAACGTTGAACGCAAATGAAAATCCTCATGGTGACCAACACATTTACGCCGCATGTCGGTGGCGGCTGAAATTTCAATTAAAGCATGCGTTTTTGGTCATTTTTTACAAAATAATAAGATATCTGAAATCACAAATATTAATATTATTTTTTTAGAATACATTAGGACACTATTAAAGTTTTGCATTTGCACAGCTAAAAAATTGTCTTAAAAAGCACCAAGTTTAGAGAGTTATTTTAATATTCTTCTTGCTGATCAGTATAATTGTTTTTAAAATTCCTGTGACTCTGTCAGCTTGGCTAGAATTGGCCCAACTTTAAAAGGTTACCTAAAGAAATGTGGAGTTTTGTGTTTTCAGTAAAGCGTTAGTTTTCTATTATCCTACAAACATAAAAAAACATTACCGGTTGGTTTAATTGCACTAGTTTTATCGACATATATTAGATAAGCTAGGAAGTAATTTTTTTTGCTCGTTTTAAGTTTCAACTTCTCTCTCTACTTCCCCTGGAAAAACTTTGTTTTTTAAATTAATTTTGGCAAGCAACGGCAGTTTTCTGAAACAGTTGACTACGAAAGCATTAAAAATAAAAATTTTTTGCGTATTTAGCAATTAATAGGGATAATTTCGCTTTGGAATTTTTGGTGAACAAAATGGGTTCTTATGATGAACAAATAAATCAGGATAAAGACAGAGGCGCATCACCATATTCAAAGCTAGAGGAACAGTTATGGAAGGATCCTCAATTTGCAGATGTATTAAAGGTTCTTAGAAATATTACTGAAAGGACAAATTCAACAAAAGTTCTAGGAAATGGTAAGTTCTAGCATAGTCTCAATACAAAGGGTATTTAACCTGAAAATCTGGTAAAATTCTAATGTAGCTACTTTTGGCTATCTTAGAAAGCCCATTGCCTTTCCAGTGCTTCTTAAAATAAAGTCCATTAAATGATCTCTACTTAACTCCGGATTTAATACAAAACCAGCTGCTAACCTCATTTTCTACCTTAATCGCAGCAGTGTAATCCTCCTACATGGCACTAATCACTTTAATATATTTGTCTGGTATACCATACAAGGATAAGACCTTCGCTGAAGCTCTTCTATCAGCTGAATCCAACGCTTGTTCATAATCTATAAAACTGAGGACCAGAGGTGTTTGATAACTCAGACACTTCTTAATCGTTTGTATTTAGTTTAGGGTTACTTACAATCAAAGAAATTGAAGCTAACGCATCCAAGACTGAGACTATCATTTTTCATAGTGGAAGACGCAACGCATTACATGGTTTTAGTTTACTTATGATTAATAATATTATTTATTAACACAATAATGAAATTGCATGATAATTAATTTACATATAAAGGTGAGTCGATAAACATAGCCCCCAGATACAAGAATTTGTGATACGTGCTCCCTATATAGGCCAGTGTATTCTCCTGATGAGCCCTTATGTTGGGTGTTGCCCCTCGTCAATACCTCGCTCTTTAAACTAAATCTTAACTTTTGTCCCAATTCTTTAAGAATGACCCCTAAATCAGAAAGGCCATAGAATAAATAGTTGAAATGACTAAAAATACTTTAGCATAAAGAGCGAGATATTTATCTCCTCCTAAATACCCCACTCTTTATGCTAAAGAGTATCTGTTCGTTTTAAGTTTTAATGTTACTCCTTACTTTCAATTGAAACACTTCTTCATGTTTATTTTTTCATTGTTTTTTTTTATAGTAATGCTAGAAAATCCTGGAAAAAACTAGAAGAACCATAAAAATGACCGAAGTGACGCAATGTGGCTGGTGGAGCGTGGGGGAAATAAAATGAACAATATATTGCGCTGCCTAGTAAAGAATGATGTTGACATAGTGTATTATTTATTTTTTTTCATTTTTTTTTAGGGCACTTCGTATGGAAGGAGCTGTCGTAGAAGCTTCAAAATGGGCTTATTTTTAATAGTCAAAAGTAATTGGAAGGCAAATAGCCCCCACGCCCGTCATTAACCCAAAAACAGACAATCAAAATTTTGAGGGATTTTCCTTGCGCTTTCATGCGTTTCGTGAAAATCATTTAGCATATTTCACGAAACTGGCCCCATTGTAGCGGCACAGATCGTCGGAAATCTGGTTCTATCGATCTGAAATTCCAACGGATACCGTCGGTTTTCAGGGAGTTCGGGTGGAGGAGCACACGGATGCCGAGGCTAGTGGACGAAGTGAATGTACCGGGTACCGAACCCGGCAGGCGTCGGTCCGGGGGGCGTGAAGCCAGACGTGCGATGCGCGCGGCGCCACCGAGCGGAGCGCAAAGCTGTTCTGAAGACAGGGAGTTAATACCTTTTTTGTAAAAGCCTTATCCACTTGGTTAGGATAATTAATTGCGCTATATAGACTAAAAATAAATCACAATTAGGATTCTGCTTATTTTTTTTTTACTTTTTCTACTTTTTTAGGCACACATTTATTCTAAAAAAAAATATTTAGTTAATTGAGGTAGAGTGGTGAGTTAATCTATCCGTAAGTCGTTGATCAGTTCTTGCGATGTACCAAAGACAGTATTTCGGTTTTCTCAAAAGAGAAGTCGATACTTTAGTCTGAAGCAGGGCAGAGCAGTCGCGTCGAAGAAGCCAGCGATGAATTTCTTGCGACGATGGCCTGCCATCATTCCGTGCGTGCGAATCGCTTCCTGTCGATTGATGAGATGAACGCGCTGTTGCGCCAAATGGAAACCACGGAAAAGGCTGACCAGTGTAATCACGGCCGGCCCACCTGGACGACGATCACGATGTCGGAGTTCGACCGCCTGTTCCTGCGCGGCCGCTAATCGGTGACTCATACTGCAATTCTACTGATGGGCCCGACAGCGTCGGGCGGTGACTGTACTTCTCTCTAGAAGGTTTTGCCCATCCTGCTGAGCAATAGACAAAACAGGAATGTTGATGATGCCTTCTTCTCCCAGTGTCCCAGCGAATAAACCTGCCTCATTGTTGTATATGATGACTCCGCTACCACCTCCAGTCTGACAATTGATAGCTTTCTCGGCAAATGAGATTGACCCACGTTCAATTATGCAAACATGACCTGATGCTCCACTACATGTAGAGGTACCAAGCCCACAATCAAACAGATTTCCTTCCACTGAGATGGCTGGTGATGAATGCCATTGAGGACGTCAATGTCGGCATCATGCGCTTTAACGATTCCGAAGGTGGCCGCATTATTCACGACATCAGCGACCTGAATACGGATCGTGCCGCAATCATCGCCGAAATCCAGGCGCTGCCGGCGAATGGCCGTACACCGCTTGCGGAAGCGTTGTACGAGTCCGCGCTGTACTGGCGTGGCATGTCGGCAAACTACGGTAATTTCAGCGTCAACGGCGGCGGTGTACAGACACCGGCGGACATCGATGCAGGTGCATTTGTTGGCAGCGATAGACAGATTCTTTATGGTATCGCATCGCCTTTAAGACTTGTCAATTCATTTATAAACGCGGCATAGAACATAAATATTCCAGAGATACTAGTAACTATGAGACCGCATTGCCTTTCTATCATACAAGAACAAAATAAAGATAAAATTGAGGGCTCTTTTCAACTAGTGGAGTGTTTGGCTAAATAACATGTACGCATATTTCAGCCATGCAACACAGAGCCGTCACCCCCCCCCCCCAAAAAAAAAGAAAATAAATAATCATTCAACTAAGACCCTTGGCTTCCATCAATTTTGGCTATCGCAAAATACCACTGTTACAGGTAATATTTACAAATAACAAGACACGTTCAATTCGCTAAAGCCCGAAGAGTTGGGCTAGCACCTCTATTCGTCACTAAATATATACCTTCCCATTATACCAGATGATTCACCAGCACCATAAGATCTGCTGAAGATGATGCGGTACCAGTGCACCAGCGGATGCGAGTCTCTCAGATGCAGCTAGCGTCAAGACGGTTTAACCTACAGCTTTGCCTGCGGGGAGTGTAAAGGGGCGTGAAGATGCAGGCCAAGGGCATCAAACCCGAATGGGAGGTGTTCAGCCCGACCCATCTCTTGCAGGACGTCATGACGCTCCTGAAGGAAGGGCTGGACGAACAGCCTTACTTCATCAACTTCGTGCTTGGCGCCGACCGCGGGTTTCAGGGGGCGATGCCGTATTCACCGAAGATCCTGCAAGCGATGGTGGATCTCATTCCCGAAGGCGCGAACTTCAATGTTAGCGCCATCGGCCCGGCCCAGTTGAATGCGGCCCTGCTTTCGCTGCTTCTGGGAGGTTCTGCGGCATGACGGTGGTGCACGAACGAGCCAGCAGCGAAGACTATGATGGCGCCAACATCGTCTGGCTTGCTGAGCCCGGCCGCGAGACCGAGTTCATCTTCGTGCTGCTGCCCGGCGGCCCCGGGCGGGATCAGGGAGCCCAAGACCAAACCAAACCCGACTTCAGCCACTTCGGCTTCGCCCTCGACAGCAAGGAGGCTGTCGACAAGATCGCCGAGCGGGCCGAGGCCGCCGGCTGCCTCGCCTGGCCGCCGCGCCAGGAGCCCTATCCGGACGGTGCCTTGGTCTTCGACATTCAAGACATCGGCTGCCGATTCTACACCTATATCTCAACAATGGGGCTCGCCATGGAAGCGGCTGCGGAGGCCGGCCTCCGGTTCATTGTGCTCGACCGCATCAACCCCATCGCGGGCCATCGAGTCGAGGGCCCAGTCCTCGCCGGCAAGACCAACTTCGTCGCCTACCATTCCCTCCCGATCCGTCACGGCATGACCGTGGGCGAACTCGCTCAAATGTTTCGAACAGAAAAGAATCTAGAATTGGATCTTCACGTCGTCATTTAATACAAAAGCAGTTGGTAACCTCATTTCCCACCTTAACTGCAGCAGTATTATTCTTGTACATAGCATAAATTACTTTAATGTATTTGTCTGGTATACCATATAAGGATAAGACCTTTGCTAAAGCTCTTCTATCAACAGAATCGAACGCTTGCTCATAATCTATAAAACTGAGTACCAAAGGTGTTTGACAACGAAAGCACTTCTCAATCATTAGCCAAAGACTGAAAATTTGGTCGATTTTATCCTCTGCCTTTTCTAAAACCACACTGTTCTTGGGAAAAACTATGGAAGCATAACAGTAGATTGAAAGAGGAAAAATGCGTGTGGGCCCATGGTTGACTGCCTATCATTAAGTTTTGACCCTTAATAGAGGCAATATAAGTTCTAATTTGTGACTGAATGACCCCTTTCCACTTTTCCACAAACTTTTTCTATATGATTCGGTTTGAGTAATAAAAATCAAAATTGTTGATGGTAGTGAATGATAAGTAAAGAGCGATCCTTATCAAGAACGAAAGCATTAAAACCTAAATTTTAATAACATTAAATCAAAGGATACTCCTACGCCATGGTGTGCAACATGCATCGGTTGGAGCAGGCGGAGACAGTCGCATCATTGGCGATCGACGTGGCCAGCCTTGGACTATAGGCATTAAAAATCCGCGCGGTGATGACATGTCGGCGATATTACCCCTGGAGGATGTTGCCATCTCCACTTCGGGTGACTATGAGCGCTTCTTTGAACAAGATGGTGTGCGTTACCACCACATACTAAATCCGAGTACGGGCGATTCGGCCCGTGAGGTCCGCAGCGTGACCATTCTCGGTCCCGATTCCCCTCATTGGGTTTAATGGCAGCCCTATCCCGATATGATATTGGAGTTACTAATTTTTCGTATCCTCTACACAGATACAAGTGGTTCCATATCCTAATTTACTATTTGACGACACTTTTCTTAGCTTCAAGGCTGTTTTTCAATAATTTTATGAAATTTATGTCTAATGTATGAATCAAACGTGAGACCCCTGATCTTCTATGGTAAAAGAACAACACATTACTCATCTGAGTAAATAGGGTATTGATGATATTATGTTCTTAGTAATTTATTCTAAGTAGCATATTATTTTGAATGTTGAGTAAGGGAGGTTTGAGAAAGCGGCGTTGAAGACGCCTGTTTTAAACTCATAACAAAACCAATAATTTCAGCAACCGCTGTGTAAAGTTCAACGGGTATCTCTTCATCAAGCTCCACAGCACCAAGAGCCTGAGCTAAGAGAGGGTTCTCTTTAATGTAAATCCCATGTTCAGCAGCAGCTTTAATAATTTGCTCAGCAATAACACCTTCACCCTTGGCCACAACTTTAGGGGCTTGCTTTTGATCATAATGAAGGGCATATGTCTACACGGCGCAGAACCACCGCTATGACACGTCTAAATGAATATTCCAGCCGTTCACATTCAATTTGTACCCTCACTGTGACTACCAAGCTGCCCACTGAACGGGAACAGTCGAGTGTTCTGGGATTCTCGTCAGACGTGATAACGGCCAAGTTGACCCTGGTAGATCTCGCTGGTTCGGAAAGAATCAAACAAACCGGCGTGGTCGGTCTTCAGCAACAAGAGTCGATCAACATCAACAAGGATTTGGTAAGTCGCCTCTTTTATGACCCCTTCCATGGAAAGTTCCCCCAACATATCTCCCTGTTCTGAACCCCTCCCCCTACCAAAAAATCCCCCTGAAAACGTCTGTACACTTCCCAATGACCATTACTATATGTAAGCACTGGTCAAAGTTTGTAACTTGTAGCCCCTCCCATGGGGACTGTGGGGGATTAAGTGGTCCCCAAAGACATAGTGATAAGGTTTTTCAACTACGCTGAATAAAATGGCTATCTCAGAATATTGATCCGTTGACTTTGAGAAAATTTTTAGCGTCGGAGGGGGCCTAGGTGCTACCGGTCCAGAGGTTGGGCTCGACATAGCCGAACTGGTCGGCCAGCTCGCGGGCACGCGCCTGATGCGAAACGCCGAGCGAGATGCTGTCATGCGCCCGTTCGCGGATCAGCCGGCCGTATTCGTCGTCCAGCTTGCTGACCAGGTGATCGGCATACTCGCGGGCCTCGGCCTCGGTCTCGCGCACGATCATATGCACCCGCAACCCGTAATCCAGCGTGCGGCCATGGCGTTCGGCGACGGCATGCACGGCTTTCATGCGCTCCGCCAGATCCTCCTGACAAATTCCTTGGACATTCATAGCATTCCAACAAAATGCTTGACTTGGTATTCAGATCTACTCATGCAACACTTGCAGTTGCACCTTTAAATCTGTTTGGTGTTTCTGATTTATACAGATAGCTTTTTCGAGGTTTGGTCCATGTCAATCTTCAAACGTGGAATCATATTTTAGCCCAATTCTATAAGCAATTAAAAAAAAAAAACTAGTTTTTTTAACTGAAACTAAGGAGCGACATTATAACTTAAAACGAACAGAAATTACTCCGTATATGAAATGGCCCATGCGCGCGCACTGCGCCGTGCCGCCCCCGCCGCCGATGGACTGCAGGTGCTGGGCCCGGCCGAGGCTCCGCTCGGAATGATCCGGGGACGGTACCGGTTCCGTCTGCTGGTGATGGCAACGCTCCGCGCCGACATTCAGGGTTTTATACGGTCGATGCTCGAAACCGCGCCGCGTGCGCGCGGATCTGTGCGAGTCAGCATCGACATCGATCCCCAGAGTTTCCTTTGAGCACCGATCGCCCGGTCAAGACTAAACCATAATCGGCGGTATCACTGTGTCGATGTCCATCCCGCTGTTCTTCGCGGCGGTAAGGCGCATGCCTGGCAACGATGTCTATGTCGATGGTGGTTTACTGCGAAACTATCCCGTCAAACTTTTTGATAGGGAGAAGTACATCGCCGAACACGAGCGCGGAACGTTCGCCAGAACCACCGACTACTATGACAAGGCCACGACGTCGCTCAGACTTCGCAAGCCGCATGGGAGCCGTTACGTCTACAACAAGCAAACGCTGGGATTCCGCCTGGATACCCGCGAAGAAATTGCGATGTTCAGCCCTCAAAGAAAAATTTCACCCACGCATGGCTAGACTAGAAATTGAATTTTAGGTTAAAGAATAGTTTATAAATATAAAAGGAATATATTGCTATTACTCATTTAGCTTATAGATCTTCTCAGAGAACATGATTTCGTCCAATAGTTTGTGGGTATTCCTTTTTTCAGCAGCTAAAACTATTCCATCCTGTGCTAAAATTCCCAGACATGTTCCAGCGTGGCCAATTGCTTCCATAGCATACTCAACTTGGTAGAGGCGACCCTCAGGAGAAAATATTGTGCATTTCTTATAAATAATAATAATAATAATAATAAAAGAACGAATTAAATGTGAAATGGTAAAATTTCTCAAGACAGTGATTTGAATTCAATCGTTCTCTCCGAAAATATTGTCCATTCCACATAAACTTTTTTATTTGAATGATAGAGAGCCACTGTGGTTTTTGTTGTTATTTACATTAAGCTTACGGGGACGCAATTTGTGACTCCATCTTTGCTAGAGACTCCCGAAAAGTGTTTCGACCTGGGGCTCAGCTTAGCGAGTTTATAACCAAATGTATCTTGGGAGATTAAATTAAAAAAAAAAATCAACTGAAAGTAAGGAGTAACATTAAAACTTAAAACGAACAGAAATCATTACGTGTATGATGGGCATTGCCCCCTCACCAACACCTCGCTCTTTACGCTAAAGTTTTTTAGTACTTCAAAGCTTCCTATTGTTCTAATTGAACGATCCTTGTGTTTCAGGAGTCTTTCTGACAGAGTTGATACAAAATTCAAACTTAAAAGAGCGAGGTATTGAGAATGGGGCCGTTCCATAGATACATGTAATAATTTATGCCCATATTGAAGCGTATGCTATTGTGAGCCCGACGTTCATTATTACGAAGCCAATGCCAGACTAAACAAAATGTTTAGGGCAAAAATTAAGCACTTTAGGTTATAAGGTGCTTCTTCCGAAGCCACTAAGACAGTTAAACATTTACTTTTCAAAGAGAATGAATCATTTTTGTTCTATCCCAAAGGACTTTGTGAATTTGTGGTTTTCCAGCTTCATGTCAACCAAATTCAATTTAAGATTCAAACAAAAGTTGGAAATGGGATATAAAAATAATTTTTGCAGGAAGCGCACCGGATCGATGGCTTCGTGGGTCGGGCCGGCGCTGATCAGGACGCGGCGGCCACGCAGTGGCTGCGCTGAGGCGGCACGCCGTACGGCGGCCGCGATCGCCTCGGGTTCCACCATCCGTCCAACCCCGATCTCACCGGAGGCGAGCGCGCCCTCGGCGGGTCCCACGACGACCACCCCTCGACTCTCGAGGCGGAGAACCGCGTCCCGCGTCGTCGACTTGTCCCACATCTGTGAGTGCATGGCGGGGGCCACGACCGTCGGTCCGGTGCTGCGGCCTATCAGAACGGGGTCTGGGACTGGACCTGGGGCTGCATCGCGGTGACCGACCGCGAGATGGAGGACATCTACGCGATGATCCGCACCGACAGGCCCACGCCGATTCTGATCATGCCCTGATCACGCACAGCGCGGGCTTTGACGCGAAGACCATCGACAGGCCGTCCCCCGGGGCGGCCTTTTGTTTGGGCGGACCGCCCTATGCGCCGCGATCTGCTGCGCTGAAGCAAAAAAGACCGCCCGGAAGGGCGGCCTTTTCATGCGGGTCGGATGGCTGCGCTGTTCAATGGCTGGTTCCTTCGGAAAAAGTGATCTTGTTGAAAACATTGTATTTCCCCGAAGGTTTCCGCATTGGCAGGCGACGCAGTTCCTCCAACGTTTCGGCATCATAGACGATTACCGCACCGTCATCTTCCCAAACCGACACCAGCGCGTGCTTGCCATCACGTGTAAATTCGACATGGGCGACGGTCGCGCCGGGTTCGGGCCGCATCGTCTTGACGATTTCCAGGGTGGATTTGTCGATCACATGCATCACGTCCTTGTTTGGGCTGAAGCTAGTCAACTTTTTGTCTAATTTTTCCCACTTCTTTATAAAGGTATCATCAGACAGATTTTCAGAGATAGCATCCGTCGGGAGAACATTCCAAGTGAATGTGCAGCGTCTTGCAACGCTGCTATTCAAGTAGTCAGTGTAAGATTTCTCCTATTGCAGTAGCGAAATGGGCGTGTAGGAAAACAACCGCCGTAAATCTAACAAGATTGCTGGAAAGGATACTGCCACTAACAACTCATTGTAAGTTTCAGCTGCCTGAGGCTAGAATAGTTGAGTCGAATTGACGCCACCATGGGAAGCAACGTCCACCACTACCGGGGACGCTAACGGACAACTTATTGGACAGCTGCTTCAGCGAGCTGCCGTCACGGCACGACGTGCAGAGCGGATTAGGTTTTCTGATGACGCTCTAAAGCGAAAAATTAACAAGCGCGTCGGCCGTTCGGATGACTTGAGGCGGGTGCTTGAAGACTTCATGGAAACAGAGCCTCAGGGACCGCGTTCAAGTTCGCTACCGATCCGCAAAGCGGGAGACAACAAAGATGGTGGGACGGGGGACCAGGTGCATTTTGATGACCAGTAAGCTTCAAAAAAGAAAGGAAATAGAACATACAAAGCACAATTCTTTTTTTTTAAATTACCTAAAAATGTAGCTTGCACCAATCTAAAGGTTTTTCTCTTGTGAAGCTCCAGAGTCGAGGATTGATAAGTTGTTTAATGATCATGTGTATTTGGATGACCAGTAGCTTAATAGTTGAGTTTCCACTCCTTCAAGGACTACTCAGCACCTAGTCTTTGTTTCGAAATTGCAAACACTCATATAAGTAGATTCCTGGGTGGGCTTTTTAGTGGAGTAGAAATTATTTTGCACGAATAGGAAAGGGCCCTCGAAAAGCCTTAAGAGGATGTTGTAATCTCTGGTGCTGTCAATGGATTAGCTAGCTAATCAGTTGTGTAATTATGGCTAGTGGGTTTTCTCAGAAGAGCAGTAACTCTAAATCTCCTCATGATCATGCACAAAAAAATGAGGCTGCTCGATTGAATAGTGTGTCAGAACGACAATGCAGAAGAGGCTGAAAATGATGATGTGATTCGCCGTCAAGTAGATTTATATCTCGAGTGACCCTGAAAATGGGTGACAAGTCGATCGTACGTGACCTGTTTCCTCGGAATGGCTGTATGGGGCTGGGGCCGGTCGAGTTGTTGGTTGGCGTTGGGAAAGTCGATCAGATCGATCAAGTGACCGTGCGATGGCCAACAGGCAAGACGGAGATTTACGAAGCCGTCGATGTGAAGCGTCCTTTGGAAATCAAAGAAGACGCTATACCTAAAAGGGCGTCAAACACCGGGCAAGAATAAACTCCGGACAAGAATAAGGTCTTGCGAGCACCATATTGACGGGGCCAAGTCCGAAGCGCAAAAGCAACGGTCGGCCGTCGAGGCGGAACTGGACAAGAAGCTTGCAGCCGCTGAGGAGCGGATAGCCGGGATCAAGTCCACCGCGATGAAGGATGTCGGCGAGATCGCCGAGGAGACCACGACGGCCATCGTCAAGGAACTTCTCGGTGGCACGGTGGCGAAGGCGGATGTCGCGTCGGCAGTCAAGTCGGTCCGCGGCTGAAAGGTACGACCATGGACGCAACATTCTGGGCCCTCGTCGCCCTGATCATTTTCCTGGGGCTAGTTCTCGTCGTACTACTGGTACCAGACGTCGGGTTGCTGCCATCTGTGGATGAGGAAGATTCCTTCTTGATCGTATCACTCTTCTCGGAAGCAAATAATGGAACTGTTATCGAGGATCGACAACGACCATAACGATGACGAGTTGTAGCACTTCTGTGGTTACTATTAGGCAGGACGAAAAAGGCATCAGTCGTTGTTATTATTGTCAATGACACCCAAGAAAGCAGTACCACAATCAATACTCTGAAAATCATCATCACCATCATTCACTCTTTTTTTTACGATTTTCATATTGTTTCTTTTGAACTTTGTTCTAGTTACTTGTCGAGGAGGCAACTACTATTGCTGAACAGTATCGAAGTAAGTCCACGACGCTACAAAAACAGCTGCGTGAATTGAAATATGAAAATGACGAAACGGTTTCGAAAGCCAAAGTAAGGATTTTCTACAAAATTTTTCTCTCTTTCTCTGTTTTTCTCTATTTGACTATCATTAAAAAAAAACATCAATTAAAATATTCCATATAGATAAAACACACAGAAAAGAGACAGACTCACCTGCATTTCGTATTGCCGCGCCAGTTCGATCATATTGACGAGTGTCTTGGCAATATTGACGTTGCTTTGCTCAAGGCTGCCGGACACCAGCGATACACTGGCATCCGCGTCAGCTTCGCCGCCGTTCTTCAGGTGCAACAGCCCATCCTCGCCCTTCGCAAGGTTCGCAACGCCGGGCTTGACCAGCTTGATCCGGTCCACAATCGAAACGGTTTCCGGTCCCTGCCCCAGCGGCTGAATTGAGATCGTGCCATCGCCACCGATCAGCAAACTGCTTTCGTGAATCAACGAGGCCAACTCGATCACCTGTGCACAATTGGGTAGTGTCATCGGATTTTGAAAGTCAGGATCCTTCTTTTGCGGATCCTTCGTATAGATTCGCACGATTCGCAGGCTTTCAAAGATCGCTTGTTTGAGTGTGTCAAAAGTTTCAGGCCTCGAATTGTCAAACTCGATTTCGGGCAGGTCAAGAATTCGGAACTTGCTCCCAAACCGCTCGTCAATTAACTCTTTGAAGATCGCCTGACGCTCACCCGACTGTTCCCGGTCGACCTTGCGTGCTTGTTGGTCACCACATAGCCATCTTTGCTGATGATGACCCCACTGCCCATGCTCTGGCGCGAGCCGCGTAGGTGAAACCAGCCACCGCCCTCTTCATTCCCCTGCACCTCAACCTGAATAAAAACAACGCCTGGTGTTACGCGCTTAGCCACATCCTTGAACATCTTATTCAACGATGCCAACTCAATTGGAATCGCAGGAAGTGTCGAGTCGGGCTCGGGCAGCAACTCGGAGCGCTCTTGCGTATTGGAACGCTCAACGATGACCGGAGCCGGTTTGGTTAGCTCAACATGCCTTTGAAGTTTCCACTTAGTACTGTAAGCCGTCACTGAGATGTTGCTTATATGCCAATCAGACAATGTACATGAACATAGTCTGTTTGTTTTAGTTCTGTATCTCCCTCAACAGTCCCTCAAGGTTTTACCTTAATACCCTTAGCCTTTGAAGTAGTAGTAGCATTAATAATAGTGGTGGTAGTAGCAATAGTATGTATGTATAGTCTTTTGGTTAGTTTAACATCCCCTTCAGCATATCCTGAAAGTTTCAACTTTATACTCTGTATTGAGTGTATTGAGCTCTCGTTGTTGATTTTCAGGATATAATGGCACTTCGTGGTCATTCGGGGAAATCTTTAATCGTAATGACCGATTGACATGCCAGAAGGTCATTTGGCTCTATTTGTGCCTCTTCATAGGCAATATTTAAGTACGAAACAACATCAGCCGACATGGATAGTCATTTTGTACTTAAGAGTGATAGTCTGGACCGTTCCCGTGATGATTCACGAGGCAAGAAAAGTGTCTCTCAAGATCTAAAAGGCACAAAGGCCCGTATCATGCGCCCTCAGGCGTGAGAGGACCTAAGTCTAAGTAAGTAAGATAGGGTGACTTATATTTTTTTTTTGGTTGGACGAAATGGCAAACTATTTGTACAGTCAAAACAAATGAGCATATACTACTATTTTCATTCCATTTTTTTGTATCGTCCAATAGGCTTCTTGGCTAGCCTTATATATATTTTCTTGGTAAAAGCAAGCACGACTATTGAAACAGGTGAATTAGAACATCTATATAAGTGATGTTCAATTGTTGAATGAGTCAAATTTTATAGTTATTGTAATAATAGTAACAGTAGTAGTAGCATGAGTAGAAGCAGCACTACTAGGATGAAAAGATGTTCTTTTGGTTAGTTCAACATTCTTCACAACAAGCCCCGTTAGTTTTAACTTCAAACACCAAACTGTTCTGAAGATATTGCTGTTACGCCCTTTTAAAAACAGGCATACAGACGGGGTGTTGTGATTCAGATCACCTCCCACTCAAAATTCATTGGAAAAGTCACCTTCATACCACTAGGCATAGTCGTAATAGTAGTCACAGTAGTAGCATTGATATTGGAAATTAACATTTTGCCATTAAGTAAAGCAACAGAAATTTACCAGTGTAAGCTAGCCCTGTATCATCAGCGCTTCCGTAAATATTGCCCCCATCTGCTTGATCCTCGGTAGGAGCATATGAAACTGTGCCATCTTCTTCAATCCTCAAAACCGCTTGATTCCCTTCTCCATTGCCAGAAAGTCCTATAATTAAACACAGCCTGAACGATTTATGAATTTGGTCAGTTCTTTTAACAGAGCAAATTCACAAAAATAAGTAAAAATGCACCAAATCACAAGGCGTGTCCGTATAAGCCAGCCATCGGCGGTCAGGCGCGACATGGCTGCTCTGAGCGCATTCGACTCGATACGCAATCGCTCCATCAGGGTCTGAAGCGAACCGAGCCAGATTTCACCGCCACGCGGGAGAACAGCATCGCCGAACACGGTGATGACGAGCGACCAGATGCGCAGGCGCTCCTGCGCATGGAAGCCGTCTATCAGGACATCCAGTTCCCGTTCAAACGATTCTGACATGCGCCCTTTATTGCGTCACCGACCGTTCGGATCAAGCTCTGGCGGTGCTGGTGGCACCATTCGTCATCATCTACGGGTGGATGTTCATCTATCCGACCGTGCAGATGGTCGGGCTCAGTTTCACCGACGCCAAGCTCATCGGCGGCGGCGAGTGGAACGACTTCTGGAATTACGACCGCCTGTTCAACGACCGCACGTTCGGCGTTGCGGTCTGGAACACGCTCTATTTCGTGCTGCTGACGGTGTTACCCGGCACCCTGACGGCGCTCGGCATCGCGCTGATGGTCAGCCGCCTGAAGGGCTGGATGCAAAGCGGCATCCTGGTGCGCGATCCACACGCGCCTCACCGCGTCGTGATCAACCGCAGTCCGGTCGAGTGGGCGAGACCGCCGCTCGGCGTGGCAGTGAACGACTGCGCAAACAGGTCCACCGGCGCGAGCCGACGCGGCAAGCGAAGCGACACCGTCCCCACTCCCGCGGGGTCGCACACGAAGCCCAGCTGGACCGCGGCTACCGGTGACACCCAGAGCTGGAGCCCACCCGGCAGCACCAGCGATGTCGCCTGCACGCCCAACAACGCGACGCCCAATGCACTCGGCGTCGGTCGATGCCTCCGTCATGCCGCAGATCACCAGCGCCAATCTGAACGCCCCCACCCAAATGATCGCCGCCCGGGCAGCCGACTACATCCTGGGTCGTGACCCACTGCCGCCTTTCGAGGCGCGATTTCATTTCCAGGCGCTTGGGGACGGCTGATCACAGCCCATTTCCCGTGTCGTCGGCCAATGTGCCTTCCATCGACCACATCATCCGATACCGCACAGACTTTGAGCCGCTCCGGTTTTACCGTTACTGTACCCGAGGATTAAATCCGACATTCCGGCTGTCGGACAAAGGATCCTAAATCCAGCGCACCAATCCACTCGGCGAGAGGCTTTACAGAAAACACAAAACCGGCGCAACAAAACAGGATTATAGGCAGAAAAATCCCTAAGTCGCCTGCAAAAACTAAAGACTAATTTATAAAGCTCTTAATAGTCTTTAACCAACCATGAAATCATAATTTTTACTATACAATTTTTATTCTCTTAAAGCTTAGTTTTCATTAAAGCGCTGGCTTTTCAGAATTCCAAAAATATCAAAAGCTAAATATAGTTTTTACTGTCTAGACCTGAACATCAAGCACCACCAGAGATTGTAAGACAACATGATCTATCTTAGAGTACTAAACTCAATTCAACTTTTGATTTTAGACCAGGCTACAATACCTCTTAAATCTCATCTGTGCTATTATTTAGTAGCTGTTTACTATTTTGGAAAGATGAGACGATTTTACTTAAGTAACCCCTCACTCATAAGGAAATACTGTAAAATTCTAGAAATTAGGCCGACTTTCAAACACTTACTTAAATCATTCCTAAATGTAGATAATTAAACTTAACCGTTCATTACCGTTGTACTTCATGAAATTGCACATGTTCTTGCAACCAAATGGAGAGGTAAGAATGGTTTTTCTCTGCTGTTTTGTCTTTGTCCTTGACCCGACATCAAAGTCATTTTCTTAGTATGACTGACACTTTCTCTTTCTATTTTCTCCGTACCTTTTTGTTCTTTATGGATTTGAACCACACTCTCAATAATAATTAATAACTTTTGTAAAAATACAAAAGGTGGAACAACAGAGGGGATATTATTATTCCCCTTAGGTGGTTTTGCATTGTGTGCCCGCGCGTCGCGCTGCCGTCATGCAGACAATATGAGCTGCCTCGTGCAACAGTGAATGAATCGGCGTGTCGTTACGGACATAGACCCGGCTGCCAACAATGCCCGCCTCGCTGTCACCCCAAAAACTGCCGGTTATCGCACTGCCATCAGCTTCCAGCACCAGCTCTATTCCGTAGCGGTTCAGCAGTGCAAGAATTTCGCTGCGAGCGATGTCGGCAACGTACAGCACGACAGGCTTGTTACAGGGTGGAAATCTGTTTCATTACGATACGCACCAGTAGAACTTTCAAGCTCTTGGAACTTCTTTCGTTTTATCGTCATTTCTAATGAACTTCTCCAATAAATATAAATAAATAATCAGAAGGATACGCTCACCTAGAAAGGTACTTGTTTTTTACCCACGTAGAGCGGAACATGTAATTTGCTTTATAGGGAGTTAATGGAGCTAGTGCAAACAGCCCGAAATATTTTAGGAGCAACACCAACTGCCCCACAAAACCACATGGATTTATTACAGGATCATGGTGGATGGTACAGGCGCATGAAGAAAAAGAGGAGTACAATAGCTATGTGATGCTGAAATTTACTTAGACCCGCCGTATTTACAATAGCTATGTAAAGCTGAAACTTATTCATATACCTTGTATATAAGATAGCTATGTAAAGCAGAAATTTACTTAAAATCGTTGTATTTTCGATAGCTACATGAAGCTAAAATTGACTTAAATCCGTTGTATTTTCGACAACTACACGAAGCTGAAATTTACTTATACCCGTTGTATTTAAAATAGCTACGCGAAGCTGAAATTTACTCATATACGTTGTATGTAAGATAGCTCGATCCTTGTAGGCCCGGGCCAGTTCGAAGGTGGCGTAGTTCAGGCTGTGGAAGCCGGCCAGCGTGATGAACTGGAACTTGTAGCCCATGGCCCCGATCTCGCGCTGGAATGCCTCCATTTCGGCGCGGCTCAGATGCTTCGCCCAGTTGAAGGAGGGCGAGCAGTTGTAGGCCAGCATCTGGTCCGGGAACTGTTCGTGGATGGCGTCGGCGAAGGCCTTGGCCTGCTCCAGGTTCGGGGTGGAGGTTTCCATCCACAACAGGTCCGCGTAGGGCGCGTAGATTCCCTTGACCAGGCCTCCAAACTCCTTTGTCTTTCTACATTCACCTGCCGCTTTCTACATCCCAAATAGAGGATCCGACAATAAGAACTCCAGCATTTCAAAAAGACAGTTACGAACCGTTGGCTTGAAGCGGGATTGGCGTAAGGGAAGAACACAAAATTTCGAGAAAAAGACGGTTGTATATTTGCAAACTTGCAGAACAGAAATGGCTGGGGTAGAAAACGCGAAAAAATTATCTGCTGATTAGCGTGGTATTGTAAGGGATGGTGAGAATTTGGTTGTATCGCCCACCACGAGGGTATGCCCCGCGTTGTGTCCACCCTGAAAACGCACCACGACATCGGCCTGCTCGGACAGCCAATCGACGATCTTTCCCTTGCCTTCGTCACCCCATTGGGCGCCGACTACGGCGACATTTCGCATGATCTTGGTTTCCTGTTCAGGATTTTTGGGTGGGAGTATCGGACGCGAGCGCCGTCGGCGCGCCGTCCTGAAGGACATGGGTGCATCCAAGACGCCTGGCATCGGTCTCGGCGGCGCTGTTTGGGTCGAGGCCGTTATGCGAGAATAACCAGTGGCCAAAGCGGGACCCCGTGGGCAAATCATCCTTGCCAAAGCCCAACTTCGTAAATTGAAACCTATTCCACCTCATTTGCCCGTTGATCGTCCACGTATCTAGCAAAAAATGGTTTAAAGTGATCAGAACAGTTTTTCACACACAAAGACGGTAATTAGGCAATATACAGCTGATGTCTGTCTACAAGTTGGTATTTAGCGTTTTAGAAGTCATCGGTTACAAATATAAGATTCAAATTACAATATAATCGTCATAAACCCTAAACAAAAAGTTCTAGAACTATGGTCTTGAACTGTTGGTTCTTTTTGCCAAGTCTCGGATTTTACGCATGAACTGGAGCTTCCTAATCATAGAGGTCTGGCTAAATGCGTTCTCAGGCACGCAAGTATAGCTAGGCAAGCGTATGAACACCACTTCTGTTTGAATGTGCGATAGACGGTTATATCATCTATTTGTACTCTAGCCACACCAGTATAAGTACTGCTTTAGGTATCGCACTGCTGGCACTGCTTTAGGTATCGCAGTTCCGTCAAAAATATCCCACTAAACTCATGCATGCACTCTTTAATCCCTATTTTAATGCCTATACAAATTTAATTCCTATACAAATTAATGCCTATACAAATTTAATGCCTAAACAAATTCAATGCCTATACAAATTTAATGCCTATACAAATTAATGGCTATACAAATTGTTCAAAGCAGGAAAACACAGATTATAATTAAAAGGTTTTCAACCTGTGTGCAGTCTTTGATCTGTATTAAAAACATCTAACTGATCCTACAGAACATCGAATTGGTTACTCCCTTGTTTACACTTCTCAGAATTTTGACCCGTTGACTTTGCGAAAAACATGAGCGTGGGAGGAGGTCTAGGTGCCCTCTAATATTTTTGGTCACTTAAAAAGGGCACTAGAATTTTTAATTTCCGTTAGAATGAGCCCTCTCGCTACATTCTAGGATCACTGGGTCGATACGAGCACCCCTGGAGAAAAGAAACAAAAAACGAAAAAAACAAATAAACACGCACCCGCGATAGGTCTTCTGGCAAAAAATACGAAATTCCAAATTTTTATAGATAGAAGCTTGAAAATTCTATTAAGGATTTATCTGTTTTTTATATTTTTTATTTATCTATACCCGCATCAGAAATGCATCCTCATCTAAAAGAAAAAAAATCCTTTTATGTATAGATCCATAGCCTATCATTATAGAAGCCGAGCTGAGAATCTGTTTCTAATTCGCTTCGGAACTTCGACCAGGGCTGTCACTAAGCTCGCCGTAGAAATTTTCCGAAGCCGGAGAAAAAAGCCCAAAAACTATGTGCCTATTTTCATAAAACCTTGCTTTAATTTACTGCAATAATAGAAAACAGAGATGTCCCGACTCCTGAATGCGTTCCTCGAAACGGCCAACCTGCGAAGCGACACGCTCACGGCGCGCGGCGAGTGCATCGATCGCGTGGGGCCCGGAATGCCGTACACACCGCTCTTCGAGGTGCTCGAACGCCTCTGTGACGCGCTGGGTGGAGAGCTCCCGATCGCGATGCTGCGTCGACATGCGCCGACCTGGCTGGCGCAGATGCCGTCGCTCACCGAACCCTCAGATCGCGCCTCGCTCGAGGAACAGATCCAGGGGGCGACCCAGGCGCGGATGATTGTAGAGGGAACTATTAAGTGCCGGTATCTACTCCTAGGTGGACTATCTTGTATCGGATATCTACTTGATTCTACGGCCGTGTTATATTTTTGGTATAAAGGGAAGTGGCACTCCTTAGGTAGAAATAATTACATAGGGGAAAAAATTCGGATATATGGGACTCGCTTTTCGAGGTTGTAATGAACTATCAAGAAGTTCTAGCTAAGACATATTTTCGTAATAAAAGGCTTGATATTGGGTGCAAAAAACATTATAAGATGCTTTCGTAACCGAAGTATCTCGTAATATGGAATGTTTATATGTGTTGAGTATGACGCATTCTCACGTGACTTGTTTCTTCAGGCCCCATGGGGAGCCCCCACTTGTAATTGAGGAGGGCACACACGTTTGACCTTATGTAATGAAGATGCACATGAGAGTAGGAGATCTTCAGTATTTCATTTTTTCGACAGGCTTTTTTTCGAGATTTCATTTTCTTTCATGGCTTTTTTTCTCAGTGTACCTTTATGTTCCAAATATATTTGTCCCCATTAGGAACCTAGAGAGATGGCTCCCCAATGGCCGCCGCCGGAGCGGTCGACGAGGAACAGCTCCTTCTTCTCGGGGAGGTAGAAGCCGCCGATGCGATCGCCGAGGAACTTGAGCAGGTCGTCCTTGAGGTCGAAGTCCTGGGGAATGAGCCCGAACTTCTTGACGACCTTCTCCTGCTTGCGCATCTCCTTGACGGGCTCTTCCTTCTCGAAGTCCTCCATGAGCATGGCCTTGAGCTCAGAGGGCTTCTTGACGCCCACCTTGACCGGGGCGCGGAACTCGAGCTGGCGCATGCGCTCGACGTCCTTCGAATCTGTTTGTTCAAAAACCAAGAAAAAAAGTTTGAAAATTTTTACGTTTGTATCTCAGAATTGATTTCAACTAGATTGTCGATTTTTGTTTCAAAAAAAATCCCTTATATTGTGCTTATTTTAATTGGCCTAAGATGAGTTGTTCCTTAGATAAAACATAATGAATATCAGTTTCAGCAAAACCACCTGAAAATTCCAGAGCATACGTAAATATGGCAAAACAAAAATTACTCAGCATCAATTAGAAATGTGACTTTCAGCAAAAAACAATTCACCTGGGCCCAACACTTGAAAGGGATGAGAATGTTCTCCTTGGGCGAGCTTCTGAAAATCATCCATATTTCACAACTTTCACGCAATTTAAAACAAGAACCCTTCTACACATGAATTAGGACATCCATGATGTTTGTTTTAGGACAAGCCACTCCGCTATTGAAAAATTTACCGCCTGTCGAGTGCAATGACCATGCACATTGCAGGAAGGAAAAAAATTCCAATTGCCCCCATAGATTTGGGACCTTGGACCCGGCAAAAGATTTTATTGGAACATTTTTCGAGATTTGACAATGTGGAAGATGGTTGGAACAATTTTAGGAAAACAATTTTGAAGTTGCTGATGGTGTCTTAGGGAAGACAGTTAGAAGTGCAGCTAGGAATATTAGTGAAAAAGCTTTATGTTTAATAGACAAGAGAGGGGGCTTCTACAAGAATTATCTGAGTGATAGATTGTATGAAAACAACATGAACATAAAGTGGAGAAAGCATTAAAAAATATAAACTAAGTAGGTGTGAAGTGCAGGCCTTGGATAAAATTGCCAAGGATCTGGAAGATGCAGCTCAAAATAATTTCAGCATTTGATTGAAATTACTTGGACAAATTTATCTCTTTCTTTATCTTTTGTAATTATTCAACAGAAATAAAAAAAAATAAAAAGATAACTGTTCTCGACATTTTGGAGAAGACTTAACTTCGACTTCTTTTTTTGCACTTTGAGGCTTACTAAAAACAATAACATGGCACTATTGCGATAGAATATTTTCGATACTTACTCGGATTTTTGTTTCTCTAGAATATGCTTTATCACTTTAATTCAAGATCTTGAAAATTACCCAATTTTGGTGCTATCTAAAATAAAAAGAAAAATTAAGAGCAATAATGTCCTTTTATTAGTTTTATTACCATGTAAACGCAATTCCGTCAATGTATTTTATAGACTGCAGTAAGCCTATAGAATCAAAGCCTTCAAAGGATTCCAAATTTTTAGTCAACCTTTTCAAATTGTTATTGTATGACAGAGGACACCCCGATCCCATTATCAAAGAAAGTTGTACCACTGCACTGATGGTAACACCTGCCAGTGTTGGCAATATTTTCAAAGTAGAGTTTACAAACATGAGGCAGTCGTAAATGGACTAATATGACCGCTTTGGGAGTTCTCTGTGGTGCTACCCGCTTTGATTGACAGACTCACGGACAAAAGGGAAATAAAACTGCACTGCTTTTCCAGTCAGATTCTACAATTTTCGATAGCTTTTGATGATAAGTAGTCCCCTGGGAAAATTCGCTAATGGACCCTTTGTCTTTGCGACGGCTAGCGGACACTGAGGCTCGCAAAATGATTTTTAGGGTATCGCCTTAATATTTTGCAGGTGAGTAAAATTAACTAGTTTGTTGCTTTAATTTGCGGAGCCTGGATAAAATTTCATCATGCGATTGAATCATGAATACGCTTCCTTTGCTTTCTTAAGCGGTACGTAAATCGTTATTGATGTGCCTATTTTGTGTTTTCCACTTATCTCAATCGTTCCATTTAAGAAATTAATTCGCTCGCGAATACTCGTCAACCCAAAAGCATTCGGATTGACGATCTGTTCTCTGGTAATGCCGACACCATTATCCCTAATTTTAAACCATAATTCATCATTTTTCCTTTTCAAATCGACCGTAACGATAGTCGTAAAGGGAACAGTATTCAAATAAATCGATTACAAAGCTTAATAACCTTTGGGGTTCTACAGGGTTGAAGTCATTCTGTCCACATTCATGTCAAAAACATGAGTAAAAACAATCTTTAGCCGACTCTTAACTCACCACAAACCTTAGCCAAATTAATTCCTTCCATTGTTCCTGAGATATAGTAGATATACCATTTTGATAACCTCGAATGACAGAATACCTATTGATTTAGTTCAACGTCACCCTTAATATGCCCTGAAATCCTTAACTTAACCGTTCCTGGATGTAAAAAACGAAATATTGAAGCTGCACCGCCATGTATCGCCCTTGGAGACCTTCCGGGATCACTTTAGCGCTTTACCGAGACTGGGCATCTGGGATTACTACCACTATGGCGTCTTCTCTGCCCTAGACGGGGACTACGAAAACGCGGAGGCTCATCTAGGAGCTGCAATAGATTATCCAGCAGATCACGATTGGGAGCGCGGGCTCCAAGCAAGATGCCACGAAATCCGAAACCTGCTATCTCGACGCGATGACCCGATCGCAACCATTGTCGGTATTTTTGCTAGGAGGGAATATCCAGGATTAAGTGGTAAATTGAATGGACACAACCATACAGGGTAAATCTGTAAAAAGAGCAAAAATATAAATCACAAAGTATATTTTCTATTTTACAAATTTTAGAAATGGGGCTTTTAATTTGTAAAGAGACTTTGCACATAGTCACCAGAGTTCTGAAGAGAATAGATCACAAGCTATTATAGTACACCAACAAATACTAAAAATAATAACAATTTTTTTCTATTTCAATCTGTCTCTCTTTCTTTTTTTTTTCTCTTATGGAACAGCCGTTGAAACCATGAACGCCTGGTTTGCCGCCAATAGCAAAAATGTGGTAATTGACGCCAGTAATTTGTTGTTGCCGATTCCACAAAGTCAGATCGATACAGATCCTGCTATTACCCAAAATGTGGGTTATTAATAGTACAGCAGACTTTTTTTAATTGGGTTTGTTGAGAATGTACAGGAAGATACAGGAATATATAGGAATGTACAGGAAGAGCTAACACGACGATCTTCCTGTACCTCCCTGTACCTTCTTTACCTTTTTGTATCTTTACCTCTAAATATCTCTACCTAACAATGCTGATCTTAGCATGACAAATTGTACCCCTCGAAGTCTTCGAGCTCACACTATTTCATTCATTTAGGACAACAAGAAAATTTTTGACACCTCCAAGAATTAGTGTAAAAAAAAATCTTTAAGTAGGCATAGAAAAATATAAAATGTCAAAATTTTTATTTACAAACTTAACATAACAAGAATTTTGATTTCAGTTCCGAAACAATTAACATCCTTAATAAAACCCTACACCTTTATAATGTTTGAAGATGTTGTGCCGGCATGGCAGACGATCTTGAACGGTTTGAGGTCGACACCGGCGACCTGTTGCAGAAGACGTTCGACATACCGGTCCTTGGCAACCCCGGGCGCCAGCACGCCGCGGCCTGAATAGTCCGCAACGGAGGGAAATTTCCGGTCCGAATAGATCAGCGTTTCAAGCGGCCTCAGGGCATTGTCCCGGGTTGCCGCCCGCGACCCTTCCAGCACCATCTTGATGCCGTTATAGCTGTGCGGGTTGTGACTTGCCGTCACCATCAGCCCGGCGTCGGCACCCCCAAATTTAAAATAAAGTAGGCGAGATTCTAATTTGTACACTAGAACAGGAAAAAAGTGCATATCAATCTTCTTGTAACTGGTAATTTTGCTTGCTAAAAGAGAGTAAGTGACTAGACACATAAATTAAAAACTAAACAGAAAAAAAAACAGTTGGATAACAAATTGAATGTACTCTAAACATGTTGCATTATATCTCTCAACATCCTGCAACAATAAATTAATACTAATTTCATATTTTTAGAGATAATATAAGAAAATTAATAAATTACTTACCCCTGTAGAGGTTTCAATCATCTGCGAAAATGTGGAATTTTGTAGTTTTTGCCAGAAGAAAGATCCCCCATGTGCATTTTTTTTCCAGGGGTGATTGTATCGAACCAATAGTCCTAAAATATTGAGAAAGGGCTTATTCAAACCAAAGTTAGAAGTTATAGTGCCCTTTTTAAGTGACTAAAAGGATTGGAGGGTAGCTAGAACACAACCCACGCCCATTTCCCCCTAAGTGGTCAAAATTTTTTTCGGCATCAAAATTCTAAAATAGTCATTTTGTTCAGCATGGTAACTTTTTTTTTGAAATTTAAATGATTTCGTGTCATAGGGGATAAATGGACAGTGTTAGGTAATATTTTTGAAAAAAATTAACGAACTTTAAGGACAGTTTGGCAAATAAATTGTTTGATATAATCGTTGGGTAAATAGATCCAGTAATTTCATGTAAAGAGGGCAGGACGTATGAGTAGTGTTATATTACTTTTAAAAGAAGAAGGGGGTAAGACAAGTTGCTATTTCGTCACTGACAGCATTTAATAACAATATTGTAAGACCGCAATCAAAGTCCTAGCTGTTTTGTCAGCGCCCAGCTTTCAGAACTGTACATTAGTACTGAGAGGACATTACTACTGAAGAGCCTCAATTTCAGCTTCAAAGAGTAAGTTACACTTCTCCAAACTGTTTTATCAGCAGCTTCCCAAGCTTAACAAGACTTGGAAGCTTCTTTATTTATCGTGAGTCCTACTCCCTGCCCATATACCGGTCTAAGGGTCAATGCACTAAAGACAAAGTTCTTGAAATTTTGTTCCTCGGCAAGCAAGCAGCAAAGCAGTGGTCCTACATATGTATTTGACAATACAAGCTGGAATATAAGAGATCTCGCTTCTGATGATCTAGGTAGAAATTTAAGTTTATCACCCAACAGAAAATATTTAGCAAGTCAAACTTTTCCTAACTTTCTATTCAGTCAAGTGCACTAAATTTGACGAAGCTCTGGAATGAGAAACAGAACGCACTAAAAATGGGGGAATATGTAGATCTGCCTGGAATAAAAACAACCGAAAAATCTTTTCTGATAGTACATTTATTATTGGAGCCACTCTCTGCCAAGCAAACTGCGATCTGATGGCGCGCTGGAATTGACGTGCTGCGATGCCCCGGTGCAGATAGCTGCGCTCGCCGTCGTCGGACTGCCGGCCGCGGATCACCAACTGGTTCTCTTCCAGGGTGATGTCCAGTTCGTCTTCGGAAAACCCGGCGACTGCCAAGGTGATCCTCAGGGCTTCCGGCGCCTCGTCGGTGCGTGCTACGCGCTCGATGTTATACGGGGGATACCCGTCGCCGGATGTCTTTGTGGCCCGGTCCAACATGCGCTCGATTTCCTCGAAACCGAGCAGAAACGGACTGTGACAAGACCGGCGACAGCGCCAAGGACGTCACCCCGAACGACGAAAAAGACAAGGTTTAACCGCAGATGTTCGACCTTGGCTGGACCGAGCTTCTGGTCATCGGGGTGGTGGCGCTGATCGTCGTCGGCCCTAAGGACCTGCCCGTGCTGTTCCGCCGCGCGGGAGAGTTCGTGGGCCGCGCCCGCGGCATGGCGCGCGAATTCAGCCGCGCCATGAACGAGGCCGCCGACGAAGCCGGGGTGAGCGACATCAAGAAGACCATCCACACCGCGACCAACTACCATTTACAGTTCTCAAATACTCAAAGGACGTCGGACCGGGTACATTCACCAAAGCAGGCGGAGAAAGAAGCATTCATGTTGATTGGGGTGAATGGTGCAGAGTCTTCCTATCGTGGTGTCTTTGAAGATAGTAGGTTGGCCGTCGACTGACTTACCCCGTTTTCGAGGTTCAAATGATTTCGTTTTAGTATTCCACGTGTAATACGAAGGCACTTCAGTATATAGCAGTTTTTTTGCGAAAGAATCATTTTGACATAGCGAAAAGAAAGCAGTTAACCGGTGGCGCGGTGGGTACCTCGGCGGCGATGGGTCGCCTCGGCCCGATCGTGCGACAGCGTTTGGCGGAGACGCTCGATCTCGAGGTGCCCGTTCGGAGCTGGCACACCGAGCGGGATGGGCTCGCAGAGCTCGTGTGCTTCTTCGCCGTCCTCAGCGGCAGCCTCTCCAAGATCGCCACCGACGTGCTGCTGTTGTCGCAGTCGGAGGTCGGCGAGGTCGAGGAGCCCGTGGTCGACGGCCGTGGCGCGAGCTCGACGATGCCGCAGAAGCGAAACCCGTTAGTAACGTTTCGTTTGCAGCTTCAAGCTCCACTGACAGTAATGCCAGATCTTTGCTGCCAAGACGCCATTGATATTATGAAAAAAGAAGGGTTTGACCAACTTCCTGTTGTTGAAAATGACGGGTAAGAAAATTTATGCTATCTGTTTTGGGTGAATAAACTGGAATACAGCAAACTTAATGCAATTATACTTAGATGACGAAGTGCTTCAAATGTCATTCTCCAAGGCCCGGCTATGGTGGGCTTGTTCTCCCCCAGAATCAACATCACACGTACTTGAAATACATCTTTATCTAAGACCAAAATAGATAATATGTCAAAAAACTGACAACAAAACGAGATGAAGAAATTGCAGACAATAACAAACTTGCTAACTTACTGAATCTATAATTTGTTATAGTTTCTACAACTGAACCTGATGGCCCTTTACCTTCTCCACCAAAATTTGATATATAAGCCCCAATGGATATTATCACAGCATTGTCTACAAGTGCCCTTAAAACATTTACAGAAGTTAGATGCTAACAAGTCACCAGGACCCAATAATATATATTTCAGTTTAAGTGAAGTTTTGTTTGAAAAAGAGCCAAATAAGGTAAGATCTTTGGTCCTTCACTTTGTGTCAATGTATTAAATCTGTACTTGTCGAATATTTACCTTCAAAGATCTGTGCTGTAATTCATTTCGGCGAAGGTGCAAGAAAGGTAATCTTAAAAAATGTAAATTGAACAGGTGACTTGCACGAAAAGTTTTGACCCCCCTCCTCCTTCCATACCTTCGTTCCTTTTAGCCAATTATATTTTATATGTATATTTTAGGTCAGTTGGTTGCATTTTATAGAACAACTGTTTTATCAGTATTAAACCTCAACCAATGTATTCGTACTCTTCATAGAGAAATTCAAAGGTTGAAAAGCATCCTTGAAAAGTGCAGGAAAGGTTTAGTAGGTCATCTGCAAACGTAACTAACGAAAAATCAACTCTTTCACAGTTCAACCTGTCCTGAGCACCGGTAAGACAATTATTAAAAAAAAATGGAGAAGTCAGAGCTCCTTGCCGTACACCTTTCAGAATCGGAAACAGTTTACTACTATCTGTAATTTCAGTCTTCAGATTTCTGATAGAACGAATAAAAAATTCGTGATGATCCGTGCAGATCTGTGGCTAAAGAATCACCTCACCCTCACGATCCCATCTCTCCTTCAAACACCTCATCCACCGTTATAATCGTTACATTTTCCGGCTTTACGGTGAGGGGATAAGTGGAGATTTCCTTATCCTCTTCCAAAATCGCAGCCGGTTTTTCCGACTCGTAAGTGATGGGACTAGGGGCGTTGCTTACCAGCGCTTCTTTTAATGCCTCCGCCTCGTTGGTAATAAATACCGCTTTGATATTTTTGCCCTGCAATTATCCCATTTAACCTTGATGGTGGTGGTCGGTCTCATACTGATGACGCTGGATAAGCGTGGCACCTTAGGGAAATTAAGAGACAAAATCGGAGAGCCCGTGGTGTACTCACCGGTGGCTCCGGTATTAAGTGAAATTCGCTGAGAGGACTGTAAGAAAAATGGAACAGCAAGATGTCGTCACGGAAGCACAAAGTCAGGGGGCGGAGGATGCGCCTCAATCAGAAGAGCAACTAACTCCGGATCAGGAAATCGCCGAACTCGAGAAGCTGCCTCGTCAACTGAACAGACAAATAACACCGTAAATCAAATTATTGAAGAGGCATTCGCAACCCAAGGGGTTATCACTGAGTTTCATTCTTTTCCATGGGTAAGAGCTTATGAAGAAAGCAAATCCGGGCGCTATATCGCCACGTCTTTTTGGTACCAAGATGCAAAGCACCTCGCTTATTTCAATGTAAGTCCGACGTTGGTGACCCTCACGAATCGATGGTTTCGTCTTAAGCAGAATGCACCTTGGCCAAATATGCAAACAGTAATTGAGAAACGGATTGGGGGGGAGAGGGCTAATTCGGAAAAATTCGAAAAAATGAGGTATTTTTAACTTACGAAGAGTGATCGGATCTTAATGAATTTTGATGTTTGGAAGGATATTATGTCTCAGACCTCTTATTTTAAATCCCGACCGGATCCGATGAAGATGAAGTTGGGGAGGGGGAACCTAAAATCTTGGAAAACGCTTAGATTCTAGGGATCGGGATGAAACTTGTTGGGAAAAATAAGCAAAAGTCAAAGAAACGGGATTGATATAACCGGAACGAATCTGCTCTCTATGGGCAATAAAATAAATAGCATCTCTTAGGATTAGAAAGCAGTTGCTTCTTGGGGACTTGTTTTAAAGGATGTGGGGGGGGGGGGGAAATTAAAAACCGCAAAAATATGCAAATTATATAGAAGCATTTAAGACATTACAGATATAGTACGGATCGTAACAAATCTTAAGATTTCAAGGGGATGATTGATCCGAAGTTCCAGAATGTGTGCCCCTGTCTTAATTATTCTAATTATGATTATTATATATCAGCTCATGTGATATGTACCATATACCGTTTCGCACTCACGTTTTACGATGTCTTTAAAGCCGGCGCCAGCTACTACGGCATCAGCGATTTGGAAACATTAGCAACCGACACCCATAAATTTGAAGAACGCTACCTCGATCGATTGGTTGCGCCATACCCGGCCAACAAAGAGCCATACCGCGAACGCTCGCCCATTCATTTTACGGATCGCCTTTCTACACCGGTAATTTTTTTCCAGGGAGCGGAAGACAAAGTGGTTTTGCCAAATCAAGCGGAAAAAATGGTGGATGCCTTGCGGCAAAAGGGTGTGTCATCTTTATCTTTCTCCCTCCACCTAAGTTCCAAGTCAGATTAAGAATATGCATGTTTTCTCTCTTGTTTTATCGTAAATTAATGAAGATAACATTATATATGGAACTTGGCAGATCAAAATCAAAGCATATTTTATGTTTATTTGACAAACAGTAAAGAAGTTTAACACATTATAACCTTGCGAATATTCTACTTCCAAAATAATGATTTGACAGAGATCCTTTCCTTCGTAAAAAAAAGAGAACCGAACCATAATTCTAAAAACAACTTCGACAATTGTTTCACCATTTTATCGGGGGTCCTAACACGATAAAGCGTTTAAGTTCATCTCTCTCTATTTATCCAATTGAAAACAGAATGATAAGCCTGTAGGTTGACTTTATCAATTAGAAAAAGGTTTCTATCGCATGGTTGCGACTGGAGAAAAAGTAAAAGGCCGCGATGTGGTACTGGTTTTAGGCGGAATTTTATTGATGGCCGATACACTGGGTTGGGATTTGTCCCTGCCCCTGGATCTGGCAATTGGGGTGCCCTATGCGCTGGTGGTCTTGCTAGGGTTGTGACTGATTACGTTTAGAAAATGATTGGGCTTGAGAGAAGGGCTGCTTGCCCTCCAGTCTCTTTTTACACATAAAAAGGGCACCAGACTCTCTCCTTCATATGTGGGAGATCTCCACCCTTCATATATCTAATAAAAATACCTTAAACAAATAAAACAAAGGGAAAACATTTTAGATACATTTTGTTTTCAGTAAATTGCAAATTAAGTTCTGGTCTTGAGAAGGCACGGGGGTTGTCAGCCCTACTCATGTTAATTTTTGCTCGTTTTGAGTTTGACTCTGTCATGGACCTTGATAGGTGGACGAGGGACCCTCTGTGCCCCTTCGGGTAAATGTCCTATGTATGACATTAAAAACAGTGTAGATAATCATTCCGTTCAAAATTTGGTAAAAACAAAAACTCCTGTTTCCACGTACCCCATCCCCCTCCTGAATAATTTCCTAGCGGTGATCTAGATGCCCTCCATCTATCCAAGATCTGTTTTCCTAGGTACATTAATGCAGTCTTCTATGCTACACAGAAAAAAGTAATCTGCTATAAGAAGGGTATTTACACCCCACTATGGAAATATTTTGAGCAAGGCTTCTCGGTATCTGGCTGGACTTCCTGAGCTGCTGGCTTCGATAGGCCAACTTCAGCTTTTGCAATCTTGTGCCAGCTTCCAACTGAATGTCACTGCAAAATATAATGCAAAGAACGTAGTCTCGGCACTAGAAACTCTTGAATTGTAAGTACACTTTATGCCATGATTGAACTAAATAGTGGAGGTAGACAACAGGTTTTAGTAGAATGCCAATTTGGGGGTTATCGTCACGGTTCTCAGGAATTTCAATTTTTGAAGATGGCGACGAAGTTGTCCTGGATGGGTATGCACAAGATCCGCGACGCGGAACCCGCACACCTGGTTTGCCCGATAGTTTGGGGCCCTTTGAAATGTTGGACATCAATGCTGTCGGGGCACATGCCTACCGTTGGCGCTTTAACCTGCGTACGGGTGCCGTAAAAGAAGGACCCATCGAGGATGGCATTTCTGAATTTGGCATGATTAATCCCATGGTTGCTGGTAAGCCATATCGGTACACCTGGGCCATGACCGCAAAACCCGGCTGGTTTCTCTAGTGGGGCTCCCGTCCCCAAAACCCCCCAAATCTTTACTTTTAAGTTTCCTAGTAGTTATAATTGGTATCTGTAGTATGCTAAAACTTCAGCATAAAGAGCAAATGGCTAAGGGGAGTGGCAACCTTCTAATATATAAGATATATTTTCTGCTCGTCATAAGTTTTATCGTCGCTAATTTACTCTCAATTGAGCTGGTTTTTTTTTAATCGGCATAAAAGGAGCAATATTGTATCCCTAAAAATCTTCAATATTTGTTGCTGAAAAGAGAGAAAGACTCTCTTATATTACATTCTAATTTTTTGAGAGAACGCACGCACTCTAAAATTGTTCACAATTTTTCTTTATCACACTTAAATGCCCCATTCTGGTGTTTCTTTATCGGTGCCTCATCTTTGGAATGTAAGGTTTGAAGTAAATCATTTCTAAAAGGCGAAACGAAAAATCACGAATTTCAGAAACATTTTTGTTCGGAACTTGAATTCTAAGCATCTCTTTGTCAAAACTAGGCGGTTTCGCCTTGTCATTTCGCTTGTCATTTCCCTTAGTCACTGAAGTCTTGTAGCGAGATCGAATTGGCGGAAGTCTACGACGCCTATTCGGGCGCGCAGTTGCAAGCGATCCATGCCCTGGGACTCTCAGACGAATTTCTTGCAGAACACCGAGATGGCGGCTTTGCCCCGGGAGGCCGGCTGCCGGTGAATCTGTCCGGTGGATTGCTGGGCCAAGGGGCTCCTGTCGGGGCAACCGGGGTTGCACAATTGGCCGCTTGTGCGCAGCAGATGGAAGGGCGCTATCACCGTGGACTGCAGATGCAGCGAACTCCGAGGTTGGCGGTGGTTTGTACATTAGACACGTAAGGCCCTGTTCCCGAGAATAGTTGCACCTTTAGGTAGGTGCCTGTGGTAACCCTGTCCAGACACCGCTATAATCAAGTACACTTAATTGCATTACCACAATGCACATTCTTATGACTGAAAATGAATGTAATACCAAGCCTGGTTGGGTTTTTTTACTTATCAAAGCTACATTGCTTTAAAAAGGTTAGATTTTTGTTTGCATGTATTTTATAAATTCAATCAACTGTTTCAACAGCTAGAACGTTGGTAGTCAGTTAACAGTTTCTTCAGTACCATATCCCAAAAGAGAAGAATTATTTCTTTGCATGTTTCTATCTATTCTATGTCTTTTTTTTTTTCTGCTAATTTCAGATTTTTGTTATGTTTATTGCTAAGTTTGCTATGTTTCCTATTTATGTCATTTTAATGCTAATTTTGAATTTTTTTCGTTTATTCAGTATACTATCCTAAAAGAGAAGGATTCTTTCAATGTATTTTCTGTCTGCCCTTTGTCTTTTTTCTGCTAATTTTTGGATTTTTGCTATGTTTATTGCTGTGTTTGTGCTCAGCACCCTCTACAAGGCTAGTAAATCAGGAAACCCAAGTCGAGTCCCAAGCGTGGGGATTCTGAAAAAACAAAAACTTTTTACGAACGCACCCCCCGATCGGTCGAAAATCACATCGTTTCTTCATTCTTCCCCGGGGCACTAACGCTGCCGCTGCAAGATCGCCCCCAGGATCGCAGAACGGAGCTGTTCGGGAGTCGAAATGATCCGACGCGTCGGTGCCGGTGACCCCGGCGGACGTTGTAGCCGTGCACCACGCGGCAAAGCCGCCGGACCGGCTTTGGGGAGTTGTGTCAACCTAGAATCATTGTTATACGTTCTTTGGACTATTTTGTTTCAAAATGGATATCTTACAATTTCAATCACATGTGTTTCATGAAAAGAGGGGTGGTTTGGGGGGCAAGTTGACCTCCATCACTTACGACATTTAAAGGAGAACTAGAATTTCTGAATTTTCAAGCAAATGAGTCACCTCTAAAGCTTATGCAATCATCCCTTCCATAAAAACCTTAAATGCCCCCGTGGAATAACTCAAAACCCTTGCCCCCAGGTTTTGTATTTTCGGTTGAAACCTTGTTGTTGTTTTTTTACTTCATTTCCGATGGTTTTTCAAATAATGCCTGTAAATCTAGCCCACTCTTCATAAAAAGTTTCTTCCCCTCAAGGGAAACTTCTCTTGGAAAATTCCTCCCATGTAAAATACAATCCCCTGTATAATTTCTACCGGAAAATTCCATCCTCTCTCAAAATCCCCCTCCCCTCACTGAAAATTTCTTGCCAAAAATTCTTCTTTGCACACTTTTATTTGAAAAAGACTTATGAAAAAGACTAAAGATTACCTTCTATTCAATGGTTTTTTTAAGTTTAATGTTCACTGCTATCACAAATTAGTGCTAACCCTCCTTCTCCCTTATAAGGCCAGATAAGTTCCTAGGCTTTCTGTTTGTATCCTCTGATTGTGATAAAAATTTCATTAACAAAACTCTATCATTGGCGACAGATTGTTTCAGCCCCCATGCCAAGACACTGTCATCATCTGCTTTTCAGTCCCTTGCCATTATTGAGAGGAATCCTTAAACCAGAATCCTGGAGTGTTCATGCAATTGTATAAGATCCTGTTCACACTTGTTAATAAAATTGCCAAGATGTATGAATAATAGGTGTTGTTCTTAATTTTACCGTCACAATTGTACTACAGACACAATAAACTGAAATTGCACAACATTGCTTAAAAAGCTTACATCAACATTGATTTGCTCCAAACTATTGTCTACTAATGTTGTGTCTTTATATATGTGGTATATTTATATATGTGGTTTCCTATATGACGGATAGGAAAACCGTCTTTACAAGCTTCAATCATTTCAAATATAGAAAAAACTACAATTCTTTAGATCGCATTCCTGATTCTCTGTGCTCCCGAAGGGAGTAGACCGATTCCAAAAGAAATCTCTTAACACCGGCCCGCACGTACGGGCGCGGGTTTTATGATGATTTCACCGTGCCCGGCCCTGTCCTGACACACCGGCGGGACACCTGGATCTGCATAGTCCTGTGCACACTGGCGCCGCGTAGTCACACGCACCGCCCATCTTTACGAGTTAACAACCAAAGGTTGTGATGATAGTGGAAATGACGCCATAAGATGTTCTGTGCGCCGGGAGCTATTCACGCGGGATGTTAAATGCATTATCTTCATCTTTTGCATGTTTCAAACATTGGCTCTGAATATTCCGCTCCTTGTACAAAGCTCTTTAGCTCTAACAGTAGTACCATGATAAAAAAACTCACAGCTTTTCTGATAATCAGGTCAATTTTCGCATCATCAATCATGGATCTGGTAATAAAGTTTAGCAACAGATTTAAAATAATCTTCCAATTTTGATTGGTCATTGCGCAATCTAAATATCATAACCAGGGACAGTCTAGTATTTCTTTATCGTTCAAATTTCAGTCAGGGGAGTTGCTCTCTCTCCAAAACCTCATTCTTTAACCCAAAGTTTGACTTTGTCTCCTAAATCGCAAAGAATGATTCCTGAAACACAATATAAGAATTAATACAGTTTTAATTAATATAAGAAGCTATTTAAAAAGTTCTATGAAAATATTCAACGTGAAGAGTGTGACGTATTGTGAAGTTTTAATATTGCTCCTTACTTACAGTTGAAAAAACTAGTTTTTTTATTCAATTACATCTGAAGTTGATCCTTATTTAGGATAAGTCTGTGTTTGCTTTCGTCTGTTCTTCACTCTCGAGCGTATCGACGTCTGTCTCTTGGGCATTGCTCATACCTGACCGCATCTGTTTTCTGTACACGTCGTTTAGCACGTTGGTTGCGATGGTGAAGAGAAATCCTGCAAATCGTCCGTCCGGTTGGTAGTTGTCCAACGCCGGTAGCAGCTTGGACCAGGTTTCTTGAAATGCATCGTTCGCTTCAGCGGTGTCCAATTGGATCACATTCCAGCATGCAGAACGCATTCCCAATATGTTGAAATAGTGTAACTACGCTCAATGGTGCCATCGGGAACCTCCGCGGTCATGTTGGAAAACGCGCATCCTCGGTAATTTGTTGAGATCATCCACTGTTTCATGATTTGGTTAAATTGGATATACTTTTCATAGGGATCCTTGATCTCAGACAGAACCTTTTTTAAATGCGTGGTTTCATCGTTCGTGCGTTTGCGCAAATACGCCAGCCCAAGATCGTCTTTGGTCTTAAAATGGGTATAGAACGTTCCTTTAGCGACTCCGGCTTCATTAATGATTTGCTGGATTCCCGTGGCATTATACCCTTGGAAAGATGTATTCGACGACAGACGCATCGCTTTCGTTTCGCAACGATATGGCTGTAGCCGGTAACGATTCGCAAAGCAGCTCTTCTCTTCTTTCCACGGATAGTGATTCAGGAATGAAAGAGTTCCATCAACTTCGCACTGGACTCGCAATGATACCTGATGAAGACAAAGTGGAATATGAACTGGCGGTACGGTCTGCGTCTCACTTGGTGGAGACTGAAACGAATCCTGCTCGCTTCCTTTCGTGTGAAAATGGTAATGCGTTGGCCGCCGCTCGAAGGTTTGCAAGAGAGTCTAGATTCTAGGAAAAGGACATTATTCCAATTTAAAGGATAGAGTTTTCATCTTGAAATTGTTGATTTGGACGGGATACGGTAAAATAACATTAAAAGAGAGTATTTCCAGCCACCAGGGTTGTATCCAGGAAGGATGTTACAGAGTTTCAACCTCTCCCCCTAGAAATTTCTATCGCACTCGTAAAAAAGTAGCGAAAATCCGTATAAATTTTGGTGCATTGTGTAATTATTTGGTCCCCCCCGAACAAAATCCTGGATATGTACGGCGTCTTCGTGAATTCCCAGAAGGTTCTCGAGCGGATCATCTCTCCCGGGGATCTGATTCGATTCGGGTGCTGCCAGATCGACGTGCTGCGCATTGCGGTGCCTCAGCAGTCGATGGAGGGGGAGCGAAAGTCGGAGACGGTCTTCTGTCGCTGGACGCCGTCCGTCGGCAGTGCGGAGTCTGCGAACCGCCTTCGCGCGCTCTACTCGATGGCCTTGTCTCTCGCCGACCTCGAGATTCCGTTCATGCTCGAGAAGGCCGCCGAGATCGTCCGGAACTGTGAGAGACATTAATGAAGCATTTAAAGAGCTTGGTAAAATGTGTATAATGCATCTGAAAATTGACAAAGCTCAAACTAAACTAGGCGTGATACAGCAAGCTGTAGATGTTATAGCTCAGCTAGAGCAACGTGTAAGAGAAAGAAACCTAAACCCCAAAGCAGCCTGTTTAAAAAGAAGGGAGGAAGACAAAGATGATGATTGTCTTTCAGAAAGTTTTGTTGTGGCGTCAGGAACCCCAGTTGTCCCGGAACCACAAATAATGAACATGCAATATGCTGTATTTGATCTTTGAACTATTTTCAACAAAATGGCTTTCTTTTAATCTTTATTGGATGGGTTAGGGGGAAAAGGGCGTGGATGGTGTGAGGCTAGTTGCCGTCTGATCTTTTTTCACTCTTAAAAAGTGAACTAGAACTTCCAGTTTCCAATCAAATGAGCCCTCTCTGAAGTTTATACAAGCTGCCCTTCTACAAGAACCATATATGCCCCCAAGGAATAACCTAAAACACTTGCCCCCGGCTCTGAAGGATTTGTGTTGACCCGGAGTTCTGTTATTTGCCTTTGTTGTGGTTTTCTCAGCCGAAGCTAATTGTCTGGTATTAACACCGTGATAAACGGATAATGTCTCATGTTCGCGATACAAATTCTCGAGTGTGTTTCTCGTAAAATATACTATTACCCTTTTTTACAAAGGTGGGTCCATAATTGTAACGTTTTTATACTGAAACATTTTCTTGTGTGTGTATGCAATTGCTCTGGGTTTTTCTTTACCTCCATATTAGGAAAAAAAAGCAAAAAATATTGTGAAGTACGTGAGATCCATTGATAGTTTAAGTATAAAAACGCATCGCATTTACGTACACAAGATAAAGTAAGGAACCTAAAACGGAACCTTGCGGAACTCCACATTTTAGTCGATAAGAAGATGGAATCACATCATTAATTACTACACGCAGGGATCTTCCAAGGAGTTAACTTTCAAATCATCGCAAAGAAGTGCCGCGAATTCCCAGACACTTGAGTCGGTCGTATAAAATCGTGAAATCTACGGTATCAAATCGAATTAAATTGAAGTTAAAATCTAATAAGAATTAAATAAAATCAGAACATAAACTAAACATTAAGTAATTTACGTCCTAAGAAACTAGGCTTATGCTACTATAATTACCACACTCACTCTTATCACCTTTCTTATAGAGGGGTTTAATTAAAATTTCTTTTCATAAATCGAGTTATCCTCAGATACTCCTTTTTTTCAAAAATCATATTCATAATCTTAAATAAGTTATCCCTAACCTCGTAACCAGGGCCGTTCCAAGGGTTGATGGTGCCCGGGGAAAAAACAATTACAGTGTCCCGCCTCAAATATAAATAAAAGGCCAAATCAAATTGAAAAATGATTTTGTTTTTGGCATACTTTGTTTCCATTGGCTTTCAGATTTACGATTACCATTGGAACGGGTTTGCCCTTTACTTAGGATTCTCAAGAACTGTTTGAAATTTGACAAAAATTCAAAGGCATTTTAATCATTGCATAATCTGCAAAGACGCCCAAGAACTCTATATACCTTTGCCAAATGTTTAAGACAAAATCTTCAAGCTGAAACAAAACGAATTCAACAGCAATTTTTTTTTTCTAAAGTAGAACTGGCCAGGAAATGCTAGGTCAAAGTATAACTAACTAAAATATTAATAATGAAACAAATGAACAAGCAGTGTCTAAAATTATTTTTTAAAATAAATAAATAAATTATTCATTAATTAATAAAACAGCAATAAATGAATAGTAAAATAAATGAATATACAAGATAACTGAAAATAGGTTAGATAATGAATTAATGTGGCTTCGGAAATGCTGATAATAAGAGTTCCGTGTTGTAATAAAGAGGATAATTGGTCCACCTATTAAGGATGATTAATGCATTTATATATATATATATATATTTGTATATATATTTTAGCTTTTGTCTCCTTTTATGGCCCTGCTTTCTTGGTTTACGTTTATTTCTCGTTGTACGTATTTAATTTTATGTCCTCTTTATATGTAATTATTCATTAAAAGAAAAAGCTTATGTTTATTCAAACGTCATTGTTATATTTGCGTGATTAAGGAAGAGAAAAGAGAGAATATAGACAGAAAAGAAAAAAGAAAACACCCTTGAGATAGTACCAGTTTTTAGAGTGACAGTTCTGGAGCTTTTTGAAAACAATATTTAAAAAAAAAACACACAAAGAAATCTCGAACTCAAATTTGGTGGAGAATCCAGGGCAAATGTGGGGATCTATAAGGGGCTTACATTAATACTACCGAGGCGGCACCCCACTTTCAGAAATCATGCTCACTAGGTAGAGCGTGCCAAGCGTGGTAGAACTGTGCGGCAATTTGGTATTTGGAGACGTAAACCAGGAAGAGGAAAGCAGGCGCCCGCTCGAATACTACCTCCTTACTTGTACTTCTATTTAACCACTAGGTATCTAGCGAGAGTGGGTGCAATAAATAGTAAAAGAGCGGCTAACTTATTGTTTTACTATCATTAATATACTTTTTTATGTTGATCATGAAATGTACGATAAGGTTCAAAAAAAAAAACATCTAAGATCCCACGTGACAGCATTTTATTACAGTACATCTACAATTTAGATTATATGCAATCAATCTTATCCTGAAGATTAACACTTAACTTTGCATGTTTTTCTTAAAGTAAATATCTATAATCTCTTCATATGAAAGCTTTGAAGCCATATCAATGTATATGCTTAATATTATGCTCAATATTTATCTTAAGACTAACTTAATACAGCAAATGTCTCCAAAGCTCTGACTTTCTAAATATTCGTCATTTATGACTAGACAGGTGTCTTATCTGTGTATATATATATTTATGTCGAGTTTCATAAGAATGTAATATACAGTTGTTTTTTCTTTCCATAAGAAATTTGTTCAAAAAATGTTTTCAGTTTTTCAAGATTGTCACACTTGTGTCATACCACTATATAGTATGTAAAGAGTAAGAGAGAGGGAGGGGCGGGGGTTATCAATTCAGCAAGTATCTCTGAAACAAAGTAACTTTCGATTTTGCAACGTTTAAAATTCAGAAAGTGATGTAAAAATTCTTCAAGAGATCCCTGGCCAGTGGAAGAACGGGGCAATGTGACATTCTGGAGGGGGAGTGATTAAGGCATTACTCTAGAATATTGGGTTTCAAAGACTCCAAGACTGAGCAGGATTATACCTAATGCTTAAGCGATAACCCCGAGAACTTATTAAGAGTGCGAAATACCTTTGTGGTATTAAAACAGGCAGTAATTAAAATGGTGCACAAATTAAACGTGGAAAGGCAACTAGTCTAAATAGTATTCTTATTTTGGAAAATGGGGGGAAACACCCCCTAAAAGCTATAGAATCTTAACAAAAATCACACCATCGCATTCAGCGTATCAGAGAACCCTATTCCAAAAACTTCAAGCTCCTATCCATAAAAATGTGGAATTTTGTATTTTTTGCCAGAAGACAGATCACAGGTGCGTGCTTATTTGTTTTTTTTGTTTTTTTTCTTTTTCCCAGGGGTCATCGTATTGACCAAGTGGTCCTAGAATGTCGCAAGAGGGCTAATTCTAACGGAAATGAAAAGTTCTAGAATGAAATTTGATATCTAGAAGGATATTGTGGCTCAGAGCTCTTATTTTAAACCCGACCGGATTTGGTGACATTGGGGGGGAGCTGGGAGGGGGAAACCTAAAACTTGGAAAACACTTAGAGTGGAGGGATCGGGATGAAATTTGGTGGGAAAAATAAGCACAAGTCCTGTATACATGATTGACATAAAAGGAACGGATCCGTTCTCTTTGGGGTAGTTGGGGGAGGGGTTAATTCTGAAAAATTAGAAATAATGAGGTATTTTTAACTTACGAATGGGGCATTTTGGAAAATTGTACTAATTGTATGAAAATTGTAAAATTGACTGTAGTTTTGAATTAACACAGTTATGGTGAATAAGTGAAAAGTATTTTAACGCATTTGTTAACAAATACATTTAATTTTTAAGAGATAGAGACCGTTTTACACAGTTTGAAGAATTTTTATCAGTCAATTATTATGTGACATTTAGAGCAATTTTAATCAAATTGAATGACTGCTGTAATTTTGAATAAATACAGCTACACTGAAAGCTAACACTGTTGCCAAAAAGTTACTTTTGTTACCACATGGACATTTTCTTAATCAACACAAACACAACTTAGGAGTTTTGACTTTGGGTTTTAATTTTAAAAGTAAGGTTATATTTAATTTTGTTTTAAGCATACAAAGTTAGAAAGTTACATAAATAAATAGAAATTAGTCAAATTTCAGCTTTAATTAAAACAATTATTATTTTAAAGAAAACATTTAAAATGTTTGAAAACTTAAATTAAAAATTTTAATTTAAAAACTTAGACATTTGCACTATAAGCTTTGGGAGACCTTTTATCAGAATTTGGGGCCAACCCGGCCTGCTCGCGCAACATGCGCCGGGACCTGGTCGACGCCCTGGCCAACGACCGCCTGATCCCGGTGCGCGAGCTCAACCGCGCCTTCCGCGGCCCGCGCATCCTGTTCGGCTACTACCAGGGCGGGCTCCTGTGCCGGATGCTGATCGAGGACCGCGGCTTCCCGCCGATGATCGGGTTGCTCGAGGCCTTCGACCGCGGGCTCGACCTCGACCAGGCGTTCGCCAAGGTCTACGGCAAGACGCCCGAGGAGGTCGACCGCGAGTTCGAGTGATCATTATGTCTTTTGATGATTTATCTGCGAAAATTTCGACCTCTAAACAAACAAAGTTGAATAAAGGCGTAAAAATGAATATGTTGGGTCCCCAAAGAACATTTTCAGCTTCTTAAATGATTAGCTTCCAAAAGATGGTGTTTGTGTCGTGGTAACCCTGGCCCTTCGATTTTTTTTTTTACCTATGATGAAGAATTATAAGTTGTGAAAAAGTTGCCACAACAGGAATTGTACCCACAGCTCCAGGACACCCAACTAAGAAAATAAACATTTGCGGAAAGTAAAGAAACGAACAATAATTATGCCAGTTTTCGACATTTTAAAGAGCATAGGCATTGGAACACATGATTTTGAGCGAATCCGAACAGCTAAAGTAAAGGGCATGGAAAAAAGTCAGAGGTAGTGAAACAAAAAAAGAAGCCCAAGTGAGTTCTACGGCTAAAATATATTTGATAACCAGTCTCTCGACGAATACTTCAAATTGAAATCTGCGGCTAGACCAGAACCAACAGTGAAAATCACAACGAGTTCCAGAAGAAAACAAATCCAGTAAAATAAAAGCTTGTTTCATTCAGTGTTGCATATAATATTAATAGAGAACAACCTCTTGATTAACGTTATTTCGCCGTCGATTGAAGAGGAAAGGCTTTTTATATTTTCATTGAAAATAATTGAAAAAACGACAAATTTCCCTACTCACTCTCCCGACTACAGTCTACCTACATATTGAAAAATACATTGTACGCCACCCCCTATATTCATATAAATTGAGTAAATGAATTTAAATTTTATTTAAAATAGTATTTAGTGTAGGGCACATAAATTGGATAAACTCTTCCTTCTCCCTCTAGAGGGCCCTGAAATTCACCTACATGGCAGCATTATACCTATTGAAATTTTGACAAAACAATATTTTACCTTTAATTTCAGTAACCAGCTGCCTTTTCTCTGCCTTTAGTTCTAAATTGCAATTCCTGTTACTTGAGTAGAATTTTGAGCCACATCAATGTTTTTTTCAAAATTTAGGAAGTGTATTTGCACATCTTTAAAACCTTATAAAATGAAATTGAGCAAAGTTATGAAGCTGAAAACATTTTTGTTGTAGCCTAGTTCAACTATCTATTCGAAACCGTTGGGAAGTCTGGCCCGACTTGGATGCATTGGCCATGAATAGTGTGGCAATACTTAGATTCACCAAAATCGCTGCCACTTCCAAGCCAGCATCTTTCTCTCTGGGACAGTGCACTTCACTAGAATCTATTCGTATCGCAAAAACAGGTGAGCAGGATGGACTCACATGTCGCCGTACTGGAGATAGACAACTCAGACGACTTTCGTCTAGAGAAAGAACCTGGACAGGCAATTGTTTGGGCTGCGATACTTCTCGTCGAGGGTTGCTTGGTTAAAAATATTTCAGTTCTAATCATAAAGGTACAATGGCAAAACACAGCATTCAATCGGAAAATAAACAGTTCCGGTGGAACTATTTTTGCAGGTAAACTTGACCATTCAGATACTATAATACTGTTTGGTTTTCATGAGAACCACTTGAAGAGCAGTATCAATAGAGTTTTCATGCTTTGAGACGAGTATATACCGTTTTAACGCAAAAAAATAGCCTGAGGCTCTCATCAATAAGTCACAATGTCACTGATACAACAAGACCAGACATCTTATATCTTACGAAAAGAATTCCTTATTGTTCTTCCTGTGTTTGATGTTTGTGATGGAAAGGCAGTAAGGTTTTCGTCGTTGTTTAAGACAGGTTATCTTTGTTTTTCCATTTTCTTTTTGTTCATACTTTCAGTTATGTTGTAAAAAACAGGGAAACGATCAAAAATGGGGTTTTTAAGGCTAAGCGATTAAATAAACCAAGCAAATATTTTTAGAGGCTAACCGCCTCTCTTCTTCGGCTCGAAAAGAAATAATATATTCAAGGAAAGTGCTGAAGAAAAAACCGGCTGGAATAGCCGTTTCTGCTAATATTCGAGTGCGAAGTTCACGTTAACCTTTAAGAAGAATCATAATTCTCTATGCTCTAAAATTTGTAATGATATTAGCCTACCAACAATTTAATTATTTTCGGTATCAGTTGGAATTTTTCCTAGTAATTTCTAGCTCAGTTTCTCAACTGCCTATGATTTTTCTTAAAAACTTAGGCTAAATTGCGAATTTGTAGATCGGTCTATTTTGGACCATTGGAATGGAGGAGAGCATGCGTAGCTGTGTTTGCCTCCATATCCCCCTCTTCTCAACCCCTGTCCCCAATCAAATGAAAACGCCCCAGAAAACGTCTGTACACTTCCCAATAACCATTACTATATGTAAGCACTGGTCAGTGTTTGTAACTTTTAGCCCCTCCCACGGGAACTGTGGGGGAGTAAGTCGTCCCCAAAGACATAGTTATAAGGATTTTTGACTATGCTGAATAAAACGGCTATCTCAGAATTTTGATCCGGTGATTTTGGGAAAATAATTAGCGTGGGACGGGGGCCTAGGTGCCCTCCGATTTTGTCGGAGGCCTTCGCCGCGGTGCCGTCCCCACGCCGCTCCTGGACCTGGCTGATGACTCCGCTGACCAAGGTGCGATTGCGCCCCCAGGGATAAGAGACCACCCACACGCCGTCACCAAGCTGGCCGCCACCGCCACCCTCGGCGCCAAGGTCCACCATTTGGCGGTGCAGCCCATCGACCTCGAGAACGGCCACGTCGCTCGCCGGGTCGGAGTGGAGGATTCGCGCCGTCAGGACGCTTTCGCTACGAGGATCGTCGACTGTCACGGTCTGCTTGATCAGCGTAGGGGTTCCCTTGCTCAAGGGAGCTAGGGGTTTTGAATCCCCCCCCCCGATATGTTTGTCTGACTCGTAAAAACGTAACGAAGATGAAAATAAAAACATTTTTTGTGTTTTTTTATTATTTTTTTTTGTAAAAACTGCCTAAAAAATTCTTTTGCTTTTAAATTGACTTTTTTCTCATTTGCTTTTAAATTGAATTTCATGGAATGAAATATTATAAATACCCATGGCTAATAAAAAGGCCGTAAAGTGAGCAGGGTACCATTCCATGAAAATGTACGTCTAAAAATTGAATCAAGAAATGGAGGAGAGCGTAATGTTTCTGCCAAGCTAAAATTTCAATGTGAAGTTTCTTTCTTGGCTTCACCTAAAAATGAATTTAGTTGTAAATCACAAAAACTCATGAAAGACAAGGTTTAGCGCAAATTATGCTAAAACCACAGCAAAATGGTGATAAGGCCATAGCCCAAAATATGCAATCATATCTAAAAATTGAATCAAGAAATGGAGGAGAGCGTAATGTTTCTGCCAAGCTAAAATTTCAATGTGAAGTTTCTTTCTTTAGTCGGATTCTAAGCCTCGGAAACTTTCCGTAGGAAAATTCCGGTACTCCGCCTTAAACAACAAGGAAAAGTCACTTTTTGGCATTGGTAGCACTGATGTCTCCTTTTTAATAGGCTGGGCCACAGCAAAGGGGCCTTTTCTGTCATTTTGCACCACAAAACATCAATCAAACAGTTCGTGATAACGAACTGTAGTAAGGAGCGACCCGGCTCAATAGTAAACGAAACTCTAAAAAATGGATTTTGATCCTAAAAGATACATCAAAAGAACCGAATTTTATTCCGCCATGTAGGCGGCTTAGAAGAAGGGGAACCGTTTTTAGAGTAGCCGAATGGTGTATTCCGCCATGTAGGCGGCTTAGAAGACGTAAGGGAGCTAAGACATATAAAATCAAAAGTATTCCGCCATGTAGGCGGCTTAGAAGGTCAATTAATATTTATAAACGTTTGTATAGCTGTATTCCGCCATGTAGGCGGCTTAGAAGGCCGGAACGGATAACCGGACCCATAACAAGACGTATTCCGCCATGTAGGTGGTTTTAGAGGCGCTGAAAATTTTTCCCTCTTTACACCGTCCCAAGAACTTCCAATTTCCTTTTAATTCTTTCGTTCGACCTCTTCCTACCCCATTCAGGGACGTCCTGCTTTTCTCCTGACCATAGATGGATGGTTGAAAAAGACAAGGTTTGGCAATATGTCCTACTTCATCCACAAAACGCGTCCAAGTCACCTCGATCTTTCTCTTACCATAGCCCCAGAGAGCGGGAAAATAAGACCACATTTTCGCAGGGTGTATTGTTTGAAATACGGTAAGTCAAACGGGTACCCAAAACAGCCCGGGGAAGACGGTGTAAGTTATGCCCTAGGGGCATATATGGTTCTTATGGAAGCGATGCACGTATAAACTTCAGAGAGGGCTCATTTAATCGGAAATTGAAAGTTTTAGTTCACATTTTAAGAGTCTGTGACTTAATGTGGCTTAAGTGATCGGAAGACAGCAAGCTCCCCCCGCTGTTTTTCCCAAATTGCATCAGATTAAAATTTTGAGATAGACATTTTCTTAAAAATAGTTTAAAGGTCAGATAAAAAAAAACTCTGGTGTCGACACAGTCCCCAGGGTAGCTTTTGGTTTTGGGGGTGTTGTTTCTCTTGGTCTTATCACGTTTCATAGTTCAGGTGGTGGTTCCAAAGAATCATTTGACGGTCCAGGTTGTTGATTTTCACCCATTGTGAATTCATTTTGTTTGGCTTACTCTCTCGGTCTTATCACATTTGATAGTTAGCATTGGATGGCTTGTAATCGCGTGTCTTTGCTCATTTTCATGAAAATTACGATGCTGCTGTTCTTCTTACCACGTGTGTCTTAGGTCTCCATTTTCATTTTTACTCACTCACATGTGCGTCTCCTACGTTATATTTTTGCGGCCCTACAGTAGGTTTGCTTTTTTCCTTGTGATCTGTAACCGATGTAGGCTCCAGTAGATCCAGCCTATTTCTCAGCTCTCTTCCGAGAAATAACCGTGCTGGGGATATACCCGTAACAGAATGACACCTTGAACCCAAACTGGGCGATCAGGGTTTGCATAGTCCCGAACCAGAACTGCGTCTCCTACGTTATATTTTTGCGGCCCTACAGTAGGTTTGCTTTTTTCCTTGTGATCTGTAACCGATGTAGGCTATCCCCCCCCCCACAGCCCCTAGGGAGAAGGCTGTTAGTTATTAAATTGGCTTTTGTTTGCATACAGTATTTATTATCGGAATTTACACCGACATTTTGAGGGAGGGGTTTACTTTCAACGGGGAAAATTTTCAGTGGGTAAGGAATCTTATGGGGGTGAATTTTTCCAGGTGAAATTGTACATGGGGTTTTTTACCAAAATTCCAATACGAAATTATTTTTATTTGTCTTATATTTCTTTGGTGACTCAATTTTACAGGGGCAGATGTTTTGGGTTCATCCGCTGCTTTGTAATGTTTCCACTCTTTTTTAAAAGCTAAGACAGCACTGGTAATAGAGTTACTAGTGCTGACCAAGATTGAAAAAGGTATTCCATACTCACATAATTTCTGTAAGCTTTTATGTTGGGAGTCAAACAGCTCCTGGTAATGAACTATAAGTAAGGAGCAACCCGACTCAATAGTAATTGAACTCTAAAAAATGGAATTTTTATACAAATAGATATATCAAAAGAATTAGCTTGTGTTACTGATTTCACATATGTAATTTTCAATAAGTCTGCAGGTTTGGTTGGTTAAAGAGACGTGAATTCTGTCATTTCTCCTCTTTAAAGGACGAATTCTATATTGAGAACCGTAAATGCTTGGAGACATTAAGTTCGCTGGTACATCCAGCAGCTCGTTTAAAGTAATAGATTTAAAACCATCAAAAAACCTATAGAATTTCGAGGACCTTTTATTCTATTGAGCTTATTTTAATTACTATAAGTTATAACTTCACTAAATTAAGCTAGGTGTAAGTATACCCCCTCCCAGATTAACAATGATTTTTAAATGATTCAAAATAAGAAATCTGAGTTACGAGGTCCTTCTAAATATGAGATTTCATTCAGATCCGATCACTCCTTCATAAATTAAAAACACCTCATTTTCCACTAATTTTTCAGAATAAGCCCTCCCCCCAACTCCCCCAAAGAGAGCGGATCCGTTCGGGTTACGTCAATCACGTATCTAGGACTTGTGCTTATTTTTCCCACCAAGGTTCATCCCAATCCCTCCACTCTAAGCGTTTTCCAAGATTTTAGGCCCCCAACTCCCCCCAATGTCACCGGATCCGGTCGGGAAGAGCGCCCGTTCCAGCCCGCCGTGGTGGTGCGCGACGTGCTGGCCACCCAGGCCCTGGCGGCGGAAAAGAAGAACCTGGACGTCTGCGCCTACATCTCCCAGGCCGCCGCCGGTACAGTGACCGGCGACCACGACCATATCCGCCAGGTCCTGCTCAACCTGGTGAACAATGCGGTCAAGTTCACCCAGGTGGGCGGCATCGCGGTCCATGTCGACCTTGCCGCGCGCAACAACGGCACCCGGGTCCTATCGTTCGAGGTGGAGGATACGGGCATCCTATTAGCCGCAAGCCTTTTGACAAAGACTCTTTGAGCAGCTTCCTCGGCTTTTGCCATTGTAGGTTCTTTTGTCATTATAAAATCTATATTAAAAATATCTCTTTGAAAGGCCTTCTTATATACTTATAATGACGTCATATAAAAAGCCTTTGACGTCATAATAAACATTACGTGAGTCGACAAACAATTTCATGACGACATAATGCTCAATCCTTATAATGACGTCAGTCGACAAACATGCGTGACGTCAGTCAACACACAACACAAAAACAACTTATGCCCCTCCTATGCAGTCGGGGGAATCTTAAACAATACTGAGCAAAATGGGGGTTATGGGGAAAGCAAGTGGTTTGTTGCGGAAGCCGATGAAAGTGATGGCTCATTTTTGAATTATGGAGGCGCGGCAGCCATTCTGACCAACTTAGAACTCGAACATCTCGACTTTTGGCAAAATGAACAAAGACTCATCGAGGGATTTCAGCAGTTTGCTTCACAGGTGCAATCTCTTTTTTGGTGCTGCGATGATCCTCCCTTAACGTCGCTAGGGCTCAAAGGGATCCGTACACAGAAAGGGGGCTCAGTCGTGGGCCTTATCCAACATCTCAAAATTCTTCTGGTTCATCCAAACATTTTTTGTATTTTCCCAAAATTTCTTTCATTTTTTCCATGTTCTCTCCTATTCATCCCCTGATTCCTCGGTAGTTTCTATGTGCGTTGCTGCATGTTCGTGCCTATTTTACCAGATTATTAAAATCAGGTTTAGAACTAACTTGAAATCACTTTTGAAAGATTCAAAGTTCGCATTTTCAGTTTCACTGCAATGAGGTTTGCTCAAAACATTGAGAAGAACCTCATAACTCATATCTCTTACTTCAAATTCCCACTAGATCCAGTGTCATTGGGGAGAGTTGGGGGGACCTGAAATCTTGGAAAACGCCTAGAGTGGAGAGATCAGGATGAAACATGGTGGGAAGAATAAGCCCAAGTCCTAGATACGTGATTGATATAACCGGACCGGATCCGCTCTCTTTGGGGGAGTTGGAGGGGGACCTAATTTGGTGATTCGGAAAAATGAGAAAAAATGAGGTATTTTTAATTTATGAACAGGTGATTGGATCACATTCAAATCCTGCGCTCCTTAGCCATGGCCAAATTCCCAAGAATTGGATTGAGCAGGTTCGGATTTGAAGTGACTCAGTACGGGCTTGCCGATGGGGAAAACATGGAAACCCAAGGCAAACAATTTTTGATGATCCAAAATGTTACGGCCATCAAAGATAAAAGCAGGTTTGACCATATTCTGATAGATTCTCTCGAAATCAAGAGACAGATAGGTATCCCACTCTGTGACCAGGGCAAGGGCATGGGCATCTTTGGCGGCCTCGTGAGGGTCTTCCTGTCTATGGGGTGATGTAAATGGGGATGTACCTCTCTGGGTAAAACAAACTTCTCCCACACACAACTCTCAACTCACTCCTTTCTGTGGACACCCATGGCATGCACCATCATCGTGCAGGGGGTCAGTGTCTATGGAGTGATGTAAATGGGGTCATCCATAACATGTACCTCTCTGGGTAAAAAAACTGCTCCCACACACAACTCTCAACTTGTTCCTCTGGACGATGATGATGCAGAAAGGCGTGATTTGAGAGTTGTGTGTGGGAGAAGTTTTTTTTACAGAGGTGAATTTCAGTCATGTTAAGAAATATTTCTTAGAAGTCTTTATGAAAATACACAGTTTTTATTGCTCTATTAGATAGAGGGAAAAACACGCACAGACACATACAACCACATAGACTTAGGCATATAGCCAAACACAAAGTCAGATAAACAGAAATGGAGAGAGACAAAAATCACAAACGGAAAATCAAACACAAAGTCAAACACACAGACACTCACACAGTCAGACACACAGACACGGAAAGAGAGACAAAACGCACCGTGGAAAAAACACTCAGTGTACATTAAAACTTAAAACGAACTGAAATTATTCACTATATGATATTGGCTGCTCCTTCCTCCAACTCCACTCTTTACGCTAAACTTTAACTTTTTGGCCCAGTTCTTTAAGAACGAATCCCGCAACATAAGGCTCATTTCATTGGAATAAGAAGCTTTTATAAAACACTAAAAAACTTTCTGTTTTAACCATAAGGATTAATCGGAATCGCAGTTATCATTCCTGGATCAGCTTGAAATGGTAGTTTTTTGTTACTATGGGCTGTGGTTCGTTCTTTAGAGCGAGAGCAGGGAGAGATATATCGCCGCGAATCACGTATCCGTGAACTTGAATCGAGGCTCGGGGGAGGAATGGGTAGCTACACGGTTGAGGACATTCGGACCCGAGACGAAGAAATTGCTGAGTTGAGTAAAGCGAATGATGCGGCTCAAGAGTGGATGGGAAAGGCCGTTGAGCATCATCAGTTGCTCTCTAACCAAGTAGCTTCGCTTACCCAGGACAACACAAGCCTTCATGCAGAAGTGAAGGATCTGGGAGCGAAACTAGTTCCGTTTCAGTGTGTTGGGTAAATTTTAAAAGTAAATTATGAACATGAGTTTCTGCCACTTTTTCAGGTCTGTGATGATGGAGGAGAGCTCACGTAAAGACAAGTAAGGACATTCTGCATGTTATTCTGGCGGAGGGTCCTGCCTACTAATGAGGTATTAGTTTGTTTGAAGTGTTGTGCATGTCCATTGCATAGGAAAATGATGCAAAAACTCTGTTACTCTCTAAACCACCTAAATTTTTCAGTCATTTCTCGGTAAGTCAATATTGTATTGGCAAATTTTTAATACCCGCCTAGTCACTCCGGCGGTAGGCCTCAGCTTTTTCGGCGTGGCGGGCGCCCGAAATGACATCTCGGTGCAAGACGTTTTCCGCGGCTCAACCCCGTTCTTCGTCTCCGACGTCATCACTGTTGCGGTGCTGATCGCATTTCCCGGCATCGTCCTATGGCTGCCGCGACTAATGCTGGGCTAGATCAAAGGGCGATGTCAGCGCTGGGCCGGGTGTTCGCCAGCGGCCCAGGCGATCGCCTCTTCAAGACGGTCGTCACCCCAGAACACCTCGCCATCGACTCTGATATCCCGAATCTCATGGTGTGATTTTCATTAAGATAACTTGATTTCTTAGAGGTATCCCCCTTTTTTCAAAAATTAGGCAATTTTCTCAGGCTCGTAACTTTTGAAGGGTAATATTAAACTTCATCAATTTTCTATATTTTGAATACGTATCAAAATTCGATTCTTTTGATCTATCTATTATTATCAAATACTCTATTTCTTACAGTTTCAGTTCCTATTAAGCCACATCGCTCCTTACTTACAGTTTGTTACCACGAACTGTTTGATGAAATTTGCTGCCGCCTTCTATCTGATGCTCCAGGTAAACAACAATGTTTTCCTCCGCCCCAATCATCTCATTAAAAACTATCTCCGCTACTGAAGGTTCATAATAATAGCCTTTCCGGCAGCGCTTTTCATTCTCCGATCCCAAGCCATATTTATCGATGTAATATTGATGAACTCTGCCGGTAAATTCTTTGAACATACCCGCAATGGCGTCCTTGTTTTCGACGTCGCTTTTACCCAGGCCGCTTGTCGACATCCCCCCGAGATGGGCATGGTACTCTACCAGGGTTTACTTGTCCGCGCTTGCTTAAAATAATATTTTTTTTTTTTAGTTTAAGTGTTTTGAAAGACAACCGGTAAATAAAACACTTGCAAGCCCCAGCTTGCTACATTTTTTCCAGTCTAAAATGTCTTCAGTTTAATTACTAGTTACCCTTCAGCGTGAAGATTGGAGCCTCGAGGGAGACTCAGACCCCTTCACATACAAGATATATTGTGCTAATTTTGATGTTACCCTCTACTTTCATTTGAAGACACTTTCTGTTTGAAATATACTTTCATTTAAAGAACCATAATATTTTTCTCTTAAAACCTTATCTAAAGCATCGCTAAGTCTAAAAGTATCATCGTAATAAGTAATTCGCTTAATGATATTTTGAACTATTTTAAAAACCCTCGCATAAAAACCTTATATGCCCTAGGGCATAACTTAAAATACTTGCCCCTGTGCTCTTGGGGTGCTCTTTCGACTACAGAGTTTTGTTATGGTATCTTTGAACTATTTTCTGCAAACTAAAATTCAATTTTTTTGATTTTATAAAACTCAAGTCACATACAGTATTACCCCGGTTGAGCTGAATATGGTTTATTTAAAAGGGGGAAGGGACGAGTCAGACAGGTTTGATGCCAAGATCTTTACAATGTAACAAAACGGAGTCGAATCTACAGGCCCAAGCCTCATAAACTTCAATCTGCTGCAAATAGCTTAAATATGTGCATAAGCTCAAAGGAGGCAACGGCTATGCATACGATAAAAGACACGAGCTAATCCAGCCTCTATCAAAGTTCGCTTGTACAAAATGACAAAAAAAGATGAATTGGTAACTAATTTTGTAGCCCTATTAATACTAGAAATAGTCGTTTCCCCGATTCAGGAAACTCAAAATCTTGAAAAACGCTTAGAATTGAGAGATTGTAATGAAACTTGGTGGGAAGACGCTCTTGGCTCTTCCAACCTCGTCACAAGTGCCATATGAGCTCTTGGCTCTTGTTTTCTATTTGATTTTGCTCCTAGCCAATAGTTAGGACAGATTCCTTGGCCCCGTTAAATGTTTTTTTCTAAATATAATAGTCACAGCCACAGCAATTTCATCCAAGGCCTCCTTCTCCCTTAACACAACTGGAGATCTTCAGCCACGCCGTGGGCTTCCGATGCTGTCGTTACGGCGTCTGCGAAGACGCGTTTGGCTTCGACGAACTGGGACGTGTCCAGCCGTGTGATACGCACGCGAAGGCTCGCGGTATGCAGCGTTTGGGTTTCGATGGTGAAGATTCGCGACATGATTCGGACCTCGGCTCGTTTACTGTTTCAGCGTTCTGAGTCAGCTGAGTTGACGAGGCTATGGTCGGGGCATGCCAGTCGTGCCAGAAGCGAGCGCCTGAGAGGTCGGCTGTTACCAGCCAGCGTGAAAGACCAAAGCCATAGCGAGCTGATAAATGTGACGAACATTTTAAAAATAGTAGTAGTAGTATGGTAGCAACAGTAGTAGTAGCAGTAATAGCAGTAGTAGCAGTAATAGTAGTAGTAGCAGTGGTAGTAATAGTAATAGTAGTAGTAGAAGTAGAAGTAGTAGTAGTATAGTAGTAGTAGTAGTAGTAGTAGTAATAGTAGGAGTAGTAGTAGTAGTGGTAGTGGTAGTCGTGGTAGTATAAGTAGGGTAGTGTTAGATGTATATGGAGACAAGATGGCTGAAAAAATGACTATCTAAAAATTTTGATCGGACGACTTTGAGAAAAAAAAGGGGAGTGGGGCTAGTTGTCTTCCAATCTTTTTGGTCACTTAAAACGACCCCTAGAACTTTTAATTTCCGTTCGAATAATCATTTTTACGATATTCTAGGACTATTGGTTCGATGTGATCACCCCTGGAGAAAACAACAAATAAACACACATCCGTGATCTACACTTGGGCTCTCAGATACACCGAATCTGATGGTGTGATTTTCATTAATATTCCATGACTTTTTGGCAAATATCTTTTGTGTCTGCCTCGTTGGTATTGAAGCCGTAAGATTATTCGAATGTTTAATGTAACTGATGAATTGACGTCATATAATAAGTTGGACTCGAAGTTAAAAGAAGAGTCTTGCATGCGGTTAGGTCCTTTTCATCCTCTCGTGCGATTGTTCTGATTTGCATTTGTTGTTCTTTATAATTAATATTGCCATAGGATAGTTTTTTCTCTTTTTATGTATACATTCTTTTTTCTTTCGTTTTTGTCACTCCACTTTATCACCTTATTAGTGGGGTCTCCTCCTTAGCTCCTTACTCTTTACTATGAAGTTTGGGTTTTTTTCATATGTTTTAAGAAACTATTCATTTGGAAAAAAGATAATTTTCAAATCACTAAAAAACTTTTGTTTAAGGGGCAAGATGTTAGGGAGGAGGCCATCCCTCTTATATACAGAGTTATTTATGTTTGTTTTAATTTTTAAACTTGCTCCTTACTTTAGTTGAAAAAATCTTTTCTATTTGTTTAATTGCATGTCATGAAGCTGTAAATTATTATGAATACAACAATTTTGTTAAAAAAGAAAACCAAAAGTTTGAATCTTAGTAGAAATCGTTTTTGGAAATCAGCCTTGGTGTAATAATGAAATATCTTTGAATAGACTCGGTATAAAAAGACATTAAGTTGCGTAAAGAGTAAAAAACTGGTACTTGCAAAAAATTTTGTATATACTTTAACAAGAGATTAAAACAATTCCAAAACCTTAAAAAGAAAACAAAAAGTTTGAAGCTTAGCAGAAATCGTTGTTAGAAATCGGACTTGCTTGAATAATCAAATAGCTTTAAAAGAAATCAGTACGGGGGGCATATTTAGGCTCTTATGCGAGGGTTTAGAAAATAGTTCAAACATCAGATAAACAAATCAGCCCACCCCACTAAAAGAAACTTATGAACGGAATTTAAATACCGTTCATACCGTCCAAAACTTAGGCAAGCACAAACTTGGTCTTCTCTGCAGGGCCCAGCCTCCCTCACCTCCTGCCCCCCAAAACAAAATGACTTATGAATGATATTTTATTCTAAAAGTTATTCAGGACTCGTATCATTGAAAAAATGGTTAGGAAAGTTGGAAATTGAGCATATCGTCTTCGGCAATCGGGGCGGTGGCGATTTGCGGCTGACCCAGACGGTTCAGGCCAGCCATGGCCAGCAGGGTGGCATCGACCTGCTCTTCGCCCAACTTGCGCAGGCGGGTCTGGACGTTTCCGCGGAATGTCACAACCTTCAGATCCGGATATTTGTTCAGGATCATCGCCTGACGGCGCAGGGATGCCGAGCCGATCACCGAGCCGGCAGGCATTTCGGCAAAACTTTTATATTTCAGTGAAATAAACGCATCGCGGACGTCTTCACGCGGCAGATTTGAAATGAGAGCTCTAAGCCACGATTTCCTTCTAAATATAAGATTTTTATTAAGATCTGGTCACCGGTTCTTAAGTTAAAAATACCTCAATTTCTCTAAGTTTTCCAAATTAACACCCACCCACCCCAACTCCTCCAAAGAGAACAGATCCGTTCCAATTATATCAATCACGTATCTATAACTGGTTCTTATTCTTCCCATCAAGTTTCATCCTGATCTCTCCACTCTAAGCGTTTTCCAAGTTTTCTGTTTCCCTCTCCAACCCCCATGCCCCCGATCATTCTTTCTATATATGCCTTATATGCCCCAGGGGCATAACTTACAACTCTTGCCCTAAGGGCTGTAGGGGGGGGGGGTTGTCATCCTCAGAAATATAATTTCCTGGCCTTTCAATTATGTTGGACAAAATGACTATCACATAATTTTTATTGAATGTGTTTAGGTAAATACTGAGTGTGGGAAGGGGCTTAGTTGCCCCCCAATCACTTTCGACTATTGAAAAGGGAACTGGCTCTTTCCATTTCCTATTGCATGAAATTTTTTCGAAGTTTCTTTGAATGACCCCTGAATCACAAAGGCCGTAGAATAAATAGTTGAAGTTACAAAAAATACTTCAGCGTAAAGAGCAAGGTATTGTGAAGGGGACGAACCCTCTTATATACATAATATTTTATGTTTGTTTTAAGTTTTAATGCTTCTCATTACCTCCAGTTGAAAAAAAATATTTATTTTCTCATTTTTTTTTAATAATGCCAGAAAATCCTGCGCGGCCTTCATGGAAATTTTTTCCCCTAATGATAAATTCCTCCATAGAAAGATCCTCCCACATAACCCCTATTCCGCCTCAGAGGGTTGTACCGAATTTTCTTTCCCTCGGCTACGTTCATGGAAAGATCATGACTTAAGCATTCGGTCTTTAGCTGATCAAATAACTGGTCTGAAAACTGCTTTGTTATGCGGAACACAGGTCCTCAATCAACAGAGCTATGGGGTAGTAGGATCTTTATCCATTATCCATATATGCACTTATTGCTCGTTTAATAAGATAGATATGATATTCTTAGGCTATTAGGCTTTTGGCTGTTTGCCTTTTTTTTCTTGCCTATAACTTATATGTAACTATAGAGATATGGGTACAATAAAAGAAAGGTTAAGATGGTTAGGTCACGGTTTATAGATTAAGGATGATAGATTCCTAAAATCATGCTTTTGACAATTCAACTGGGGGCAAATGAAAAGAGTAACGCCCTCGAATGGGTAAAAGGAGGTTATAATAAAATATTTAAAGGCAGTAGTAACTTTAAATGTAGTAAAAGTTACTACTAGTAACTGTGTAAATGTAAAGGCAGTAGTAACTTCACGGCAGGGTCTCACGAGGCTCGTTAATGTACTGAGTTGGGTAACGAAAAGATTGATTAGGTAGACAGATTCACTTACCTTGGTAGTATTATTAGTAATGACGGTAGGAGCAGTGAATAGTAGCAAGCAAAAAAGACTCAGGATGTTTTTTCACAGTCAAAAAAGTTTTGAAGAATAGAAAGATAAGTCTGCAAACCAAGATTAGAATATTGGAAGCTGCAGTGATAATATGGCTCTGAAGCATGGGCGCTCCGAAAAGCGGATGAATATTTGCTATATGTTTTCCAGAAAAATTGCCTACGGATTGTTCTTGGTACCTGGCCGAAGCAGGCTATCTGGTTCAAGCCAATGCGGAGCGTCATCTCAAAGGTGAGGAGGAGATGCGACGCCTGTTTTCGCGCTGGCCACAGGCACTGGCGGCAATCGATGAATCGAACAGGCTGTTTTCACAATTACAATTCAGCCTGGATGAGTTGCGTTATCAATATCCCGATGAAACGCCGGCTTCCGGGCTCATGCCACAGCAGGAATTGCAGCGTCTGGCAATGATTGGAGCTGAAGGACGTTATCCGGATGGTATTCCTGAGATAATCCTCGTAGCCATTGGTAACTGCCTCCTTTTATTACCAGAAAAAAATCACCTTTTCATGTTTATTGGTTTTCTGTTTTTGTTTTTTGTTTTTTCACGAGGGTAATAATATCGAACCAATGGTCAAAGAACTTTGGGGGAGGACTCATTTGGACGAAAACTAAAAGATCCAGTAACCTCTTTAAGTGACTGAAAATACTGAAAAGTAACAAGCTACCCTTCCCTGCCCCAAAGTCATCTGATCGGAATTTTGAAATATTCATTTTATTCAAAATAGTTTAAAAATTTGATTGATGTCAAGGTGGGTACGATCCTTGAGGCTTTGGACCGAACCGGTCAGCGGGACAACACTATTGTGACCTATTATAGAATGGTGCTGCCTTGATATTGCTTATATGTCATTTTCAAAACCTGCATGCATACAATTTTTTTTTGTCTAATTGAAATTCCTCCTAAAGTTTCCCTAAAAGTTTCACCTTGAATACCCTTAGCGTCATTAGTTACAGTAACTGTAGAGGTAGTATTAAAATTTTACACACAGTATCTTCTGACTAGTTAGAAATTCCCAAAGACAATTGCTGAACATCTCTTTTGGACTGCCTCTATTCTCTCCAATGCTTCCTTGGAGATACTAGGATGCTAAGGAGGTCAGGCGTACTCACAGATTGGGCGCACGAAAGTGAGGAAATCTCTCAGACAGTGTGAATTTTTTTACGGTATTTCAGCGTAGGTATTTGCGTGTTGCAAAATGTCATTAATATTATGATCTCATTTAAATATTTTCAGATGGTAATACACAGTTGTCTCATTGTAACAGAAATAATATGAAAAAAAACTTCGTTTTCTTATTTTCGTGTTGGCTGCAATGATTTAAAAGAATTTCTTAGACTAAACTGCCTTTCCATTTATAAATTTAAACAAATGAAAGTATAGAAAAACGGGTATAATATTTTAAACAAAGACTGTGGAAAAAGTTCTAATATTTTGGCCTCACATCCAGAAAGGAGAAACACTAAGTAAAAGAAACTAGCCCCAGCAAATCAAGAAAAAACAAACAAAAAAAGACAACAACTCAAACGCTATCAAAGACGAAAAGAAAACTTACATATAAATTAAAATCCAAAAACCTCTCTGATGACGCAAGCTTACTATTCGGTTTTGTATTAACCCTGTTAAAATCGGTTGCTCTATGCTGAACTTAAAATAATACATTCTTCATTCGGGCTTAATGAGTATCATGACAAATACTGTAATTTGTGACATTGAACTATCACTAAAAAACTGAATTTGAAATTATGAAATGGGGCAATTAATTTTAGAATTCTTTTTTATCCCAATCGAAAAAAATGTAGAAGATCTTTAACTACGCAAAAAGACTGCGCAGAAACTCTCTAATCTTGTAATGTCTCTATTAAAATAGAATTTGTTTGTGTTCCATTCCAAGAAGTATTAGTAACTTATAAGAGTGGAAATTGGCGCTAGTGTTGTAAAAAAAAACATCAACGCCATATGGATTGTTGCTTGCATTATCGAATTGTATTACCACCACCACAATTTCCAAATGAATTGGTCTGCCTGTTTTTAGGACGTGTTTTGTTTTCTATAGAGTTCCACAAACGAATCTGAAACTTGAGCTAATTTTTCACCCCAGCTTCATTCAGCGTAAGCGATGATCGGACTACCAATCCCAAAAATTTGTTAGTTGAAATTTCTTTTCTTATAAGTACAAGCAATATCTTTTTAAGACATGAAAAAAGTTGACATTTTTTTATGTTCAGTTTCCAATCACTGAAGTTCTTATGCAAACTACAAAAATCTTTACGGTGCTGGAGCAATAATTTTAAGGTTTTATCTAAAACTAGAGAAATACCAAAAACTTTTCAAATTAGTTTTTTTTTGTTAGATAAAATCAACTCGCTACGTGATCAAGCTTAGAACGGAATCAGCTATTTAATGTCAGTAGAAAGAGCGTGCCTTAAATGCGGATCGCTTTCGCCGATTTTATCCAACAGGGCGACCAGCGGTTCAAAAGCAGCGTTATTTTTCAGCTTGCCCAAGGCTTCGGCGGCAAAAAACTGGACTCGAGCGGATGGATCTTGTAATTGGGCGACCAGGCCTGCAAAAGCGCCGGCATATTTGGCGTCGCCTATAACTTTGGCCGTTTGGGCGCGGATGTGTTCGTTCTGATCTTTTAGGTAAGGTTTTAGTACCGCCGCTTCTTCCGAAATTGCCCGCGCTAAATGGCCGCTACTATCAATCAAGCGATCTTCTTCAACTGAGTTGGGTGACTCATTTTTTGATTGAGCCTATAAGAAGACAAGAAACTGAAAAGACTTGACCATTAGACGTCTGAAGCCATCTTTGCGGCTTCTTTTTTAATTTGTTTTTATTACTAACTTTTTTCGCCTGCAATATGTAAAGCGGTTCTTTTTATTCGTTTAGCATTGAGGGTTTTTATTTGATTTATTATTTTTCACTTCTTTTGTAAATTTAGTTTTTTACAATAATTAGCACAGATGACGGAATGGAAAAGGTTTTAAAGAACATGGCATTTGTTTTGATAGTATTACTTAATGGTTTAAAGAATGGCTATCAAGTAATTGTCCGACTCCTCATTTACAGTCATTACTGCATCCAGTCATAGGGGAAGGGTGTTATAAGATACTTACGATTTTTCCTGAATATTCTTCGCTGCAGTTTTTAAAGAATTTAATTCTCTGCTTCCAGGAAGTTTTTATGATATTTTACCTGACACGGTCCTTGGAATTAATTTCTAAGCCTGAAATAAATAAAAAAAAACTCTTCAAGTCGGAAGTTCTTTAATAACGTAAATTAGCTTCCACGAACATGCCGCTGAAGGCAGATTTCATTCATTGTGAACCTAGGGCAAATGGCAACTATCAATGGGTTTACAGTTTACACTGATGCATTTTCACAATTAAATATTATACAGTATCGCAATAATAGTATATAATATGTCAGATATTGTCTATTTAATGTTGGCTTTTCAAGCCCCATGAGAATCAGTAGGGTGCGTTGGAAAATTTAATGTATACAAAAAATAAAAGAAAACGAATAAAGTCAATATTTGCCAATTTAATGAATTGAATCTTTACTAAAATGATTTATTTTTGCGGATGAAATGTAGTTTATCGAATCTGTTGCACACAAATTTCCCTGGTATTAAATCTAGGCTTACGCAACAATTAATGCTGCACTTACAATAATGCGTTAATAAAACTCAATCAGAGGTGCCTTAATTGTTTTTACAGGCTATCTACCTTTCCAAAATGACAATTGAAATCAAGCATTATAGGTAACACATACAATAATAGGAATTGGAAAACAAGTCATTATTACAGAAGTGATGTACCCGGCGGAGCCATTTACGCCAGTGATATCTTTTGATTGCAAAAGGTTAAAGCGGGTAAACTCGGCGCGGTATCGGGTAGTCGCGTATATATTGACTTCAGCAGTGGTCTTTCTAAGCTAAAAGCAAAGAAGAAGCAGTTGGAAGCGTTAGGAGAAAATCTGACTCAAAGCATCCAAAACCACGATAAGAAAATGCAGTCTTTTGAGAAGAAAACGATTCCAGAAAATCTAGTCAAAAAATTAGAGCAAATGAAAAAGCTCAACGAAAAACAGCGGTCTGTGGTTAGAACACAAGGGACAATGAGAATCCATATATAGAAGTATGCCGCGTGCCATGCTTGGGCCCGGCGACGAAGCCGCCGGGACCCAGCACTGTCTGCGGTTAGAACACAAGGGACAATGAGAATCCATAAATAGAAGCCTGCCGCGTGCCATGCTGGGGCCCGCGGGGACCGGTGGCAAAGCCGCTGGGACCCAGCACTGTCTGTGGTTAGAACACAAGGGGCAACAAGAATCCATATATAGAAGCCTGCCACGTGCCATGATGGGGCCCGGGGAACAACGTGGCTTCGTTTCCATTTGGGTGGTCCCCCTCTGGAACAGACTATCCAAGTCTACCATCCAAGCTGAGACTCCCAACTCCTTCAAAGCTGGAGTAGACAGGAGCTGGGAGAGGGCTGAGTGGAGGCTGGACTGGGAAGCTAAGCCAACATAATTACATCACTCACCACCAGCAAGAACCAACAGGAGGATGTACCACTTTATCTCACTGGCAAATGTGATTTAAGGTAATTTAAGGTAGGCTAATCTATTCTCCCAATGCATTTCTCTTGTTAAAGTCAGGAGCAGCATTAAAACAAAACGAACGAAAATTATTACATATACAAGGGGTTCATCTCCCCCTAGATACCTGCTCTTTACGCTAAAATATTTTTAGTAATTTCAACTATTTCTTCTACGGCCTTTGTGATTCAGGGTTCATTCTTAAAGATTGGGGACAAAATGTAAGCTTTAGTGTAAAGAGCAAGGTATTAAAGAGGAGGCAAACCCCTCAAATACGTAGTAAAAATATACGAATATAGAAATTCGTTATAACAGTTAATTCGGAAGTTACGCTTAGTAAACTGTAGAAACAAATTTTCATCTAATTGTATTGCATGTTTCTCAAATTTGAATTTATATGGAAAAGCGTAAGAATCCCAAGATTTCAGGAATGGGAGGAATATCTGTAAATGAAGTAGTGGCGGACTATTCCCACAGAACAAACACCTGGGGCTCTAAAGAATATACCCTAGACTTCATAGTAATTAGCCTAAACCTCTTTGCATATATCCTAAACCTCATTTGCACACATGGCATATTTTAAGAGGGAACTTATGGTCATCCATGTCCCACCGCTGCTTTTCGCTCTGACCTCCCCGCCTGGTTCAAACCCATCGCACGCGACATGCCGTGGCGGCGCACCAAGGATCCGTATGCCATCTGGATCTCCGAGATCATGCTGCAACAGACGCGTGTCGATCAGGCAACGCCGTACTACATGCGGTTTACGGAGGCTTTCCCAACAATCCAAGCGTTAGCCGAAGCACCTATCGATGACGTGCTCAAGAAGTGGGAAGGACTTGGCTACTACTCCCGTGCGCGCAACCTGCACAAAGCTGCCCAACGGATCGTTTTCGGGTCATTCGTTCCATTCGTGGTCAAAACCTTTTCTGCCGGACCAATCAGGAGACCACGGATTTCACGGATGGGCACGGATCAAAGACGGCATGCAGGATTCGAAGAAAAATCTGCCGGGAACACTAATCCTCACTGATCAACGCTAATCTCAGCATTCATCTCTATCCGTGAAATCCGTGTCATCCGTGGTCCGGCATTTCCAGACATTCGCAAAAAAGACCACAAATGACACGAATGGCCACGAATGAAAAAAGGGCATGCATAATTCCGACGCTACTTGATCTCCTCATTAGGACAATCTCATAAAACTCCTAAGATAGATGAAAAGATAGGGACCATACAAAAAAGCCTTTTTGCATTAATATTACTTGCTTTCTACAATATGGTTTAAATTACTCATCAGAACAATCTCGAGCAACTCTCAAGATAAACTCGAAAAATACAAACCATAAACAAATTCTTGACGTTTAATACTACATACTTTTTATAATACCACTTAATCTCCTCATCAGAGCAATCTCCTGAAACTCCCAAGATACTAGAGAAGATAGAGACGTGATCGAGTGCTTCTTCAGCAACGGCAGCCTCAATGGTGCCAGGGAAGTTTTGGATGGTGGTAGGCCACGCCCACTAACAAGGATGCATTTTAGCTGTGTAATTCTGAGTAAAGGTAACTGATTGGGTAGTTTGTATGGTTTTAAGATGTTCAGTTACGGTTACAGACGACATTTACAACGGCCGAGAGGGGCGAGTGAGAGAGAGAGGTACGTGTTGTGATTATAGAATAGCATTGTACATACGTTTACTGTGGCGCACAGCGAACAGCGAGGATCATCACTACTCTTGGTTTTTCAAACCAAGAATCAAACAGATGTGCAGGATTGGCTTTAAAACATTTTTTAGGAGCAGTCTTTTCTCCTTTTGGACTCATCAGCCCAGATATTGTAACGCATCACTTTCTTCCTGATCGTTCAAAGCCTGATCACATCTGTCCCTATGGAAGCCTTTATTCTATTCCAGGATTGGAACAGGCTCCTGAATCCATAAAGCAAGTGCAAGAATTGATCGCAAAGGCCAAAAGAGAGGGAAAAAAGGTCACCATTTCGGGAGCGCGGCTAATGCTGCTAGAACTATTGCTACTGTGCAAGCTAAGAGTATTAAGATTAAGCTTTTAAGATATATATAGGTGGATATTGAACTAATTAAGTAAAAATAAAAACTACGAGCATGTGGATTTTCAAAAAGGTGACAAAGCAATATCTGAAGAACAACTTATATTATTAATTTAGACCTTTAAGGGTAAGTTGTGGGGGATTTTGAACTAGCCAGAAGGCACTACAGGTATACTTTTAATGCTACCACTACAGCTAATGTATCTAATGACGCTAAAGGTATCCGCGAGGCGGATTTTTCGGTCTATGACCGCAGCAGCGGCACCGACGCCTATCTGATGACGCTGGGGCCGCTGGCCATTCCGCAACAGGGGTCACAGGCCGGGGTGAACACGGCCGATCCGCGCAGCGCGCTGGGGCGCGAGCCGCAGGACTACAAACCAGAGGACAACCTGCCGATCTTCAAGAGGGTGTCCGGCACCGGCTGACCGGGGCCTCCGAGGGGATGGCAGAACAACACGCAGCGCCGCAAAAGGCGCCAACAGGGAGAACGGAATGAACGTCGAGGTGGTGCAGACGCACATCAGCGTCGTGTTCCTCACGCGCGAGCACGCCATCAAGATCAAGAAGCCGATCCAGCTCTGGGGCTTCCTCGACTACGGAAGCCTCGAGGCACGCACCCACTGGTGCGAGGAGGAGGTGCGTCTCAATCGCCGGCTTGCCGAGGGCATCTACCTGCGTGTCGGACGCATCACGCAGGAGGCTGACGGTCTCGCGCTGGACGGCGACGGCGCGACCGTCGAGGCCTGCGTCGTCATGCGCCGCCTGCCCGAGGGTGCGACCTTATATATTTCGCCCCGGACTGTTGAAACCCATTTGCAACGCGCCATCCACTCGCTTAACTGTTCAACAAGGCTTCAGTGTCTAGAAATAATGGTCGAAAACGGTCTGCTGCCTATTTGGCAAGACTTAGGTAAAATTTTGGTTAGTGAATATGAAAGTAGAAAAAAAAGCTTACCTGGCAGCAAGCATAGGTAACATATTAGAATTCTATGACTTTGCACTCTATGGGTTTTATGCGAAAATCCTGTCGGAGCTCTTTTTCCCTTTAGACCACCCCCTCAATTGGCTTAAATATTTTTGCCCTTGATTTATTTCTGAAAGTGTCATTCACCTAACTCAACTGCTTTCTAAGGTAGCAAGAAGTGTCTAAACAACAACTTTATGCACCCCCTATTTTCCTAATGTACCCTTTTATGTCATTTTGATAGTATAGGTCCCTTCCAAAGAAAATTCTTGGACCCGTTGCTGGTAATATAAGATTTTTATTTCAGAAAAAATTGGCTATGAGCAGCAAAGATGGGTCATTCGCGCTTTAAAATGGTTCATAGGCCTAAAGTCTCGGTTACAATTGCTTTTATTTGTATTAAAGATTAAATTAAATATTTATATTAAAGCTTTTTGAATTAAAAATTATGTGTCACAGGTTTGGGGGGGGGGTAGGAGGTATCATAATTTTAGTGACGGTAAAGTGTGGCGCGACGAAAACAAGTTTTGAACCACTGACTTAAAGGATGCAAAATTTCTTAAAATGATTTTAACTCCATAAAATGTTGATGAATTGAAGGAAGACATAATGATATGAATTGTCCTCATTTAATATTTTGCCTCTTACAGCCATTGCATCAATTGGAAAAAAAATTAAGCTTTAATGTAAAGAGCAAGGTTTCGACGAGGGTTGAATCACCTCAAATACGCGATAAAAACATACGAATATGGAAGTTCGTTACGTAAATTAATTCGTAAGTTACGTATATTTTTTACAAATGAAAACGTTTGTAAAAAATTAAAAGCTCTATTTGCCTTTTTAAGTAATCAAAAAATTGGAGGGAAACTAAAAATCTCCTCAAAATCTTCCGATTAATTGCAATTACTTAATATGCAAATTTTTTTTTAATTATTATGAATATGAGATAGACAAGGACAGAAAATTGGAAGAACTTCTATTTCACGACACGACATAGTAGATCACAGCCTAGGACTTCCAGTGGCTCTTTCCTCCACATTCCTGGATGCTTCGGGCACTATTTACCATCCCTCAGTTTACGGGCTAAGTAGTTTGAGTGACTTACCTTTAATTTATTGGAAAAGGAAGGATACTAATTAAATTTCGATCTTTTTCCTGGGGAAATTTCTGGGCAAAAACAAAACACTTAGTTCCATTGTTGCTTGTGCGAGGCTTTAGACACCTACAGATTGTTCCTGAATAGTGGCTAAGCTTTAGCTTTTTTATCTACTATTATTTATCAGTGAACTATTAACCTTTTTGTTCACAAGCCTCTTTACTTATTAATAAAAGTAGATCTTCGTCCAGATGCCTTAATTCAGTAAGAGGCAGTGGTCAATCAATCAGATCTGTACAATCGAAGTAGCAAGTACTGCTGAAAAGGGGGGCGGGGGAGGAGGAATACCGAAAGAGTAATTACAAGACACATCTAGTACTTGAAAACTGTAACCTTGTGTTACGGCACCTCATGTTTCAATCGCTTGACGAGCCGCTCAACTCGCGGCTGTTTGCGATTTCGCTGAACGACATGCCCCAGCTTGAACACTTCGGTTTCGATTCGTTTCAGTTTGTCGATCTCGATCTACGGCGTTTGCCGAAACTTGAGAAGGTTCACTTGCAGTACCACAACACGCAGACCCGACTGGCCGACAACGACCAGATGCCATATTACGCATGGATTCGCCGGTGTGTTTTAAAAGAGCTGCCGGTGCTCGATTCCTTGCGGTTTTACATCCGGCCGCAAACCTACGATCAAGGGTTTTAGGTCGTGATGATTCTCTGAATGTTTTGTTTTTCACTGCAATCCCTTTTTACTATTCTTTTGACGCTCATTTTCAAATTAAGGACTCACTCTTCAGATATTCTTGGAGCTAAGTCAATCTTCATTGATACGGCTCTATAAACCATCCAGGGTTTTTTTTAATTTGATTTTTTTTTTTTTTTTTTTTTTTTTTTTTGCTGCACGATTCTAAGTTGAATAGGAAAAACAGTTTTTCATTGCTAAATAAATGTCATGGTAATAAGAGGAAAGTGTATTTCATAGCTACGTCAACTGCAAAAAAACCCCCACAAAAATTGAGAAGAAAATTTGCTAAATGTGTGTTTGTGGGAAAGAGAGGAATAGTCACATTTGCATTAGGTACAGGGAAATATTTACAAATTACCTGTCTAGATATATGACAATAACCTTTAATGAGACAAAATTTTTAATTGACGTTTTTGATATTTTTGGTGCTTTTTCAGAAGGATTTGACTTTTTATCTAAGTTCTGATCAAGCACGGAGCCAGCTTTTAAAATAAGTATAAAACATGATTTTATGGACACGTAAGGAATAAACAGTTAAAAAAATGACTGCTTTAAGCATTCCTCTATACCCCATTAGGTTAAACTTTAACTTGCTCCTACGTAAACCAACCCATGTTTTGTTCAAGTCCAAAAAGTATGTTTGTGTTTCGAAAAAAAAATTAGTAGCCGATTCATTCTTCTTACAATTTCGAGTGCAGTGCCAGCTAAATTTTGGGGTAAAAGTGGAATGTAAGGGATGTATAAACCTCTATGTTTCAAGTTGTAACCTCGCTTTTAATGGACACACTATTTGATTTGACTATATTTACGGTTCGCTTGACATTTTCTGCATATTCTGTAATTGCTTCCAGTATTTGCTGTTACCTCTGCTTGGAATCTTATAACAATAATACTTCATCTACGAAATCAAGATTATAGAGTAGATTAATGCTAATTGCTTATTTTTACCCCTTATCCAGAGTTCCCGTCTCAGTATATAGTCCCTTTAAACAACATAAAGAAATGGCGAAAGACCGATTCCAGACATGTTCTTGAAATATCTAGTTGCACTACTAGTTGTTAAGTGTCACAAGATCGTTTTTGAGCTGATTATTGGTGATTCGCTAAAGATGCTTTGTAACAGCTTTTTAAATGATTCTCACTAAAAGCATTCTAGATGGATAATTTCTGACACTTCTAAAGAATTTCATCTTAGTTTTCAAGTTTCCAGTGAAGTTCATTGATCACTGTTAGAATAATGATTACTGTTCTTAGGCTTAAAAAAATGTTTTTTTTTTCAACAAAAATTAGAAGTCTTTTTTGACATTTCTGAAGGGCTTTATTATGAATTCCCATTTCCTTTAAATCTTTATTTATGACATCGTCCTATCCCAGACGGGGACGACCTGTTTTCCGTTTAGCCCCAGACGGTTGGCCAAAAAGGACAATTTTCGGCAATCTGTCATACTTCATCCGCAGAACGTGGTCTAGCCATCTCAACCTTTCTTTCATTATTGCCCTATAATGGAAGCGGGGTTGAACCACATTTTTCGTACAACCTACTGTTTGAAAAACGGTCAGTCACCTGGGTACCCAGAACAATCCGTAGGCAATGAAGATAGTATGCACAAGTTTGGAAACCTTCCCAAAATGTCCACTGCCCATTGTATGGTAAGTGTGTTGGATACAATTCTCAAACATCTGGATGAGCCTAAACGCTGGAATTATATGATAGCAATTGACCTAAAGAAAGCTTTCGACCTAATTTGTCACAGTGCACTGATAAAAAAAAGCTCCTCTCTAAGTTTAATGTCCACGCCTTTTTGCGCGAATTATAGCTAATTTCCTTGCAAATAGAACACAGAGTACTAAGTCGAAAATCAGCTTTTTCTGATGAAATGCCTCTATTTTCTTAAGATAATATTCATTAATCCAACCAAAAGAAGTATACTGCAAGTATTATAGTAATACTGATAGTCCTAAAAACAAAATATTTCACATCAAATACCCGCCCCTGCTAAAAGAGACAAAGAGCAAAATACAAAAAAAAACAAGTTCACGTTAGAAGGAGAACCATGAACCACCTATAGAGATTTCGTCAAAAGGAGAGAAATGTTGTCATTCATAAAATGGGGCAATAAGTGACGTAAGACTGAAATATACTATGGAAATAATTTTGTTGAATCTCTTCAGAAAACTCGTTTTTCAACATAGTCGTGGTAGTTAGAAGTCGCTTGGCAATGCACAATATGGCCGACGCGCTACAGACTGGAGCTTTCCCCATATTCCCTCTTGTCTTTACGCTCTTGGACTTCACGGCCGAGGGTAGGAACGTATCCAGGGGGTCTTGGGGCCAAAATCCTTCACTCTGAGTACTTCTAATTTAAATTAACAAATAAACTACTTTTTCATGTGACCCCCCTCAAATTCTTTTATTAATGGACCACTCAAAAAAAAAAATCATGGGAAAGCAATTTTCCCAAATTAGGTGAAAATTACAGTAAAAACTAAAAAATAACTCATTAATGAAATGTTATTTGGGACTATAAAAGTTCCATAGATATACTTTACAGTACTAAAAAGATAAAAATATGTACTAAAAAAACTGCGCTGTTTCTGTTGATGCTTGAATTATGCAGGATTATCTTCTTAGTTTTATCTTTAGTTTTGACAAGATTTTGGAAGAAACTAAACGTAGATAACTTCGAAGACCACATTGCCTTTCCATGACAAAAGTAAAACAGTTCAAAAATTGCCTAGTTTTTTCTTCGCTAACATCATGGTGAAAACTTCTAAGAACGCATAAATTGTTAAAAGAATTAGACATCATGAACTTGATCTCATTTCACCCAATAAATAAAACACTGGAACTCTAAGGATTTTAAATTTACGTGATAGGCTGTTAAAGGTTAGAATGAATTCAGAAAATAAATGACTTGACAGTCATCAAAACGTCATTAGTAGTAAAGAAATATTTCTTTGGATTTCCTTCTTTTTGACATGGTAAATGAGAGGTGGAAGGATATAATGCTGTTAAGACAAGAAGTAATGACTCAAAAGGTGAAATTTTCAGTTTTGAGCATGCTTATTAATATGGCTCGATTACGCAAGAGAAATTTTTCGTCGGAACGCCACTAGATGGCTTGAAATTCAAGGTTGTGGACAAAAATGCAAGTTTATCAAAATGAGAAAACATGGCCAATTCAAAATAGACTAGTATGGGGTAATCGATGGCGCAGGTTCCGAATATGAGCTTAAAAACGCACTGAGTTGTTCTATAATGCCAATAGGTGCCGCGAATGCAAGATGACGTTTCGTTCCAGACGGTTCGTTTTCAAGCGACCGGTCGTGCCGTTGCAAATGCAGATGCAGTTCCTGGCGCTCCTCCAGCAGGTTGAGCGCCACCGCAATTCCGGCCTGATTGACACCGAGATCCCGCTGCAGGCGCCAGGCAATCCTGGTCCGGGTGATGCTCATGGCCGAAAACCGCCAGGCGGCGGGCTCGGATCCCTGGGGCTCCAGTATCCCCTCTTCGACGAGTTCCACAACCCACTGGGACTGCACATTGCAGGACTGACACAACTCCGCCAGCTTGACCAAGGCGGCGGTGCCCGAGACGCAGCGGGTCCACGCCACCTTCCAGCAGACCGTCGGCGCGACGGGGCGCTTGATCTCGACCGAGCCCGACCTGCAGCGGACCCCGGTCAAGACCAAGCGCGGGGAGCGGATCCGCAAGGCGTTCGTGCCCGGGCCGGGCTGGCGCTTGATCGCGGCCGACTGGAGCCAGATCGAGCTGCGGTTGATGGCCCACGTCTCGGAGGACCCGCTCCTGGTCGAGAGCTTCCAGGAGGCGCTCGACGTGCACGCTCGCGAAATCATTGGAATAATCGTGATAATATCATTAATTTTATAAAGAATTTTAAAATTAAATATAAAATACAATCTTATAGTGATTGGTATAGAATATCAACAATTCAAATTAGAGAATTTGGAGGTGGAGGATTATTAAGTAGATATAGCTATGATCTTTATAATTTATTAACTAATATATACCCTGATTATACTTGGGATAAGGTTTTGTTTCTTAATCAAAACAAGAGGTCATCACAAAGATGGGTTTGCAGTCCCTGGATGCCACTTGGAGAAATTTCCCCAGGCACATGGAAGGGTATGTTGACCTTAGTCACAAGACACTATCTGCATCCAGTTTGTTAAAAAGACGTATCAGGAGTGGCTTTGAGCACTTGATCCGTATGGGTCCTTCAACTAAGAGCTTGATGGAGCCAGGCGAAATGTTGGGGAAATATTAAATATAAAAGGGGGGATTTTAATTGGAAGGGAGGGAAGTATACTTGAAATTTTAACTTGGAAGACGAAGGAGAGCTTATCAAGAACGATAAATATCTCAGGAAAAAAAATTGTGGCGCATTTCCATATATATCCTGAAAAATTAGAAAAAAATGGAGTTCAGTTTTAATTGAGAAAACTTACGTATTAATTGTTTGGTAGTAGTGGATGTTTAAAAAATGAAAATCAGTAAAAAAAAAAGAAAATGGTATGAAACAGCTTAAGAAGGTGTGGCTTTTTTGAAGGCGTAAGTGTCTTATGAATCAACAGGTTAGTAGTTTCCCCATAACGAATTTAATAGGTAAAATAGGGGTATATTGTTGGAGCTACTAGCCCCTCAAGACGTTATTAGGTGCACCTGGGTCCAAAAATAATCGTTTGCACTAGAATGGATCGTTAAAACTTAACGAAAAATTCCCAATAACATTTCTTCTGGTGACTCCTGGCACTTGAGGCCAGCAAGGCACAATCTACCACCCCAATGACGCCCTATAGTGCATAATTTCACACTGAATGGGTTTTCAAGCTTTTCCCCGCAAAAATAACCTTATAAACCCTAAATGACCATTATTTTTACATGAATGGCGAGAATTTGCCATTTCATTGTTAAATTACGATTTTTCTTTCACACTCTCTTTTCCTTAATTAGTGTAGAAGGAGTCCTAATCAGCATCCATTGTCACTCTCGTTGGTGCGTAGACAGTAATGATAGAAATGTTGGATAGTCTTTTTTTAAGTTGTAGTCTGGCTATTCTCGGGTTCACTGGAACCCATGCAAAAAGAGCTTTTTGCGCACGGTGGCCTATCATAAAGTCGACTCCATGGTCACCAGATCCATCATGCGCACCAGAGTTGAGGAATAAGTAAGAGTTGTCGGAGTCTCGGAATGGTATGGTTTCTTCAGACACTCCATTCAATCTTGTCTTTCACTGGCTTGTATTATCGTCGTTCCATTTTTCTTTACTGTGTTTTTCGTTTTATCATGATTAGCCAGTGTGATCTCAGAAATTATTTACAGAAGACTGAAAACGTGAGATGTTTGAAGCCAATTCGTAATGCCTCAAAAATGCTCTGATGATAGGGAATGAAGGATCTTTCGTTCATAAATAAGTTTGGCGATTGATGAACAGGGAAAAAGGATCAAATAACTGGAGATCAAAGCAAAGACTTTTTAGATATCGGGAGATGTAGAATCCATTTTGTCTTCGACGGGCAGGCCTCGTGGGATCCCTACCTGACCCCGACCGGCTGGCACGGCGTGACCACCGTCGTCATGGGCAACTGCGGCGTGGGCTTCGCCCCCGCGCGCGAAGAGGATCGGCCCTGGGTGATCCAGCTGATGGAGGGCGTCGAGGACATCCCCGGCGCCGCGCTCTCCGAGGGCATCACCTGGGAGTGGGAGACCTTCCCGGAGTACCTCGACGCCCTCGCCCGCATGCCGCGCGCCTTCGACGTCGGCGCGCAGATCCCCCACGGCGCGCTGCATTTTTATTCATAAATTTCAATTTTTATTGTTTTGTTTTAGGAGCATAAAATTCTAAGTAAGTTTGCGCTATAGTGAATCGAAAAATATACTTTGCTGGGAAGTTGGCCCCTATTCTTAAATTGAACTATGTTGTTTTTTTTATCTCTCTGTATTTTCGAATTGGTCCTCCAGAACTCTCCAGGTAAAATTCAAAACTTCGACCCTAAAGTGCACATGCGTATTTCAGACCCCCCCCCCCCTCTCCTAAGAGTCACGTGTGTTCACTTGTATTTGCTAACGTCAGGCTGTTGAGCCCGGGGAGGATTTCATCCGCCGTCACGATCTCGGCCGAGATGGCGGAGCCGAAATGCTTGGCCTTTTGCGGGCCAAAGCCGGATCGCATCTCGTCTATCTGTACGTCGCGCGCACTGAAATCGTTCAGCACCACAAAGCCGCCGAGGGCCTGTTCGGCCTCCTTTGCGCTGGCGTTGCGCAACGTTATTCCGGCGCTATTAATCGGGCTATGGCTTGGCGCAACCGCTTTGACTTCGTTTTCTCTTAAGGGCGCTGGTATAGGTCCAACAGTCCGCACAGTATCATCAATAATTGTGATAAACACCCTGGGAAGAAATTTAAGCCCATCCATGCCGCAATGCATCACACCATGCCGCAATGCATCACACCATGCCGCAATGCATTAATGCATACTAAATTTTGCACAACACACACAAAAGTTACCACACGATAATTGACATACGAAATGACATGATAAGTGCCATACATAATTCGAAGTACACACACAATGACACACAAAATAGACAAACAGCACACACGAAATGAAGGATGACATGAAATTCAAGTGGAAGATCCTTACTTGGAGGAATTTGTCATAGAGGAAGAGAAATTCCATGAAGGGGGCGCAGGATTTTCTTGCATTATTTAAAAAAAATGAAAAAAAAAAATATGAAAAAGCTTTTCAACTGAAAGTAAGGAGCGGCATTAAAACTTGAAACGAAATGAAATTATTACGCATATAAGGGGTTAATCACCTCCTATATACCTAGCTCTTTACGCTAAAGTACTTTTAGTAATTTCAACTATTTATTTACGGTCTTTTTTATTCTGGGGTCATTCTTAAAAATTCAGGTACCTCCTCCCTTCTCTCTCTTTTTTCAATTTATATATTCCACTTGCTTTGATTGGTTTTGGTATGTTTTTCTCTTTTTTTTCTTTTTTTCTCTTTGTTTTTACTATATTCATTTGTTAATTGATTTTAGTACATAAGCAGATGTGTCATTATTTTGCTTTTGTTGTTTTTCGTTTCTTTTCTTTTTTCTATATTCATTTTTTTTCCACTTCCTTTATTAATTGATTTTGCTACGTAAGCATATGTGTCATTGTTTTGCTTTTTGTTGCTTTACCTTGTCTTCTGATCTTGAACAGTTTATTAGGACCAACCTCCCCTTTCGGTATCATTAAGGTGTCATCGCAAATGTGGAAAAATACCTCAAGCTGATGAAATTATCTCTGCTCATGGTATCAGCCACCGGGGAATATCGCATTCCATTCTCCCAGTACAGTCTAATAGCCGGAAGTTTGAGAATGCTCATAAGCATTTGAACTCCAAGAAATCTGCACAGCTCCTAAAAGGAAAGTTTCAGGGCAAGATTCTTCTTTTTCATGGTATTCAGATTCGTTTCCCGCCCCCTCAGCGTTGCCAATTGAGGAGGAGCAGGAGCAGATTTCTTACTTTGGATTTTGTCTTCTTCCTAAATCCTGAAAAATACTTTCCGGGGTTTTTACAATGAAAAATGCCTTTGCTGATATTGTTATTATAAAAATTGAAAAAGACTAAAATTTTGAATTATCGTTGACCCTTGTAACAAAACCTAAAAATTTATGTGTCAAAAATTGAAATAAAACAGGTGTTTTTCGTAAAGCATAACATCCTAGGCAACAGCCTAACTTGTGCCGTCATCGTTCCGGTTTGTACAGACTAGGTCTCAATCAGCCGTACCGTTTCCCGGACAGGGGCAGTATCTGCTTGTAGCTTTGTCAGTACCAGGCCCACTGCGACAAAAACCGCCAATAAAAATACAATCGGCACGAGAAAGCGTGAGAACTTTCGTGTTTGTGCGTTCATGATTAGCGGATATTTATACCCGGATACTATTGTTGAAAGTAGTAATCATACTTGTTGTGGAGTTCATTGGTGAACCCCCAGGCTTCAGTGTATGAAAGCCCTCTGTTTTCGGGGAATTAACTTGGTGTCTAACAACTTGGTATCAAGCATAAAACTACTACACATATCACCCGAAAACCAATGGACTTAATGAAAAGACGAATCATACAATCAAAGGTACGCAGCCTTATACATACTGTCTGAACACAACATTTATGAAACTGTTTATATTCAAACCAGTTCAACTTGTAATGGTGATGCAGTATTAGAGGAAATGAAAGGAAACTATTTAACTTGGTGTCTAACAACTTGGTATCAAGCATAAAACTACTACACATATCACTCGGAAACCAATGGGGGGGAGTAAGTGTTCCCCATAGACATAGCTATTAGATTTTTAACTCTGGTGAATAAAATGGCTATCTCAGAGTTTTCATCTGGTGACTTTGGCGAAAAAATGAGCGTTGAAGGGGGCCTAGGTGCCCTCCAATTTTTTTGATCACTTAAAAAGGCACGAGAACTTTTAATTTCCACTAGAATGAGGCCTCTTGCGACATTCTAGGACCACTGAGTCGATACGATCACCCCTGGGAAAAAAAACAACAAAACAACAAAAAAACAAATAAACACGCATCCGCCCCTGTTGGCCAAAATGGGACATTATGGAACTGCAAGGGTTAAGGTTGTCGGCTCTTAATTTAATCAACCATTATCAACTCCCTTCCCTCAGGGTCAAACTTGAAGCGGTTCATGCCGCGGTGGCTGCCCATCCATACCGTGCGGTCTTTGCTGAATGCCAATGCAGGGCACATTTTTTTCTAGTTTGAAACTTCTTCAATACAATCTTCGATTTTTCCTTGTTGGCCAATTCGATTGATTATGGCTTCCTGTAATTGATCGTCAAAAGTATTGATTCCTGAAGGCTAAAGAAAATAATTAAGTTCAAGGTGAAAAGGCCAATTTGAGATAAGACAGAACATGTATTTATAAACTGATGTTTCTCTAAAATACAATTTTTGTGATAGTGCGTTTGCCTAAACATAGTCACGTGGCAACCAATTCTCGGCTTTTCAGGTACAGTATTAGTATTTTCGACCTCAGGTTTGATGCTAAGAATGTGACGGAAATAAATGAGAAGCAAAGATTAAATGACATCTTTGGATCGGGAGCTAGAGTTTACATACAAAAAAATTAAGCCTGGTCAGGGCGGCTGCACACAGCGCGGTCTTGATAAATTTCATGTCTGGCTCCCCAGTTCTGCTGTTTTTCGATTATGTGATGATGGTTGACCGTATCGCGCCACAAACTCCGGGCCATTGCAAGCTTTTATTGAATGATTGTTCAAGAAAAACTGGTTTTTCGCGCCTGGAGCCGCATAATGCCTTCGTTGAAGGTGCGAGACGAGCATGGATGCCGAACGTCGGAATGGAGCCAATCCGTCGCCGATCCTTGGTCGATGCAGCTATTTCTGCGGTCCATGGGGCAAACTAAAAATGCATAAAGTAGGCAGGGTTTTAAGCTAAGGGAAAAGTTAAGGTTGTACAATTATGAATGAAATTATATTTTAAATACTAATTCCAGTCATTACTGGTAATTTCTGTGTAGTAGGAAGTTGAAAGATAGCCTAGTTAAAAAACTCATGCTTCCATTAATGCTAATATCCAAGATGGCTCACTTTCACTTTTGAGTTTAAATTAGCCAGCTGTTTCTAAACAATTGTAATACTAACTGTTGTGACCGTGCCCTGTGACAGAATTCCAAAGTCCGGAGGCTAAAAATATAAAAAATAGACAAGAATCGCTCCCCCACTGTGTCCCTTCTATCCCCTATATTATATGGATACCTAGTACAACCCGAAGGTCAAAATGTGAAAAATATTAAGTATAAAACTCTTTGTGAAACCACTAATTTGTTTCCGTGTTGCCTTAATGTTGTGCAAAAATACTGTGTGAAATTACAATCTTTACAGGAATACCTCAAAAAGCTCCATAATTTCAGTCTTGTCTACGAGGCAGATTATCGCAACATATTTAAAAATCAGAAACTTAGCCTACCTGTTTCATATTACAAGAATAAATCATTAAAACAAGGATATCATTCTACTGAGCTACACGCAGGGTTCTGTCATAGCTATAGGCAGGTACAAAAGGTATATTATCCTACTATTTTCCATGCTAGTTTTTCATCAATATTTCTACTAGCGAGATTTAACAAATAAACTATATTTCTTTCAACAAACTAACTGGTTTTTGGCAAACTATTTGTTATCTATTTATGCTACTCAGTTTTGTATGTCACTGAACAAGGCACTTTCTACGTGAATATTGTTGACTCTTGGCACTAATGGTCCTTTTCAATAGGCCAAGGATGGAGTTTGCTTGGGAGACAACATGCTGGCTTTGGAACCTCAACCCCTCATCAATGATCATACCAAAGTCCATTTCTTCTTCTGTTTTCACTATGTCTTCCCTTATATTAGTGATTGGCAATAAAATTGGATAGGTTGACATTGGATTATTAGGTCCAAGGTACAAAATACAGCATTTGCTTGTATTGAATTGGAGAAGCCAGTCTTGAGTCCAATTCTGTAGCCTGTCGGCCCGCCGACCAGGAGCGGGCGACCTTCCGCCGGCCGATCCGCTGAGGCCGTCTGGAGGCCTCGTGCCCTGCGTTCTCCGCCGATCGCGAGTCCGACGGCGACCAACGGGAACGGGGCGGGGTCGGGCCAGCGCAGAAAAGCGCAGAAATCTCTGCCTGCTTCTCGCCCGGCCAGCGTGATGGCATGCAAGTGATGAACCTGAACTGATGGAGTCCACCATGCGCACCCGTCTCTCTCTGCGCTCGGCCCTGGCCCCCACGACCGCCGTCCCCGCCCTGGTTTTGTTTTACTTTTAGATGTTACCTGTTTTTATGTTTTATTTTAGTTTTTAGGTATTGGAACATTTCGATAGATTTTTTTTGGTTGTTTTTTTTGGTTATAATCATTTTTGGAAAGGGGGAAGGCTTAAGAAGTTTCTTAGATATGGTTTACTTTTAGACGTCACCTATTTTTTATGTTTTTTTATTTTTTAGGTATTGGAACATTTCTACAGATTTTGTTTTGTTTTTAGGTTTTAATTTTGTTTGTAGAAGGGGAAAGGCTTATACAGTTTCTTAGAGAGGCTTTGCAAAATTTGGCGATCCTAGAATTATTCCATCTATTCAAGCTACGACTTTTCAATAGCAGCCACAGAGACAGACCAAACATGCAGACATATAGACAGACAAGACAAACAGACAGACTGTCCGTCTGCTGTTCCTGTCTGTGTGGCTGTCTCTCCTTTGTGTCTATCTGTCATGTCTTTCTGTCTGTCTTGTCTTTCTGTCTGTCTCTCTGTCTTGTTTTTTTGTTTTTTTGGTTTGTCTATCTGTCTGTCTGATCTGTCTGTTCTGCAAGCCAGTATGTGCACAGAGACATCTCTGTCACTTTAGAAGGTGGAGAACTACCAGAAGAAGAAGAATGTAAGGAGAATGGCGATTGTGGAGCTGAAAGAGCTTGTATCGGACAACGCTGTCAAGATCCCTGCTCCAAGAAAGTGTGTGCTGAGAGTGCACAGTGTAAGGTCATTGCACATCATCCAGTTTGTGCGTGCCAAGAGGGGCTCTCTGGAAATCCACGTGATGAATGTGTAGCAAGTGAGTCTCCTTACTATTTACTTTTGTTTTAAATAGTTTGTCAGAAGGAAGTCATTAAAGATTGGTGTGGAACATTGTGCCACATTGGCCTCAATTGCTAGGAGGCATGAGAACAAACGCTAATGGAGATTTTTCTCATTAGGTTTAAGCGATCGATTCTAGTGTAAATGAATATTTTGGTAGGAAAATTCCCGAAAATGACATATATGCGATAATGCTTCATAGAGAATGCCGTGTTTCAGCCATTCAGTTTCACAGGCTGAGAATTGCTTGGATTAGTATGTTAAGTTGGTAGGTGTTAAAAGAATTTTTTGACCGAGGGCGTCCGAAACATTTGCTTAGTTCTCTTCTTTTTTATATAGTCTCTTTTATTTTTCACTGACTGTTATTATTTTCAGTTTCATTTCTCTGCATTTTTTTTCGTTTTGTCAAGCATAACCAGTGTGGTTTCAGAAATTATTTTGGGTGTTAAGTTATTTCCTATAGGGATGTTCATCTCAATAGAAGTATTTCTTACCTCCTCGTCAACTAGGATCTTCAACTTAGTTGTACCACTTGTATACTTAAAATCAGTTATTTCGTAGGCGATCGGCTCTGTCTCTGGTCGAGCTGCGAGAGAATGAGCGCATCAAAGTGATTGATGCTCGCCAAGCACTTGCGTATCAGGTTTGTCCTCTTCGAAGCTCATTGAGAGTAAGTGTGGGTGACCTGTTGATCCGCGACACTGATCTCTGCACTCCCTCGCTCTTCCTCTTTCGTGTGCAGCCGGAATTGAAGGCAACGAACCTGTCGGAGCTGATGATGCTCCTCCGATCACACACTTACGCCTGTGGTGTTCAGGAGGATGTTTTGTTTGATGCATACGAGGGAGTGAAGGCGGATCTTGCTATTTTTTTTCGAATTTTTTCTCCAACGGGTTTCCGAGAAAACGCAGATTTTGGAAGAAAAGTCAGAAGGGCCGCCCTATTCGAAGTGGCTGGCAAGACGGACCACCAGAGGGGGCAACACAGACCATCATTTTCGTAATCATCTTCGACTGTATATTTCCTATAAACATATCAAGTAAATAGTTATCAATCAATTAATAATGCATCAACTAAGTAAAATGTCTGCACTTGCTTTTTATAACACGCTGAAACCAGAAAAATCAACTCCAAATTTGAAAGGTGTTTTTGAATCTTTAAACTTCATGATTAGTTGTTATTTAAAGCCAAAAAATTGTATTTGGTTCATATAACTTCAACGTAACCATTTCTGTTTACACCTTTTTTTCTGAGGCAGTTTCTTCTCGTAAAGAATGTCAATTTCACTCTTTTTCGTCAAAACACCCTTTTATCTAAATTTTTGTGACAAGGGAATATCAGGGTATTTTCTTCTTTCTCTATCCCTCTCTCAATAATATTCTATTCTTCAATAAGACTAATGTTTAAAAGATGGAGAAGGGGGTGGGAAGAACGGAGAAATACTAAACTATCTGATTAATTCTCCTAAGGATGTATCCAAACTCAACGGCATGCAAAACATTATGCCAATATTTTTGATAAAAAGTTTAGCTTTTTTTTTTTTTAAGTGGGAGAATTATAGAACAATTGGAGGAAAGCCTGTGAGATAATTTCAGTGTTTACGAAGTCTTGGGAATGGGAAGATCAACTACGTGGTATACTGCTAGAATGTTGAAATAGAACCGAGGTTCAGAAAACTTTTGAAAATATTCCACGTAATTTAGAGAGGAGATTCAACAAAGAGCTAAAAAGAAGAAAATGACGCGGTGGCGAGCAGCCAAAAAAAGGGGGGGGGGGGGGGGGGGGGGGTCCTCCTCTTCCTGAATACGCCAGTGGACTACGCCTTGCACTCGCTTCCTAAGTTCGTGGCACTTATAATGTCACATCAAAACAAAGTGGTTGACACAATATAATCAAACTGTTATATTGCTTCAATTTAGCATATACCCCTGAAAAGAACCACTACAAAGACCAAGAAACTCGAACATGAAAATTCCTTTCTTCTGTCTCTTTTTTTTTTAATGTGTTTGTGCTGTTGTACTGGTGATTTCTTTTTTCGTTATAAATCAACTAGGTCTCTTGCAATTATATTTTCTCGTTTTACATATTAGCACTATCTAGACATCCAGTTCAGTAATTAAGAATTTACTTCCAGAAGAATCCACTATTTTGCACCAGGGAGGAGGATTATAAAGGGTGAAGAAAAGGTATGAATGTCATATGATAGTAGGGGCAAATCGTAAGTGTCTGGTTGAAGCTACTTTAAATCTTGTTTCCATGGGAGATCAGGGGGTAAGGTGGACTTCTCGGGAAAAATAGGGTCCCAGTTGCACTTTTTGATAATCGCCTCCTTTTGGTGATTAACTCTGACCTACCTCGTCCTTATTGCTCGCATAAAACCTAAGAGCAGCGTTATTTACTAAGGAGGATATGCGGAATCACCGTAGAGACCATGCTGCTCATATTAAATACTTTCTTCTCTTTTTATGGCACTTGGTATTAACCAAGTGACATACAGCAATCGCCAATTCTGTCGGTCTGTCAGTCCCGGTTTTGCTACAACTGCTTAATTGCGGCGGCATTCTCAGCGACAATTGCGTCGGTGTGACCACTTCCATATCGATTAATATGGGCAATTGCTGCATCAATTCCGTCTACAACTTTGACCGAAATAATCGAGTCCAAAAACTCGGCTGCAAAGTCTTCTTCGGTTGCGGGCCGCAACTTGTATTCAGGAACACCGCTATATTGCAGATTTTTTGAATTCCCCGTCTTGTTCAAGTCAGTCCCGCTTTCTTCAGTCCTTCTATCAGCCTCTCTCGCGGTTCCGGGTTACGGTCGGCTTGCGGCTGAGAGAGAAAGTAAGAACAGATCTATATTCACAGGTGGGACACAGTAACACAACTGCAATGGCACGTAACTAATATGGCGCGTAACGACTTATGCTTGGGGGGGCTTGGTGTGGCGCGAAGCGCCACACCAACAGCTAGTAATTTTGATAAATTTCAATTTTGTGATTTTGTTTCGCAATTTTTTAATAAATAATAAGTTAATTATTTCTGAAAAAATTATTTTCATCACTGCGTCGTTAATTTTTTTTAAAATAATTTTGAAAACTCTCATATGCTGCTTAGAAGGATAGGTTTGTGGGTTTTCTTGGACAATTTTTTTATATTCCTCTTTTTCAAGTTCATTCAATTCTCAAAGGGTAATTGAGCCTAGCCAGTTTTTGAACCTGTTTTTATTACACTATTTTGAGGTCATGTCTACTTTGTAGGCATGACCCGCAGACATGACCTGTAGACATGTACTCGCAAAATATTATTACTTTGCAAGTAATATTAAAGATGATATTAATATAGATTTTAAATACCTAAACTTACATCCTTGGAATCATGACGCATTAAGTATTAAGGTGAATACTGAGGGGAAAATGAGCTAAATTAAAACGCAGTAAGTGTATGTGCTTTTTTTAATGTTGTATATCAGTAATATCTTAAGAAGGACTTATAGTGGTAAATTAAAGCTTTCAAGGTATGTTGAGAGGGATGTTAAACTAACCAAAAGGCACTATTTCCCTACTATTGCTACTGCGATTACTAATACTACTGAGGTCAAGGGTCAAGGTCAAGGGAATCTTCAGAAGAATGTTGAACTAAAGCAAAACACACTATGTGCATTGCCAAAAGGTTTGAGCCGCGTACGCTATGGCCTTGTCAACATTTTCTTCGATCTCGGTATCGCGGATAAAAGAACGACCCTGCGCAAAAACCGTGCTAGGCAGGGCAACGAGGAAAATGGCAGTGAGAGTAATAATGCGTCTGAGCAAAATGTGCGTTCCATATTTTCGTTCGACTGATGTCGGTTCAATGCCGACGCGCAAGCCATCATGGCGGATCGCGTTTGCAATCGCAATGACTGCCGGTCTTGCTGCCTGCAGTGGTAGTAATACATAAAATCTCCCTTAGATCTTTTTCTGAGTCACATAAAGACTAAATTTTAAGGAAATAGACATAAGCTGTGAGGGTAGACTGAAGTGCTGCAGTAAGCTTTGGTCAGCAACGCCGGTGAAAATGTCTAAGGAGCAGCACTTTGATTTTGTACCATTGCCATCGGTTCAATGCTGTACATGTCAGCCCCTCAGGGTTAGTAAGTGGTATGTTTGAAGAGGATTATTTTTTCTTAAATAAAAAAAAAAATGAAAACCCAATCCTGTAAGAAAGTCTCAAAATACGCTGTACGTTTCTGTAGTACAATTTTCGGAACTCTTTGAATTTTGACCTAACAATCGATCGATATGAGCTCACTCAAAATACAGCTAATTTGGAATATACAGTTTTTACAGATATGTACAGAAATGTGGCTCGTGACATCTGGAGGGATATTCCTTAAATGCTTGGATTATTTGAACAAAGTTAGTGTCTAAAAATTTTGATTGGATCTCTTTGGTGTAGTGGGGAGGGACGATTAGAAAATAAAGGCACGGGAGCGAGGCTGGTTGCCTTTCAATCACTTTCAAGGCGGTGTTCGGCGCCGTGGCATTCGCTGGCGCGCTGCTCGCATTCGGTGGCGCGTGGTTCGACGTTGGCGATCCGCTAAGCTCCCCCTATGCGAAAGTTTATCTCGAACTCGTGAACGGTAACTGGCCGTGAAACCGCAGAGCGCCGATGCGGCGTTCATGACGCAGCGCGCGCGCCTGTTCGGCATCGCCTATCGCATGCTCGGCAGCCGGGCGGACGCTGAAGACGTGGTGCAGGACACGTGGCTGCGCTGGCACCGCTGCGACCCCGCCACGATCGAGTAAAGAGCACTAAATATAGGAGAAAAGACAAGAACTTACAGCTTTCAATCATCATTGAGCAAATTTGCGTGTCAAAGGGGTAGGCCTCGAATTTCATTGCACAGGAGAGCACCAATGTAAGCCTGAAAATTCAATTATTTATTCGGCTGAGATGTTATATTTTGGCTATTATGCAGAGAGATTGAAATGTTTTAGGGTATTAATTTATAAAAAAAAAACGAAAAAGAATGTTTTTAAAGAAAATTAAAAGCCATATTAAACTTATGATCACAAGAAATAATCCGCTCAAGATGCAATGACTGACACTATAGTGTCTCATGCAGTTGAATATGGACAAATTCTTGGAAGAAGTTTAGCATCATTAACTGATTGTTTGATAATTGGTGAATGTATTCCTGGAGGAACAACTACTGCTTTAGCAGTACTAAAAGCATTAGGTTATAACGCAAAAGTTAGTTCTAGTATCCCTGATAATCCTGTTGAATTAAAAAATCAAATTGTAACATCCGTTAATTTGCAAGCTATTGTGGTAATGCTCCACTCATTGAGAATTATGTATGGTCATATATAAGTTGTTTACAAAATTTCCAATCCTCTCTAAAAAATTGCAAAAATTTTGGTTCAAATAAAGAACATAAGTGAAAAAAAAAGAAAAAATTTCCCTACAAACAATATTTTCCTAATAAGAAAAATCACGACTAGCATTTCTATATAATCTTCATTTTGTATTTTGTGAATGTCACAAGTGAATTTCTTTTGTTATTTGTGTATTTTATGTCATTTGAAAACGTAAAAAAAAGGTGAAAAATTTCCAAGCCCCAAAAAAAAGTAAAAAAACCCCTTCCCTTGCCAAAAAAATACCCCCTGCAGACAATACTCACCACCACCCCATCAATCTGCCAGGTGGATGGCTCACAGTCACTTTAGACTTATAAAGAAGGACTAGAACTCTCAGTTTCTGATCAAATGAGCATCCTCCCAAGTTTCTACAACCATGAGGTGGAGGTGGGGATGAGGAAAGGGCAGTCCCTCTCCTATGCAGAGTACGTTTATATGACAACGAGTTAGAGGTGGGGATGAAGACAGGGCAGTCTCCCTCCTATACAGAATAAATTCTGCGAAAGCGGCTTTGTGTTGCGGTAAGTCGTTAGTAGTAGTAGTATTACTCGATAGAACTAACGATGTAGACTTAATTGTTTACTGTATCATAATATTAATTCCTGTAGTTTCTAGCAAATTTTTGGTCATTACGTGCTTTTTTATAATGCAATGTTTGCATCGATGCATTTTCAATGTCCACTTCACTGCCTGAAATATTCGTGCTCTACAGCAGTTGCCTGATCTTATCTAGGACGTTCTAGGGAGTGTCAATCCCCAACTGTTCATTTTCACCCCTAAGTTGCTGGGTTGCAACAAATTTTTAGTGTTTAGTGATTTTGGAAGATTCCTTTTTTATTAGACTGGATAGAAATTTTATGTTACGCTTGCAGTAAATTTTTTCTCTTATAGGTGCAGATTGAGTTTTTTCAGGATGGACTTGATTTATGGAGCGATTGAGGGTTAACTAAGGAAGAGGAACTCTTCCATAGCGAGTTTCAACTGAGAGGAGGACTTGTAATCATGATTGGTTTTCCTACATCAGAACCAGACATGATTCCAGAGTTTAATGGAATTTCACCGTGTTGACCTCGGTTGGATTGGTGCTGCAGTGAGCTGTTAATAACAGTGGCAGCAGCGTTTATTGTTTGTTTGTTGGTTTCTCAACTTTACTTTCATGATTTTGCCTCTTGTGCTCGACCTTTTTCTCTGGGTTCTTAGAAGTCTCCAGTCGGGTAAGTCTAAGAACCAAAATTCAAATATTAGAAACTACAGTGATGAAAGTGGTCAAGCATGGGCGCTCCAAAAAACAGAGGAAGATTTTCTGGATGTTTTCCAGAAAAATTGCCTGCGGATTGTCTTAGGGATAATTATGTGGAGTCCATTATTTAGTTACTTCAGATTGATTAAAGTGGTGAATTATCTGTAATGTGCTGTATCCCCCATGGTAATCATCCCCGTGTTCTTTTACTTGTCCGATTACTTACCCGACTAATCCCAGGGTTTTATGAGATGCACATGACGTCAGAGATTAGTCAGATTATCCCATCGAACGCCAGGATTACTTGCTTGCGGGCTATAATTAGTCGACGTGGAACACACCCATGAGCGTGTTCCAGCTGAGACAAAAAGTAACTAAAAGATGGGTACTTGTATGATATAGCTGTGGTCGATATATCATACAAATACTGTCCTATTGGCAAGACTGTACCCGGGGGTATTATGGGGTCTGAACCCCCTCCTCATGAAAAAACTGTCTAAATCGTTAAAACGTTACAAAAATGTATGTGAACAAATTTTTGATGTGTTTTTAAGTTTGTTGTAGCCCCCCTCCCCCCCCAACAAAAAGCCTGGATGCGCCCTTGCCTCCTAGACTTGAGTAGTGATTAGTTTTCACGAGTGTGGAGCAAACTGCATCACCTTACCCTCGAAAACTAAAACTTTTGACAGTTTTTTTTTGTAATTTAGATCACTCTTCTCAAATAGAATTATTTGATATCTTTCCTTTATAGCGGGATCCTTGTCTAGCTATGTTTTTTAAGATGATGATATTGTTGCTGTTCAAGCAGAGTAAAGGGCTCAAACAAGCATCTGTTTTCATTTCAATCGGAACCTGAAAACAAAATTTGGTTCAAACATTTTGATAAGGGAATACAAGTAAGATTTTATGAAATCGTCAGATTCTTCTTGTAAGGCAGAGTCATAGTAAAGAACGTGATTCAGGAACAGTAAATATTTTCGCCGTTCACCTTTACTTATAGATCCTTAAAGAAAATAATGCACTTTAGGTGTGCCCAAGGCATTTGCCCCTTCCCCCTAAATTTTAAAAAGTCTTTTCAAAAGTTTTTAAGTATGACGTGATTTCTGCCAATGGAATTTTGTAGAGCAGTAATGAACTACGTGAATAATTTTGTCACAAAATATAAAGTTTGGGCTTTGTAAAAATATCCAAGTGATAATTAAATCATTGCAAGTAAATTCCATGCGAAAATCAAAGATGTCAAGTATTTTTTCTAAAGTTCATCCCCAACCAAGACCAGAAGTATTTTGAAACCAAGATTGAACAGTACTACAAGGCAGAAGGGGATACTGAACGTTTGGAAGCCTCCTCCGTCCGTGCGAGATCCATGTCGAGAGGAGGATTCCATTGAAATAAAACGGCGGCCAGCAAAGAAACTCAACAGAAAATGAACGTTTCTGAGATATTTTTAAATTTTTATGCTCGTCCAAATATTATTGCTGCATCAAAAATCGTTTGTCGTCTGGAATAACGCCATTTTTTGATTTTTTTTAATTTTTCTAAATAAAAGAAAATCAGCTTTGTAGGGACAATGTTTTGTCGTAGGTTATCAATATGCAAGTTTCTGGCACGTACGCAAGGGGGGGGGGAAACTTCGGGCCCGCCCCCCTTCGAAACTTTGTGAAATGTTTAGTTTCCCCATGGTTTCTTGAGATTTCTGGCAATAGTGGGACATTTATTAAGAATCTAGATGCATGTGTGAAGCCTTTTTGGGGGGATTTACAGCATGCCATTATCCGGTCGTTAATCCAAGACGCAAAGAAAAGGATATTATCAGCTCTCACTAGTCATTTCAATTATGATTAAGAGAATTTATAGCTATATTGGAGTTTTTATTTTAGAAATGGAAGTAAAAATCTACAACAATTAAATGATTCCTAGAGCTGAACCCTCCCCCTAGCTCTTAAGATTAAAGTGCCACCGATTTGACCTATCTAGTGCAAATATTATCTTAAAAAGCACTTTTTCTAATTTTGATTTCTTTTTATATTTTTCAATGAAAAAAATTCTTGTTGATTTCTTGACATCTATCCGTTAGGCCCCTGAAATTGCATATATTTTTGATCCACTATTTTATGTAAAGTCCGCAATATTTGGTTTCATTGTTTATATGTTTAAATAAACGCATGTCAAGGTCATTTATAAAAAAGTCTGACGTCTCGAATCAGCACAATAATATTTTCTCCTTATTTTTTGCCCTAATTAAGGCTCCTTTGACCTTGAAATTTTAGTTGGGGTTTCTACATGGTCTGCAACTCCGATGCAGATCAATATGAAAAAAAAATTGCTAAGAATAGCTTCTGGAGGGGTTCAGTGATTTGGCGCTTCTGGTGCTTCTGGACGTGCTAAGACGATGAAAATTGGTAGGCGTATCAGGGAGCTGCACAAATTGACTTTATAAAGTCGTTTTCCCAGATTCGTCCATCTGGGGGGCTAAAGGGAGAGGAAAAATTAGAAAAAAGTTAGGTATTTATAACTTACGAGTGGGTGATCGGATCTTAATGAATTTTGATATTTACAAGGACATCGTGATTCAGAGCTCTTATTTTAAATCCTGACCGGCATTAAGCCTCTGATTGTCCACTAAAATTTCTCTTTGAATTAACTCTTGGACCAGCTTCCTCGGCACGCTTTCTTTTGGTTATTTTTCTTTGAGCCGCGAGCCTGTTTTCACGTGCCAGCAATGGTTCAAGAGGATCTTTATCCTTTATATCCCATTTTTTATGTTATAATCAATTATTTTTCTTTTTTCATTTAATTTAGTGTTGAATTATGCTGTGTATTTCCCCCCTCCTTTACAGGCTTAGGAACCTTCGTGGGATTAATTATGTGTATTCATTGAATAATTGATTAATTATGAGGCCTGAACGAGAACCGCGTACGTCAAGCCCGAGCAATATGGCAAGAAGCTGTCCGAGAAAACGGCGATCTTCATAGCTTGCATCCCTGGCAAAACATCGACCCGCCCCGCCTTCCTGAGGAACTGCCGGCCAGGCCCAGCAGCCGGTTTACGTGCTCCCCGTAAAGGTCTCATGAAGCGACCATGAATTCACCCCGAGTGTACCCATCTCGAGTGCCCTCGTGGGATGGTACCGATTCTGCCGATCTCTTGGCTCTCGAGACAATGGCTAGAACCGGTCTTTAATAATTTATTTATTGCTCATCATACAAAGGACTTATGAAATTCGTGGAGTAATCGAAAAAAAGAGCTGGACAAGAAAAGAGAATAACTATTATTTAGGTCAATTTCTGGAAACAGCTTCGAAAATTACACTGTGTGGCTGGATGTCACTTCAGTTGTGTATATTGACCAAGAACAATTTAGTGTTTTAGCTACTGGTATAGGCGTTTATCCCCGCAAAAAATACCCCTCCCCCAGAAAATATCCCCCGGAAAGAAACCCCCCGCGAAAAATTTCCCCCAGAGAGACAAGGACTTATTCATTAAACAGATAATAAACAAAAAAAAATGGTTAGCCTTCTACCTGCCGTAAAAAGCAAACCCTGTCCGAGGGGGAGAAAGAGAATACAAAATACATAAAATAAAAGAACACTAGGTCTCCGACACCACTAATACCACCACACTCAACTATATATTAAAAAAAAAAAAACATGATTACTTTACTCTTCCTCGGTGCACTACATATCATCATAACCCCCACAATGAATTAAATAAACGAATGAACCAAAACTCATTATCTTACAAAAATTATTGAACATGAAGTTTCAGGCTAGGGATCACATAGGGATCACATAGGGATTTAAAAATATATGAATCACAGAACAACAATTAATTTAGGTCATTATTCTAATGCTTCGGGGGTTCCGTATTTTTGCATCTTTGTGATTTAACATTGTTGTCAAATTCCGCAGTCTTTTCAATGCCTGTTGTTGTTATTAATCGCCCAAATTAATCGTCCTTCCACTCCCTCCCCCCAGATGGTCGAATCGGGGAAGCGACTATACTATTTTTAACTTAATATGTCCCCAAAGACATAGTTATAAGGTTTTTTGACTACGCCGAATAAAATGGCTATCTCATAATTTTGATTTAGTGACTTTGGAAAAACAATTAACAAAAAAAACAACAAAAAAACAAACAAACAATCACGCATCCGTGATCCGCCTTCTGGCAAAAAATACAAAATTCTACATTTTTGTAGATAGGACCTTGAAACATCTACATTAGGGTTCTCTAATACGCTGAATCGGATGGTGTTATTTTCGTTAAGATTTTATGATTTTTAGGGGGTGTTTCCCCCTAATGATTGATATTTGTTAAAATTTGTTAATTTTGTTTTTTTGGGGGGAGGGGGGCTGATTCTATGCTTTTTTTCCTGAAATTATACGATTTTTTACAGACCTGAATTTAAGGTTAAAAATATTCAATTTAAAAAGTAAGATTTCTTGCGTATATATCATTACTCGATATCTTTTTCTATGTTTCTATCAGGATTCATTTCTCTCTCTTTTGTACTGACGTTAGCCATAGATAAAGTCAAAAACCTATAGGAGAAAAACACTTAATTCTGGCCCAAAATAGTATCAGGAACAGGTGATGCAGATCGCTCAGGTTCTGGCTGGTTATACGCTAGGGGCAGCAGATCTGTTACGACGGGCCATGGGTAAAAAGAAACCGGAAGAGATGGCGAAACAACGTGAAATCTTCACCGAGGGTTCCGTTGCTCGAGGAGTGGATGCAAAAAAGGCGACCTATATTTTTGACTTAATGGAAAAGTTTGCCGGTTATGGTTTCAACAAATCTCACTCGGCGGCTTATGCTCTGGTCGCATATCAAACGGCCTGGCTGAAGGCCCATTACCCTCGGCGGTGACGACGATGGGGGTCTCGTCCCGCGCCGTGCCGTAGTCGGACTGGGTGCGGGGAGCCGGGTTCGAGGCCTCGGGGGACGCGGCGTGGGCCGCGGGGGCGATCGCCACAGCGGTCAGGATCAGAGCGGATCGAGCGAGGTTCTTCATGGCGCCATGAACAGCAAGAGGTCGCGACCCAGGAGGACGAGCCCCGGACCGAACTTGGCGAGCTCGAGGTCGTCGGCCTTGCCCAGGGCGGGGTCGAGCAGGCGCACGTCCAGGTCGTAGCCGATTAAATGAAAGGGAATTGTACTACATTTGTGGGGAAGGCTGCCCCTTTCTCAATCCTTCACTCTTCGCGCTAAAGTTTTATACAACTTTAAGAAAGCTTCTTATTGCAATTAAACGGCCCTTATGTTTCAGCAGTCGTTCTTAAAGGATTTGATAAAATATCACTATGTAGTGTAAAGAGCGAGGGTTTGAGGAAAGGGGTAGCCTCCCTCATATGCGTAATAGTTTCTGTTCACTATATGTTTTGATGCTGCTCATTATTTCAATTGAAAAAAATTTGTGTAAGGAGCGACCCGGCTCAATAGTAAACGAAACTCTAAAAAACGGAATTTGCATGCTAAAATATACATCAAAAGAATTAGATTTTCATTTTGATTTTAAATATATAAGTTTCATCAAATTTAATCTTTGTCATCAAAAGTTAGGAGCCTGAAAAAATTTGCCTTATTTTAGAAAATAGGGAAAACGCCCCCTAAAGGTCACAGAATCTTAACGAAAATCACACTATCTTATTTGGCGTATCAGAGAATACTGTAACAAAATTTTCAAGTTCCTATCTACTACGTCTTGTAATTAGTAAGCATTGTATTTACAATGTTTTATTCAAAACCTTTTTCTGCTGATACGTAATGATTTTATGTAGCTCGTCTAACTCAGCATCCCTCAACTGATTGATAAGACCCTTCTCCGTGTCAAGAAACATTTTTCGTTCACTTAGGCCTATTAAAGATTCTCGAAAGGTGCATGTCAATCAGGAAAGAAGATTGAAGGACCTTTCTTGCCGCTTATTTTTGAGAACTTTTCAAGTTTTATCTTAGGTACATTTAGATGCTTAAATGGCCTCACATACGTAGTAATTTCTGTTTGCCCTTTCAAGTTTTAATACTGCTCCTTACTTTCGGTTGAAAAAACTTGTTTGTTTTTTTTAAATTTAATTTTACCAGAAGAAAGCTTACGGATTCAAGTTTATTTATTAATTTTTTTCCCCTGGGTAATCGTATTTACCCAGTGTTCCTAAAATATTGGGAGAGATCTCATTCAAACGGAGATTAAAAGTTCTAGTATCATTTTTAAGTGACCAAAAAAATTGGAGGACAACTAGACCCTATCCCACACTCCTTTATATCACTCATTCTGAATGAGCAATAATATTGTCATTCAGATTCAGTCACGCTTTGATTCTTCTCATCCACTTTGCAATTCTCATTTGCAATTTGAAAACAACTAGGGATAGGGTTTTGGCAATGATTATAGACATTTGAATAAGTCAGATGCGACCTTTATGCCTAACAGTGACAATATGTATTTTTCTCTAAACAATTCTCCTACTGAGGTTAGACATATCAGGCATTTGAAGTATGAGGTATATTTTTTGTGGAAATAAGGTAAGTAAGGTATAACGGATGTTTAGAAATTTCAATTAAATGAAAATAGATTCAAAATTTTCAAAAGAGATGATCTTAGGGTAATAGAAAAGGACTCCGTTAAAATTACTTTGAAAATTTTGAAATTGATACACATTTTATGAAAGGCAACAATGACAGATAAAATGATGGCAAATCAAATCCGAGCCGACTGCCATAGTTTTGAGCTCTGAACGCTCTAGTGTTTTCTGGACGTCGTAATAACCACATTAAAACAGAAGAAGAAACAATGGAAAATATCTCTTGAGAGTTCGAATCATCCTTACTACTATTATTACCTAGGTAAGTGAAGCTGTCCAGCTGATTGATCTTCTCGTTACCTTTTGTCACCTCTTAAATATTATTCAAAGAATATAAATTTGATTTCAGTTAATTTACTTTCATTATAATAAGAAAAGGAAGAACAGTGGGGCTTATAACATAAAATTACTTATAACTATATTTATTGCAGAGAAGTTGATAAGATGTAAATCGCTATTAATCAATTTCTCTTCTTTAGGTTTTCCTCGCCCTTTTCGCAATTGTTTTCTGTGCACCAACAATTTCATAGGCAGCAATTGAAGGATACAGCCTTCTAAACCTAAACTAAAAGCAATTATATTTGAAAAAGTACTAATTAATTGAGCGTCTAGCATTATGCCGGAAACAGTTAATTAGTTTTATGTTCGTCGTTAGAAATGTCTTACAAGGTTTTGAAGTTTTCTTGTTCTTTCAGTCTTGAATGTTACAAGAGTCAAGGCAAAATAGCTATTTTAGCTGCACTGGTTCCTTAAACGCAGATGCTTTCACTTCTTTCACAAAAAAAGAACAGAAAGCTTTTGATATTCTCGGTCTTTCCCTTCATTCTTATTAATGGGCGTTCTTTTTTTGTGAAAGAGGAGAAAGTGAAAAAAGGTATTGTTGGGATGGTCCGGAAAAATAGAGCCTTCTGTCTACTATGGTGGAACGAACTTTGCCGTTCGAATCTTCCGACAAAGGGGCTAGTCTTTTGGGCGAAGTCATAGTCTTTGTCGAACGAAGTTCCATAATGTATCTGTCTTCTGTTAAGTGTTCTATTTATGTTACTATTGTCGTTGCTGTGACGAGCAATAATCAGGACATGTCAACAAAAAAAAAACGGAAGAACTCACTGATTTATCAGAAGATTCGTCACTGAAAAAAAAAGTTTTAATCGTAAACAGTTGGGAAATTCTGGCTCTCAGTTACTAATAACCATTCTTGCCTGTTTGAAGAATCTATGAAAGTTCTCCTCCTCTTCACTTTGTCATATCTATGGGGGCTGAATTTTCGGCTATGGTTTACATTAAAACTGAGTACAGAAACAAATTGAATATATCAAACTCACCGCGAATGAAAGTAATTAAAGCTCTGGTTGATCAATTGTAGCCGAAACTATAAAAAACAAAATTTTGATACCAATAGATACATGAAAAGAATTGTATTTTTTTGCTGATTTCAAATATACAAGTTTCATCAAGTTTAATCTTACCCATCAAAAGTTAAGAGCCTGATAATATTTGCATTATTTTCGAAAAAGGGGAGAATGCCCCCTAAAAGTCATAGAATCTTAATGGAAATCACACCATTAGATTCAAAGTATCAGAGAACTCTACTGCAGAGGTTTCAAGCTCCTATCTGCAAAAATGTGGAATTTTGTGCCTTTTCAGACCCAGCGCGGGACCGAGCGATGCCAGACCAGACGATCGTGATTGCGGGCGGCGGTATCGGCGGCCTGTCCGCGGCGCTGGGCCTGTCCAACAAGGGCTTTCGCGTCATCGTGCTGGAGAAGGCGTCCGCGTTCGGCGAGATCGGGGCCGGCATCCAGCTCGGCCCCAACGCCTTTCATGCCCTGGATGATTTCGGCGTCGGGGAGGCCGCGCGGGACAAGGCGGTCTTCATCGACACGCTGCGCTTGATGGATGCGGTCAGCGGCGACGGACTGCCCTTGGACATAGGGATGAAATTTTCACTGAATTGAATTCTACTGTCTTGAGAAAATCCCTATTATTCCCTGTTATTTCTAAGTTGTGATTGCTTAAAGTCAGACACAGAGGCACACACACACACACACGCAGTCAGACACAGGCAATGAGAGAGAGATACAAAAACACACATAGGGAAAAGCACACTCAAACAAACAAAACCACAAAGATTCAGACACACAGGCACGCTAACAGTCAGACACACAAGCATGGAGAGAGACAAAAGCACACAGAGTTGGTGCCAGTGCTCACGTTGACTATTTGGTTGAGTCACTGATCGCGCCAAACAAGAAGGTCAAAGAGAATTATCACTCGAGGGTCGTTCAAACTGCAGATGGACTGCAGTACAGCGGAGTTCCTATCCGGGAAGATGACAAGGAAACAGTCCTGCGCACCGCTGAGGGTAAAGTCATCACCATTCCCGCTGAACACATAGAAGCCAAAAAAGATGGACGATCAATAATACCTGAGGACCTCGTTGATCCACTAACACGAAAGGAATTGACGGATTTGGTCATTAGATTAAAACCAGTACATGCACCTGTACTGTGCATGCAAATCAGCGTTAAAAAAAAACCTTACTGAGCTGAATGGACAGTTCTGTAGATCTGAAAGCCCGAAGAAAATGAATCTACATTCAATAGAGAAACCTTAGAAAGTACCCCCTATACAAGCTAAAAAAAAAAATCAATTTTGTAGGGTCTTTGGAAGTCAAAAAGTATATAAATTAAGTGTGAGTGGATATGATTACGATTCAACAACGATTAAAGCCTCAAATCGACCACTCTCTGTAACCATCAACAAATTCCTTTCGTGAGGCTGTTAATAATGATTGAAAAAAGGAGGGGACCTAGGAGAATACCTTGGGGCATGCCATTGTGGACAGTGAGAGGATTTGAATATTGATTCTGGTATTTGACAACTTGCGATCTATTTGTTAAGAAGGAGGCAACCAATTTCGCCAGTAAGGGATCAATATTGAACTCGCTGGCAAGTTTCTCAATTAAATATTGTGGTTAACTAGGTCAAATGCTTTTTGAAGGTCAGTGGAAATTATATTTATTCAGGAATTAGGAAAGTGAACAGAGGGCAAATCCCTCCCCCCACGCCCATCATTTAGAAAGCTATTTTGTTCAGCGTAGTTAAAAAGTCCGGAAATTATGTCTTTGGGGATGGCAACCCCCACAGCCCTCAGAGCAAGGGTTGTGAGTTATGTCGGGGGGCATACAAGGTTTTTATAGAAATAGTGGTCGTATAAACCTCAAAGGAAGCTCATCGGATTGTTAATCAGAAGTTCTAGTGCCCTTTTTAAGATTCAAAGTGGGTGGATGGTAGTTAACCCCTCCCCCACTCCCGATTTCCAGTGCTTTGACGAGTTCGGAGCTTCTGGACGTGCTAGGTCGATGAAAATCGGTAGGCGTGTCAGGGACCAGCACAAATTGACTTGATAACAGTCGTTTCCGCGGTTCGACCATCTGGGGGACTGGTGTGGGAGGAAAAATTGAAAAAAAAGAGGTATTTTTAACTCACGAATGGGAAATCGGATCTTAATGAAATTTGATATTTAGAAGGACCTAGTGTCTCAGAGCTCTGATTTTAAATCCCGACCGTATCCGGTAATACTGAGGGAGTTGGCTAAATGAAAAATTTTTTTGTATTTTATGTGAGAATATATTTCCAATATCAGTTCAAATAAACTGAATCGTGATTATTCTTAATTTTTTTTTATTCTGGAAAACTTCTGCTGTGCTGAAAACCGGGCTTCAGGAGGTTTTGAGGTAATTAAAATTGTGTACCGAAAGTTACTGATTTCATGGCTGTTGAAAGACTTGAGAATTTTATAAATTATTTTATATTGGGCCGTGATTCCCAACGTGGGGCGCACGCGCCACAGTTGGGTTATGCCAATATTTTGTTATTTGAAATTTAGCACCCCTAAATTCTGCACCCGGTGCAATTACCCTCTCTGTCTCCCCCATAAAACCACCTCTGGTGACTGGCTTCTAGAACCCAAGTTAGCTAGGAACTTCGATGCTCTATCGAAGGGAAAAGTATATATTTCGTTCGTGGTAAAAAAAAAAAAAAATGAGGGTCACCGACTTTTAAGAAATCACGTTCACCAGGTAGCGTGTGCCAAGCTTTTTGGAAGTATGTCCAGGTCTGCGGGGACTGTGAAACGCATGCTGGAATTATGCCTTATTAAAAAATACATTAAAAAACAGGTTTTTTAACTGAAAGTAAAGAGTGACATTAAAAATTAAAACGAACAGAAATTATTCTGTACATGAAAGGGGCTTTTTCCTCCTCAACGCCCCGCTCTTTACGCTAAAGTTTATTATTTTATAAAGAAGAGTTGTGACAAAGAGTCAAACTTTAGTGTAAAGAATGGAGGTTGAGGAAGGCATGGCCCCTTTCATATACCGAACAATTTCTTTTCGTTTTTAATTTTAATGTCGCTCATTACTTTCAGTTAAACTAATCGAACATTCCCTGTGTACCCATCGTCATTTATATATCCCCCTGTGCCCCCCGGCGTCCCTGTTTTAGTTGTGCCCCTGTGTCCCGGTTGTCATTTATATTCCCTGTCTCCTGGTCGTCATTTGTATCCCGGTGTCCCGGTCTGTATATACATTCGTTTTTGAAATGGTATATGATGAAATAATTTTTTGTATTTTTTCCCTTTTTTTCTTTTTAGTTTTTTCTTTTTTTTTATTTTTTTTTTAGTTTTGTTTTTCTCCTTAATTTTTCTTTTTTTATTTAAAAAAATGAAAGATACGAAAGAATTAATATTAGTTGCCATTTTCTACTCTCAGATCCAGCCTAAGCCCCGGCTCAATTTAGTGAGTGTGTCCGTAATAAAAAGTTGATCCTCATTGAATTGAGCATGATTTCTTTTTTTTTAGGCATTACGAACCAAAAAATTATGTTCTGAAGAGCAGGTTAGAACTTTGTTTGTTTTGCCTTGAATGTCAAATTGCCCAAGTCTGTTCCTGTGAAATTCTCAATTGCACTGTTCATTCCATTCAGTACGCCTCATGAACGACGACCTTGGCGATGGTTTTCATGTCAGATGTTTACAGTTAGTCGACCAATCTATTTGAAGACGCGTACAGCGCCGTCTCGGCCGCCTGTGATCAGCATCGGGTTCGGTGCTTGCAGTACTCTCAACGCCGACACACCGGACTTGCACAGTGTCAGCTCGGCCAGGCTCTCCTCCTTTTCTGCTGTCAGATCGTCGTTGTAGCCGCGACGCGAGTGTCTCCGATCTGCAATCTCGTTCATCTCCAACAGCTCGTCGACAGTCAGCACGCCATCAGTGAAGTTCATGTCCACAATGGAATGTTATATTGAATTAATGGGTTTAATAAGAATTCATTACATCTCCATAAAGTGCTCATTGATGGGATTTTCTGTTTTAGCATCACCCGCTGCATCGCCATCTATAAATTCTCCACACGCCAGTAAAGGGCCAAGCTGCGTGGCATTGTATGATTTTAGTCCAGAAAACCCAGGAGAACTAGGATTTAAGGTAAATGTTACGGTATTTATAATATAAGGGGCAGCTTTGTTGTAAGCCGTTTTTTAATAGTTTATCAAATGTAATGGATCCCCCAATAAATTAACTTCTGGGGATCTTGTTTTTACATGGTATATTATATACTGTATAGTGTATTTAGTATCTAATAAATGATTGACGATTGATTGATTGAAACTAGTTCCCCTGTACCAAATAGGCATACATTAACTAGTTTTTGCTTCTTCCTGTTCCCTAATTAAATAGAAAATTTACACTAGCTTAACAATAGCGTTCAAAAGATACGCATAATTTTGTAATTCTTGATTAATTTTTATACTATGGCAGGTCTATTTTTTATCGTGTGATACGAAGGCACTTCAGTATACAGCAGTTTTTTTTTGCAAAAGAATCATTTTGAAATAACAAAAAAAAAGCAGTTAACGTTGTATCCGGTGGTTTCCGAAAAATGAACAAGTTGACCATTTTGTAAATGTACCGCTATGTGAAAAACAGCTGGACTTTGTTCATGTATGGAAGTTAAAAATTTTTCCAAACAGCTTCATTACTGCTTTTATATCTTCCAGCCTGATATTGTACGATTTCATCGATATCACTGATATCAGACTGCAAGCCAAAAACAACCATGATTGAAGCTAATCAGAATGAGATAGATGTGTTGTGATTGGTTGTAGAAGCGTTAATCCGTATGATATTTCCGAATTTCATGGATATAACATATGGCTTGTATTCATTAAGGTAATCAGGGTTGCCACCATTAGTGATTCATCCCCAAATTCGTTGATTCAGCAGCCTTACTGAAATCCAACTTGTTTACCATCCAAAAAATTGGGGATCCAATAAGGATCTGAAAATTAAATATGTTTTTTCTCCAACAAAGTGAAATTTCAACTGGGGTTTGGAGTGCTTTAAGGTTTGTCCTGTTTATTTATTTCTATTAGAAACCTACCTTAGATTGCCGTCAACATTACTATCTAATTCTCTTTGCGAAACTAAAATGATATATTATAGAAAGAAAGGACCCAGCAAGATTCTAGCCTTGATTAAAATTGTGTCAGTATCCCTCTCCCAGTGATTGACTGATAAAATTGTCCTTTATTGTAGGTATTTTTATGGGGAAAACTAAATGACAAGATTATAATCTAATAATTTTTTTTTTTCAGCGATTGTCGGGTAGTCCGGACTATGTCTGACATGTGTCCCTATTTCAAGGCATTGAAATTTAATGGCGAAACAATGGGAATGTGTTGCGCCTCAGGAAAAGTTAAGCTTCCTCAACTGGGTACACCAACAGAGCCATTGAATACTTTGCTTACTGGAAATACGTCTGAGTCGAATCGTTTTTTATGAAACATCAGGAAATATAACTCAATATAACTCGAATAATTCGAATTTATATCTCGTTAGCAATGCGGAATTGAATGCACGTCGCGGAATTTCTCCCTGCGTTGAAAGGACTACAGCTATATCTGACATTAAGAGCTATTACAATGGGCATAAGCATTCTAATTTTATTTCAAAGCCCAGTTCTGCTGCTGAGTGTTAATAATTACAAAGAGTGACGATTTAATAGCAGTTATTGGAGCTTCTACAATTTTAGGTCTTTGGCCTAATGGTACCATTGTAAATCAATGCAGTTTAGAACAAATTAGTAACTTCTTATATAGCATAGCAGAAGAAATTCCACCCCACCCCCTCCCTCTTACTGAGACACTAAATTTGCCTCCAAAAATTTTCCTTCCTGCATGACAAATTCCTCCAAGGGAAGATCCTCCCATGTATCCCCCTCCCCTCCGCCCTTCCCAACCAAAAAATCCCCCTGAAAACGCCTTTACACTTTCCAATAAGCATTACTGTATATAAACACTGGTCAAAGTTTGTAACTTGTAGCCCCCCCCCCTCAGGGACTGTGGGGGAGTAAGTAAGCCCCAAAGACGTAGTTCTTATGTTTTTCGACTATGCCAAACAAAATGGCTATCTCAAAATTTTGATCCGTTGACTTTGGGAAAAAATGAGCGTGATCAAGCCAACATTTTTCCAGCCAATCCTTTTTCCATGTTAATAAAACTAATAAACTTTAAGCTGGTTTTTATTTTCATAATATATGCTGGTCACATCGACGATTAGGTTTCTTATGTATATGATGAGTCAGAATGTGTGTTTATTTTAGTATTTTAGTAAGTAATGACCATGTTTCATTCTTTATTACTATCTTAGCTAGAATAATGAAAATATTTTGAATGATTTACAGGGTTCATTTCCTTTGGGCTTATGCTTGTTATTTATCATAAAACCTTTATCCAGGGGCAAGGTTCTTATCGAAGAGGTGGTCGTTTGAACTTTAGAAGACGCTCATTTTATTGGAAATGTTTAGTTCTAGTTTCTTTTAAGAGTCCAACGTAACGGAGCAACTAGCATCACGCTCCACTGACGTTCCCTTTTCCTTAAACGCATTAATTTGAAACTGTGAGATAGCTATTTTGTTACCTACTGGTCAAAATTCATATGACAATGTCTCTAGGGTAAATACAATCTCCAGGTGCCCATGGACAAGGACTATGAGCTATGCCCCGGGTATATTACCCCGACCTTGATAATCCTGCCAAAGGGATTATGTGTATAGGGGTCGTAGTTCAGGTCAAGACGCACGCCAGGCGGGTCTTCGTCCGAGATGTTGTAGATGGACGCAAACAACCGGGTATTGTCGTTGTTGAACCTGTAGTTGTAGTGCAGATCAGCGGTCCATTGGTCGTCAATGACCGTCCCAGCGGGTACCGCCGGATTGACGCCAGCACGATCATCGTCGTATCCTGAAGTATGATAGCCGTAGAATCGAATATTGTGGCCACCGCTGGTCCATAATCAAATATTCCCTTCTTTCCCAATAATAAATTGCAAATCGAAAATCCAGTCAAGCGTCCCTCCATCGTTCTCTTTCAAGTGCGACTGGCTCGATCAACTGAATCCATTGTCTATTCCAGCGATGTCCGTGCTCCTTGAAACCTACCAATGGCTCGAGGTTGGTCCTAACTGTCGATAACTATGTCTTTTTCTGTCTACCGGTCTTCTTCTCCCAGTGTGTAAGGGGTTGGCATTTCAAGTACTGTTTGATGAAAGAGTCACCCGGTTGGCGCAGTGTAGACCTCGAAACATAGAGCTCTTATTTTTTATTCCGACCGGGTCCAGTGTCATTTGGGGGAGGGGCGAAATTCATGGAAAAGGCTTAGAGTGGAGAGATCAAACTTGGTGGGAAAAATAAGCACATGTCCTAGATACGGGATTGACATAACCTGAATGGATCTGCTCTCTTTTTGGGAGTTGGTGGGGAGCTTAATTCTAAAAATTAGAAAAAATGAGGTATTTTTAACTTACGAAAGAGTGATTATATCTTAATGAAATTTCATATTTAGAAAGACCTCGGGGACGGTTTACTTTGTTTGTTGTGTAAAAGGGTTTAGGGTGTTACGTAATAGGGATTGTTAGAGCCCACTAGTCAAGCAGGGAAGTTTTTAAAGACATTTCTCATCAAGGCGGTTTTTGAAGACGTCTCACCTGGATTATACATTCCCCGTTGACAAGCGCACATATGAATAATACGTCCTCTTCCAATCTCCCATAGTCTCCTTAGAAGTAAATTTAAACCATATTTAAATATTTTTTTAGGACTTTTAATGAAAATCACCATTTATTTTGACTGAGTTTGCAATGCTTCCTCTGGGTACTCTGGGGGGGTTAAGTCACCCTCAAAGACATAGTTGTTATATTTTTCGACCATACTTAAAAAATATGACTATCTCAGAATTTTTATCGGGCGACTTTGGGGAAGAGCGTGGTATGTGGGCTAGTTGTCCTTCAATATTTTTGGTCAATCAAAAAGCACACTTGAACTTTTGATTTCTGATCAAATGAGGCCTCTCTTGATCTTCTACGATCACTAATTTGACACAATCACCCCTGGGGAATGCTGAATCAGATGGTATCTTTGCTGAACAAAAGGGCTATCTCAAAACTTTGATTTGGTGACCTTTAGAAAGAAATGAGCGTTGGAGGGGGCCTAGTTGCCTTCCAATTTTTTTGGTCATTTAAAAAGGGCACTAGAACTTTTAATCTCCATTAAAATGAGCCTGCTTGTGAAATTTTACGACCACTGGGCAGATACGATCACCCCTTGGGAAAAAACAACAAAAAAAACAAATAAACACGCAACCGTGATATTTCTTCTGGCAAAAGAAAAATACAAAATTCCAAATTTTTGCAGATAAAACGAGAAGCTACTCTTAACTATTTCAATACACATCGGCATCAACTAAAATTTCCGCGCAAGTAAACTAATCGATTTCTATTTTCATACGGTACTATACAAGCAGTATTGAGGGGGCTCATCCGATTTTCCCCTATTTTTCGTCTTCCCCATATTTGGAGCTTTGGCGAGCTCACCCCCTCCCCCTAAATAAATCAATGCGCACAAACCTGGTATTATGCTCATATTTACATTAAGGATCAGTTTAAACATCTATGTTAAAAAATTAAAGAAATGGAACCTTCACAAACTCTTCGTACTGCTGTTTGCCCAGGATTTTGAGGCTTAAAATCGGCTTTCCTGGTTCAACAACGACATTCGTACTTAAAACAATAAGATCTATCGTTCTTTCCAGTAACTGACCGCTAGATGACAGGTTGAACGAAAGCAGCCGACATGGGGGCAAATTTGGGCCGTTTGTGACGCCTCATGTTTGGACGAACGAGCGTTGTTTTTTTTTTTTTTTTTGTTTTCTTATTGTGAATATCGGGTTTTTTATGCAAACTGGCTTGTATTTTTTAGATCTATAACCCTCAGCAGCAAACACACAATAAGAAATACCAAAGAAGTAGTTGAAAGGCTAAATAGCATCAATACCACAATATGCAGTTTTGATGTTGTATCTTTGTTTACCAGCATACCCTTGCCCCGTCTTATACCAGCTTTATAATCAGCTTTAGAAAAGGATGATTCCTGGAGGGAACTGACAAGCTTGGACACCACAGATATCATTATTCTCACATCTTTATGTCTCAGCAATGCTTACTTCACTTTTAGGCATCAAACTTATAAACAGATTTGCTTCTTCGTCGAGTAGCGCCACTCGCCCCGTCTGCTTCCCTCCGGCAAAGAGGTTTTCCGACCGGCCGTAGTACGCGTTCACCGCTCTGGCGATCAGTGAATGCGCGTCCTGAAAGAACTTCGGGATCTTGCCTTCGACGTCGGTGAGCTCCGTATGGATGTGCGAACTCATCACGCAGATCGCGTGCACCGCGACGTCGTACCGATCCGCGATGATCGCGAAGACGTACAGCAGGATCTGATCGACGACTGCCTCGGGGTTGAGGAGGAAACTCCTCTGGGGGACTAATGTACAAAAAAATTATCCAAAGGATTGTTCCTTTGAAATCGGCCCCTCCTTCAACAAAAGAAGCTCAAAAAGGGCCAAATTTCTTCGATTGTCCTTAAACTTATATGAAACTTTGAACTAAGGGGACCCTAATGAATATGAAAAAAATTGCTTCTCCTCAAAATGCAGCCCGAAAAAGGGCCAGAAAAGTGCCAGAAAAAGTTTTCCTACCAACTTCAAATGAAAAAGGTTATCTTAGAAACTTGTGAGGGGGCTCACTCGATTGGACACATCCCAGTCGTCTTACGATCTTAATGACTGCCCGATAGGATAATAAATAGGAAACGCAATGCTCAATAAAGGAAGAAGATGAAATTGGAAGTTTATTAATAATAATGAAATAGTTGTTAATTATGTCTAGTTTATATAGTTAAAGTCTGCAAACCAAGATTAGAATATTGGAAGCTACAGTGATGACAGTGGTCAAGCATGGTCCTGTCTGAGACGTGGGTGGCTCTGTCTGAGATTAAGTATAAAAAACAAGTTTTTTCAACTGAAAGTAAGGAGCGACCAAATCCCCAAGTTTGAGGGGTCAAAGCTTTTAAAATGATCCTTGCATACCTTAACCACGTCGGCTGGTCTTGATTTGGTCTTGGTCTTTGTGAATCTAAAACTGGTTGAGCTTCTTGGGACTGGCTGGGTTTTGTTGGACTTTTTTGCGTAGTCACTGTTTATTCGTTCCCTCTAAGCACCACAATTTCTAGTTGCATTTCCCGTCTCATCTTGATTGCATCACAACTTTTATCCTCAGTCCCCATAGACTGCATTTGATGTCTCATCTTGGTTTTATCGGTGATCAAAACCATCACTAAAGTCATAAAAAACCGGAAGGTGTTTCGATGTGTGCTTAAGTCATTTTAACTGGACACCCCAGTGGTGGAGTTATGCTTTCGACAAGTAGAAATAAGAATCCATCTGAAAACAAAATTAAAATTCTGATTTAGGTACTTGCAACTGTTGACAAGAGTTTCACTGATTCTTTGACCATGGAGAGGGTACGGGGCGGTGTGAGTGGACAAATCCAAAATATAAAGCATGTAGAGGATTTTTTTAGTAAGCAAATGGTATGCTCCGAAATTGTGGCAGCCACTGTGTTGGCGGGAGATATCTCTCTAGGCTGTGCTGTGATTGCAGGCGATTGGGTCACAAGTCACGATAAATACGGCCGAAATCGCGATTAATGGATAGTTGTTAGAATAAACAACTCTAACAGGTATGATTAGTAATCATTTATAACCAATCGACCTTGTTTCTTAGCGCGTTTTTTGACACTCTCCCAGCATTCCCAACCAGTAGTCGTCATAATGAAAGAGTTTGCTTGGCTAGGCGCTGTACTCGAGATAGGAAGTGATCAGTAAGTTTGATATTCAACACAATCCATTGGTAATTTCTCAAGAGAAGATCTAGCAAATCTTCCTCTATTTTTTGGAGCACCTGTGCTTCAGAACCACATTTCACAACTGTCACCACTGTAGCTTCCAATTTTCTAATCTTGGGGTATAGACTTATCTTCCTATTCCTCCAAACTTTTCAACAATTTTCAACTGTAAAAAAAATGTCCTGGGACTTGGTTATTCTACTTTTGACATCTTTACTGGAAACCCTAGTGATATTTACTAATGAAACTACCAGTAGTATTTAATCTGTTTGTTTGATTTGTTTATTCATTTTAATTTTGTTCATTTTGGGACTCATTCATCCATGTATATTAATTTCTGTTCATTTTGGATCTGAATTATTAAATGCTTTACTTCTGCTTGTCTTTGGTTTTAATATGACTCTTACTTCCCTTCGAAAAACTTTTTTTCTTCAGAAATATTTCTCAACTAATAGTTAGTAAAAAAAATATACCTTTTTTATAATGCACTTGACATTTAAAGTTTTTGTACCATATTCTGACAACTTATTTAAATAGTTTGCGTACACGAGATTCGTACAATCCATGTTATGCTAAAATTTGTTAGTAGAATAATCTTAAAAAATGCAAAGGATATTGAAAATTATTGTTGTTTTTTGAGCGAGAGTTTCAATTAATTCTAAAATTAAAGGTGCAAATTTCTAACAACAATTTATTACATTTTAACAACAATTTTCAAGACAGTTGTGCTTCTTACAGCTAATGAAAAATTCCTATGAACCATTGTTAATAAATTTATCTGGTATTTTGGAGCGCTTTTGACAATGATTGCTGAATAGGCTATATATGTTTTGTTTCTTTCAGTTCATATTTATTACAGTTTATCCTTTTAGTTTACACTAGTTTATGTTCATTATCTTTTTGGTCTATATTTATGGTTATTTCTTAAATTTGTGCCTTAAATGTGCAAAATATACACTATCTTAGTATCAAGTGACAGATTTTTTACCCAGTTTTTATAAGCATAAATAAAATTAGGCATTAGGATAAGTAAAAAGAAGAAAATAAATTGTTACTTTAGGGGGTTTCCTTAAAGGTTCAAAAAGAATTTGCACCTCTACTCAATTGTCTTCCAGATGCAGGTGACGCAACATTGCGATGTTGCAATGGTAGGTCTGTCTGTCCGGTCTGTCTGTCATTTTTTCTGTCTGGATGTATGTCTGGTGTGACTGCCTGTCTGTCTTTGTGTCCATCTGTCTGTATGTCTGTCTTTCTGTCTTTCTGTCTATCTGTTTGTCTTTATGGTTGTCTGGTCTGTTTGGTCTGTCCGTCTGGTCTGTGTGTCTCTTATTTCTGTCTGTCTGGTTTCTAGTCTTTCTGTTTGTCTGTTTGTCTGGACTTAATTTTTAGCCTAATAATTAAAATATTTGGTTCCAATAATACTTTTCCTGCTCGATTTGAAAACAAATAAGACTTTCTCTATTCCCAATAAACTACGCATAATGATTTTTTAATTTTTCTTCTTAACAAGCTAAAAATACTCCCGAAAAAGTTCAATACCATTAAGCAAAACCATGAAAAAGAAAAGCCGATAGGAGTTTGAGATCAACTATCATTAAAGAAAAACTGCATTAGAAAATATTCCTCCTTAATAAGAACGTTTATAAGAAAATATCACCCTTCCATCTGGAAGAGAGACCCGCCTCATCTAGCTCTCTGCTTGTAAACGAATGTTCCAGTGCGGACTTAGAACGAGATCGAAGAAGGCAATTTCGGCTGTCACGCCTGCACGGGAGTTAAGGAGTTCCAATGTCGTCGGAAACGCCGCATCACGCTCCGGAAGACCACCATGTCAATCGCGTCGGATGGCTGAGGGCGGCGGTGATGGGGGCGAACGACGGGATCGTTTCGACTGGCAGCCTGATCGTCGGGGTCGCCGCGGCGTCGACCGACCGGGGTCATTTTTGTTCGTTTTAAGTTTTAATGACGCTCCTTACTTTCATTAAAAAAACTTGTTTTTTTGTTTAATTATTAGTTAAGACGGTGGGAGCAGTGAAGATGATAAAAGTAGAATAGCCAAGGCTCAGTAGGTTTTTTACAGTTGAAAAAAAGTTTAGAAGAATAGGAAGATAAGTCTGCTAACCAAGATTAGAATTTTGGAATCTACAGAGATGTTAATGGTCAAACAAGGTTCTGAAGCATGGGCACTCCAAAAAAGCGGATGAACATTTGCTTTTGATGAAACCTATATATTCAAAATCAGTATTAAAATGTAATTCTTTTGATATAGCTATTGGTATCAAAATTCCGTTTTCTAGAGTTTTGATTACTATTGAGCCGGGTCGCTCCTTACCAAGGCAACGAATACCATCAACAAGAAGGATAGTGAAAATATTACAGTGAAGGTGAGTAGCAGTAGTGCAGTTATAGGGAAGAAACTACCGAAACAACCGAGACGATTTCTAATGCTAGTTTTTTTTTTCAGATTGACAGCAGAAATGGTTCGATCAGCAGGGGGTTTTCGTAAAGCCAAGCATTTTCTTATTAGAGAGAAACCCTATATTTCCATTCTGGAAATGCTTCCATTTCTTGAAAGCTAAAGAATGAATCCCCTGGTACATTTTAAAGCTGTAGGCGTTGAAGTTTAGATGCATATGTGTAGCCATAAGGTAATCACAGGCAGCTTCGTAGAGCTGCCCAAGTAAAGAGCGATATAGGCCCAATGTATTTTTTAGACGACGGCACTTCGTATAGAAGGATTTGTCGAAAATACTTCGAAAAGAGCTCATTCGATGCTGGTGGTCGTCATCACCAGCACTGTAGTGGCTGCGACCACAGGGGACAGACCACTCGCCCGTGAAGCCCGCACAAGCGTCTACCGTGAAATCCGTTACGAGAAGTGTCGGAACACGCCTGACGCAGGCGAGGGGACCCGCAGCTCTTGGACTGCGCCGTCCGGGAGGATCTCCCCCGTCTTGAGGTAATGATCGCCACCAAAGTTGTAGTCCTTGGTCTCGTAGGTGATGCCATCCCGCTTCGCAACGGCATCCAGAACTTTCAAGGCTTCAGCAGTGCTTTCAACACCTGCTGCTTTCACCAAGGTAACCGGAGAAGCCCATTGGCATGTGCTCAACCGGGCGCGGGCAATTGAGCATGGTTGCTTCATGATTTCGCCCTGTCAATTTGGTTCGCTGACGGGTGGCGGAGAGTGTTATGGCCATTCGCTTATCATTGATCCGTGGGGCAACGTACTCGCCGACGCAGGTGATGGGGAGGGCATTGCTCTCGCAGAAATCGACATGACACTGGTAACTGAAGCTCGGCGGAAAATTCCTGCGCTTAGCCATGACCGTTACCCTGCACTCTTGGAAAGTAAAATTAATCTCGAAGTCAATGGCGTCATAGGGGGGAGAAAGGGAAGAGATCTTTGGCGTCAATTGGGGCAATGGCGTCATTGGGGGGAGAGATCTTACAAATTTCGAAAAATATGTTTTTTATTTTAATTAAAGTGCCTTTTTTCATATTTGCATCGAAAACAAAATGAAAAAACAGTAAAATTAACCCCTAGATTTCGGAATCTCTATTTTGTCCTCCCATCTACATTTTCTTGAAATTACACCAATGTAATCGTAATACACTTGCCGGAAAAACGATCACGAACCTGCTGGACGATTTGACGCTTTATCGTGACGGTGAATTGTTGTTGCGAGCATGGGTCGATGGTGGTGCGGTTCACGTCGAAGATCTTTCGGTTGACGATTCGGGTGCAGCGGCGGCCTCGCTGTCCATTCATTGGGCCGAGTTTTTTCAAGGCGGACAGTGGCCGGTTTCATTTGTTCCCTTTGGTGGCGATGTCGACGGCGATGGCAAACTGCACGCCGATCCGTTTCTGGCGGAACTGCCAACCGACGTTCTGAGTTCGGTGCTTCTGGACGTGCTAGGACGCTGAAAATTGCTAGGCGTGTCGGGGACGTGCACGCATTGACTTGCTAATAGTCTTTTACCCGATTTGACCATCGGGGGGGGGGGGCTGGGGGGAAAAGGAAAATTTAAAAAATGAGGTATTTTTAAATTACCAATGGGTGATCGGATCTTAATGAAATTTGATATTTAGAAGGACCTCGTGTCTCAGAGCTTTTATTTTAAATCCCGACCACATCTGGTGATATTGGGGGAGTTGGAGGGGGAAACGGGGGTCAAAGTTTGTAACTTGCAGCACCTCCCACGGGGACTGTGGGGGAGTAAGTCGTCCCCAAAGACATAATTATTAGGACTTCGACTTATAAAATGGCTATCTCAGGAAAAAAGAGCGTGGGAGGGGGCCTTGGTGCCCTCCAATTTTTTGGTCACTTAAAAAGGGCACTAGAACTTTTAATTTCCGTTAGAATGAGCCCTCTGGCATCATTCTAGGACAACTGGGTCGATACGATCACCCCTGGAAAAAAAAAACAAAAAAAAACAACAAATAAACACGATCGCTATTACCTGCCTTTAGTAAAGTTCTGGAAAGGCTTGTCTTATCAAGAATTGAGTTGTTTGCTGAAGTCAACAATCTCTTTCCTAGTGAAGAAACTGGTTTAAGAAAAGGACATAGCTTTTTAGACAACATCACCCGACTAGAAATTAACGTTTGTAACTCTCTTAAAATAAGACATGTCACAATGGCTGTTCTGTTTGACTGGTCAGATGCCTATGGCAATGTAGTTCACAATAAATTATTGGAACTTTTAATTAATCTTGACTTCCCTTATTTTACGTTTTCAGGGGGATTTGTTGGTTGGGGGGAGGGGTTGAGAAGAGGAGGTTATGTGGGAGAAACTTTCCATGGAGGAATTTGTCACGGGGGAAGAAGATTTCCATGAAGGGGGCGCAGCATTTTCTAGCATTATTTTAAAAAAATTAAAAAATAAATATGAAAAAGTTTTTTCAACTGAAAGTAAGGAGTAGCGCTAAAACTTAAAACGAACAGAAAATATTACGCATATAAGGGGATCACCTCCTCCTAATACCTCAATCTTTACGCTAAAGCATTTTTTTCAACAGATATGTGTGCAATCAAACCGTCATTTCCAACCCCTCCCCTCCCCCCTATCCTGTTTCTACAAAGTGCGACTTCGTGGATGTAAATTGTCTACAAAGTGAATGCATGTTCCAGAACAAGAGTTATGAGATAAAACATTCCATTACTTTTTCATTACAATGCTTCACAAATAATATTTTCTGTTAGGCACATTTGGTTCAGTTTTTTGATTTTTAATATTTAGAAAGGGCCGTCGGTAAATAAAATACTTGCAATTACCAACTGGCTGTGTTTGGAAAAAAAGAAAACAAAAAAACAAATAAACACGCACCCGTGAGCTGTCTTCTGGCAAAAAATATGAAATCCCACATTTTTGTAGATCGGAGCTATAGGGTTCTCTCATACGCTGAATGCAATGGTGTGATTTTCGTTAAGATTCTATGACTTTTGGGCGGTGTTTCCCCCTATTTTCCAAAATGAGACAAATTTTCTCAGGCTTGTATCTTTTGATGACAAAGAATAAATTTGATGAAAATTATATATTTAAGATCAGCATGAAAATCCGATTCTTTTGACATTGAGGGGCGGGGGAGTTGGGAGGGGGAAACCTAAAATCTTGGGAAACACTTAGTGGAGGGATCGGGATGAAACTTGGTGGGAAAAATAAACACAAGTCCTAGATTCATGATTGACATAACCGGAACGGATCCGCTCTCTTTTGGGGTAGTTGAGGGGGGGGGGGGTAATTCTGAAAAATTAGAAAAAATTAGGTATTTTTAACACGAGAGGGTGATCGGATCTCAACGAAATTTGATATTTAGAAATTTGATATTTAGAAGGATATCGTGTCTCAGGACCTCATATCTCAGAGCTCTTATTTTAAATCCTGACTGGATCCGGTAACATTTGGGGGAGTTAGAGGGAGGACAAACGTTACAATACCGAACAAGAAGAGACTACAGGAACAGTGTATTTCCAAGTTTATCTTTGTAATATTTGCCATTAAACAAAGAACAGAAAAATCGATAACTCCAGTACTGAGTCTAAGTTTAGGTTCTGACCTCGCCACAAGTACCATATGAGCTCTTGGCTCTCGTTTTTTTTCTTTTTTCCAAGGGGTGATTGTAGCGAAACCAGGGTGGCAAGGGGACTCCACCACCGCAAGGCATGCCGCCACCGCCACCGCCACCGCCACCGCCACCGCCAGTACAAACTGCTGTCACAAGGACCATCGTTGACTCGCAACGGGATTGGAGCAGCGAACCCCAAACAAACAAAGCAAGGGATAACTCAGGCTACCCCCCGCCAGCCATAAGCAACAGCTTCAAGCGTACAGGCGCTGAACCCTCTTACTCGCCAGCCGGATTCAAGCAAGCAGCTGTAAGAGCACTATTGACCCGCGCTCTTCTCACCCCAAAAAGTCAAACCTTAGCGTAAAGAGCGAGGTATTGAGAAGGGGTCTTTTCCAACTAACGGTTAAAGGGCAACTTTTGAGTGGCTGAGGGGCAATTTTTAAATGGCACCTGTTGAGTTGATTTTTCGACCGAAAAATTCAAATATTATTATTCGTTTTTCAATTGCTGGAACGATTCTCGTTTTTTTTTCATGGTTACATATTTTTTTTTTGTTTTGATGATTATTTTTGTACAACAGTTAGTTGATTGGTTTTTTTTTATTTGGTTTATGGTTATGATGGCAGAAAGTGTGATGTTTTGAATGACCGTAGCATTAGCTTTATAGCTAATCTTTTAACTATACTGCAGATGACATTCGTCTTAAGCATTATGTAATTGAAGCAGCTCTCGTGCAAGCAGCTGTCGTGCAAGCAGCAATTTTTGTGGACGGTAGAAACTGTGATAGTTTGAACGGCCGCAGCTTTAGCATTATAGCGAATCTTTTAATTATAAAATCTTTTAATTATAAAGATTCGCATTATAGCGAATCTTTTATTGTTATAAAAGTAAATATCGTAAACCAGGACAATGATTGTAAGTTAGGCAATTCGTTCATTGTTTACACAGTATATGTTATTGAGAAAGGTATGCATGTTTGAAATTTTCTTTTCAAGAAGATGATGGGCGTTTAAGGGAGCCTTTCAAGGAATGTTGAGAGAGTGTTGAACTGAATGAAAACACGTTTGGCGTACACGGATTGTCAAAAGTGTTCAAGACAGGAATAATTGAGTATATTAATTTGGAAAATTTTTGAAATGACACGGGGGATGATCAAGATGGCAATATTTCTATGCTTTCAATAATTTAAAGAATGCTCCGACGACAAAAAATGTATTTCGTAAAGTTTGGAGTGAATGGAACTTCCAAGTTCCCAGGTTGTGGTTTTCCTTGTGCCACGATGAAGACTGATGAGTCTACATCTCTATGCACAGTTGGAATGGGTTTGTATAACAGTGACTCAAAAAAGCAATGAGGATGGCTTTGTCGCACTGACAAGCACTTCGTCATCACTGGGAGGAGAGGAGGTGGAATTTTTTTTATCTTAAAAAAATGAAAAAAAAATCTAAAACATTTTGAAGCCTGGAGGAGACTGATTTTCATTGCAAGAGAAAATGTCCACTTCTTTCGTTAATGATGAAACAAGCCCCTTGGAGTCTCAAACTATCATCTACTCCGGAACAGAAAAAATGAAAATGTTGTAGTGTTTCAGGAGTCATAATTAGTATAAATCCGGGATTTTTTGTAGTATGTCTGTTGTACTTCTCCATCTCAAGGGTAAGAAGAGTGTGCATTGCCCCTTGCTTAAACAATCTTATTTCCAAAATTCAACATCCATTTTAAATTTTGTCCATTTAATGACAGTGAGAGCCAAATCTGGCATACGCCCTTTTTAGGATTGTATAAAAATAATGTCATTTCATTTATTGATGGATAAGTCTATCTATCGTTCGTCCATGCGTCATTCCTAGGGCGGAACTAAACCCTTGTGGTACCACACTAGATCCTCTCCTGGGCACGCTCCTTCTCTAATGGACGAAAAGTACTGGATCGAATAGCCCTTTAATTGTCAATAATAATCATTTCAGTAAGGTATGGATTTTTTATCTTTTGATTAGACTATGATCCCATCGGACCCTTATAGCTTAACGGACAGTGTGTGTAGATAGTTTTGTATCACTGAAAAAGGGTTATTGGCCTCGTGAATTAATTTATCGATACGATCCTGAACATGTTGTTCAAGTTTCGGTTTGATTAAAGAATTATCTTTGACGCCGGTCTCATAATTGAGATTTGTGATTAGATCGACATACCAGGCCAGTAATTGCGGTTGTCTTTCTGTGAATTCAACCGCGTCGCGGCTGACGCCACACGCCAGAACACCATTGTCGTCACTCATGGGTATGCAGAGTAATGCTTCGTACCTGAATTTGTTCCATTAAGTACAATTTACGAATTATACATCATGTACCGTTGCAGAGATTAAAAATTACCAGAAATTACCAAACGTAGATTTTGTTAGTTACTGTTCTTCGACGCAACTCCAGTTTCCACTCTTATAAGTGTCCATAGACTCTTCTGATTGGAACCCCATTACATTACGAGATTAATTGAGCGAATTAACAAAAAATGCAAAATGGTAAATGGAGGTGGTAACTGTTTTTGGTGCTAGTGCCAGTTTCCACTATTTTAAGCCCCCCATGTGGGAAATTCAGTTCTAGTTCTGATCTAGAATTCAGTCAGGGGCTTTATTTGGAATTGTAGTTTAAGTCTGAGTCACACGGAACCTCAGCAAATTGCTTTTGAGCTTTAAGTGGTCACTTAAACCAATTCAAATCGGCTTTTGAATCCAAACTATTTTTTGTAAGTCAATATTGGATATAAAATATGTCCGGAACTGTATTTCTAGCGCTTTTAAGTGATCTAAAATAGTTTTTGCAATAAAAGTTTTGCAATGAATTTTCTCATTTACAAAATTGTCGAGGATCCCCAGGATCATGAATGCCGCCAGGAACACGCCCTCGGGGCGCGTGAGTCCCAGGGCCAGACTCGAGAGCGCAAACAGGACGCAGGTGCCAGGTGAGTCGTGCCCGCGGAAGATCCGGTACGCGAAGTACCAGCTCGTCGCGGTGAACATCGCGAAGAACGGCGTGCCGAAGTAGGCCTCGACGTACCGCAAGCCCGGTCCGATCGCCAGGTAGGCCGCCGACAGCCAGGCGGTCCAACGCGCCGCCGGGTGCAGCCGGCGGATCGCGAAGAACAGGTGCACTTTTATACATCAATTTCATGATTTTTAGGGGAGAGTTCGGGGATTCTCGACCCCCCCCCCCTTCTCGCCACATGACTGATCCTTTGCTCTTTTATGCTGCTTTTGAAAAGTTTACCTTGGGCTATAAATCCCTTGGTCATATTCGTTAAACAATGAGTAGCTCAATAATAATTTCTCCTCTAATTTCTATTCAAATATTTCCTCTATAGTAGTCGCTTAAAGGCAGAGATCTGGTAAAGAAAAATTGATATCGCCTACATGAGAACTAAGGGCCCTCGCTCTTTACGTTTGCTTAAATTTTGTCCCAGTTTTTTAAGAATGACCCCTGAATCACAAAGGCCCGTGGAATAAAGAGTTGAAATTACTAAGAATACTTTAGCGTAAAGAACGACGCTAAAGCCCCCTTACATACGTAATAGTTTCTGTTCAGTTTAGGTTTTAATGATGCCCCTCACTTCCAGCTAAAAAAAAAATTATTTTCTTATTTTTATTTAAATAATGCTACAATCCTGCAGCCCCTTCATGGGAATTCTCTTCCTTCATGATAAATGACGGTGTACCTAGTATTTATTTTAAGATCCTTACAGATTAACAACTTCAGCGTTTAATCGAAGTGAAAAAACAAAGGCAAAGTGTTGCTCTCGCAACACTTTACTCGGCGAAGCCGTACAAAGGTTGCCGCAACACCTCACGTTGCCCATGCAACGTAGATCTAGTTTCTCTCGTGTTGTGCCTTAAACATAGGGCCGACATATCCACTGAATTCTATTCCACTGTCTTAAAAAAAATCTTATTGTTTCTTCTTTGTGTTTGTAAGAATGGCGGACTCTGTGAGGAGCACTTCATATGGAAGGGTCCATCGTATGAACTGCAGAGCGGGCTGATTTGATTAGAAATAGGAAGTTCTAGTGCCCTTTTTAAGAGTCGAAAGTGATCAAAGTCCAAATCTGCATATTGGCTAATTTTGTGTGTTTCTCTCTCTGTTTATCTGTTGGCGCATATCAGGAGGAAGTGCATGGTTTTAATTGAGCTTTTATAACACATAGGTACATAGTAATGCTCTTTGGATCAGTTAATTATTCTTTGCTGGAGGGTTGGGATAGAAATGCATTTATTTGTTTGTTTGTTTTCTTTTTTTCCCCAGGGTGACCAAAAAATTGGAGGGCCCCTAGGTCCCTCCCACACTCGTTTTTTTATAAAATCACCGTATCAAAATTCTGAGATCGACTTTTTATTCAGCATAGTCAAAAAAACCTAAAAAATATATCTTTGGAGCCAACTTATTCCCCCACAGTCCCCGCGGGAGGGGCTGCAAGTTACAAACTTCGACCAGTGTTTACACATAATAATGGTTATTGGGAAGTGTACAGACACTTTCAAGAAGATTTTTTTTAATATCAGTTTTTTTGGTCACCAAAACAGATACATTCCATAAAATTATAAGGTACATATTCGTATTCCGGAATAATAAGCTAAGATAGGCTTTTCATTATGGGGTCAAGGAGCGTATTTTCACTGAAAATATTTGTAAGATTTGTAGTACTGTATAAGACAGAAGATCGGTGGATCCAAGGTTTGAAGGCCAGTTTTTGAAGATCATAAAAAATTGTTAACTAAAAAAAAACAAAAAACAATAAAGTTTGAAACTGTAAAGAGTGAAATGGATTTTCAAAAGGCTATTATCAAGAAAATAACTGTTGAAACAATAGTTTCAATTAATTATTTCAATTTTGTAAGTAGTAGCAAGATGGCGTCATTAAAGAAAACCTATCTTCAACGCAATTAGCATCTTGACTAAATGAAAAGGAACCAATGGTTCTTTTCTTATTATGTGCATACCCTAATGTCTAGTTTTAACTTTATTTGGCGCATTTATTGCATTGATGAGAAGATGCAAAACAACCGAAAGGCATATGATGACACAAGTACTAAAAAAAAATAAAAATAAATCGGTCTTTTTGATGATCTTTTTGCCGTTCTTGTAAATCACGATCTTTTTGATGATCACGATCTTTTTGATCTTGATCTTGTACTTGCCATGTTTGTGGCCGTGCTTCTTGCCACCGTTTTGGCCGTGGTGACCTTTATGGCCCTTTTTGCCTTTCTTGCCGCCAATGACCTTCTTCACGATCACGACCTTCTTGATCTTGACGTGTTTCTTGCCATGGCCGCCTTTGGACCACTTGCCACCCTTGGACCATTTGCCGCCTTTGGACATCTTGCCCTTTTTCGGAACCTTATTGGACACGGCCTCATGGGTAGTATTTGTGAATTACATTGAGTAGCATTTTAGTTGCCTTTAACTTCACTCAGCATTGTCCCTCCCAAGGGTGTTGCCGTTGTGTAGAAAAACTTAACCATTAATTTTCTTGGATTGTTGCTGTTGCGTAGGAAAAGTTGCATGTTTGCCTCATAAAAAATAAAGAATTTTAACTCAATAAATTGCTTGACAAAGCAGTTGCAATTGCTTAGTTCGGCCACTAAATTGCTATGAAGAGCGAATGTTACCCCTTGACGATGCGATGATCCAATCGGTGCATCAGGAAACCATTCGTTACGAGGAACTGATGCGCCTCGACGATATGGTGCCGCTGGAGGTGCTCTGCGCCTATGACGGCATGGAAATCGACGTCTAAAACTGTGACGCGCGGAGCCGGCGACGCGGTGAACCAGGACGGCGATCCCGACGGCGATCGAGACGGCGGACTTCCGGCGCCGGCGCTGCGCCGAATTCGTCTGGCCGACCTGGTGGCGCTGGCACTGGTCAGCCTTCTGTTGCTGGTCGGCCGGAACACGGCCTGATACGGGACTTCGCGGCGCAACTGGCGCTGACCGGCTAGACGGCGTCCTCTGCCATGGACACCCGGTCGCAATCGGGTGGAGAATACCGCCAACGAACGGAAGGGGAGGCAGGCGCGTGAGCACCGAGGTCGAATGTGTCGTTGAGGCGGGATGCTGGCTGGGCGAGGGGCCGTGCTGGCATGGCGGCGAGCAGGCCCTCTATTGGACCGACGTGCCGTCCAGACGGTTGCATGTCAAAAGTTTTAGTTTTCGAGGGTAATAGCTACGTATGATGTTTGCAGGTGTTCAGGGTTTCGCACAGTCACTATCCGTTGATGACATTGTTCACCGTGCTAACAAAGTGACTTACTACGAAGGCCAAGACGGACGTGCCCAGGTAGAGATGACCATAACAGACAATCAGGAGCGTGTCCGTAATCGGCGCATGACAATCTTGCGTAAAGACATGCCTGAATCTGACATATTGGAAGGTGGGTCTTATCGGGGTAAACAAAAGTTTTATGTCTATTTCACGCGTCCCGCCGACGTCAACAAAATGGGTTTTCTGGTCTAGCATCAGTGCTCCGCAATTCGACATAAAAATATTCACAATATCAAAAATATATTACTGCACGAAAATCATTACTTTTAATCAATAAATCTTGTATCCGCTTTCGAATTTGGTCCAAGAACCATTGTAATCTGACAAGAAAGAGTATAAACCATATAAAGTCTTCAACATTTCTTTATTAAACATTTTTCTCATTCTCTTCAACCAGTAGTTTCACATATTTTCCCATTTAATATTAAACATTTCTAAAACATTCAGAAATTATCTTTTAAAAACAGAACATTGTTTTGCACTAAATTGCCAAAAATGGTACTTTTTGGGACGTTATCTCTTTTTTTTAATTAAAAAATGCCCTAAAACATTTATCTTTCCCTTAAGCCTTCTTTCTCTTCCCATTTTCAATGAACATTTATTCGATATGGTCATCCTCAGTGAGATTGATAAAATAAGCATTGCGTTCTCCCCGATTGGTTGAATTTTAGGCTGTAAATATCATCGAGATTGAGAGAGAGAGCTCTTTTGCCTATTCGCATTTTCAATACTAATTTTGTTGTAAAACTGCAGCTCAAATCTCGGTTTAGAAAAAGACTTCTAAACACTCTTTTCTTTCTTGACATTAATTTGCCCGCTACCTCCAATTATGACCGAGCATATTATTCCGGCAATAAAGACTGGACTTTAGTTAAAATACTGTTATCCAATAATGCTAATCATACCGCCTCAACTTTAGCTCGACAAATATTAACAACTGCTCTCAAATTTAAATTCGCAGACGTTATTGTTAATTGCTCTCGTATCTTGAGAAAGTATTGTGCTCAACTTGGAGATGAAAAAAACTATGAGAAATTTGAGATAGCCATATTATTTAAAATAGTCCAAAGATTATATATATTAAGGCCTTCGGGATTGAAACAAATCCCCGGAGCCTGGGGGCAAGGAATGCAAGTTATGCCCCTGTGGCAAAAGCCATACTCTTATTTGTAGTGAAGAAGTTTTGGAAAGTGCTAATGAAATTAAACTAAAATCCCACGGTTTTTGGAATATAATATAACTAACAATTTGTTTTTGGTTGAGGGGGGGGGCATGGAGGGAGAGAAATGTGTCAACTCCCATGAATTTTGTCTATACTTTTTGGTGTCACAGCGTATGGTAGAGTTTTTCCGAGTTTTCACTTCGAACAAGTTCAATTTAATAACGGGTTTATTCAAGAAAAGAAAGAAAAGAAAAGAAAACTACTCGATGTGGATCCTCTTGGCGGTTGCTTACTAACATCAATAACATTCTCAGGTCTATTTATGTTAACTAGATAAAGCAAGGAGGGTTCTGATAATTTTTAATTATCAACAAGTTTAATTATTAACAGGTTCAATTTAATAACGGGTTTATTCAAGAAAAGAAAGATGAATTTTTCTGCCACTTCTTTTATATTACTGATGTATGGCTGCACCAAACATAAATGAAGAAACACAATTTATATTGTCATAGTCGCTCAACTATACTTTAGCAATATTTATTTACAAAAGGGACTGGATATTAGTATATACAAAAGACGACTTCTTAACTGTCGTGCGATATCCTCCCAGTTTTTATGATTTAGATATCATCGTGATCCGTGGGGTTAAATTGATGCATGTCTTGTTGGTCAATTATCTCATGTTTGGCGTTTGTTTTTCGTAGTTTTAAATATTTTTCGCCTATTTTTTCACTATTGGCTCTCGTATTAATAGTTTCATATTAACAAATATCTAGGGAAACATTCTTATGCTCTATGTACCCGTTGAGGGCATCGCCTATTGGCTCCCTAGAGAGAAAGGGAGTAATTGGAGCTCTGGGCTATCTTCCTACCAAGCCTTTCTGCATATCTACTTGAGTTTGTCTAGGATGTGCCTTGGCTCCTAAACTATTTATTTGCATCTTGCAAATGTCTTTGCATGTGTTTGTGTGTCTGTATTTGTGTTTTTATGTTTATCTATGGATTTGAATCTCTTCTAATTCTAAATTCAAATATATAACTAACTTAAGCACACAAATACTAATACTGATACTAACAACTCACCGCAGCACCAAGCCGCCTGAGGCCGACACAGCTACAAACGCTCCTCCTTCATCCCAATCTAATCAAAGCCTCCCTCTTTACACCTTCCCAGCCCAAAATTGACGAACCTGCTTTCCGTTTCACCCCAAACGTTGGGCCGAAAAGGAAAATGTTCGGCAATCAGTCATCCTTCAACGCAGAACGTGAGCACTTAGCAACAATTGACTATGTCTGCTTGCCCCTATGATTTCGCATTTACGGTAATCCTGCTCGGTACAGGGTTGTCTGCAGAGGGACTTGGTAAACTGGATGAGTTTGGAGGTGAATGAAATAGCAAGGGATGCAGCGAAGGAAGAGGGATTAGAGGTAAAGTCATACATAACTGGAACACAAATTATCGAGGGTCGCCTATTTTTAAAGATCAAGGAATGAGGTGGCACGCATGGTGGACGTGTCCCATGCGTTGCACGGAGATGCAAGTGATGGCACACGTATAATTTTCACTAGAAACAAGAGTTTGGCTCTTATTCCCTCCCTCACTGTAAACTTCTAAAGCCTACAGCATCACTGGGTCTTTAATAAAAACGAGTTTTAATACAAATATTTTCTTTTGTACTTATTACAATATTGAAAAAGGGGAAATAAATTTTGAAAGATTGTGCTTTCTGTAGTTAATATCATTATATATCAAATTTTCAGTTTAATTTTAGTTGTATTTCAAAGAGTGTCCAAAACACATAGTTTTCAGTTAAGTGCCAATAACGCCCCTGCACGTCCAGATTGCCGGCGCCCACACGCTGTGCCGCAACTGTCAGCCGCCCGACAGGGCGCGACAGCCGTTCGGCAAACCACATGCCCAGCCACATCGCCGCCAGGAACGGCGCAACGTCGCGCCACCCCCGGGCCAGCACCCGGGCGACCAGGGCCGCCACGCTGGGGCCGGGGCTGCCGGCGTTCAGCAGCAACGCGACGCAGAACAGGGCGAGTGACAACGGTTCCATGGCCGTTACCCATAGACCCCGCGCGGGCAACGATCAATCTGTGATGTGGACGGAACCTAAGAAGAGAATTTGTTGACGTAGTATTCGCATTTGAAACTAACTGACTGGTCTTTTCACGAAGAAGAGAAAGTGGTTTTAATAGGGATGGGAAAGTACTCATCCAAACAATAGAACAGTAATTTATGTACGGCTGTATGAGAGAATTATAAAGAAGCTTTAAAATACATCCAGGAAAAATATTCCTTAGCTTACTTATGGTTTCTTGACATTTTTAATCGGAGAAGGTTAACATGGTTCTTAGACGAAAGATTCTCATCGACAAGGATATTTTGTGAGAAAAGTTAGTGACTGGGCTAAATGGATTGAGAAATAATAAGATCCCAGGTGCTGATAGTGTGGTAAATTACCTTTTTTCAGATAAGGTGGTTGTGAAGTCACAGAAAAGTTATTGATGATTATGAATGTAATTTTTGAAAAGGAGGAAGTACCTTGCTATTTTAGAAAAAACTTTAATTAAGCCCCTCAATAAGGAAGGCGATACGGGTGAGTGTGGCAATTACAGAGGCATTTGCCTGGTGTTTCTAGGAATATAATTGCTTAGTATGTTAACTTCAGTAACGACATTCTATATTTTTATCACGTAAATGAAGGGGTTCGCCCCTTCATCAATACCTCGCTCTTTACACTAAAGTTTGAATTTTGTTCCAATTCTTTAAGAATGACCCGTGAATCACAAAAGTTGTTTAATTAGAATAAATAGCTCTTTTGAAATTACCAAAAATACTTTAGCGTAAAGAGTGATGTATTGAGGAGGGGAAAACCACCCTCATATACGTAATAATTTATGTTCCTTTTAGCTTCTAATGTTGCTCCTTACTTTCAGTTGTAGCCGTCAAAGGCAATCGATTTTTACAGGCGAAGTTACCTCCTTTTCAAGTTTTGTATCCTTCTTTCCATGATATTTGTGGGAAATTGAAATCCTTAGCTATTAGCAAATTACCTTTTTGTGATGCACTATTTGTTTGAAATATGTGCAATATGTTTTATGCTTATTTTTGGCCGATTTTTCACTAATGTTTTTCTGTTTAAACTTGGCAACCGCTACTAAAACTGCATAAATGCATATGGAGACTTTTCTCATTTTTCTATTTTTTTAAGATTCACACACTGCATTACATTACATTACCGTAGTCAGGGTGATGCTTGGTATGCTTAACATCCTCTAGAAGTTGACTTCATGGTAAAATAGCATCCCTTAGTTCATGGTCGTCAGTTCTAGAGTTTTGAAATATGTCGGAGCATTTCTCAGACTTGTTGAATTATCGAAATGCAGCGATGTCTACGTTTAATTTTCAAAGGTAATTTATTGTAATGCTGCAATTCCAGGTTAAAACTTTAAAGGTTTCCATCACTGTGCTTAAATTTTGTTTTTAGAACAGCTTAATTAATCCAAACAAAAGGAAGCCTAATGCTAGTCCATATGGTGACATTTTGTTTCATCAGGGGACGGGGCATCTGGTCATCGAAGTGACACTATGTCCTGAATTTCAAAATTCTGAAATTTGAGTAAATTTCTCACACTTGTGTTCCAAGCTAGATAAAAATACCTATGAAATGAAGCTGACCAGAAAAAATAATTTTTAAGCTCTAATCCAAACAAAAGGAAGCCTAATGCTAGTCCATATGGTGACATTTTGTTTCATCAGGGGACGGGGCATCTGGTCACTTCTAATGAATTTGCCACTTCTAGGCCTTATACTTCTCCTCCACAATGCAGGATTGGCCTGATTTTTGAGTTGAACATATTTTTGTGCATGTTTAAGTCACCTATTCCATTCAAATTACTGTTCCTAAACAGCGTTGTCATTGCTGCTTTTCCCTGATTTGACATCTTCGAAATATGATTTACTCCATCTTCCGTTCGATGTTAGGTGGGATCCTAAATATCTTGCCTGAGACACAACCTTCACAAGTTCACCATTCAAATTAAGACTCTCTTCATCTTCATTTTCTGTCCCTACATTCAAAACGAAAACAGGTCCTTGGAAATCAAATCTGTTCTTATTTTATACTTTTTCACAATGTAAACACGGGCTCTAGGTCACCCCATCAGTTCTCCCCCTCTTAAATGATGATTTCCGACATTTTTATAATTTCCCATCCTGAGCTTTATGATCGTAATAGGTCTTTTGAAATAAGAATTTGATTATATTCCATTTTTCCTATTCTTTTATCCAGGGTTTTTGTTCATTGCTTCCTTTTTTTAAACGATTTTTCTTGCAACCTGCTTTCTTCCCTGTTTCCCTGGTCATGGAGCCTTTCGTAGGTGAGAGAAGATGGGCAATTTATTGTATGTTTAGATAAATTATTGTTGAATAAATGAACTCTGAACTCTGAATGTAATCGAGCACTTATGTGTCTAGGCAATGATTAACGTTGAATTTTTCATAAGAATGGATAAAAATGAATGTCATTGAACCTGCTTTATTTTTCTTTTTCAGGGAAAGAGGAGTTTCTAACAGAGAGAGTAGCACTTGCGTTTCCTAAACATAGTACAATTAGGGAGTACTGGTCTGGAAATATTTTTTTCCTTCAGATTAAGTTTAATAACAATTTGAAATTACGATAACAAATATTTTTTAGTGTCGAAAAACAGCCTGTCCTCGCTCAAAAATGATGTTTAATTGTAATAAAAAGTATACCATTGAAATCTGAAAAGTATACCATTGATTGCTGAAAATCTGGACTAGAAATATGCAGTTAACTATTTTAAATAAGAAGGAAAACGAAACTTAGAATTATGTTTTGATTAAATAAAAAAACACAAGTCTTTTTTAACGGAAAGCGCAACAACGAAGCGTTCTTCGACCGTGTCTACATTGTGAAAGTGCCCTATTGTTTGCGTGTCTCGGAAGAAATGCGCATATACGAGAAGTTGGTTGCCAAAAGCTGTTTGCAAAGTGCACCTTGTGCGCCTGATACGCTCAAAATGTTGGCTCAGTTCAGTGTGTTGACGCGTTTGCGTGAGCCGGAGAACTCCAACGTATTCTCCAAGATGCGGGTCTATGACGGACAAAACCTCAAAGATACAGACCCGAAGGCGAAGACGCACCAGGAATATCGAGGGTGAACATTTGGGTTTATTTGAACTCGATAGAAACATTGACTGGTTAAGGGCTTTGGTGAAAGCTGTCGTATCTCTCCTATGTGGAGGATGTGATAGACCGTGTGTGCTCCACACTTGAAATGAAACGTGTGAAACTGTTTGAATTATTCACTGAACAGCTCAAAAACATTATGGAAATGCCTCGGATTGACTTTTTTGGATTTAATTTGGATCTAATAAGAAAAAAGACAAAACAAAAAAATATTGATCAATCCTAAGACATGGCTTTGACTTAGCTCAAGGCTTTTTTATGTCCAGGGGAAGGATCTTGGTTCGCAATCTGGTTCACGTTTTTCGTCTTTTTTTTGCAAGTCGTCTTTCTTCTCGAAGCGGTTGGCGGTATTTGAAAAACAAAGTGTCTTACATCATCATCAAAGTTTTACTTACATCATCGAACTCTTACACTAAAAAAGAAGGAAAAATGCGGTTCATATTAAATGATCTTCTTCATCTTCGCTTTCGGATTCGACTTCTTAACCAGGGGGTGGGGTGGCTACGTAGAGGTTTTCGGAATTGTGGTAATTCAGACCGAGTTATAAATCATCCCAAAAGGGCGTTAAAAATAGTGCAAGTCCCTTATCTTCTAAGTAATGAACAACCTTTCTGACAATTCTAGTGAATTCCATTTGAAAAGTTAAATTGGGATCCTTCTTTAGAGTTTCAAGTTTCTTAAACTCTGATTTGCGAGGAAGATTTTTTCATTGTGCATTTTTATTTTCATTTGGCTCTACTGTATAATTAGGAAAAGTGGACTTGGACCCTTTTTGCATAACACCACAGAAATGTCAGTTAGTATTAAGGGTTAAAGTTTTTACTTTTATTTCAATTTGGCTTCATGTTTGGGGGGTTTTGCGCTATTTTTCGAAACTTCTTAAAAAAAAAATTTTTTGCATTTACAGATTACTTTTCAGCAGTTTGAATGAACGTTATTATTACCGATTCAGTGCCATCTGTTCTCATGAGGCAATTTCTTTGGCTTTTTTTCTTGCCCAGATACAATTGGTCATAGTTCACTCTTGGTTAGGCTGCAGCTACTCCTATAGGGAACAAATCCTTCTCAAAACTATCATAGGTTCCACGGGTCGCTGCAATCTTCCCAGCCTGCGGCCGAATTGTTTTTCAATCTCTTCAAGCCAGGCAGTGTCTTCCAATCCCAGGTAATACTCCGCATCGGCATTCGCTACCGCCATCACTACTACAACACGGTTTTCCGCCAACGGCAGGATCGCCAATGGCCCCCTCGGAGGGAATCGTTCAAAGGCGGTATCCTGGTGCGGACTTTCCGGGGTGATGTTGCAAACGATGGCAGTTTGCTGGTAATCGATCAGCTCGGTATCTATACCCAGCTGCTGTCTTACCTTTCCCTCAACTCTATTTTTTAAAACAGTAAGAAACTTTAGCGTAAAGAGCGGGACGTTGAGGGGAGAACAGCCCCTTTCATATACGGAGCAATTTCTATTTGTTTTAATTTTTAATGTCGCTCCTTACTTTCAGTTAAAAAAGCTTGTTTTTTTATTTAATTTCTGAACATTTTGAATTAATTCTTATTTTGATTTTGGCTCTCTGTACATGAATAATTAAAACATAATTTGCATACTAATTGTTATTTTTTTTTTTGGCTAAATGGCTTTCTCAGTTATGCCATGGGGGCATATAGGGTTGTTATGGAGAGGATGCTCGTATAAACTTCACAGAGGGCTCATTTGATTGGAAATTGGAAGTTCTAGTTCATTTTTAAGAGTCAAAAGAGATCCGATGGCAACCAGTCCCCCTCCAAACCCTTTTCCCCCCAAACCCGTCAAATAAAAATTTTGAGATAGCTATTTCGTTAAAAATAGTTCAAAGATCAGATAAAAAAAAAAAACTCTGCTGTCGATACAACCCCCCTCAGCCTGGAAGTAGGCGCTGTATGTTATGCTAACGATATTCAAAAACATGCCTGTACTACGCAAGGCAATCAACTATTGACCATTTAAAGATGGTATCTCCTAAGTTTGATGAGATAGTGCATGTGAAAATATAGTAGCCGGCTTCAGGCCCTAAATGAAAGGGTATGCATCAAATTTTCTTAAAATAAGCTGGAATAATACAAATCTCTAGTTGACTCAATTCGCTGGTAGCGTTCCTAGAGAGGTCTTTAGTTCATAGATAGCAGTGTTGTTATTTCGTCAAAATCATGGGGGAGTGGGTGGGGGGGGTAAAAAACATAATTTTGATGTCAACAGATATCTCTGACGAAAACAAATAAATGTCACACTGTGCCAATATTGTTCTTTACACCTATTATACCAAATATATAAGATTTATTAAGTTTAGGATTACCCATTAGAGTACCCATTCAGAGTGATCGGAGGGTGGATACCCACCCCTTTGGGGTTGTCATTCTCAAAGACATAGTTTCCGGACCTTTTAACTACGCTGAACAAAATAGTCATCTCAAAACTTTGATTGGATGTGTTTCGGAAAATGGTGGGCGTGGGGTGACTCCAAATGGCGACCCCGCAACCTCTTAAAAGGTGCAAGACCTCCAAGAAGGAGGGTCGGCAACGTGCTTGGCTCGTTGCCGGGGAGGGCCGTCTGGACGTCTCGTCGCGGTCCTTCCTCGCCTCCGGACCTCGACGAGCTCGGTCGCGTCGCGAGCGCAGTCGAGCCGTCGACCCTCCCAAGGGGAGGGTGAAGTCAGGACCAAACAACGAGCGCCGGAAGCCCGGCCCTCAGTCGACCCGCTGAATCTGTATCGTCGCGTCTCCTCGATTGTCCTTATTTTTCAGAAATTTGTAAAAACACAAATTGTACAACAGTGAAAGAAGTAAAGATAAAGGTCACGGTAATATGTGTTAATATTCTGCATATTATCATATCAAGCATATCAAGCATATTATCAGATTATTCTGCATATTATCAAGTAAGAATTGTTTTCATAACATGTTTCCTTATTTATGGCTAGGGTCCTAGGTTTATACTGAAATTGTTTTGAAAATTGTATAATAATAAAAGTGACTGGACGCAGGCCAACATCAAACCCATCTTCAAGAAAGGCGATAGACGAACTGATCCAAATAGCTCAAGACAACAGGTTAATAGATAGCTCAAGTTTATTGTCTAAAAGAGACCATTATCATACCCAAAGAGCGTCTTAAAAATATAAGGCCTTAAGACAATAGTTCAACATAAAAAAGCAAAATATAAGCCAAAGAGAAAGCCTTTTCAGCGCATAATCAAACTTGCATCCCATTGAAAATGAAAATCACCACATTTTAGTGATTGTTTGGTTATTTTAGTGATTGTCTTAAATAATCTAGTGATTTTTGTGCTGATTATGTATTGCACTTGGTTTCGTCTCGACTGATCATTTTTTAAATTTATGAATAGTTATATAAAATAATGCAATTCCTTTTAAAAAAGTGTATTTGCCCGCATTTTGGGAATTAGTCATAGTTTACTTACTTTTGTTTTCTTTGAACCGGCCCCCTCCCCTCCCACTCAAAATACACTCCTGTGTACCTGCCTGATTATGGCTATCAAGATCAATAATAAAAAATCCTAGATCCTACAGTTTAGCTTTCTACAGTAGAGAATTCTTTTTATTAATTGGCAACAGTCTGCTCGGGTTCGTCGCGGTAGCCCTGAAAGCCCATCGCTACGCGGAGCCTCCATCGCTTTGTGGGCCCCCGTTCTCTGGCCCACCGCTCTCCAGTGCATCGCGTTCGCTCTGCCGGGCAAACGCGGCCGCGTACGGACCGCGCGCCGCGACCAGCGCCAGCGCATCCTCGAGCGAGAACACGCCGGCCAAGCAGGCCGCGACGTACTCGCCGATCGAGTGCCCCGCCATCGCCTCGGGCTCGACGCCCCACGACAGCCAGAGCTGCGCCAGTGCGTGTCTGTCTGTCTTGTCTGTTTGTTTGTATTGTCTGTCTGTCTGGTCTGTCTTTCTGTCTGTCTGGTCTGTCTGACCTGTCTTTCGGTCTGGTCTTTCTATCCATCAGATCTGTCTGTCTGTCTTTTTGTCTTTCTGTTTAGTCTGTCTGTCTGTCTTGTCTGTCTTTCTGGTCTGTCTGTTTATCTGGACGGTCTGTCTGCCTTGTCTGTCTGTCTATCTGATCACTCTCATCTCTCTGTCTGTCTCTTTGTCTCTTTGTCTGGTCTGTTCGTCTGTCTTAGCATTTTTGGGACATTCTAGGACCACTAGGTCGATACGATCACTCCTAGAAAAAAAACAACAAATAAACACGCACCCGTGATCGGTCTTCTGGACAAAAACACAAAATTCCACATTTTTATAGATAAGTATTTGAAACTTATACATCACGTTCTCTGATACGCTGAATGTGTTGGTGTGCTTTTCGTTGAGATACTATGACGTTTAAGTGGTTTTTCCCCCTATTTTCAAAAATAAGGCAAATTTTCCCAGGCTCGTAACTTTTGGCGGGTAAGACTAAGATGGTCTTTAGGGATGCACATGGTTGTCACTAAAAACCACTTTCTGTTACTTTAAAAACATAGCCATGTTAGTAGATGGTGCAGTGCTTTGCATCAAGACTCGCTGAATTCGCATTTCTGTATCTGAACGAAGCAGATGTAGTAAATAGGATTTTTTTTTTTTCATCTTTAGGAAGGCTTTTCAATACTTTTAATAGCTTTCACTAGATGTACAATACATAGTGAGTTATAAATCAAATGACGAACGAGGTCAATGGCTCGTAATCTATATTCTCAAATGGAATATCATGTTACATTATGGGCAATTCTAGGAAGAAATACTGTATTGATTTTTGTCACAATTCTTTAATAAAGATTAAGGTATTAAGCAAAAGGGCCATGAAAAGTATTTTTCAAGGACTTCAAAGACTATCGTAAAAGGCGAGGGTCGAAGAGGGGGTACCCTCTCATATACGGAATAATCTCTGTGCGTTTTATATTTTAATGTTGCTCTTTACTTTCAGTTGAGAAATTTTTTTCTGACTTAATTCCAATTGAACGGCCCATATGTTTGAACAACGGTAGGCTACAAACAGGAATAAATCTTCAATCAATAGACAGTGTTTATGATTTGTCTTCCCAAAAGCAGCCAAACTCAATATCTAGCATATTAGTTAAAAGGGAGTTTCCGCTCAATACTTACTATGTTTGTTTTCTTTTATCTTCTTCATTGGTTCAAGGTACAAAGGTTTTCAAAGGCAGCCATTTAAACTGAGCCCCCCCCCCCCCTTCCCGCGTATGTGCTAATCCAAACGGGGATCACCAGAAAAGATTGCAGATTATTATCTAACAAAAACCCAAAAGAATGGCATGAAACGTGATGGGTAGTTAGTGTCGTAGATACGCCATTGGCGTAGCCGGACTGGATCCGCTCTCTTTGGGCGAGCTAGAGGGGTCCAGTGCTTTAGCGAGTTCGGTGCTTCTGGACTTGGTAGGACAAGGAGAATTGGTAGGTGTGTCAGGAACTTGCACAGATTGACTTTATAAAGTTGTTTTCCTCGGTTCGACCTTCTAAGATGCTGAAGGGAGAGGAAAAATAAGAAAAAATGAGGTATTTTAACTTACAAATGGTTGATAGGACTTGTCAATTCTAATTTGTTAATTAAAACTATATTTTTAATTTGGGGAATAGACAGATTTTTTGTTTAAAAACATTTCTATTGATTATATTTTAATTAGGACTATGTTAATGTGCATAAAACAGGTTAAATAAAAAAAATGGATCAAATATACAAAAAAACATCAAAAAGGTACCAGAAAAATGCCCTTTTGGTCCTTTAGCCCGGAATTTTGGGAGAGTAGATAGAGAATCTTTTGCTTTGAAACATTTCTGTTCGTTATATTATTAATTAGGACTAGGGCTAGGATGAATTTTCCAAATTGGTGAATAAGGCGTTCCAGCCGGACTTTAAGTGGAGATAAATTTAATTTAGCGAGGGCTTGATCATAGGGTATGTCACGGTTTCGGAGTATAGTCCTTGTTGCTCTTTTCTGGACGCACTCTATGTCGCGTAATAGGTACGCTGTGCAGATAGCAGATGGACCCCACACCGGGCACGCACACTCGAGCAGTTAAATTAATATGGGCACTGAAACTGCAGTTACTAGTGAAAGTTACTCCTAAGATTTTTATTTCGTTCCTGAACAAAACAGCTATCTCAAAATTTTGATCCAGTGCTTCCGTGATCTGTCTTCTGGGAAAAAATGTAATTATCCATATTTATATAGATAGGAGCTTGAAACTTCTACAGTAGGGTTCTCTGATACGCTGAATCTGATGGTGTGATTATTTTCTAAAAAAGACTTAAAAAGAGACTAAAAAAGGACCCGCGTTCACATTTCACTTTTCAGTTTTGTTTGATATCCTACTATATTATTGGAACTAAGGACAAAGACTTTTTAATGGAAGAATAATGCAGCATATCTGTTCGTTTTAATTTTTAATGTCATTCCTTACTCTCCGTTAAAAATACTTGTTTTTTTTTTTATTTAATAACGTGAAAAAACTATCAGAAAACACTTAGCAAAATGCTATTACTGCCGTAATAGCGTGTTTTATAACGCTCATCTCGCTTTACCTAGTACGCCCCATTTTATAGGCGCATAGCTACAGTCAAGAAGACTTTCCCAACGAAATTATATACTGTTGGCATTTGTGGTCTAGCCACTGAAATAAAGTATCAATTCCTATTAGTGTCTAATTATAATCTGGCCTTGAGAAGGTCTGAGGTTGTTAGCCCTTCTCAGGTTATTTTTTGCTTGTTTTGAGTTTGGATCGGTTATTTATTGTTTTTTTTTTTTTCGTTTGGGGTTTAATTTTTTTATTCACGGTGGTTTGTGGTAGTTTGTTACTTGAAAGATTGTTTGAACTTATGTCTGCTCATTTTTGGTTTAATGGAGCTCTTTACTTTTCCGTGGAAAAATTATTTTTTGAGAATAGTTTTTTTTTTAATTAAACCTTATTATTGATAGTGAGGAGCTATATTTTTTGACTATGCTGAATAGATGGCAATCTCAGAATTTTGATTGGTGTACTGGGAAATAATGACAGCGAGAGAGGGCCTAGTTGTCCTCCAATTTTTTTGTTACTTAAAAAGGCACTAGAACTTTTATTTTCCTTCAAAAGAGCCCTTGTGATATTCTAGGACTACTCAGTTGTAAACAAAACAAAAATAAATAAATAAACATGCATCTGTGATTTGTCTTCTGGAAAAAATTCAAAATTCCACATTTTTGCAGATGGGAGCTTGAAACTTCTCCAGCGTGCTTTTGTGTTTGTGTTGGGAGGGGGGGGGTAGGAGGGTAGTTGCGCTCTGATTGCTTTGAATCTTAAAAAAGGGCACTAAAACTTCTGATTAACAAAACCAATGGTCTTCTCCAAAGCATGTACGACCACCCTTTCTATAAGAACCTTATGTTGCCCCAGGTCATAACTTACAACCCTGTCCTGAGAACTGTGGGGAGGGGGGTATGTCATCCTCAAAGGCATTTTGATTGGATGTGTTTGGCGAAAGGTCGAGCGTGGGGGGGGCGAGGGGGTTATTACATAATAAATACCTTCTATGTTTTGTTTTCTAGAGAAAAGTACATTTCAACAATGCAATTCTGAATCCAAATTACAAACTTGTTAAATATTTAATAGATTTAAAAGCTAATTAATAAAAGCTTAAATAGTATCTGGCTATCAAAAATTGAGCTTATATTCTTTTTTCAGTTTTTCGTCTTTTTCGTCGATTTGATTCATTATCTTTATTCAGTTTTGCCTCAGCACTTGCCTAGTTTGTTTTATCTTAAGATGTTTTAATAATTGTTTTATGTGTTTACTGACTTTAATCCACCCAATTTTGGCAGCGTAGTTTGTATTTCGCGGTCATACTGGCAGGATGACTAGTGGCTAGACGTTGAATGAATATCGCAGTAACAACCCCCTCCCTTTTCATGCCTACTGCTCTCAGGGGTACGACGAGAAGGTTGTTACCACTACCTCAAAATCCTAGAAATGGTTTCATTTGCGATTTTGAATCTAAATTCAGCTATAAGCATAAAAGTACAGACAAAAGCGTGAAGGAAGAACAAACGATTCCAATGAGTTGAGTTCTTTGTAGATGTTGAATTGGAAGGAGTAGAATTTTAGTGTAGATAGGAGGAATGTACTATCCAGACTGAACAGAGCTGCTGTGGGGCGAGTAATTAGTTGGCATATGGGTATAATAAGCCTCTCTTTTCAGAATTAATGCGAACAGAACCACAATTATGTTCTATGTAGGATGCTTTACCTTCTTGGCTACACACAAACATATAACAAGTTGGTCAACAACTTATTCTTGTTTTTTTCCTTTCTTTAGGGTGGACGAAACCTATAATTATAGGACGTCATGCAAATAAAAAGGAAAATAGAAAGGAAATCAAGCTGCTTTAAAGATCAAAATAGTAAAACTGTATTAAAACAACAATATGTTAACAAGTTATATTCGCGAATTCCGAACTTTTAACTGTCCAGAACGTACTAGTGGAGAATATCAAGAAAGGTTTTTTAATTCTACTGTGATTTTTACTTAATGAAGTTATTTCCTCCTCAGAGTAGTAGCTCCGAGCCACAAAACTATTCTTGTGTTCCATGTCAATTTAAAAAGCTGAAACAGTTCTTTAGGAAAGTGGAATTGTTGGTGCGAATGCCCACCTGGACCGAACGGCTTGGGTCGATCAGCCCCAGTTTCACCGCCTTGTAGAACATCGTACCGTGGTCGATGCGGTCCATGTTGTCGTCAGCCCAGGTGTCGGAATGGGCGTCGAACTGCAACAGCGACAGCGGGCCGAATTTCTCGACATAGGCCTTGAGAATGGGGAACGAAATATAATGATCCCCGCCCAGGCAGATGCTGGCGGCACCGGCGTCAAGAATACCCCTGATATGCGCGGTCAGCGCATCGGGGAAATCACAGATTTATTTACTCATTTACATTAGAACTTATTGCATGTTTGTTTTCTATGTTAGTTTATTTAATTCCTTTTCGTTGTGGGTTTTATTTGTACTTCAATACCAAAATATTTTTGTTGGTTTTAAGCTTGATATGCATATTCAAATTAAGCTTTACTCGTTTTAAGATTTATTTATTCATTACCTGTTGTTTGTTTTTCTGCTATGATTGTTTATTTAATTCCTGTTCGTTTTGGGTTTCATTTGTCCTTTAATAGCAAAATATTTTTGTTCATTTTAAGCTCTTCATCGGTAGTCTTGGGAGTGATGTGGCGTGCAATCCCAAAAAATGAAGGGCATTTCACAGAGGCTTTGGCAGGTTGTTCATTATTATTCATAGCATCAACAAGTGAGTTTGCAGCATTATCATTAACCACTACATTCCAATATTTCTTATGGGGCTTTAGTTCAAGTATACTTAACGTACAGCTACGACAGATGCTATTAAGAACCAAGAACAAGATCTAACAAAATTCTATGAATAAATAAATTGATTTAAAGGAAAATTAGAAGCTTAATGCCGACATACATCACACACTTGTTTTGCAAATTCCATTTCCAGCAAAGTGTTGTCCACTTCTTCATAAGGGCACATAGTTGATTCAACCAACTCTTCCCACTATGGTAAAGCACCCACTTTCTGAAAACCAATAACAATGGCCTCAAAATTGTCGCAATAAATACACTTGCTGACTTCTTGGCCTTGTCTGCTCACTAAAAATACCTCTTGTTGTCTCAATGCCTTGAAGCTACTGAAGCCAACCTGCGAATTTGTTTCCTTCAGAAACAATGCATGGGCCTCTCCTTTTTTGGTCAAATTCGACTAAAAATTCGAAATATAAAATTTGACAAATTAATTTGCTTGCCATACAGTACATTAGTAAAACTTTTAAAATACTTTTTCGTCTATGATAAAGATTTTATAAATAATTACAATGATTAATAGTATAATTTTAGTTCTCTATTTAAATAAAAATATTTTTGTGTAAGGCTTTTTTCTGAGCCAAATGATTTAGAAAAAAAAATTAAAATTGACGGGAAGATTGTATGCACTTTGTAGAATTTAAGTTAACGTAATTGATACTAAACTTTTCGATGATATCAACCTTTTTATTTCAGACCTGGAAAATCATAGACTGCATGGATGTTCTTGTTAAGGGAGGGAAGAGAGTGAGAGATAAGATAAGCAAAAGCGTTGAAAGGGGACAACCGAGGCAGCTGCCCCAACAATGGCTGGGGGGTTCGCGGCTAGGAGGTTGCCCACTTTCGTCAAATTTTTTACCTTGACTCGGTTTTTTTGTTTATATTTCAGTCGGGAGGGGGCACTGCATTTAATTTTTTACCGGGCACCAACAGCCCTAGGAAATAAAAACCTACTATCTGCATGTTGGCTATCTAAAGAGAGCAACAGCAATGTCTCAGGACATTCAGGTCATGTTAAGTAGAAACTATCAGAACACTATTAGGTCAATATTGAACTTATCAACCCCTTAAAAGTCATGAAGTCTTAACGAAAATCACACCATCGCATTCAATGTATCAGAAAACCATCTTGTAGAAATTTCAAATTCCTATCTACAAAAATGTGGAACTTGGTATTTTTTGCCAGAAGACCGATCGCTGGTGCGTGTTTTTTTCTTCAGCGGAGATTATATTGTGGATTGACGAGCAGAAGTCCTCCGTAGCTGACTTGTCCATATTGACATACCACTTGTCATTAATGGGCTTTACACTACGTACTAGTTCAGGTCCACTAATTTGGTCTATAGCAGCTTTTCACTTAAGAGAGTCAGATAAGGCGTCCGGCACCTTTGAGATGATAACGGTTGCATGTGAATCTGAAGCCGGCTTGGGTAATTGTGGGAAGCTCAATTCATAATTGTCAAGTTTTGAAGACATTCCCAAAACAATTTGATGGAGTTCCACGGAAATAAAGATTTGGAGGATTTTTATCATACACGATACCTCAAAGATATCACACAGTGTCGAGGGCACTCAATAGGCCCCACCCCTATTCCTGAATTCCGCTACGTTTTCAGTCAAATTCCAGATTCCAGATTCCAGATTCTGGTCATAATTTTTCAACGAATTCCCGCTTCCCTTCCTAAAGCTAAAGTACACCAAAACTTCATGATTTTCACAACGTTTGATGGTGCCTAGAGGCATGCCCTCTGCTTTTGACTAAAACTATCATTCAATTCAGGAGGAATTTGTCATGGGGGAAGAAAATTTCCATGGAGGGAGCGCAGGATTTTCCAGCATTATTAAAAAAAAAACAATGAAAAAATAAATATCATTAAGTTACTGCCGTAACTGCCATGTGTAAACGTATCGTACAGAGTGATGTATCCCGAGAATATTGCTCAGAAGATTGGGCTTGTCTTAGTCAATTCAAAACTAGAATCAGATTATTTTTATGCCCTTGTTAGGGGGTTTTCACGGTAAAATGTATACAGATTATTTTTATTGAAACATCATACTCGAGAGTTGTGAGAAAGAGTCATACTTTAGCGTAAAGAGTGGGGCGTTGAGAGTGGGGCGTTCAGCCCCTTTCATATATGGAATGATTTCTGTTCGTTTTAAGTTTTAATTTCACTCCTTACTTCAGTTTAAAAAAACTTGTTTTTTAGTTTAACTATGGAAGGGATGATTGTATAAACTTCAGAGGGTGCTCATTCGATTGGAAATCGGAAGTTCTAGTGCCTTTTATGAAAGTCAAAAGTGACTGAAGGGCATGTAGCACCCATCAAGGCCCTTTTTCCCTTTTTGTGAATTGACACCACTAGCTCAGCCTAGAACTAACCTAGAAATTAGAATTAAATTATTTCTGTTAACCAGAATCTAGTTTAGGAAACTAATCAAGGAGGCTAGGAGGGGGACTATACCATACAGGGGACTTTAAATCTCAAGTTTAGGGTCTCAACCATGGAATCCATGATTATGCTCTTGTCATGCTTATCGTCCTTTGCGCTCCGGAAATAGAACCCAAGTGCCGTTTTTGGGTGTCATATGCCATTTTATAATGGTGTTATCAAGTCCAATTAGAGCGAGGTGTCGAGAAAGGGACAAACCCTTTCATATATGAATCACTTTCTGTTGGTTTTGAGTTTAGATGCTGCTTCTTACTTTCAGTTAAAAATCCTGTTTTTTTAATTTAATTTTCGATCGTTTTTCAAATAATGGCGGTAAACCTGGTATAGTCTTCATGAAATATACCCCCCCCACTCAAGGAAAAATCCTCCTCGAAAATCTCATACAACGTAAAGCACACCCCCTCCCGTCAAATTCCCTCCAGACAGTTCTATTCTTGCTGATAACCCCTCAGGGCGATTGGTCTCTTAAATTTTGAAAGAACCTTTTTTGTCATTGATTTCCCCCTATCTCTTGTAACAACAAAAAAGTCTTTATTTCTAAATATAAACTCTGAAAAATTCTTTTTTCTTATTATTGACTGAAAATCACCACGAAGAACAAGAGAAATGGATGAGATAAAGTAAAATAATATAAAAAAAAATATAGCTTATTTTCATTCAGGGTGTTATCAAAACCCGAAAAAGAGGCGCTTTAGACTACAGTTTTTCTTGGGTGAGTTTTCAGACCAATAATGACCTGATTTGAATTTTTTTTTTTTTTTGTTTTTTTTTAGCTTTTACTGACATATAAAGCGAATTCGGCTCTATAGAGCTTGTGATAGTCTTTTTAAAATAAATATTATCTTATCTCTTATCTCACCAAACTACTTTCAAAAATTTGAATATTTTGGCATATTCTTAAACTGGGTTCAGAAATCGAAGCTGCAAGATACAGAATAAAAAAGAGAACAGAAAAAAAAGAAACAACTTGCAGAGCAAGAAAGACAACAAGAAAACATTAGATTCGCCTGCATAATTTACCAAGGGAATCCCTGCTTGTGGATGTTTAGTAGTGAACTCTAAGTATTATTTTTACGAAAATATGTGTTGTTTTTCCTTTAATCCTTTTGAGTGTGTTTAAGCAAAACATATATTTAATCTTAACCCGTCTTCGTTTTTTAGAATAAGTAAACCCCCACTCTATATGTATCCCTTTCTCTTCCTCCAGGAGCCTGAAATAAATGAATATAAATTCAGTGAGTTTTAGTTGCTGGCTGATATTCAGACTGAATACCAAGGGACATGTCTGATGGGGTATTAATTCGGAAAAGTTAAAAAGTTGAAGTATTTTAAAGTTAAGAACGGGTGACCGGATCTTAATGAAATTTGATATTTAGAAGGAAGTCATGTCTCACAGCTCATATTTTAAATCCCGACTAGATCTGGTGATATTGGGAGGAGTTGGAGGGGGAAACTGGAAATCTTGGAGAACTCTTAGAGTGGAGAGACCAGGATGAAACTTGGTGGGTAGAATAAGCAAATGTCATAGATACGTGATTGATGTAACCGGACTGGATCCGCTTTCTTTGGGATGGCGGGCCCGCACGCCGCAACCGCGCATTATCGAACACTCCGCCGGAGGCCCCGGTCGACCGCATGCCTGTCGCATGCGGCACAACCAGTGTTGCGTCCGCCGTCTCCGGCCGGACCAGAATTCACAAGGTCAAAATCATGGAATCGCAAGCAAGACACGCATGGCTTGCGGCAGCCGAGATAGAGCCTCGGCCGCAGTCCAGGAACCTCGTACATCGGATCATCGCGTTGCCGCGCAGGCTGCTGACCGGTGCCTGCAGCGCATATCTCAGGCGGTTAGTTGAAAAACTTTTCCATATTTATTTTTCTTTTTTTTCAAATAACACTTGAAAATTCTTCGCTCCTTTCATAGAAATTTTCTTCCCCATGACAAATTCTCCATGAAAATTCCACCACACAGAGCCCTTTCCTTTTTACCTCTCCCTCCCCTAACCAAAAAAACCTGAAAACATCTGTACACTTGCCTATAACCATTACTATGTGTAAACACTGGTCAAAGTTTTTAACTTACAGCCCCTCCCAAGGAGATTCCAAAACATAGTTATTAGGTTTCTCGACGGGGCGGTGTACCATCTGGTTCCCTTATTCACCCAGTAGTGCGAATTTTACTTTCTACTACGACCAGCAAGCGTCGGCATCCCGCATGGCTGCCCTGCTTGATAAAGAATATCCATTGTTTCCTTTTCGTGGCTCTATGTCTCATCTAAGAGAAACCTTTCTTCGAAGCCCGGTATTCTTCATTTTCATTCTCTTAATCTTAGGTGGCCCGGCAGCCGGAGCGGAGACCGTCCGTTACGTTGCCGTCGGTGATTCTTACACAATATGTCATGGAGCCGCTATCTTACTTTTTAGGTGGGTGCTTTGATATCATTCGGTGATGAGTTTGTAAACGAAGATTTTTGTACCGTTGTTTTTGATGAATTCTTTTCCACGGCTATTGCTAGAGAGAATGTTTGTCGTCATGTCTTAAAACTTGTTTGGTATGTCTATCCCAAACTTCCTGTGCAACGAGTTGGAAATCTATTGAAAGCAGTTGATGCTGGCTTACATGTAAGTTTTTTTTTTTTTTTAACTTTTACTCGTAGTATTATTAGTAGCCAGTTTGTTTTTCTTTGCAGTTCCAAAATAAAAATTTTCCCGATAAAATATGGAGCCTTTATACACAAATTTTGCTCACTAATAAAGATAGTACGTATATACTACCTTTATAAGTGAGCAATAATTGTATTTTTTTTTCTTGAAAAATACTCAATATTTTTTCGTCAAAGTTGGTGTCTTGGAATATTCTCGCATAGAAAAAACGATATACAAAGGTCAAAAGTCTGAGAAAATTGTCAGTGTGGCAGTGGTGAGTAGTGCATGGGGAACAACGGATGAATTTAGGGTTGAGGTTGGATTAGGGCGTCGTGACCAGGAACAGGTGGTCCCCGAACTCGAGGCGGTTGCCGTCGACGGAGGCCTCGAACCCCGTCAGCGCCACGAGGCCCCCGGCCAGTCGAGCGCACAGCGCCAGGTAGCGCGCGAAGGCGTCGCTGCCCGCGACGAGGAACAGGAACACCAACGGACACACCATTGCGAACAAAAAGAACGACACCTGCAGAAAGCGCAGGGACAGCTCGCTCGCCGAGTTGGGGTCGTTGGGGAGCGCCTGGTCGGGAATGGTGAGACCGAGCGACACACCCACTCGTAAGTTAAAAATACTTATTTTTTTCTGATTTTTCCTCTCCCTTCAGCTCCCCAGATGGTCGAAACGGGGAAAATGAAATTATTAAATCAATTTGTGCAGGTCGCTGACACACCTACCAATTTGCATCGTCTTAGCACGTCCTGAAGCATCGAACTCGCCAAGGCATTGGACCCCCCAACCCCTCAAAAAAGAGAGGGTATCCTGTTTGGTTACGTCAGTCACGTATCTACGACATTTGCTTATTCTACCCGCCAAATTTCATCCCGACCTCCCATGGTGTGTCTATCTTTAGTGCACAAAAAGAGGAAGAGTCGAGAGGGGTAGTAATCCTTCAATCTTATGTTTAAAATAGCCCTGGGCGAACCCAGAAGACGAGCAGAAAATAAGTTTTTCGAGAGAAAATGAAAAGTGATATTAGAGAGATATCATTTTGTTTTTGAAGAACGTAACTATCCTCCCTCCAATCCCCTCGTCTTCCCGAGGTTCGACTTATAGTTCGACTTTAATAGTTCTTTATTTAACAATAAAATCGATAGACAAAAAATTGCTTCAGAATAAATGGCTCTTTTGAAAGTACTAAAAGAAACTTTAGCATAAAGAGCGTAGGTATTGACGAGGAGGTTAGCCCCTTCATATACGTCATAATTTCTGTTCGTTTTAAGTTTTAATTCTGCTCCTTACTTTCAGTTGAAAAAACTTGTTTTTTGTTTAATTTCTGATCTGTTTTAAGTAATGCTGTCAAATCCGGCCCTCCTTCATGGAAAATCCCTCCATCGACAGATCCTCCGACGTAACCCCCTCCCCTGAACCCTTCTACCAGAAAAAATCTCCGTTGAAGTTTGAAGTGCCGCTTTTGTACAAAAATGCTTTGGTGAATTGGAGACAAAAATATTTCAGCCCCTTTCTCTACCCCCAGCACAAAATTTGAAGTTCCCTGGGCCGCTTCATCCCCGAAGCCGTTCCTGGTCCATTGCGGATTTTCTATGTCCATGACCTATATACGTGTAGTATTTTCCATTTTAGGTCTACCTCAGCCCTCTCTCCTAAGTTTAAATTTGATGTCCACTTTATATCTTCCATCTCCTCATTCATGAATATTGCAAAGAATATGGCGAGGAGCCGGGCTCGTCGAGCTGGCCGGTCTCACTTGACCGGCGGATCGCGTTTCGGAATCGCTTGCCCAGCAGCGGTGCTTTATCCATCGCCAGCAGGAACGTGCCGAGCACGGCGAACAGGCCGTAGAAACTCAGCGGCACGCTCTTGAAAAAGAAGGCGAGGCGGTCGGACTCGGTCGCCAGGAACGCGACGCCCGGCACGAAGACCAGGCCCTGGATATAGGCGGGCCAGGCGTTAAACGCAATCACGCAGGCGATCGGGCTGGCGGTGGAGTCAGCTCCCTGACACGCCTACCAATTTTCATCGTTTTAGCACGTCCAGAAGCACCAAACTCGCCAAATCAATGAACCCCTCCCCTCAACTCCCCCAGAAAAAGCGAAACCAGTATGGTTCAGTCTATCACGTATCAAGGACATTTGTTTATTCTATCCACCAAGCTTCATCCCGATTCTTACACTCCAAGTGTTTTTCCAAGATTTCCCCCTCCAACTCCCCCAATGTCAAAAGATCTGGTCGGGATTTGAAATAACAGCTCTGAGACATGAATTCCTTCTATAGACTAAAATGTTTAATAATAATTTTCTGTTTTGAGCACTACGTACGTATAATGTTTAATAATAATTTTCTGTTTTGGACACGTATGTACAGGGGGGTGAACCCCTTCACTCCCTCTTTTCTCCCACAAAAAGATAGATTTTTATTTCTAAATTAATTCATAATTCTTTGTGTGTCTTCGAAGTTGGGCCTTCTTCAAAATAATTATAATCAGACCCAGGGACATCACACCTACTTACCTATGAGAATCCCTCGTCTTTTATCTTGCAATCTATCTATCAAAACATGGGTACCTACAGGGGAGACAGTGAGTGGACCATGCTCCGCTGGAAATTTGGAACTTACTAGTCTAACAGAGTAGGAAATTCGACAGAGTAGGGAAAAATCATGGAAGGAAAACAAAAGATGAAGGCTGCCTACAAATCGGTTTTGACCCTTAGTTAGGGCAATATAAGTTCTAATTTTGACTGAATAACCCTTTTCCAGTTTTCCACCACCATTTTTACAGTTTTCACAAATATTTTTTATTTTGAGTAAAAAAGAGTAAGTTCTTCATGATAATAGTATTGTTTCGGGAGAATTGTTAAAATCTCGTAGAAGTTTTTAGCTGGATACGAGGGACTAGCAACTCCAAATAGTCGTAGGAATTGTGGGAATGCTGGACACTTAAAGTAATTAGGGTACTAGCCGCTTAAAATAATGGGGATACTTAAAAGTAATGGTGTTGCTCAAAACCCATCTTGATAATACTACTCTCTAGCATGTACAAAACTCTAAGGCTTGTGATTGGCCTGTACTAATTTGCTTTTACTATTTTGGCAAAGACTGAAAATTTTAACTCCAAACCCTCAACCTAACCCTAACCTAACCAACCTTAACCTTTAACATAACTTTAACCTTAACACTAACCCTAACCCTAACCCTAACCCTAACCCTAATCCTAAGCCTAAGCCTAAGCCTAAGTCTAAGCCTAAAGCTAACCCTAACCCTATCAGTAAACTTAACCCTAACACCATCCCTTGTCCTAACTCAATCCCTAACCTTAACCAAAATTTTAAGCCTAACCCTTACCATAACCTTAACTCTAACAGTAACCCTAGACCTAACCATAACCCTAACCTTAGTATGGTTTAGGTGAGAATAGCGATGAAGACGACGAAAAATGGGAAGGGGGAAAACTTCCTCGCATACGTAAAATAAGGGGGTTAATCCCCTCGTCAATCCCTCGCTCTTTGCACTAAAGTTCGAACTTTGTTCCAATTCTTCAGGAATGACCTCTGAATCACAAAGGTCGTTTAATTAGAATAAATAGCTCTTTTGAAATTACTAAAAATACTGTAGCGTAAACACGAGGTATTCAAGAGGGGACGAGCCATCTTATATACGAAATAATTTCTGTTCAACCAAACTGGGAAAAACACGTCAAAAGCTAAAGATATGACTCGAGACTATTTTTGGACGTTCTGGGTACTTCAGGAGGCAAGGATAATCCTAAGTTTAACATTGTGGTTTGAAGTTTTGAAGGGACTTCAGAAGCACACAGGGGATCGAGCACACAGACAAAGCAGCACAAAACCACTGCAAACACCGGTATGACTTTTATTTTTATATATATTTTTATATTTTATTATTATTATTTTTTTCACTTTTAGCACATTTAGATTTTGAATCATTAGCAGCCTTTTGTTTATTTAATTTTAAAATTAATTAATTAATTTTTCCTTTTGTTCATTTAACATTAAAATTCTAAAATGAAATAAAAGAAATAAATTTTTGATAAAAAAATATAATTTGCGATTTTTTTATGTTTTATAAAAATATATAACTAACTCCAATATGCAACATCTGGTGCCTTTTTCTTTTGAGCAACAACATCAACAGCATCTTGAAAATGTCTATGTTTAATCGCTTTAGCATCTTCACGCATTGCAAAAACACCAGCTTCTATTGTAACTGCACGAAGACATTTTGAAATCCAATTCCAATGACCAGTTAGCTTGACTTGCTTTCTATATTTTGTTTTGCTTGTCTAATAGGTCGCCTGTTGTCTAAAATTTATACTGGTTGTACCTTCTTCTGTCGTAGAAAGGGAAATACAATAGGAAACGAAAAACTTGCAAAATATGCATAAATAAAGAGATGTTTTAAATTGAAATGGAATGAACTATAGATTTCATGCAATTCTTCTACATATTTCTTTAACGTTTGTTTTGGTTTATTTCTTCACCTTACAGGTTTCCCTGGCTTGTCTGCTTGTATCTGTTTGTATCCAGACAGTCTATCTGGTTTCTTTGTTTGTATATTCTGTCTGTCTGTCTTCTGTGTCTGTCCCTCTGTCTGTCTGTTTGTCTTGTTTGTCTGTCTGTTTAGTTTAGCAATCTGTCCAATCTGTCTGGTCTGTGTGTGTGTCTCGTCTGTCTTTTGGTGTGGTCTGTATTTCTGTCTGTCTTTCAGGTCTGTTTGTTCGTCTCGTCTGTCTGTTTTTCTGATCCGTCTGTCTGTCCGTTCTATCTGTCTGTCGCAGGATGCCGTCATCTCCAGATAAAGGTCAGCAGGCCGCCGTCGTATTGCGCCAGGTTGACGATGCCCGGCGAGATGTGGGCCGGCTGGTTGCCAGCCATGGCCAGCAGGTGGACCATTTCATGCGCGCCGACGCTGGCGCACGACTGCTGGTTGCGGCCATTGGCGTTCAACGGGTTCACGCCCGACAGGTTGAGGTCGATGGACCTCTGTCCCGGCTGCTGGTTGTTCAGGCACACCCGCACCGCCCCGGGCTGGGCGAGCCCGGGCGTGAAGCTGGACGGGAGATTCATGCTGGGGGTCGGCGTCGGCGGCGAATTCGCCAACGAGTTCGAGGCCTGCGGCGTGCCGGTGAACCAGCGCGGCTCGCGTACCGACGACGCGCTGGAGGTCGTGACGCGAACCTGGACGGGGACGGACGTGACCTACGACGGACGCTACACGCAACTCAATAACTTCAGTCTGAAACCGCTGCCCGTGCAAAAGCCACGCCCGCCGATCTGGGTGTCCGGTCGCGCCGACGCCGCCATGCGCCGCGCCGCGCGCTACGCGGAAGGCTGATAAAAATGGTGATGTGAGGCGCCACGATTTTACCTCCTTCTTTTTTTACCGAGTGACTAAAGCACTGGGGGGGGGGACTTCCCCCCTCCCCCTTATACGTAAAGGTAAGCTGTTTGTAGTAGTGGAAATTTTCATCATTTTACGACACTTTTGATCCTAGAATACTTACTGACTTTTTAGCCGTAAGTTCCCCACGAGGGCCTTTTGACATTATGGCAAGTTTTTGATTTCATCGTGTTTCATTATAGCGAGAATTAATTTCTATTGTTTTCTTTCAGTCCGAGCAGCGTCCCAAAACCCCAAGCCTCTCCAGCCCCTCCACCTGATCCCGGACCGCTCGCGGCGCCAGAATGGGGCCGGCAAACCCACCATACCCTGGATGGTTGGAGAACAGCACCGTGTGAATGGGCCAGACCTCGCGCCCCAAACGCTGCAAGGGAAACACGGCCGCCGCGTTTCCGACATGGCCGTAGGCCACATGTGACTGGATGGAGAGGATCGCCATAAGCGTCCCTGAATGGTTCCTGAAGCACGAAGACCGAGATCGGGCCGGTGATCGGCTCTGGATCGGCGACGCCCGCGGTGCCGAAGGCGTCCATTCCGGGGCCGACGTGGATCACGCCGGATCCAGAGCGCACGCGCGCGGTCAAGACTTCGCCGCTGTCGGGATGCCGCACGGCGAAATCGATCTCGAAGCCGAAGGCGCGCTCCATGAACTCGATCGCTTCGCCGGCGTCGGCGTAGTAGAGGTAGGGGACGATCTGCGCCATGTCGTCGGGCGGGTTCTCAGCCATGACCCGAAGATCGCCGTTGTCGGGCCCGCGTGCACGCGCAGCGTTCTCCTCCCAGGGCGCCGTCCGCGCGAAGTTCAGATAGGCGTCGACCGCGAAGCGCACGCCGGGCAGGACGTGGCGTTGGTCGACGACCTCTTCCCGGCTGAGCCCGACGGCTTCGCCCAGTCGCAGCCAGGCTTCGATCCCGCCTTCGTCGCCCTCGGCGCCGTCGTGGTCGAGGATGCGCCGGATCCAGAGCCTCCGCGTGGCGCGGTCGGGGCAATTCGAGAGGATCGCCGCGTCCTTGCGCGGGATCTGGATCTGGTAGTAGAACCGGTTCGCGACCGTTCGAGTCGGCCGGGGGCGGAAGTGATTTGTTGAACTTCGCATCGGTCACTGGTGATCTGACGGTCAGCTTCAGCAGTGTTCATGTTACCGATGGGGCCAATACGCTGACTCACAACGGTGACCAGATCCAATCGATTAGGACCGGCGCTGGCGATGATTTGTTCGCCTTCGGCAATGGAGTGTCGCTCGCTGGCGGTGCTGGAATGATTGACGGCGGTATTGGCAACGATACGCTGAACTATTCGAATTACAGTTCAGGCGTCGATGTGAGCTTGCGAATTTGTACTTCATTCTGTTCTTTTGATATATCTTAAAAACAGAATTCTTAATGTTTTTTTTTTCAATCATGTGGCCTAGGCTTATAGTTGGTTGGACCAGCCTTGGTGAGTTGATGTCCTAGGTCTAACCATGGCCCTAGGTAAATCTTTACATTGGTCCTGCTTGTAGTTTGTTGGAAAGAGAGAATAAATTGAAAAACTATATAAACTGGAAATTTATAATCTAGGGCTGTACTTGACCTCAATAAGGAGTGGGGATGTGGGCTGGGATACAGTGGTGATTTAAGTCTCTTCAACATAGTCAAATTTTAAACTCTTAAAATAAGTGTCCAACATGTTCCGGGAAAATTTCCCTCAAATTCTCATCCTGGAGTCTACCAAGCATAACTTCCTGGGAAGTAGTTACCCTTCCGAAATTCCAGCTTTAAATTAACCCACGACTCTGCTAGATGGTGGTCATTACATTTAATATCAATAACAATACTCCTAGTATCTTGTATTGATCCTTCCGGTCTCGGTTTACTATAACAAAATCAATAAGGCTAGCTGGCTTGGCATTATTGGCTCACCGTACATGCAGAATCACAACAAAATTTGTATATTAATTTTACTTTTTTTTTTTTACTAATAATGTCCTTATAATAGCAGAAGTTTGACTTTTGTTCCAGTTAAGGATGACTCCTGAATCACAAAGGCTGTTCAATTAGAATAATAACCTTTTTTAAAAGTTAAAAAAGAATGTTTAGCGTAAGAGCAAACTTTTGAGGAGAGGCACTCCCCCGCTCATATACGTAATATGTTCTGTTTGTTTTGAATTTTAATATTGCTTCTTACTTTCAGCTAAACTTGAAAGTTTAAAATTTGACAATGTGGAAGATGGTTAGAATAATTTTAGAAAAACAATTTGCGAAGTTGCTGATGTTCTTCTAGGGAAGAAAGTTAAGACTGCCGTTAGGATTATTAGTGAAAAAACTTTCTGTTTAATATAGAAGAAGGGGTTCGTACAAGAACTATCTGAGTCATAGATCCTATGAAAACAAAAGGAATGTAAGAAAAGTTGAGAAAGCATTAAAATATGAACTAAGGAGGTGTGAAGTGGAGGCCACGGACAGCATTGCCGATTCTACATAACATATACAAATACGATAACAAGTGATACAACTAAGACAACTGAGTATGAAAAATACTGCAACTAAGCACTGTTACAGTACTATTACAAATAAGACAATACAGCAACATTACAATAAACATTACAAGTAAAATTACAAATATTTCAGTACAGGAACGTTACATAGAAAACAAACAATAATACAACTACGACAACCCAGAGGAGAAACAGTGCTTCTAAACACTATTACAGCAACATTACAAATAGTACAACCCAGGAACATTACAAACAATGCTTTTGTCTATCTCTCTCTGTGCCTTTGTGTCCGACTTTGTGTGGTCTCTTTTGTTTTTTTCGTCTTTTTTTGTCTCTTTTTCTCAAAGCCTGTGCTGACTATATGTGACTGCTTTTGTGTCTGACTCTATGCGTTTGTGTGTGTTTTTTCTCTCTCTCCATTCTCTCTCTCTTTGCCTATGTGTCTGACTTTATGTATGCCTGTCTCTGTGTCTGTCTTTTTGTGTTTGTGGGTCAAATTTTTTGTGTTTGTGTTTTTGTCTATCTCTCTCCGTGCCCAGTAAGCAGAGCATAAAAGATCCAGTTCGACCAAAAGGCCAATGAAAATGTGTCTGCGTAATTTGTTGAAACTATTGTCTTCTGGTACTCATTTAGCTATTTTATTGCTCAGATGAAGAACTATGTCAGCTAATTCTTTCAAGTTTGAATTTTTTTTACGCTTAAACTCTGAGTCCCTACATTGGTAACAAAAAGATAATGGAACTGGAAATCATTTACGTAATAATTTTAAAACACCAAAATAATACCGATTTACTTTTCTATTTTTTTTCATCGATTAAAGCAAGGACATCAAGATGTCCCTTATGATCCTATTATTATAGAATCAGCGATTGTTGTTGAATAAAATCGGTAAACTATGAGTATTTTTATTATTTCCGACGTTCATTTAGATGAAAATGATCATGCTAAAACGCAATTATTTTTAACTTTTCTACAAACTATCGCTCCTCAAGCAGAATGCTTATATATTTTAGGTGACTTATTTGAGCAATGGATTGGTGATGATGACCGATCTGACAGCCCTCTACTAAATCAAGTATAAACGCTAAAATAGGGGATCTTAGCCTTTACCGATTTTAGGAAACACAGCATGAAGTCATGTCACGTTCTTGGATTTTAGTTCCACGTTCCACCTGGAAAGTCCGAAAACGAAAAATAGAATTCGTCAATGGCTAAAAACGGAAAGAGCAGTCAAAACATATTTTACAGCCAGTAAAGAACGGCTTTCTCCAACCAGACCGCCCATGCTTTCCCTTTTAGTCTTAAGAAATGAGACTCTTTAAAAAATAATATTGTGTTTTAACTTTTTAGCTCATTAGAAGATAAAAAATTTTTCAGGTTATCGAATGGGCTTTTCGGTCAAGACTATTCAGCCCTTTTACCTTTTGACTCTACAAGATGTTTCATGCAGGAAAAATTTAGGTTTCTTTTTCACATCCTATTAGTCACGAACCCATCAAGATATAATAGTGGATTTGGTTTATAATAGTAGCCAAAATTGGTTTTGATCTTTGAAGTCACTATAACTTATGGAATGTGTACTTTTTATAAAGTATTTTATAAGGTATAGCACACCTTCTGAATATGAAAAGTTGAAAAAGTTAAGTGTTCATTGCCCTCTATCTGGGTGCGCTGCCGTTCTTGCTCACACTCGGGGCGCTCGGTCGGCGGCGCGGCTTGTTCCCGTGGTTTGCTGTCGGGACCGGGGCACTGCTCTTGGTCTTGGCGACAGGGGGCGCGGCCATGGGTTTCCTCGCCACGGTGCTCCCACCAGCCCGCGCGCTCAAGCCGGTCGAGCTCATGGCACCGGTGGCGTGCTTGCTGGCGGCGGGAGCCGCTTTCGGGCTTGAGCGGCTGCGCACCGGAGGCCGCACGCGGCTGCGGATCTTTGTCGTGGAGCGCGAAGCGCTTGCCAGGATGTCCCGCCGCGAGCAGAAAAGCACCCATACTCGCCGCCTGGCCCACGCACAACGTAGACACATTGGGCCGGATAAACTGCATCGTGTCGTAAATCGACATACCGGCGGTCACGGACCCACCGGGAGAGTTGATATATAGGTGGATATCCTTATCAGGGTTTTCCGACTCCAGGAACAGCAGCTGGGCAACAATCAGGTTGGCCATGTGATCCTCAACCGGGCCCACCAGGAACACAATCCGATCTTTCAGGAGGCGTGCACACTTTTCGTACAGTCTACTTTTTGAAATACGGCAGGTCAGCCGGGTACGCAGAACAATCTTTAGACAATTTTTCTGGAAATCATCTAACAAATCGTCATCCGTTCTCTGGAGCACCCATGCTTCTGAACCAAATTTGACCACTGTCACCACTGTAGCTTCCAATATTCTAATATTTGTTTGTAGACTTATTTTCCTATTCTTTCAAACTTTTTCAACTGTGAAAAAACACCCTGAGGCTTAGCTATTCTACTTTTAAAATCTTGACTGCTCCCACCGAGTCCAAGATAGGTGACTGATATTACCGGACCGGATCCACTCTCTTTGGTGGAGTTGGGGGGGGAGTAATTTGGAAAAAAATGAGTTATTTGTAACTTACGAACAGGTGATCAGATCTTAATGAAATGTTAAATCTAGAAGGATCTTGTTAATCTATAAAAAAAATATAACGATGAAATGTTATATCTAGGTCTTGTGCTTTACAACTCTCATTTTAAATCCCGAACAGATCCGGTTACATTGAATGGAGTCGGAGGGGGGAGCCGGAATTCTTGGAAAAGGCGAGGGGGGTTGCGTGGTGGGGTGTCTTTTGACAGGGATAGTATCCGGGTTATAATCCTTCATAGAGATTTTACGTTTTATATTTTTTTTTATTGTGTTCTACCAAGACATGCCACAAAAGTAGGGTATTTTCGATAATTAATACCCGTTTGAATACTCGACCCAAAAACTTTGTATCCCCTTCTCCAAACAAAACTCCTGAGAGAGAGAGAGACAGAGAGAAACTCTCTTTTTCTCTCTCTCTCTCTCTCTCTCTCTCTCTCTCTCTCTCCAATAATGGCTTAAACAGCGGTGTGAACGAAGTCCGGAGCGGTCGGGTCGGTTTCCGACACCCCCATGCCGTCGAGGATCGCGAGTTGCTGCAACAGCGCCGGTCCCTGGCTCCACGGGCCGGGCTTGCACACCGTGTAGCGACCGTAATCGTAGGTTGCCGGCGCGTCATAACTCGCGCTCCAGCCCGCCATGTCTTCTCCGGTCAGCAGACCGCCGTGCCGTCGCCCGGGGACGTCCATCACCTCTTGGGTGCGCATGAAAGTGTCGATCCGTTCGGCGCTCCAGCCCAGGGACCGCGGATGTAGTCCCCGACCAGGGTCTGGTAGGCCATCGCCCACCCCGTCTCGCCGCCTTCGACGAGATAGACGATGCGCGCCTTGTCGCCGCCGTCGCCGTTGTTGTCGCCGGTCCCGAGCACGGCTTCTCCCAGGCGCTCGCCATCGACGGGCCCGTTCACGGTGAAGGCCTGCAGCATCGTGGCGCCGTTGATGATGCGCACGCGTCCCTTGCCGCCGTCGCGCCCCGGTACACCGATCGCGATCTCGGGGATCCCGTCGTTCCCGCGATAATTTTTGGTCACTTTTAGTTTGAATTATTATAGTAGTTTGTTTCTGAGCGTCTTAAATATTATATCTTTCTTTACTTTTCTTTAAAAAACTTCTTTTTCCTGAGTTTTACTCAATTAATTTCTGGTCATAGTTTTCGATTTTCGTTCGTAATTTTTCTTCAGCTTCTCATGTCTCACATGTAAAAAATGAAATATCCAATTCGAATTTATTAGTTCTAATTATTGGCGTTTGATTCATTTCACCACCTCTTCAACATTCCCTGAAAGTTACATCTATCTAGATACGTGATTTACATAATAGGAACGGATCCGCTCTCTTTGGGGTAGTTGGGGGGGGGGGTGAATTCCGAAAAATTAGAAAAAATGAGGTATTTTTAACTTACGAAGAGGTGATCAGATCTCAATGAAATTATACATTTAGAAGGACCTCGTAACTCAGATCTCTTATTTTAAATCTCAACCGGATCCAGCGTCATTGGGGGGGGGACTGGAAATCTTAGAAAATACTTAAAGCGGAGAGATCAGGATGAAACTGGATGGGAAGAATAAAAACCTGTCTGTGTGTGTCTGTGTGTGTGTGTGTGTGTGTGTGTGAGTGTCAGTCTGTGTGTGTGTGTGTGTCTGTGTGTGTATGTGTGTCTGAGTGTGTGTGTCTGTTTGTGTCTGTCTGTGTGTGTGTGTGTGTAGGTCTGTGTGTGTATGTCTGTGTGTATGTGTTTCTGTGTGTGTGTGTCTGTCTGTGTGTCTGTGTGTGTGTTTGTGTGTGTCTGTGTCTGTGTGTGTGTCTGTGTTTGTGTGTGTTTGTGTGTGTGTCTGTGTGTGTGTCTGTGTGTGTGCCTCATGACGAATGATGCTGCATAAACATGTTGAATAAACATGAATAATGATGTTAAATAAACATGAAATTTAAACTCCTAATCGTGGAGTTTTCCATTATTTCATATTTCTCAGAAATTTGGTGCGAAATTTTTAAGCATATTTTTAAGAATTGTTATGCAGAGCATATTAAAAATAGGGCGTTAAATTCATATTTACTGTTTAAAAAAAAATTCATTGTAGTTTTATTAGTCATTTGTTGTAGTAAGTTTTTCCTCTATACATTTATGTTTTGCTGAGGCTCTTTTAGCTTAAAATTGTCCAACTTATGTTGGATTTATGACAACAACAAGATTACGATTGAAGGGCATACGGATTGGGCTTTCAGCGAAGATGTGGCCACTCGTTTTATCGCCTATGGATGGAATGTGACGAGAGTGGGAGATGCTAATGATCTTGACATGCTGGGACGGGCATTTAACACATTTAAAAAAGAAACTGAACGTCCTACTCTGATCATTGTCGATAGCCATATTGCCTTTGGGGCTCCCAATAAGCAAGATACCCACGCTGCACATGGTGTAACTGAAAATTTAGGTAAAATGTTGTTTTGTCTAAATTTCAATAGGTATAAACCTGTCATGTAAGCAAAGTTCAGGGCCCTCTAGAGGGAGAAGGAGTGGAAGTGGGTACTTTAAAATACCTTCCTGGGATATACTTTAGCCTGTAGACCCATCACTGAAAGTTTCATTTTCCTAACCTAACCCTTTTCCAAGATAGCAAGAAGTCACTGAACTAGAATTTTATTGAAACAGCTATAACAACTTCTTGATTCCAGACAATTAGCTTTGGCTTCTTTGGCTGACGCTGGAACAAAACAGGTAAAAGGAAAAAATTTCCATTTTTTCCCCAAAACATCCCATCAAAATTCTTTGATAGCAATTTTGTTCAAAATAGTGAAAAGGAGGATGGAGACATGGGCGGGAACTTGTGTTTTTGACACTAGCTCCAGTTTTCAATCTTATAAGGACAATGCGATGCTGAATTACGCAAACTACGGAGTTACTTTAACCCCCCATCCCCTAATGTGCATATATATAGCTCAAAATTGTCTGTAAAAAAACATTGACGAAAAAAACGGGAAGGAAAAAAGTAATGAAGAATGTCTTATAAAAACAGGTTCCTTGTGTCAGCTAATGCCTAACGTACAAATAAGGCAGATACCGTATCTTGATCCTTAACAGCTTCATTTCCAAAGAAGTAAAAACAAATTAAAAACTAAGCTAAGTTTAAGCTCGTCAATAACGAGTTTGTTTAACCGTTATTGTTGGCTCAGTAATACCAAATCAACTTGACAACCGTGATTTTTTTTTGTATATACCACGGGGGTATACTCAAGTGGAACTTCACATCTTTAGAAACTTCCATGGGTACGCCCAGCCTGTTCTTTTCAAATTTTTTACAACAATACTTCGAGAATAAGAGGGCTTATTTAGGTTAATTCGTGTAAAGGGCTGGTTAGGTGACATTTAGACCCATACCATCAAGGCCGTATCCGGGGGGAATTAGGGGAGTTTGAACCCCCTGTCCCCCGAAATATCTGTCTTGCTCGTAAAAATGTAACAAAAATGAATATAAATACATTTTTGATGCGTTTTTAAATGTTTTTGTACCCCGCCCCCCCCCCAGAAAAAATAATGCATTTTGACATTGGGGGAGCTGGAGGGGGAAATCTTGGAAAACACTTAGATTGGAGGAATCAGGATGAATCTTGGTGGATAGAATAAGCAAATGTCCTTGAGACGTAATTGACGTAACCGTACTGGATTTGCTCTCTTTGGGCGAGCTGGGGGGAGGGGTTCAGTGATTTGGCGAGTTTGGTGCTTCCGGACGTGCTAGGACGATGAAAATCGGTAGGCGTGTCAGGGAGCTGCACAAATTGACTTGATAAAGTCGTTATATCAGATTCTACCATCTGGGGTATATAACTCTCGTAGTCTATAGGCTGCTAGTTAATAACTTAAAATTACTTAATTGACTACTGAATATAAAAATCAAATAATAAAAACGAGATTTCCATAGAAGCAACTAAACTTCTTGGTAAATCCAATCAGTTAATTGGTTACTGAGTATCAACAATCAATAAAAACACTTTTGCATAGAACATGCTCAGCTACTTATTAAATTGTAAGTTATTTTATTGGTGACTGCGCATTAAAAATTAATAAAAAAGTACTTTTGCAAAGAACAAACTTGGCTACGCATCGGTTTCGGTGGGAAAGCCGACAATGATGTCTGTGGTTAAAATCATTTGGGGATATAGAGAGCGAATTTCATCAACCAAATCGAGATATTCTTTTTGAGTGTAAGTGCGATTCATCATCTCCAAAACGCGGTCATTTCCCGCTTGCAGCGGCAGGTGGATTTGTTTGCAAACTTTGGGGTTTTCCGCAATTACCCGGAGCAACGGGCGCGGAAAATCTTTCGGATGCGGAGAGGTGAATCGAATGCGCTCGATGCCATTCACTTCGCTTACTTTTTCAAGGACAATTATTTGGAGGAGGAAATGGGATTTTCCACGGGGAGAATATTCCATGGGGAAGAAATTTTCTGGGGGCTTTTTCAAGGGGTTGAGATTTCTCACAGGAGGAATGGTCCGCAGGAACAACTTTCCATGGGTAGGGTTTAGCGAATTTACCGAAAAAATTTTTCGACGGAGGGACATTTCCGGCTTGATTTGAACAACAATCAGAAATAAATAAAAAACAATTTTTTTTTTCAAAAGTAAGTAAGGAAAATTTTTCAGAGAGAACTGTCCAGGATTTTTGAAACTTTTAGACTTAGATTATTTCAGGTTTGGCCCTTTCTATGCGGCCTTTTTAGTCGTTTAAGTTACATACTGTCCTTACTGAAAAAAATACTCTCTTTTGAATACTAATTAAATAGTCTTTGTGGTACGATAATAATATGAAACATGTATAACATTAAATTAAAATGAACATACCCAGAAGAAGAAGGCTTATCCTGAAAAGCTTTCCCATCTTTGGTCGAGACAGTATAACCTCCACGCTTGTATGTCAACTGATTTATTTTTCTTAATGACCATATCATCCATCTTGCCCCTGTATAAGTCTAGCATGAGAATTAATGCCGGAAAAAGCTGCTCGCTACTTATTCATAGCTACTTGCTTTATTCATGGCCAAGTTTTAGGACTAAGCAGATTTGCTGGAGAACCTTACTTTTTTAAACTTCTGTTACTAGCAATTCCTTTTCTTAATGTCCTCCTTTTTTTTAACGAAGCCTTAAATATTTTACACACGTTAAATTCATGTATTTTAGGCTTGAGGATGTTACTGTAAAAAAAAAAAAAAAAAAAAAAATCCAGGGTTAACACAAGCCCCAGAGCCGGGGAAAAAGGGTTGTAAGCTGTGTCCCGGGGCATATAAGGATCTTATGAAAGGGGTGGTGGTAAGAAATTTGAAGGAGGTTCATTTGGTTGGAAATCCAAAGTTCTAATTCCTTTATTAATATTTGATAGTGATCAGAGGTCATTTAGCCCCCCAGTGCCATCTTTTCCACAGATTCATCCGATTGAAATTTTATATTGATATTTTGTTCAAAATATTTCAAATATCATATTACATTACCCCTAGAGCAGACCTCGAACCATCGATGAAAAGGGCCAGGGGTTTGCGAAATCCGCGGCGGCCTATTTGGCCAATCGGCCCGAGAATTTGCTGAGCAACCAACGGCTGCTTTCGCCGGAATCGCAGTGGGATAAACAAATCTCGTTTCAGCAAACCGGCGCGGGATTGATGATTGGGTTTTTGAAGCAAGATCATCTACCGAGCCGAGAGGCTTGGGGGATCGCGGACGTTGCGATTTCGTATCGCCGATCACCGATGCTTCGACGAGGCGCCTCACCAAATTGGCCTTCTTATGGGAACTCCGGGAGTGAAACTCTAGAGGTGGGCGAAGTTCTTGGGAAAATCAAGTTTACAGAAGAAATTATTCAACCTCTTGAACTATTACTCTCCTTTTTTTGAAATGCAAGCAAACTTTTTCTTTAGATTATAAAAAGCAAACCCCTTTATCAAAATTATAGAACATGTGGGATGAGGTTGCCTCCCCTATGAGATTGCTCAACAATATACACCCAATAAACCCAAAATGATTTTTTTTTTTTTGAAACAGTCCCAACATCCTTACTTCAGCAAATTCCCTCTTCCATTGTGAAAGGAATTCCTACGATTCTTCGTACCAGTCTGTATATATTCTTTAGCATGGTTACATTATCGATTTTTGATTCACCGAGTCAGTTATATTACATAGTTAATTTAGTAAAAAAAAATAAATAAATAAAGAGGGAAGGAAGAAAAGTCCAAATGCTTCATTTTGTGTAAGTTTCTGTTTTGGAATTGTTATTTCGTCGCATTCTCACCTAATATGACATTTTCAAACTTCAGAAATATTGCCAAAATCGTTGTTAAGCTGTTCTCATTGTAATCAATGTAAGTGGATGCCTTCCGCGTGTGTTCGATTCGGTCAAGCCACGTTTGTGCGTACTCCTCAAACTTCAGGCCAGTTTTCGTTTCGATGCCGATTGACCCAAGTTTTAACTTGGCTTCGAGCTTGTCTTTGAATTCCTTCGCCAACTTCTTGTTCTTCCCAAAACCCTTTGCCTTTCGCTGTCCTTTCCAATCAATCAGCACATACCAGCCCTTCCCGGGCCGTTCACGGAGTTTGACCCCCATGGCCTAGGTTCCTTTCTGGTTTGGTGGATTCAGCATACCAGAGAAGCATGTGACACAAGTGTTGATCTCCTGTCTACAAACATTTTAAATTGTATGTTTTGTTCCCAGAAGAAAACTCATGAATTTGTTTTTTTTTTATTATTTTTTTTTATCCCTGAGGTCGTTAGCGTCTTTAACTAATTTAACGTCTCATATAACGTCTAATATAATGTCTTTAACTAGCGCCTTAAAGCGTCTTTAACTAATGGTCCTAGAAGATCAAGCGACGGCTTATCTGAATCGAAATTAAAAGATTTCTGTGCGGCTCTTGATTTTTTTGGAATTAATCCCCCCCCCCCCCTGATGCTCAAAATGCTACCTTTTCATGGAGCCGTGTTGCACACTTTCGAAGAAGATTTGCATAGTATCTAACATTTGAAAAATGGTCAATAAATATCTTTTTTAAATCTTTATGTGGCAATTCCTGTAGATTGACGTCGATTCCATAGTCTTCGTCATTACTGGGATCGCTTGTTCGATCAGAATCTGCAAAATCGTCGACAACACTACATAAATGATCACACCAGTCATAAATGATTTGCCTAACGTTGGAAACGGACATTATGCTAATTTTTGACAAAAACAGTCGGTAAAAATGACTAGCCAGTCAGTAAAATCTGTTGTTCTCCTCTCCAAACATTTTGGCTTGTAATGAACTTACCTGAAACTGTGGGGGATTTTGTCAACCCCGGAGGAATAGTCATTTGCTCTAGAATTATTTACAACAATTTGACTATCTCAAAGTTTTGATTAGATCTATTTAGTGAAAACGGGAATGGCTGCACTATGATCATTGTGACTCTAAAAATTGGTATTAGAACGTATATGATAGATCTATAAACAACCTTTAAGTTTAACCTTTTTATCAAAGTGCTTCGATATTGAAAAATTGCTATTTTCTAATGAAACTGTATTTCTACAATAAGGGGGAGGGGGAGCTGTGTCTGCCTCAGCCTCTTTTTGCACGCTCCCTCTTCTATTAGCTCGTTTTAATTCTATTAGTGACATTGCTCAGCGTGCGCTTCGAGCTCGAATGCTCATGGTCCAGTTTTCACTGTTACATTATACTAAATACAGGCATGCTAAATACAGAACTTACCGGAGTTTCCAATGTTTTTGGTCACTTAGAAAGGTTACTAGAACTTTTAATTTCCGTTTGAATGAGCCCTCTTGCGACATTCTAGGACCAGTGGGTGATTGCCCCTTCGGAAAAAACAAAAACAAATAAACATACACCATAAGCTTCATTCTGGCAAAAAAAATACAAAATTACACATTTTTGCAGATGGGAGCTTGAAATATATAAAGTAGGGATCACTGATATGCTGAATATGATGGTGTGATTTCCATTAAGAATCTATAAGTCTTAGGGGATTTTCCCCCCTTTTTTTTCTACAATTGGCCATGACTTCCAGTTTTCCCAGAACTATTCCCTTTTTCAAGTTTCAATTCAAAAATCAACGGATTTCTTCAATTCAAAAATCACTGGATGTCTAAGTCTGAAGAGCCATCAGTGCAAAGTATTGTTCCAAGAAAAGTAAATATCTCAACCCTTTCTAGCTGAGTTAAACTTACGCTCAGAGATATTTGGGTGGGATAATTCATGATCATAAATTCAATTTTCTCTGCGCTTACTTCAAGTTCAATTAGATTTGACCATTCAACAAGTTGTCCTCTAATCTTTTTGGTGATTTAAAATAGGCACCATAACTTTTAATTCATGTTCAAATGAGTCCTTTCCTGACGTTCTAGGGCTATTGGTTCGATCCAATCAGCCCTGGCGGAAACAAACGAATAAAAAGAATAGCTAAAATAAATGAACACGCATCTGTAATTTTTCTTTTGATAGAAAATACAAATTCCATATTTTTGCACATGAGAGCTTGAAACTTTTACAATAGGCTGCTCGGATATGCTGAAGCTAATGCTTTGTTCAAAAAGTTAGTGGCAAAAAATACGAAATTCCACATTTTCGTAGATAGGAGCTTGAAATTTTTGCTATAGGACTCTCTGATATGCTCAATTCAATGGTATGATTTTCGTTAAGATTCTATTACTTTTATCGGGTTTTTCCCCCTATTTTCCAAAATAAGGTAAATTTTCTCAGGCTCGTAACTTTGGATGGCAAAGACACAATTTGATGAAACTTATATATTTAAAATCAGCATGAAAATCTGATTATTTTGATGTATCCTTAGCATCAAAATTCCATTTTTTAGAGTTTCGTTCTTCATTAGAACAAATGCCGACTTAGAAGGCCCTCATTTCACTCGGGCTGGTGCGTAGTTATTCGGACCGCGTAAAACTTCACTATTGTATTTCTTATTAACATTTTTTTCCTAAATTCGCGACGCCAGGTATCTTATTTTCCCCTGGTCTCTTATCAAGGTCTGGAATGACTTTTGAACCATCTTTTGAAAGAGTCAACAGAGAAATTTTAAGGGATACCGTCCACGGAAGATCATTCCAAATCAAAGTGCAACGTCGAATGAAGCTGTTCTTCAAATCTTATTTTTCAATCTCCACAAGCGTTTGTTCTTCAGCTTTCCATAAATACCCCAATATTCCAAAAATCTTGGAATATTATTGATGTTTTCTTCATGCAGTAAAAATGCTGCGGTATCAAAACCAATCCCACCTGCGCCAATAATTGCGATTTTTTCGCCAACTGGTTTTTTGCCATTGATAACATCAATGTACTTTAATACTTTGGGGTGATCTATTCCTGGAATATTTGGCATTCTTGGGTTGATGCCGGTGGCGATGATTAACTCATCGTAATTTATTTGGAATTTTTCAAAATGACCAATTGCCAGGGATAAAGACACTCAATTTTTTACAAAATACGCAATTAAGCAGACAATTGAAACCTGCAAAACCTGCACTAAAGTTTGACATACTTGAGAGGAGAAGAGAGACACATCCGGCGTTATCGTTATCGTCGGACATTTTTGATCTGTTCTGCGGCCTCAAAGAAAAGGAATAGACTATTTTATGATTGCAAATTGTAAAGCATGTGATTAAAGGCTCTTTTCCTATTTCAAAAGTTTCCGTTTTCGAGGGTAATGAAAATTGCGTTTCGATTAGGCTTCTTCATGTATCCTACGATTACTGGTCAGAGATCGTCAACCCTAGAAAAAAGAAACTCACTTTCGTTACCAATTTCTCAGAAAATAAAGTACAAAATAGAATATTTTTGCATACAGGAATATATAAAATACTCAATTAGATTTGCTGAATATAACAGTGCATTTTTCATTAAGACTGCACCTCTAGTAGGGGAAAAATACTATTTTCCAATTTTCTAATATTTTGTGAATTTAAAACCCAAGTTAACAAGACATTATGTAAGTTATGCTCTGGGGGCATATAAGGTTTTTATAGAAAGCGTGGTCACATAAACTTCGGAGGGGGCTCATTAAATTGTTAAACGGAAGGTCTGATGTCCTTTTTAAGATTCAAAGTGATCAGAAGGCAAATATGAGGCAAGGCAAGATCAGAAGGGCAGCTAGCCCGTTGTGACTACCCCTATTTTCACCAAACCAATCTGATTGAAATTGTGAGATAGTAACATTGCTCAAAATGGTCCAAGAACATTTAAAAGTACCTCTAGGTTAACACAACCCCATCATATTTTCCTTTTTATGCATTTTCTTCCAAAGGAAAAAGTTTCTTATCAAAGGAATAAATGTCAGAAACTCTTTTCTCTTTTAACAGATGTCGAAATCTTCTGGGCCAAAAATGAGAAATCGATACGCCTTTTGAGGTTTTCACGGTCATAGATTCTTTATTAAAATTAGGTAATTATCCTGCATCTGATTTTCATCTTCGTTTTCTATGGAAATGGCTTTTAATTAAGTTTCTACTTTTTATTTTCCCTTTACTTTTTGCATGATTTAATGAACTCCCTCCCACGCTCATTTTTCCTGAAAGTCACCGGATAAAAATTCTGAGGTAGCCATTTTATTCACCATAGTCAAAAAACCTAAAAACTATGTCTTTGAGGACGACTTACACCCCCATAGTCCCCGTGGAAGGGGCTGCAAGTTACAAACTTTGACCTGTGTTTAAATATAGTAATGGTTACTGAGAAGTGTACAGACGTTTTCAGGGGGGATGTTTTTGGTTTGGGGGGAGAGTTGAAGGAGGGGTTACATGGGAGGGTCTTTCAATCGAGGAACTTCTTAACAACTTTTTCAAACTATATCTTGTACTTTTTTCTAATATTCTATATTTTTCAGTTTATGTTTTTTTACACTGATTTTTAGGTTGAAGACGACCAAGCAGAGCTTTTGGTCGAAATAATTCGACCAAATCACTTGTTTTTAAATGGCTGTGATTTACTTTCTTTTTTTGCCCTATTGCCACTGCCGCATTTAAGGGGTTGAATTTTTAAAATAAAAGAAGACTCATTCAATAAAATTATGAATTTCAGATAATGTGCAGGTTAGTCAGGGTTTACGCAAGCGTAGGGTTCTCTGATACACTGAATCTGATTGTGTTATTTTCGTTGAGATTATTTAACTTTTAGGGGGTGTTTCCCCATATTTTCTAAAATAAGGCAAATATTCTCTGGCTCGTAACTTTTCATGGGTAAAACTAAATTTGATGAAACTTATATATTTAGCAACAACGTAAAAATTTGATTCCTTTGCTGTAGCTATTTATATCAAAATCCCATTTTTTAGAGTTTTGGTTCCTATTGAGCCGGGTCGCTCCTTAATGCCGTTCGTTGCCACGAACTGTTGTGGTTGGGGATAGCCTAGACCATGTCTTCAGTAGATGGCAAGATCGGTTCCGCTGCTCCCAGGTATTTTGGAGTCTACTTTGAGAGTGCACTAGGATGTTTTTATAGAGAATGGCAGACCCCAGAAAGCAGTGACTTAAATTTGACACGCGTTATCGACGTTTCCGGAGACGGGCCTAACAAGCAGTGCAGGCCGGTTTCTCATGCCCGCGACGATGCAATTGCGAAAGGCAGCGTCATCAACGGCCTGCCGCTGATGACCCTCGAACGTTCCCCGTTCATCAAAATTCTATTTTTTTAGAGTTTTGGTTACTATTGAGCCGGGTCACTCCTTACTACAGTTCGTTACCACCAACTGTTTGATAAAAATGCTCACAACTGTAGCGTGCTACTTAAACTAAGGATATTAAGGCGAAAAGTTTGGTGCTAAATGGTTTTCTCGTAGTTTTATACGGACGATTTTGATAAGAAAAAGGGGTGGGGGAGGAGGCCTAGTTGCCCTCCAATTTTTGGTTACTTAGAAAAGCAACTTGTTTTTTTTTTTACGAACGTTTTGTTAGGAGAATGGCCCTAACTTCTATGGTTTGGTCTTGATTTTAATGAGTTGGTTGGGATTTCTATGAATTGGTCAAGATTTAATAGAGGTTGCTTTGATTTCTGCAGTTTGTTCTTAGTTTCTATGGCTTGATCTTGAATTCTATGGTTTGGTCTGTATTTATAGGTTTGACCCTGATCTTGTGAATTCGTCTGGATTTATGTGCGTTGTTTATGGTTTCTATGAATTTCCCTGAAATTCTATGCATTGGTTATAATTTCTATGGAAATTTTCTTAATTTCTATTGAACTTTCTGTCTGTCTTGTCTGTCTGTCTAATCTGTCTTTCTTTCTTTCTTGTCTGTCTGTCTGTCTGTTTGTCCGTCTGTCTGTCTGGTCTGTATTGTCTGTCTGGTACAGTCTGTCTGGTCTGTCTGTCTGTCTTTCTGGTCTGTCTGGTCTGTCTCGTTTGTATGTCTAGTCTGTCTGTCTGGTCTGTCTGTATGTCTGTCTGTATGTCTGTCTGTCCTGTATGTCTGGTCTGTCTGTCCGTCTTTCTGTCTGTTTGGTCTGTTTGTCTGGTCTGTTCTATATTCGTATATTTTTATTACGTATATGAGAGGGTTTTCCCCCTCGTTAATAGCTCGCTCTTTACATTAAAGGTCAAATTTTGTCCCAATTCTTTAAGAATGACCCCTGAATCACAAAGGCCGTAGAATAAATAATTGAAATTACTAAAAATACTTTAGCGTAAATAGCGAGGTATTTAGGGGGAGATGAACCCTTCATATGCGTACTAATTTCTGTTTGTTTTAAGTTTTAAAACTGGTCCTTACTTTCAGTTGAAAAAACTTTTTCATATTTATGCCTCGCTCTTTACGCTAAAGTTTTAGTCTTTTCTACATTTTGAAACAATAAAAAACTTTTACGTAAAGAGCAAGGCGTTGAAGAGGGGACAACCTCTTTAATATATGGAACAATACTGTTCGTTTTAAGTTTTAATGTCGCTCCTTACTTGCAGTTTAAAAAAAACTTGTTTTTTAAAATTTAATTTCTGAACATTTTTGAATTAATGCATGTTTTGATTTTGGCTCACCGCACATGAATATTTAAAACGAAATACGCACATTAGTTTTTTTTTTTGCTCCTCACCCTTCTTACGTTTTGTCACAGTATCTGAAATGGCTGCCTGAGGACATCCGGGAGGTGATCGAGAAGTACGGAGTTCGCGCCGCGCTGGACGTGGAAGGTGGAATCCCGAATGAGAACCAGCGTTGCTTTTGTCGTCTTCCGAGTCCCACCGTTGCCTACATCCAAACCACAGCGTTCCTGACAAAGCAGTACACCCCTCAGCACTTTTTCGACGAGATCAAAGGCTACGCCGATGGAGGTGGGGTTTCGTTCGATTCGTTGGGTGCGCCGATCTAGTAATTTTTGTTCGTTTTGAGTTTCATTTATTCATTGATATTGATTCGCGGTAATTTTACGCTTGGATGGTTATTTGACTTTATTTCTGAAAATTTTTGGCTTAGTAGAGCTCTTTGCTTTTCGTTGAAAAACTTGTTTTGTAGAAAAAGGTTTTTTTTTTTTAAGTTAATGAAACAGTTAGTTGTAACGAACTGTAGTAAGGAGCGACCCGCCTCAATAGTAACCAAAACTCTAAAAGATGGAATTGTGATACCAATAGGTACATCAAAAGAATCTAGATCTAATTCTATACCAAAAATTTTACATGTATTTTGGAATATATATAAATTTTTCCAACGAGTCTTTTCTTTCTTGATTCTATTTATTTGTACTTATTTCCCTTTGGCTGCTCAATCTTACATGTTAGGAGATTTTTCAAGGGAGAATTATGCGTGGGAATTTTCCCTGGCTGGAACTTTCTTTGTCGGTAATTTTCCGCGGGATATTTTTTGACAGGTATGAAAGGGGGAATTTTTGACAAGAGAATTCTCAGGAGATACTTTCCATGGGGGAGTTTTTACGGATGATCAGATCTTACCGAAATTTGATATTTAGAAGGATTTTGTGTTTTAGAGCTCTTATTTTAAATCCTGACCAGATCCGGTGACATTGAAGGGAGTTGGAGGGGGAAACCAGAATTCTTGTAAAACGTGAAAATCGAAGTATCTTACGAATGGATGATCAGATCTTAATGAAACTTGATATATAGAAGAATATTATGTCTCGAATGCTCCATTTTCAATTCGAATCAGATTCGGGAACATAGAGGGACAGAGGGGAAAAACAGAAATTTTGGAAAGTAATAAGGAAAGAGTAGAAGAGAGATGGGCAGAACATTTTGAGAATTTGCTAAACCAAGATAGAGTTGCAAGAAAAGATATAGAGGAAAATGTGAAAGTGTACGATATCTTGGATGTGAAGGAAGTTTTGTTTTATGAGAAAGGATTAGCGACAGTACTAAAAGGATTAGCAAAAATAAGACCCCTTATGCCTATAGTGTGGTAAACGAGTTTCTTAATGGTGGCGTTGAGGTTATGGTGGTTACTGAAGATTATGAATATAATTTTTGAAAAAGTGGATGTAATATGTTAAGAAGTTGGAATATTTGTCTTTGTGTTCTGTTTGGTGATGGGTCTAAAAGTGGCATGGATTGATAAGCTTATGTCAATGCATAAAAAGTGCCTTTAGATAAACTTTTAAGATCTGCTATGTTCTAAAAACTGCTTTTAAAGTCCCTTTCATCACTCAAACGGTCTTTCAAGTGTAATGGCCACCTCAAAAAGCACGGGAAAGTGATAAGAGAAGAAAGCTACGTGCTAAAGCATGGGTGTCACAGGAATTATTAAACACGGGTCCCCTCCTAACCGAGCTGCCCTTCGGCAATAAAACCCTGTTGCTGGAAGTCGACGGCGCGACGGTCCGGGCGGCGCTTGAGAACGGTGTCAGCCAGGTGGAGAACTCCGCCGGCCGTTTCCCGCATGTCTCGGGTATGAGCTTTACCTATGACCCCTCGAAACCCGCCGGTGAGCGTGTGGTCGAGGTCATGGTCGGCGCCGATCCGCTGGACGATGCGGCCATGTACAAGCTGGCGACCAATGACTACATGGCCGGCGGCGGCGACGGCTATACGGTTCTGCGTGAACACTAGCAACACGAAAAATTTTGCACATTGGGAACACAGCTAATAAAGAACGACCAGTATTTAAGTGATTGATTGTTATTTCAGGTGTTTCAGTGAAAAGTGCAGTTTGTTTGACGATTGAAAAAGCAAAACGATTGAAAAAGATGGTATACAATACCATCTAACAATCCTGTGCACTCATACTGATGACGTCGAACATATCAATATGAGAAGCCTTGATAAATTACCAGGTGAGAGTCCCGATACACTTGAGAACGATTTTAATGCTGTCGATTTAACAAAGGCCGTAGAATAAATAGTTGAAATTACTAAAAATACTTTAGCGTAAAGAGCAAGGTAATGTAGAGGAGACGAACCATACTATATACGTAATATTTTATGTTTGTTTTAAGTTTTAATGCTACTCATTACTTCCAGGTGAAATTATTTTTTTTATTTATTTTGTCATTGTTTTTCTTAAATAATGCTAGAAAATCCTGCGCCCCCTTCATGGAAATTGTCTCCCCTCATTATGAATTTTTCCGTGGATAGATCCTCCCACGTAACCCTCTCCCCCGCTTAGATTCAAAATTCTTGAGGCCCACCAAATTTATCAACATGGACATTTTTTGCCCGTCGTTGTTATATTAAGTGAAAACTGCCCTGAAAGAAGTTCAGGAAAGTTAGAAAGAAATTCCCAGAAGTTTTCAAAGTTTGAACTTTTTTTAGCACTAAATGAATTCTAAAAAAGAAAGCGAAATGGGTATATCCAAAAACACAAACATTTTCTCTTTCAAGAATTGAACATGGCCTACGAGTTAATTTCAAAATAGCGTTTAAAGTTCAAAATACAAACGGGTTCGCGGGTGCCGGTCGCCTCAACTACCTGCTGGAGAACCTCGGCTCCAACCCGGCGTTGCTCGAGGCGATGGGCGCGGTGCAGACCACGATCGCGACCGACAAGGACTTCCTGCCGCTGCGCGTCGCGCACTCGCTCAACCTGCGCGGCCCGTGCATGAACGTGCAGTCGGCGTGCTCCACCTCGCTGGTGGCGGTACATACTGCCTGTCAAAGCCTGATCGCCCATGAAAGCGACATGGCGCTGGCCGGCGGAGTGTCGGTTCACCTGCCGCTGGTCGTCCAAGTTCTCGGTCAATTAAAAAAAAAAAAAATGACTTACCGCAAAGGCAACAAAAAGACAACAGCAATTAATTGTCAAATTTACCAACTATCTTGGCTACCTCCCTGTAATCCCTAAGGTAGATCTGGAGGAACCACAAAATTAGAGCGAGCAATAAGGCTGACTCAAACAATTATGTGCTTATCCAGCCTCAATTTTAAATGGAATTTCATGGAAAATTTCGGGAAATTCATTTATTTTTTGGGGAAAAATTATAGCATTTTTTTCTACTCTAATGCGCTGCTTTACCACGGAATTATTGGGAAGTAGCCCCTCTTTTTCTCCTTCTTCAAACCTTACTCAGAAAACCTCTTTTCTTTCATGTCGCACGGAGGTTTTTTTTCTATCTTATTTTGATTCCATAAAATTGGTTATATCTAGTGTAAAAGTATGCTTGAAGACATGTAAGATGTGAGGTAATAAGCCAATTGCAAGTTGGTTTAGCCACCAGAGTAATCTGTAATATAAATTTTGTCACGCTAGAGTCTAGCAGGACAAAAAAACGACAAAATTTCAATCCGGTCGTCATTTGTGTCCCGGTGTCCCAGTCTGTAATTTCTCTTTGAGTGTCCCGGTCGCCATTTATATTCCGTGTCCCGGTATTCCGGTCGTCATTTGTGTCCCGGTGTCCCGGTCTGTAATTTCTCTAACATTCCCTGTGTCCCGATTTTTTTACTGTTTAATGAAGTAGAATTGAGAGAAAGAGTCAAACTTAGGCGTAAAGAGCGGGGCATTGAGAAGGAAACAGCCCCTTTCATACACGGAGTAATTTCTGTTCGTTTGAAGTTTTAATATCGCCATTTAAGTCTAAGTACATTTTTCTTTTTACCACAGAACATAGTAGCATATCCTTTTTAATATATTATATATATTTTTTTTAACACAGTCTATTTCTGTAGGTGTCACTTCGAACACTCCGCACAAAATTGGTAAATATGCAGTTGAAAGAAGCTGTCAATGTTATCGACGAATTCCTCGAGTAGCAGCAACATACTAAATGTTAATCAAGTGCCTTTAGAACTTCTCTACTTAGAAACACTTTTTGAGGAGTGCTTGGTGTTGGAAATTACCTCATTTTCTCAAGGTAGAGTTTTTCTCTTGTCAAGCTTAGCAAGAAATAGATGAAAGGAGGAGGGAATCCAAATATACTTTCGTTGAACAAGTTAAGCGTGAGAGCACAGCTTTACATGGGTACATGACTCCATCTGGCTCTCATTCCCATGAAAATGGGCCTTTAGACAAGTCGCTAGTCTGTGTAATCATCTTGTGGTCTAAAATTGTTTGAACTCTTTTTGATGGAGTTCAAAACTGCTTCTGATTATTATTTATAATGAAGATTATTCCAATGGCAACAACTCGAAGAAAACGGCATAATATTGTAGATTTATTGTCCAACCTAATCATGGAAAGCCAGGGTTTGTAAAACTCAGAGTTTTGCAGACTTCAAAACTCTGCAGAATCTGAATTTTTCCTTTTTATTATTCCAAGTTTTTACTTTTTGGGGGGCTAAATTTCGATTGCAGTGGATTTGGATTACTTATTATCATGACTATAAAGGTTGAAAGTTATGCTGTTTTTTATTTCATTTATTTGATTTGATTTTATGTAAGATTTGTATACAAGATTTTGAAGACATTCTTCCAGCTCTCTGCCCCGATCCCAGCGGCTGGATCGAGCTTGCCGGCGATATGGCCGAGGGTTTCGATCAGTCGCGGTCCGCCGCTGGTAGTACCGGCAGTCTGAAGAACGGCGCCGCGATGCTCGCCGCTTAAGGCATCGTGCTCCAAGACCTCGTAAGCGGCCAAGTCTTCGATATCGATGCGGCTGCCTCCGGCAGCGAGGTCTCCGGCAATCCGCTCGGCGAGATCTCCTTCGTAGAAATCATCGGGTCAGCGCGCCGCCAAAGTTCTTAGCGTATGTCCGAGACATGGATTCAGTCGAGAAGAAATGAAGTATATCGCTTGAACACGCTTCTTTTTGTTTTAACATGCTTTGTGCCTACTTTTCTTCTCTTGGACAGTATGTGACATTGACTTGGGAATCGCAACTTAGTTCCCAGAAAAAACAGTTCCAGCTATCTTTCTATCAACTTGTCTGTTGTTCATTGTGCCCTCATTAAAGCTTAACTTGAACCAACAGTACTACTAAGCTGTCTTTCTGTCTTAATGGTTACAATCATACTTCTAATGGACCTAGAGACAAATTGACTTTATAAAGTTGTTTTCCCCGATTCGACCGTTTGGGGGGCTGAAGGGAGTGGAAAAATTAGAAAAATTGAAGTGTTTTTAACGTTTGAGTGGGTGATCGGATCTTAATGAAATTTGATATTTAGAAGGACCTTGTGACTCAGAGCTCTTACTTTAAATCCCGAGCGGCTAAGCCTCTGATTTTCCTTTTAAAGCAGTCTGTTGATTCTTAAAATTTTGCTAGAGCTCATGCCATATGAGCTCTTGGCTCTTGTTTAGAGTTTCCGTTACTCTCTTCCCAATGAGCTTTAAGTATGCTCTCAACGGACTCCTTTCTATGGGCCAAGATTGACAGCCACGCCAAAACAGCCCATATGCCATCTTTTTCTCGAATGTGATCTGAGCCAGTTCTAAAAAACGTAAGAATTTAGTTATCTTAAGGTTTCGATAATGGGCATGCAAAATAAAAACCAGCAATAATCACATCATTCCTGGAGCAAAAGCTTCTATAAAATCAAATAATAGAACTAAAACTAAACCAAATTAGTATTTAATAATTATCTTAAGTCTTCTAGATTGCTTTTTCCTGGAATAATTCCATCTTTCCAGAGTTCAACTCATCTAATTTATTTAGTGCATGGTTGTTGCAAACACTAAAGTATATCTAGAGATCTAACTTTTTAGAGCGTAATAAAAGTGAAAATTGACAAGCTATATGTAAGAAACGTCAAGTGAAAACAAAAGAACGAAAGATTCTGGGAAAGAGTAGCAGGTATGGTGTCAACCCACTTCACTTCTCTGGTGTCCGTGTCCCCTTTGTCAAAATTTATTTGAAATGAAATTACCTAATCTGCTAGGGTATAATTAGCTTGAAGCTTTCTGGAACTAATCTCTTCATCAATAAAATCAGACATTTTATTATGGGAAGGGAAGGGTTTAATGTGGTCCGACAAACTTTTTGTCAAACATATTTGATGGGCGTGCAATTGGCTCCAAACATTCAGTGATCATTAAATAGGTTAAAAGAATCAAGTCTTTTGTTGTGAGAGGGGTTAGGGGACCTGGAAATCGTTCAGATAATTTTGTCTCTGGTAAGTTTGAAACTTACAGGTGAAGTCCTTAGGCCTAAAGGCAAAGGTAGTGGTTCCGAACTAATTTTCAGCCATGCCCCATCTAAATATAGCTAAAAATCATGATCCCCTCCTCGTTAAATATAAATTTTGTGATCCTAAATTTTACAAGTATCTATTGAAATTTAAAAGCCCATTTGGCATGTTTTTTGGGTCGTCCTATAAACATATTTCATATTAATGAAAAATATTTTGTAAGTGTAACACATTTTATACGATGTATAACGTCCTTGCAATACTCTCTTGTATTTCTTTTTCTATTTAAATGCATTTGAATCCGATGGGGCACATCTCGGCTGTAGGACACATGTTCAAATTTTCTTAGCACACTTCCCCTCACCGCAATTACTGGTCGTCAGTGAGCACTTTTGGGGCCATCTTCATGCACACCTTGCGCATGTTCTAATGCACTGTCACAATGTGATGAACGACAGATTTTGGTAAATTTAACATTTGAGCAATTAAACGACTACTTAGTCGACGGTCTGGGTTCAAAACTTTGCGGACACGAGTCACATAATCGGTGTTTATTGGAGGTCTTCCAGAACGGTCTTCGTCGGCGAGCATGGAGGTCTGCTTCGTCACCGAGGGCGTGCGGCAGTTCGTCGAGGGCCAGGTGGCGCAGAATCCCGGTGCCTACCCCCTTGCGGACCGCGTGCATACCGAGGAGGGCGGCGCGGTACTGGTGTCGGAGAAAGGTGAGGAACTCGGCCGCGGCGCTCCCTACTATCGCTACACGGTGGGTCAGCGAAAGGGTCTCGGGGTCGCCGCCGACCGACGGCTCTACGTGCTGGATGTCGATCCTGAACACAACACCGTGCGCGTCGGTGACCGGGATCGTCTATGTGTTTCTCGTAGTTGTCGGTATAAGTTCCCTGTCTTCCGATGCTGTAAGAAAGGGTATCTGGGTGCCTTTGGTATATGATGACTTTACTACAAATTAGAAGGCTGAGGAACTAAGAATAGATAGGCACAAACATCAAATTTATAGGTACCAAAAAAGTATTTAACTTGAACGTCTCTATTACATAGGTTTAAATAGGTTTTAGTTTACGTAAAAAAAACTCTTTAAGTTTTGTTCAGGACAGATAGTAGAGCCATCTATCTCTTTTTGTCCCTAATAAAATTATGTCTTTGAGGATGAATCCCCCCCTCCGAGCCCCCAAAGAAAGGGCTCCCAAAATGCATCTGATAGAAATTTTGAGATGGCTATTTTTTGTCGTAGAAACTTCAAAAAAGGCTCATTCGATTTGAAGTTGAAAGGAGTTAGTGCCCTTTTTAATAGTCCAAAGTGATTTGAGGGCAATTAACCCCCCTCCCAAGCCCACCATTTCCCCAAACACATCCAATCAAAATTTTTGAGATAGCCATTTTTTCAAAATAATTGAGAGCTCTGGAAATTGCCTTGCTTGGAGATGGTCAAAAAGTATCAAGGTAAATTTATGAAACAATATTGTCAACGAGGGATAAAAACCTTTGAAAAGCATATGTTTAAGTCAAGAAATCCACACGGACGTACTCAGGAGGCCTTGCTTGGAGATGGTAGAAAACCATCGAGGTAAATTTATGAAACAAAATTGTCAACGAGAGATAGAAACCTTTAAAAATCATATATTTAAGTCAAGAAATCCCAAGGACATATGCAGGAACTTAAGTTTAAACTGAAGTTTCAGTTTTACCTCAGCTAACTCGGCCCACAGAAAAAATGCCAAATAGCAAAAATTATTTTAAAAAGAATGAGTGAAGTATCTTGGCACTAAATGCTCAAGAGAAACAATAGCTTACTAATGTCTAAAACTGCGTCGTCATATACAGTAGAGATTCCATCGGAAGCTTCACAAGTGTAGGTACCGGAGTCGTCTGGCTGAATGTCATAAATAACTAGCTGGCCTCGTCCGTTGTCTGATGATCGGCTTGGTGGTAATCTTCCTCCTTGCTTCGTCCACTTCAGTGTTATTCTTCCCCACTAGGAACAATCTGCGTTTCAAAGTATTTTTTGAAAAAAGGATTCAAATCCTTGCTGCATAGATCATTTGTAAGCAGTGAATCAAAACTTTAAGAGACATGATGCTGATTTTATAGATCAAAGTTCAAAGAGGAATCATTTCCACTATTTGGAAGATCAAATACAAAAATTTAAATAGAAATAAGACGGAAAATAAAATTTCTTCACAGGAGAAAAAGCAAAGTTTCTGATCAGAGACATAAGAAACAAAAGGCATTTAAAATTCAAAACACAGTTATTTTTATTATTTTAATTAATTTGTCCATTTTGTCCTGTTTCAGTGAATCAGGGAAGACTGTACAGTATAGCTGGGAAAGGTCAAAATTCAGGATCGGATTAGAGGAATAGGATAAACACAAATTGTGACAGTAGGTACCTCAAAGAATCTGTGAGATTGCATTAATGCATAGACTCAATGAATAGGGCAAGTCTGAGATAAATTTTCAAGGGCAGGGGGGCGTGAACTACTCCTGCTACTAACAACTCACTGCAACACCAAGCTGCGTTTGGCCAACACTTGTTTGTATGGATGGAAATTCTCTGATACTTTTCTGAAACCATCACAACCTCTACAATAGGATTTTCTTATTGATAAATACATTGCATGTATTTCCTTCAATTTATTAAAGTACTTCATATAAATAGAAAAAAAATAACATCATTTAATATTGCTGAAAACTAAGTTTCTAGCAGTATTTGTCATCCCCAAGAAGTTTACTGATGGGGTGATGATGACCTGCCTTGCCTTTTCCACCTCTGTGGTGATAGATATGGAAATATAACATTTTAGCTGTATAAATATAACCAAATGGAAAAGAAAATAACAAAGAGAAAACCCAGGGTAATACAATAAAAAAAGAAATAAAGAAGAATTATACAGATCAGTATAAATAAAGTCAGAAGAACAATAATAGAGAAAATGGAAAGGAAAATGAAAAAAAGAACATTGGAAGGGTAATTGAATTGAAAAATCTGACATCATGGCTATTCAAAAATGGGAAAACATTTCACAGGAAATTCAGCATTTGAAGAAAATTAGCTCAGGCTCAGTTGAAATCTACGTTGTAGGTATATTCTCATGACGCTACAGACAGGGACACTGGGACACAAATGACGACCAGGACACCGAGACACAGGGAATATAAATGACGACTGGGATACTCAAAGAGAAAATTACAGACTGGGACACCGGGACACAAAGGACGACCGGGACACAGGGAATATAAATGACCACCGGGACACAGGGACACAACTACAACGGGGACGCCGGGGGAGACAGGGGGAAATATAAATGACGACAGGGACACAGGGAATGTTATATTAGCAATTACCATCAACAAAGCTCAAGGGCAATCATGTCGTAAAATCGCTTAACTCACAGGGATCATATACTTTAAGGACAAAATTAGGATAGATATTTCCCCTTATTATGTAAGTTATTAAATAAAAGTCCCTTAAAAAGAATCTAATCAAATTAGAAGAACGTAAAAATTACGACTTACCCCCTCACTGTCAACTAATTCACGCTTGATATCGAACGTAGCTGCTGCCCATTGGTCTGCAACATCTTTGTCATCAGTTACGATCACATTATCAAATAGAATATTATCAGACATGGACCATACTTCAATGCCAACGAATTACTCCTGAATCACGAAGACCGTTCGATTAGAACAAATAGTTCTTTTAATTGTACTAAAAAAAAATTTGTGAAAAATCTTTTCAACGGCCTGGTACTTTGGAAACAAAGGATTGGTTCAGTCTCTGGTCAATGTCTAACTGCGGCTACAAATTAGCCATAACTTATTTGTAACTGCTGTCTAACCTCACACAAACTATGACAAATACATCCCTGGTTTAAACCATTATAACCTAAATAAACTTTTAAAAGGACTGATGGGATAAGTATATATTAAGGTTATTGGGAATACATTTTTCAGGGGGAGGGGGAAGTTTCCAGGGGGTGAATTTTTCAAGGGAAATTTTACACTACGAGAATTATCAGAATTCCTATACAAAATTCTTTTTATGTCCTGCTTTCTCTTTTCCATCTCAATTTTACCCGTGAAAATGTTAAGGGTAATTGTCCGGGGTAAATTTTCACCAGGATTGAATTGTCTAGATAATAAATACTTGGGGAGGAGGGATTTATCCGATGAGGAATAGCCAGATTTCCTGGCAATATTTGAAATATGATAATTACTAAGAATACTATAGCGTTAACAGCGAGATATTGACGAGGGGATAAACCCGCCTCATATACGTAATAATTACTGTCTTCATATAAAACTTGGGTCGGACGGAGCTCATTTGATTGGAAGTCGAAAGTTTTAGGGCCCTTTTTCAGAGTCAAAACGAATGGAGGGCAATCTGCCCCCCCCCCCAAGCCTATAATTCTCCGAAACATATCCGATCGAAATTCTAATAGGTCTATTTTTTTTCTGCCTTCTTGAAATGTCCAGTAATAATGTCTTTGGCCGAATAACTTCCGGAATGCGCATCAAATCGACGTTTTGATTTCTATTTTTTTTTATTTTTTTTTTACAGGGACAAGTAGCAAGCCTAGTTCTTTTTGTCCGTACTTTTTCTATTTAATCACTTGCTTTCAGTTATACTTGCTTTCAGTAAGGATACAGGCCAAATATCTTCCACAATGGGCATTAAATCGAAGTTTTTGTTTCTGGGTCCTTTTTTTACAGGGACAAGTAGCAAGCCTGATTCTATTTATCTGTATTTTTTTCTATTCTGTTCCTTATTGACGATATTCCCAGAAATCAAGAGGAATTAAATATTGATTTCAATTTTTGATGCGTTTTATAAAGTTTTTGTACATCAATTTCTTCCTCCATCCTCCCCTCATCTCTCTCTTAGAACTAATTATGTATTTATGTGAAGGCTCAATGAGAATTAGGATGTTTTGGAATTAAAATGTACCCTTTGAGGTATCTCCCTCCATCCCTTACTACAAAACAATAAGAAAACCCAACTGTAGATGTCTAAAACCCATATACGAATGTTTGGAATTGCGCATTTTTTGCTATCTTCAGTGACATTGAATTGGAAAATCTTGTAACAAAGGAATAAACGCAATTCTGGCAACTAGTACAAGGATCTGTGAACACTTCTACAATAGATTTTTTTTTTTTTTTTTTTTTTTTTTTTTTTTTTTTTTTTTTTTTTTTTTTTTTTTTTTTTTTTTTTTTAAATGAACAATTAAGAGTCACTTTGAACATTTGTAGCAACCATAGCCCTTTTATTTGCTTTATTATTGCACAAATCTGCTTTATCTTACATATCTTCTGCTTATATTTCACCTGGAGTAGCTAAGAGAAAATTAATTAAACAAAATTTGGAAACATATAAAACCTTCCTGGGACGATTTATAACTGTAGATTTGGTATTGGACCATTTACCTGCGTAAAAAAACTAAAACTGAATTTTGATCTTCATTCATAGCTTAATTGCAATAAATTTTGCACAAAAGCTGACTCTATACAACACACTTAAGTATTAAGTTATTTATGTATGATTTAATGGTACTTTTGAACCCACGTAGTTCGATATCTATTACTCAAATCAAGTTGAACTCTTGAACTTGTTTTGACTCCGCTCAACGAATTTTACATTCAATTTCACCTTTTAATGACGGTATGCGGATGAAACGGACTCAGAGGCCGGAATAAAATACTGGATGCAAAGTTGGCCAGAATCGCTTTTAGATTTTACACGTTTATTGCTCAATCACTATACTATATTGTCTTATGGAGCCTTTGGCTTTTAAAGTTACCAGGAAAGAACACTCGGTTATTCATGTGCAGGACAACAAGCGTCCTTATCAGTACGATCGCTTGCACTATCATCCGGAATATCAGATTAGGCTAGAGGTCAAAATAAGCCCTATTTGTAGCTATTTCTGAGTGGATTTAATGGAAATGCCACCGTTGCTTTGAGTCAAGGCTCTGCGTATTTATGCCACTGTGACAATATGCTACTAGCCAATCCTAGCTAGCTAGGATTTCTGAGTAATTTTAGAGGGAAATGGTTGTTTTTAAGAGACAAATTTAAGTGACATTATGATGTATTTGAGAGATTTTAATGAAAATACCTTGTTTCTTTGACTGATTTTTAGATTTACATTTCATCAGTCGAAAAATTCCGATTTTAACTTGATCGTTATACCTACAAAATCGCAGCAGTCTATAACCATTACTGTTTTCTTTTCCAAGACCTAATTAACCTGGGGAAAAACACCATTTATCCGTTTTTCTACCAATTTGGGCGTTAAAATCTCTTATTGAACACTCCTTATTTCTACCTGGAACCATCTCTATTTGTTCCTGTAGCCGTAACTAAAATTCATCTGAGTCACTACTAACTCCGTCAGTCAGTTTTATAAGGACATATACTTACCTTAGACCTTAGTTCCTCCAGAGCCATTAATCTAGGCTCACATTAGACCTTCCAGCTGGCAAAATAATTCAGTCTGCCTGAAAACAGTGGGGTAGCAATGGTGGATTCGAGTTTGGCTCTTGATGTCTTTTCATATATCTAACATCTATCCAATGCCGGCTCTTAATATATATCCATAAAAATTATAAATGGACCACGCAATGTGAGATCATTTTTTTTAACTTGTGTAAAAGTAGTGCTGGGTAATAGTGGTGAATTTTGCAGTCTTCCCAAAGTCTTCTTCGCAGTAACATATTTTTGATGAAATCACGAACTGTTTGATTAACATAAAGGGCTAAATTACTATTTTAAAGTTTCATTTGATAACACTAATGCGTCTACAAAAACAATATCGTGATATATTTCAATAGCCTACCATCTTGCGATTGATCATTCAAAGGGCGTATATTGGCGATTGAATAGCCATAGCCGTTGGCAACCAGACTTCGCATAACGGCCATGTCTCTCGTGCGTTCGGCGATGTTTGGTTTTTCTCCGATATCGCGGAAAAACGAGAGGAAATAGTCGCTGCTATGGGGCAAAACCAAACCGGACGTTACAAACACGCGAGTTTTTCTTTTGTTTTCTTTGGAGTTCGTATTGTTGCTTTTTTACTTTTCTGTATATCCTTTTTCTTTTCTTTTAGTTTAATTTTTTCTTTTTCCCTTTTTTGCCGTTAATAAAAGCTTACGGAGGTGAAGCCGAAATACCGGGATTTTTATCATTATTATTATCGAAGAAAGTTTTTTTTTTCATTTTTCAATTGTCTTGTTGAAAAATTAAACCTATTTTCCTATATTTCCATTTCGTTACCAAGAGATGTTAAATGATTGGCTTATCGTGACAGGCGAAAAGGAGATGGCCGGGTATGCGTCGAAGCCAACAGATACATGACGATCAACGCTGGGAGGCCGTGCTACAGCGGGACCACCGGTACGATGGCCGCTTCTACTACGCAGTAACAACGACGGGTATTTACTGCCGTCCCACCTGCCCGTCGCGACGGGCAAAACGCGATCACGTCCGCTTCTTTGCAACACCATCACAAGCCGAGCACGCACGATACCGGCCGTGCAAACGCTGCAAACCACCGAGTCACCCAACCCATGATGAAACCCCACACCCTCCCCCAGAACCCTCATGGTAAGGGTTCCCGAAATGAATCTGATCGAAATTTTAATATGGCTGTTTGTTGTCGTAGAAACTTCGAAAAAGGTTCATTCGATTGGAAAATGAAAGGACCAGTGCATTTTTTAATAGTCCAAAGGGATTGGGGGGCAGCTGAACCTCCTCCCACTCCCAACATTTGCCCAAACAGACCCAATCAAAATTTCGAGATAGGCATTTTGTTCAAAATAACTGAAAGCTCCGGAAAAAATGTCTTCGAGATCCTCTTTTGGTTCGAACACGAATGGCGATCCATCGGTCGTATCTTGGCGATCAAAGGGCCTAAATGGGTAGACGAACGGGGCGAGGCACTGCACAGAGGGTTGCTAAGAGATCTCGATTTACGGAAAGTCGCCAGTTACCAAATGCCGGATACCGACAGTGAAAGCGTTATTCTCAGCATCACACCCAAGCGGCGCAAGTAACTCTCGCAGAGGCTGCCTAGACTTTGGGAGTGCCCCAGTGGCTACGATATTTTCTCCCCAGTAAACCGTTTGCTGTGGACGAGGTTGTGACCGCCGCGTCCGTCAAGTCGCCGGCAGTGCGTGACGAGCAGCTGCAGAAGTACCTTTCCGGCTCTCGTAAGTCAATCGGCGTACCGCAGGACCAACCAACGCCTCGGTCCGACGCAGCCGATTCTTCTGCATCGCCGAGCGGCGAGACGAGTCAGGAGGACGACGAGTAAACGACGCATCGCCAAAACGGACCATGAGAGAGAGTGAGTCCCACAGCCAACACCCAATCTCATCTCGCGCGCCACTTTCTCTCCCTCGCATCATTGTGAAATTTTTCAACTAACTGACAGATTATTCAATGAGAACAACATAATGAGGAATAATTGCATTGGGCTATGTACTGACGCGGAACACAAAACTGACCTTCAAACACTAGTTAAAATGAAAACAACCGAGGTTCTCTGGACGAACTGCATGCTCCACAGAGCAGCTCTCGTATCAAAAACTATAAGCGAGCAACTTCACAATGTTTTACAAAAGTAACGAAAGTTATAAATTACATTAAAAACAGCCCATTAAAAGCAAGGTTGTTCGCAAAACTGTATGAAAAGTGTGATCAGATGATCTCAGTTTAAAATGAAGAAAAAATGTTATTTGAATCTTTTAATATAAAGTTATTGTAAATTAGGCTTATAGGAGTATCTCCAGTATCTCTATTTCAAGCCAGATTTCTATTTATGATTTAAAATTTCAACTGCCTGCCTAAAATAATGTAGAAAGTCATTTAGTTCAGCTATTAAAGTTGCCTCATCGGAGTACTAAATGATCTAGATTTTCAACGAGGCCGAGGGCCAAAGTAGAATCAGTATCTTCATTTTTATTTTTAAATTTTGAGATAGCCATTCTGTTCAGCATAGTAAAAAAACCTATTAACTATGTCTTTGGGGAAGACTTAATCCCCCACAGTCCCTGGGGGAATTACAAACATTGACCATTGTTTACATATAGTAATGGCTGTTGGGAAGTGTACAGACGCTTTTAGGGGGGACTTTTTTGAGTTGGGGTGGGGATGGGTTGGGAGAGGGGGTTACATTAGAGGATCTTTCCATGGAGTAATTTATAATGAGGGAAGAAAATTTCCATGAAGGGGGATTTTCTAGTATTATGGAAGCGTCAGGCAACGGCGTCCGTGACACCCACGCGTTGTCGCAGGTCGTGCGACGCACGATCGGTCGTTGGGTGAACCAGCGGTTGCGTCGTCGTCCGATGATCGTGCCGCTCGTCATCGAAGCGTGAGTGCAGGGGGTCGTCTCCCCACTCACGGCTGACCGTCATCCCGATGTAACACCGGCGCCCTAGGCTCACGTCATGTACAGGGGTTTCTCCCTCCGCAGGGCGGCGCAGACGGATGCGATGTTCCTCGGCGACATGCTCGTCGAGGCCGCCCATGGCTGGAACTCCGACGATGGCCATTGATGCTGTTGAGTTTGAGGCAAACTCAACTGTTTTATATGATGAATTTCTTGCTCATAGAATTGGTCTAATTCCTCTAACTTCAGATGAAGTGGTTGACGAAATGGAGGACCATAAGGTAAGTTAAAAAATTTGTTTTATTACTTATGCATGTTTTAATTCTTTGTTTTTTGTTATTTTAGCTTGTCTTTTATGATTTAATGATCTGAAATAATATTTATTTTTGATTTTTGCATCATGTGTTGATAGGATGCTTTCCCTCAACTCTACTTTTTAAAACAGTAAAAAACTTTAGCGCAAAGAGCGGGGCGTTGAGGACGGACCGGCCCCTTTCATATACGAAGTATATGAAATATACTATATTTCGAATATACTATACTATATTCGAAGTATATGAATATATGAGTATATTCTGTTCGTTTTAAGTTGTAATGTCGCTCCTTACTTTCAGTTAAAAAATCTTGTTTTTTTTTAATTTAATTTCTGAACGTTTTTGAATTAATGCATGTTTTGATTTTGGCTCTCCGCAGATGAATGTTTTTTTTATATTACAAAATGATAAAATTGACCAATACTGAAGTTATTCTTTCAGTTTTAAATCTGATAATTTAGAGGAGTAGATTTATGCTCCGGTCAGCTGCAAAACCGGTCACTTCTAATTGGAATATTTGTGGAAATCTAAGAATATTCTAAAACGTACTCTTGGATATTGCTAAAAAAAAAAAAGAAAAGAAAAGAAAGAAGACCATTAAAACAGAGTGTTGTTAAAAGTTTGGCATCAAAAGAGTAAGACCATTTAATGACTAAAAATGGCAGCTGTTTGGTCTTCATCTAACTGACTTTTGTTTACGATTTGTACCACATTTAAAATACTGACGTGCCAGTGCTTATCAAAGTTTTTAAACCCGAGAACATGTAATCAAACCACTAACTAAAATGAGTATTTTAAAGTTTTGTGAATATTCCTAACGCTTGAAACATAACATTTCGTCATAAGATAAATATGTTAAAAGTACTCTTAAGTCCCTGTGAAACATAATTAAGAGAAATTGAAAGAAATCCATTAAAAGCATACATTTTGGGGATTCCATTACTTAAACGTTTAAAAAGTTTAAAAGTTTACTTACTAAAAGTTTAAAAACTATGCAGTGGTAAAAGAATTCCATTCAGCACTGATCCAGGAGGGGTAACTATTATTTAATTGGGGTAACTTATAAGGGGTAACTACTTTAATTGCAAAATCTGCCCTATTTTAGAAAATAGGGTGAAACACCCCCTAAAATTCATAGAATCTTAATGAAAGTCACATCATCAGATTAAGCATATCAGAGAACCCTATTATACAAGTTCCAAGATCCTATCTACAAAAATGTTATGGATTTTATAATGCTGTTTATTTAATAATTCATATTCTCTTTTGAATCTGTTAAAATTGTTTTCTTAAACATATATTTTAAACCTTCAATACCTGGCAAATTTCTAATGGGAAGAAAAGTTTTATCCTTCATAATTTGCTCTTGTTTTGTCAACCAAAAAGGTTTCACAAGAGAATTATGAAAAAAAACTACTAAAAAAACAAACTAGGATGATTTTCTGCCAATGAAAAAAAAAAAAGAAAAAAAAAAAAAAAAAAGTAGATATTTCGACCAAGACATAATATTGGTGGCTTTGAAAATGAGTTTCACCGTTTCTCTGTCACCTTCAAAAATGAATGGGGTGGTCAGCAAGAGTCATTTAAGCCTGGTGAAACTGTTAATGCGCAAGTGATGTACTACATGCCGATTACAGGTCCTGTTAACTTTATCGTTGAAAAAGACGGCAAAGAGTATCGAATTGATTGTGACTTTGTCGCAGGGTGCGACGGCTTTCATGGCATATGCCGACAAACCATCCCGTCAGACACGCTAAAGACATTTGAGCGTATCTATCCCTTGTAACCATCCACGGTTGGGTTCAACATCCATGCGTGTCGCAATCCGTTTTCTAGCGGTTCACCCCAAGGCGCGTTTTCCGCAAGTTTCGCTGGTAGGCGGAATCCCGGCTGAACCACACTTGCTGCTTCCGCATCCAGCGCCATGCTAATTGGAGTCGCTTGGATCGCAGTTAAACTATCAAGCAGATTCACTGCATCTTTCGCAAGCCAATCTTGCGACGAGTCAAATTTGGGCAACATCGCCTTCAAATCAGGCGTTGTTTTCCAGGTCGGATTGTTTCACAGCTCTCATTTTAAATCCTGACTGGCATTAAACATCTTATTTTCCTTTTAAATCGATCTTTTGATTCTTAAAAGTTTGCTAGAGCTCATGCCATATGAGCCCTTGGCTCTTCCGACCTCGTCACAAGTGCCGTATGAGCTCTTAGCACTTGTTTTCTCAGGGAACATTTTTAATTCAAACATTTTTAATTCATTTTTAATCCCAGAAATAATATGTCCAAATTAGGATTCTAAGGATAGTTCCATCCAATTGAACTGCGCTCTAGACAGCTGGACATAAAAGGGGTGATATTATTATGACGCTTAATCTCCTGGTTTCTAACTCACCATTAAATAAGCTATTTCTACTTGACCAATCAGCCAGAACTAGGGGGCATAGCCGGAAACTATATCAGAAGAGAGCTGCCACTAAACTACGCAATAACTCCTTCACTAACAGAATAGTGAGTTTATGAAATTCGCTCACGAAGAAGTGGTCAGTATCCCTAGTACTGCTGCCTTTATAAGAGTCGTTGATAAAGAATGGTCATCGAAGCCGTGGCGAACTGAGTGGGATACATGAGCAGACCTAACCAGATGCTTCATCGACTTATGTGCAGGTAAGCATATGAATGAAATCTTTATTTTGCATTCGAAATACTCCTAAAATAAGAAGTGAGCTGCCTCCATAGTGCCACCATTAGATTTTCGGTCCGAACGTACGCTTCAAAATGAAGGGCGAC